>OX638063.1:5425107-6625107 GCA_951804385.1 Trifolium dubium | reverse complement strand
ATACTTAAATTAATATATGTACCGAATGACTTACAGTCATCAATATAAACTTTAAACTAATATTTACATTAGTATGTGTATGAATTTGTATATAGAATAATTTAAAATTATTTATAAAAATATTCTTTCTTTTTTTTTTTTGAAAAAATTTTGACTAGGCTGGTGTGGCTATAGCCAGTGGCGTATCCAGAAAAATTTGCTTGTGGGGGCTTAAACGTAACCGCATTCAGAAATTTTCGTAAGTGGGAGTTAGAAAATAGTGTATTTTTTCTTATAACAATTCACATCATACATCTTATTAAGGTGAAACTCAATATCATTCAATCTAACTTGTCATGTTTATATCTCTCTTAACCATTCAATTCAACAATTACAGTGACACCAAAAAACTACACAATTACAATGATAAAAAACTTAAAATACATAAAATTTTATATATACATTCTAAATATTTGTGGAGATATTTTCAAAACTTACGCATAAAATTTATATTATAGTGTGATTTTTATTTTTATTTTGTCAATGTTATGTAGATGTAAATAAATTTTAAACAGTCTGTGTAAAATAATTAAACTCAACATAAATATAACGATGAAAACCAAAAAACTCAATAAAAATATAAGTGTTTAGTGATGTAATTAGTAGTTAGTAGCATAAACTACTTAATTTATAAAATTAGTAGTGGGGGCTTAACAAAAATACATAACTAATAATTAAATAATTTTTTTTTATTTGGTGGGGGCTTGAGCCCCAATGCCATGTACTTGCATACGCCCCTGGCTATAGCCACACCTAGCCTTAAGAGGTCCGTCCCTGCAAATAAGAATAAAATTGTAAGTTACCTTTCTTTGACAGGTCCACATAACTTATAAAAGTCGGGAAAACCTTAAAGTCTAACATTTTCACGAATAGACAACACTCTATCTTGCACCGGATGCAAAATTGCCTAGTAAAAAATAAATTAGAAATGTCATTATTAAATGCAAACATGATATTCATATCTATACTATTATTATTTAGGACCTTTTTTTAAAGAAAAGTGTACACGTGGCAGTTTTATATGCATTCTTCTCTTATATTGTTTTCACATTAAATTCTCCTCTCATATTATTTTAACATTAAATGCAATATTATTTTGTCATAATTATTAAATATTAAAAAAATTAAAGTCAACTAACTATTTTAGGCAAGTAATATATATGACATACTTACAAAGCTTCGGTAGCAAACAAAAAAATCAAACTTAATTGAGTAATTTTTTTAAGCAAGTAATTGTTTTAGGCATATTGTTTTTAGTATTCCATATTTCAATAGCTTTTTTTTTACGGTATTCAATAGCCATTTTAATTAGGAGAAAATATATTTGCAATTAATGGCTTTAACTTTATTTTGACATGATTTACTTATATAGCACCACTTATTTTTCTATATAAACAATTTTAGAGTGAACACTATATACACATCATACAAATTCTAACATTTTCTATTTTACTTATTTTCTATTTTCTATTGCTATTTGTTATTAATTTGTTATTTGTTATTTGTTATACCATATAATATATAATATATGATTTCTCATTTTGATCTTATTGAGTTTCTTTTGCCTTTATGAAATACATGCATATAGGTTCAACATGTTCGGCAACCTATAAATGATCTCTACATTAATTAGTACATATTCTATACAAAAGCTAGCTCCATGAAAGGTAATGTGTCAAAGTAAAGTTTTACATGATTGTTTTTTTAATTGAACAAGAGTATAACTTTGTATGATTGAATTTTCTCTTAGGTTGGATTGAGTTACAATTCATGTGATTCATTTGAATCTTTTCGTGTATGTACAAGTTTGGTGAATTACACAAACTCCTTCATACCAGCCCAAGATGGGGAAAAAAAACTACAAGTGATGAATAAGACACTTTTATGTGTGCTCACATAACTTATCATTTTTAATTATAATTTTGTTAATTTGATATTCTCTGTTGAATTTATTCATTTGTAACCTTTCATATATTTGCAAAAGTTATGGGATACTTATTAGTTAATTGAGACAAAGATGGTTGCGATTGAAGATGATAGATATTTGTAATATATTCATTTTAAAAAAAAAAAATTAATTTGTATATGATTTAATTGTAATAGCTCCTTAAAAATTTGTAATAGTTCTACATTTGTTTGACAGACTTTTAGTTTATAGGTTCAAAATTTTGTCTTATAGAATATTTTTGTATTTGTTATACGTAAAAAATATTCATATTTTTAAATGGTTATATATACACGAAATTACGTACCCAAAAAAAATACATGAAATTATATAAGATCATAATTTAAATTATATAAGATCCTAAAAAATTATACAAAAATCAAATGAATTGTTTATTTAGTAAATAATTAATGAAATTATTGTTTATTCAAATTGTTCCATTTTTTACTTTTTTTGAATAATTGCAGAGACTAATTCCTCCAGCCGAGACTAATTGTTTCATATTTTATGAAATTCTTGATTTAATACTATTAATACAAAATTAGAATTTTATTCAAATAATAGTATTATTAAAACAATTCTTGATTTAATTTTATTTTTACTGATTTTTTCATATAATATAATATGTTTGCTTAAAAAAACAAAAACGTGTATAGAAACACAAAGAAATGGACAAATTCTGGAAGTAAGCCAAAAATATTCATAAAAATATAAATCAATTCAATGGTAATAATATATAGTAAAATTAAAAATAAAAAAAAATCAAGAATCGGTGGTTATGAAGCAATCAATTACGATACATTAATACATCAATAGAAACTATTTGAATTTGTTTCCATTTACAGTGACACAGTTATGAAAAAATATATTCAAATTAAAGGCATATTTCAAAGTTCAAACACAATCAATTTATTTTCATCAACAATAATTTATTTCCATTAATACACGGTTTTTTTTAATCTTTTTATCTTTCTATATTTTATATTTTATTTCTAAATATTATATCTAAATATTATTATAATTATAATTGTTCTATCAAAAGTTTTGTTTCGATATTTTTCTGGAGCTATAATGCACATAAACAAGTACATTACAAATATCAAGCATGGGAAATATTTTTTTTTTGTTACGCGGGAAATATAACTTTTAGTACATGTGGACGTTATCACTTGGATTTTTTAGATTTTAGTCGCACAAGAATAAGATTAAAAATTTTTTTGGACAATCACAATTATTAATTATATGATATTGATATACATCATGCATTTTTTTTTTGTCAAATACACATCATGTGTTTTAACCGCCTGCCTTGCACCATATACTATATTAGGTATATATTCACTACAAAGAAACTAAATACAATTATCACTAGGTCATATAAAAAAATACAATTATCATTATTGCTTATAAAAAGTAATTAACAATAGTGTGTGATTTAAAGGAAATAATAAATCTTGAAAATATTTAAAGTTGTTATATTTTGTTTATAATTAAACTGGTTGTTTTTTAATTTATAATTAAAATTGAAACCGGGAGAGTAAATATATTTTGGAACTAGGATGATGATTTAAGTAATGTTGAACAACTTTTCTTTCTTTTAAAAATATATACACATTGCATTTTTTTTATAATGGAAAGATAAATTACTCCTTCTGTAAATTGATTTATAGACTTCATCCTATCCTACTTAAAAGTACACATTGCATTTTTGTTCATCATATCACTTAAACTATCATACGAGAACAAAAATACACATTGCTTTAAAAGTAGGGACTAAAATTTTGTAATACCAAAATATACCACTTTACATTATAGGGACCAAAAACAAAATTTAGTAACTTTATAGGAACAAAAATATATTTAACCCTTAATTTATATATTATCCTATATTGATTATTGTGCTTACTAACATGTATAGTTTGTAAGATCTTTTGAAATAATTTTGTTTTTCAATTAACACATATGTGAGTTTGTTGTTTCTTAATTCTTTATGATAAAATAGAGTTAGTGTGACTCTATTGCTTGCATTTTAGAAAATATTGGGCCGAGAAAGAGAAAGATGGATTTTTTACTCAAATGTACATTATCGGTAAAAAAAAATTGGTGGTGTAATTACCAGTAAAATAGAAGAACTAATTAATGGTTCACATTTTCACATATATAAATTTTGACTCCAATATTATTGTATTAATGATTCTATCAATAGCAGATTCAGTCCATCAAATCTTAGAAAAATTTTATTTTGTAACATTTGCTTTAATTTTTATTTATTTTTATAATTACTACATTTTTTATTTTTTATGTATCGATGGTTTTTTTTATATTAAATTTAGGTATGAATATTGGATGGTTTTGTTTTGCCAAATATAGTTGATTCCGCAACACTATTTGTATGGAAAATAATTTGGGTACACTTTTATTTAGTATTAATTTAATAATTAATACTAACTCTCAAAACTATCTCTTTATATATTTTGCAAAATTTAAAAGTGCTAAGAAAAACTAAATTTTAAGTAAATTTTAATTTTACTTGAAAAAAGAAAATAACATAAACATCAATGATGTCAATGTTGTAAGACTATTTTAATTTTCACTCGCATGGGCTCCTACAAGATTAAAAACAATCATCAATTAAGCATCAATTTTTACATGGGCTCTTACAAGAAAATAACATAGACACTAATATTTATTTATTTGGGAAAAACTAACATATACCTTTAAAAAATATATTAAAAACAATGTTTTAAAAACCGAACCGGTCATCGAACCGGTGAGGCTATGGGTTCACTGGTTTAATGGTCGGACCGCGGGTTTACTGGTCGAACCGCATGACTAGACCGGATTAAACCGGATCAAACCGGTGTAATGAACCGGGCTCTATAATAAAATTATATAGGTATTAAACCGGTCGAACCGGTGACTCGGTCTCTAAAAAATCATGATTGGATTGAAATTTTTACACCTTAAAATTTGGAAAAATTATAAAATATCGTAATTTAATAAGTTCAATTTTAAAATTTAAATTATAAATATAGTGGTCACACAAACAACAAAATAAGTAAGTGAATATAAAGTATTTTTGTATTGAATTGAATGATTCAGTCTTTAAAAATAATTAAAACATATAAAAGATTAAAAAATATCAAATAATTATATGTATTAATTGAATCGGAGAATAAAAACATTTTTTTTATAATAGAATATAGCACCTATTCATTTTTATTTAAAAAATTATAACATATATATTTTAATTATAATTATAATAAAATAAAAATAAAAAATCAAATTTGATTCTTAAATAAATCAAAACTTGTGAGAAAGTTTAGTTTTTTATAAAAATAATATTAATAGTATAAGAATATGCATTATATTAATTACAAAGTAAATATGTTAACAAGATAATAACTTAGCATAGTGGTTGAATGTTTTTTCTTTTAAGAAGAGGTCATGGGTTCAAACCTTAGTGAAGACAATTTTTCTTATTTTTAAACATTTAAATTTTTTATTCATTAATAGAGGGAATAAAAAAAAATCTGGTAAAAAAAAAAAATTCTCGCTCAAAAAAAAAAATCAAATTTAAAAAAAATAAATAAATTAAAATGTATTAAACTGGCCGGTTTGACAAAACCGTCCGGTTCACCGGTTTTCTCCGGTCTAGACCAGTTCGCACCGGTTTTTTCCGGCCCATCTGCATATCCGATCCAATAGCCAGACCGGACCGGTTGACCTCCGGTTCACCGGTTCAACCGGTTCGACCGGCCGGTCCGGCCCGGTTTTTAAAACATTGATTAAAAAGTCTATGTTAATATGATCTTTTTTTATTCTTATTTCTACTATCGCATTACTAGTTACATTAGATAGATAAACTTATAGAGTCTAATGGAAAAAAGTACTTATTTCTAGGTAAATAAATGCGGGGCATTTAAAAACCTTTAACAAGTTTTAAACACCAATTTTCAAATAAAAGTTACAAAAATATTACCTAATTATGAGATTCAGGTCTTGTCACGACAGTTGCAATAGTTTCATCTCACCATACCCGACCAAAAGGTCTAAAAATATACCAATACAAGAATTATGTTTGGTTCAATTTTTTAACGAGGGAAGGGGAGAAGTAATTTACTTTTTTATCCTTAACTTTATAAACTCAAAATAAAAATTAAATTATAATTGATATATAACGTCAACAAAAATTTAATGGATATATAACCAAAATAATATATAATAAGTAGAAAACTTAAAAAAAATTTGTTGAAAAAAAAAAAAATACCTAAAATTTTAATATTTCAACAAGAATAATTTGAGATTTTAATTAAAAAAATGAGAATAGTTTTGTCAAACATAATTAATTATGTTTTACCTCACGTCCCCTCCCTTTCCCTTCCCTCAGTTAAACTAAACAGAGCCTTATTTTCAAATGCATGATTTTTCTCTTTAGTCTTCTTTGATTTTGATCCACAATTAGAGGTAGCCTTAGATTTTTATTTTTTATTTTTTTTGATAGACAATATTAATTATTAGTATATTAATATATACTGTTAGTTTTTCTGCTTTGTTAGGGTTTGAACCCTATACCTCCTTCTCCTTAACCCTTAGCTAAAAAAATATAAATAATTTCTTCTTCCACCGGAGTAACATTTTCTTCTTCCTCTTCATTTGTATTTGAATATGCTCTAACGATATAAATCTTAAATCTTGCTGCTGCAACCAGTTCAAAAACAAGTGCATCACCATCATCCAATTTATGTTCCAATGCAAATCCTCTCCAGCCACCACTTAGCCCAGCTCTATTGCCAATGTAAACTACATCATATTCTGAGCCATTTTCATCTTCTAAAACTATGTTATACACCGTTTTTGGAAGATGTTCCTCATAAAATCTACTAGGAAGACCAAACCAAAAACAACTATAAACATGAGACCAGACCATTGACTTGATAAATGATGGATTTGATGACTGCAAATTAATTAGGAGTGCCTCTGCAGCATTGTAAGCATGAGTTCTTTCTTGTTGTGTAGCTTCTTTGATTTCATCTAGAGGCCTCGCAACATAACTTTCCCATGATGTTGAACTTGACCTTGACCTCTTCTTTAGAGGTCTCGCAATGTAACTTTCTTAATAAATAAAATTATTTTTTTCTCTTATATTTCAGAACAGAGTGCATAATTTATTTTACAGTTCTTACAACTTCTAATTTTATTGAAGTGTGCCAATTATATTGTTGTTTTAAGATCTATTGTATTTTTGACACATGCATGTTCTTATCTTACAGGATATATATTGGATTTTCAAATTCATTGTGGTGATGAGATGAGAATGACTTATGCACCTTTCACTCCAAATCCACACTTCTGAGAAAATGAAAGAAGACCTATATATATATATATATATATATATATGGGTAACAAATCTATGTCACTGTGTCTAATTAATACCCCTACCATATATTATATGTACTTTTAGCTATATATTTGTTCTTTTCAAATGGAGGCATTGTTGCATATAAATTATATATACCTCATATGCTAAACTCAATTCTCGTCGATACAAATCTAATTGCTATTTGAATTCACCAAATTATTTATATATTTTTGGGGCCATGCTAACATGTCTCTAAGACACATGTTAATAAGCAACTCATACATACACATAGTTATCATGTTTTAAATAAATTTTTACCAATAATGAATTACTTTGAATATAAAGTGATTTGTAAGTCTTGTTAAGGAAACCAAAAATAAAAATTTTTACATTGAAAACATAATATTTTGACTTTGAAAATTCATTTGCACGACTTTTGAGACAAATATTTCTATTTTTAATTCATTAACATATGCCTCAAGGGCACATGTTAACATTTGCCATTTTTAAATACAAAAAGTCCATTATTAGAAGACAGAAGAGTATGGAGTATAAATCTTTTTACTTGCTTAAGTCTACAATATAAATGAAATTTTTTTTTTTTTTTTGACTAAAAAGGTTTTTTTTTAAAGATTAATATATCTGACTTATATATATTTTTTTTGGTAAAGATATATCTGACTTATATATTATTATAAAAAGATACTCTAATTTTTTCTTTTCTTTTTTTAATTTCTAACGCCTATTGCATTTTCCATACTTTTTTTTACTAGTATTTGGTGAGTGCAAAGTTGCAACAATTGGCAATTTCTAAACAGTAGAAGAGAGATTTTGTAAAAAAAAAAAAAACAGTAGAAGACAAAACAAAAGGCTATACTACATTTACATACAGATACACAAATACCATAAATTATAATATGCATAATTTGTGTAAGTACTACACCACGTACAATGTTTAAAAAAATTATTTTACTATTATAACAAAAATGAATTTTGTCAAATCTATCGTTTGGGATTAAAAATTTATATCATATGAATTATTCATGCAAAATTTTAAATTTTTTTTTTTACACAACAAAATTTTAAAAAATTGAAAAATTATTAAGTCATGAATTAATTTTATAAATTCATTATAATTTTAGTGTATTACCAACAATAAATCTTTCATTTATTTTTTAAACACATTCATAGACAATTATTTTCCCTGACTGAAACCCAGTGCAGTGGTGTTAGGTCAACCGTCAACCCATAAGGGTAATTTCGTCTTTTAAACAAACCCACCGTCGGGTACTAAATGGAGTGAAGTGGAAGTTGGTTTCAACTAACTCACCCGCCACGTGTCACTTCCATTAAATAACCCCTTTCATTTCTTCATCTCCAAACAAAAAAACTCTCTCTCTCTCTGTTAGATTCATTATTATGCATTAATCATGAGATCATCAATGGCGGTTCTTCTGCATTTCTAAATTCACATTCATCTTCTGCAAATTTCAATTTCATTTGATTAATCAAAGTTGCTAATTAGTTAGTTGAGTCAGTTACGTTTCCGTTACACCTAACCATGGAGTTACAGCATCAAACGACGACGTTTAACAACTCCGCCATGACCTTCGATGAAGTCTCCATGGAACGCAGTAAAAGCTTCGTCAACGCCTTGCAGGTTCTGTCTCTATGATAATTCTCACTTTTTCGCTCTTTTTTCTTTTTCTGAGTTATTTATTTATATATATTATTACTTTTTTTAAGTTCAGATCTGCATTTGTTTTGATTTATTTGTTTCCAATTAAGTCTAGTAATTGTGATTTTTTTTACTGTAGTTTAATGCTGGAAAAACTATTCTTGGCTTTAAAATTTTGGACTGATCACATTATTAAACCGCAATATTTGCAATATTGCTGTTGTAGCAGTGATCGGTCCATAATTAAAATCCGCATCACCACACTACGGAGTGGTGGATGCAATGGCCTTGTAAGGCCACAACCGGACACATCGACTCACTACTCGACCAAATTATTTGTTTAATTTTCACTTTGGTAGATTTTGACCATATTTTAAAGGATTGTTTAGTTTTTAACAGTTATTGGAACTGTTTAGTTTGAAATTCTGAGTAATGAGATGATTGAAAATTTTGGAACTGAAGTCAACGGGATGTAATCTAAAGTCAATGAGATGAAATCTTGATTTAGTCAATTAACTATTAATTGAGTCAATAAAGTATCACGCTCGCTTTAATTTAGTATCTAAACTGTATAAAATTTGTCGATTATTCCATGTTGTTAAGATGTTGAGGGCCAGATTGGCGTATTTTCATATACTTTAGGTATTAAATTGATGGATTTCGTATAGTTTTGTTGGTACTACTTAATGTATTTATATAGTTTATTGACCAAATTGAAGTGAAAGTGATAATTTCGGGGCAAAATTGAAGATATATTTATATAGTTTTGTTGGTTGCACTGTTTATGGAATTAAAATGGATGTGTAATCTCTAGTTGTACTGTTTGATTGTTGTTTTCTCTTTGATTGTTGTGGTTACCATTCAGAACATACATAGGCAGTCATTTGATTCTTGTATTGTGGTCGTTTCAGGAACTTAAGAACCTGAGGCCTCAACTTTATTCTGCTGCCGAATACTGTGAAAAATCTTATCTACATAGTGAACAAAAACAAATGTGAGGATTTTCTTAAACTTGTTCTTGAAGGCAACCCTACCCTCTTCTTTTTGAATGATTTTCTATGTGCATGTCCGAAGCTTATGCAACAGAACAAAATAGTTAGCAGTGTTATGAAATAATTTACTTTACATTCTGCTTCGTTGTTTCAATATATGCTAGTTGTGTATAGCACTTAAAAAGTAAGGTCATGTTTCAATTGTGAAATTAGTGAGGAAGAATGTTTTAGTATTCGTAATTGGATTTGAGTCCCTAAAAATATTGGTGACTAGTTCAGTAGGGTTCCTTTGGTATTATAGGACCATATGTAATCTTCTGGTAGATGTAAATGGGTGCCATTATCAATAATATTTTCTTTTCACATATCCTTGTGTTCGAGCTATGATTAATTTTCCTTAGCTGTATGTTACAACTATATTAGGGTACTTGACAACCTGAAAGATTATGCTGTAAGAGCCCTTGTGAATGCTGTTGATCATCTTGGAACTGTTGCATACAAATTAACTGACCTTCTCGAGCAGCACACATTGGATGTTTCAACTATGGATTTGAAGGTCTCTACGATAAACCAGGTAATTACATCTTTTTTCAGATAGTATGTTTTGATAGACATATAACTTTTGGAGTTGAAGTAACATATTTTCTTAATAGCAGAAACTTCTTACGTGCCAAATTTACACGGATAAAGAAGGTCTTCGGCAGCAGCAGTTATTGGCTTTGATTCCCAGACATCATAAGCACTATATTTTGCCAAGTAGGCTTCACTGCTTTTATGTTCATCTATATGTGATTATCGGCACTACTTATCCATACGGTAGTTTTTACTAATGATTCTCTGTATGTTTGTTTACAATGCAAGCTAGATTCTGTGAATAAAAAGGTACATTTCAGTCCACATATACAGATTGATGCAAAACAGAATTCATTTCCAACCAGAACTCGTTTTCAATCTACAGGTGTGTGGTGGGGGAAATATTGTCCCTTCTAGTGTTTTTGACATTGATTTTAGCCGTGGTTCTTTTTTCATAAGTGAATAGTATATTACTAATCGAAATATATATATTTTGATATCTAGGTACCCCTCCTGCAAAAACTCTTTCATGGCATTTAGCATCAGAGACTAAGTCTACATTGAAAGGGACTCCGCAGGCTTCCCCAAAGTAAGTTCAGGAAAATCTTACAGTATGAGGCTGTACAATATTTCTGCTTTTTCTGTTTTCAGGTCTAATTATGAAAGTCATTATCACATGACATCTTCTTTTACAGCATCGAGAACCCTAAGTTTTCTGCCAAAGCCTCTGGATTTTTCCACCTTTTAGGTTTGTGATATAGTTGTATCGCTTGTAATAATTCAGTTATACTATCCAAGCGATGATTATTTCTTGATGTATAAACTATATCTCCTTATTGTGCCTGGTTATGTGACTGCAGATAATGAAGAGAGTACCTGGATGAAATCCTCACCAGCACAAGTTTACTCACCGAATGGAGTTCCTGCTTCTAGTATACCTGTGCAAACTTTGGGTGGCGCACGCAGGGTAATGACATTTTATTTATCAAGAACTTAAAGTGGCGGTACCATAGCCAACCTATGATTATCAATTACCTTCTTTGCCAGTGTTCTAAAACCTGTTTGTTAATCTTTTGCTGAAATTGCTTTGCTGACACTTGGCTAAAAAGAAAAAAGGCGTTAAATTTCTATTAATATTACCAAAAAATATCTTGTGTGAAATATTTCGATGACTTGGACTTGATTAACAGTTCATGTAGGTAATATGCTCTGCATTGCGCTAGTTTATAAAGTTCTGCATTTTAGTAGTAGTAGTCTATAATCTACATATAGCTACTCGATTATGGGCATAAAATCTGGTTTGAAGAGAAAGAGTTTACTTTTGTAGCATAGGATAAAACATTAATAATTGAGGTCTATGACTTCTTGGGAGAATTTGAGGGCTTCAACTGATAATTATAGCAGTTTGCTTTCGAGTTACTGCTTCATAATAAGTCCAGGCCATTGTTTTTTATCTCTATCAGTAACATAAGATCTTAGCCATAAATGATTGATTGAGAGGTGTTTTCCTGTAGTCCTTAAGATAGAACTGCATATCATATTTTTAGTATGATTTTCTTACAAAATGATATTGCAGTGACTATTTTTATTTTATAGTTGTATTGGCTTATGTTTATTCATTTCCCTTCAAGATTTCAACGAGGATATCAGTTTTTTCTTGTAGATCATTATGTCAGCCACCCAAACAGTTTTACACCGAGATCATTACAAAAAAAGATTATGACAGGAAAACATATAATTCTCTTGGAAAAATGGTTTTTCATTTTATTTGACCTCCACCGAACCCAATAAATGTTACTAGCTTACCATAGTCTATCAATTAGTGAACTAAATATTTAAAACCGTGGTCAATATTTCCATCTAGCCATTTTGTCCGACCACTATAGTTGAAGAGTGCATTTATTTAACTTCCGTTTAAAATTTTGAAGTCTAAAGTAAATTTGTTGTCAACAAGTTACTCAGATGTTTTTATCTGCAGGATGCATTGGATGGTTCCAATCCATTGACAGCGTTCAGGTCATTTGACAATGCAAATCGCCGTGCCCAAACCCCTACTCGCAGCAGAAGTGTGCTATCAGCTTTCTTTGTCAAGCAGAAATCACCAAAATTGAAGACTGGTTCTTTCTCATGATTCATAAATACCTCTTAAGGATGTGTAGATGTATTGTTAGATTAAAATGATTGGAAATGTTCTTTATTCTACCTGGTTGCTTAATTCTTTTTCCTTTAACTATGCCTCCACTAAAATGCTCAGAGATCATAATTGATTAGCTTTTGGTTCAACCCTTTGAATAATGATATTGTATAGTAATTGGCAATGATAATGGTTGGGATATTGATCTTCTACTTGCTCAATGTAACCCTTGTGTATTGTAATCTATATATTCCTATTCTTTTCTTTATTACTTTAGTACTATAAATTGAGATTGTAAAGTGAGAGAGAAAATATGAAATATTGGAGATAGTAGATGCTTGTGACTTATGAGTTAAGCAGCTTAATAATAGTAACTCTAATTAAAGAGGAAATTGAGGGTATTATGAAATTGAGTTGAACTCACTTAAAGTGAGTTCATTAAAATCTTTCCATTGGAAAATTTAGTGAAAAATAATTTAATATATGTTATTAATCTTCACATTATTTTTCTAACCTTTTTGGCTTTATCAAAATTTTATAGTTCATTTTAACATTATCTCAGAATCAATGGATAACATGTCTAACACATTCAATAAATATGTTGTACCATGTCTAACACATTCAGGATATGGTTTAAAAATAAAATAAAATATTGTACCCAATTTTTTTTTTTTTAACAGTCACAGCTATTACATTTGAAATACTTGGGTCAGTTATCCCACCCATCGAAGTGCCTCTAATCTAACGAGGGATTAGGCACTGCGTTCGGCGGTAGATACCCCGGTCACGACAAAAAAAACTATTACATTTGAAAATTTGAAACTATAATTTAATACCAGCACCAGTGGTGAAATGGTACTATGGTAGAATGTTACCACTAGTGTGGTTGATGGGTCAATCACTACCATCCAATATCTTGATAGGTGCATCTGAGCTCTGTGTATATATAGTAACTCTGTTGTGCCAAACTTTTACCTAATTGGAAAGCTCAGAATTCTTCTTCAGAAAGAAAATAAAAGCTCAGGATTCAATTTGTTAAATTGTTTTGTTTTCTACTTATTTCTAGTTAAATAGTTTTTTTTTCTAGTTTTTTTAAGGTTTCAACAATTTCATGTCACAAAACAAGAAAACAGGCATGTCAATATGTGTGGACTTCTATTACGCATATATGTCGTTTCAGTGAAAAATAATGATTAAAATTGATAACAAAAAATTGAATAAAAAAATATGTGGGAGAGAGACAAAATTTAAAATATACTATATTTTTATTACAAAAAAAAAGGTCAGCATTATAATAAATACGAAAATTATATTTATCATGTCTTTGTCAAAAAAACAAAAGTCGTAAATCATATGGGGTGGAAAGAAATGCCATGTGACATTGATTATGATTTATGATGTCTACATTTGAACCAAAATGAGCGAATATGATGAATAATATTATCTGGTATCTTATGGTCTAAAGTCACATCAAAGCAAAAACGAATATCAAATTAAAAATGCGTTTGCCGGGAGTCGAACCCGGGTCTATTGCTTGGAAGGCAATTATCCTAACCGTTGGACTACAAACGCTGCTGTTGATAATGAGGCTTTACATTTTTTTATATTATGTATGAGCACGTTGGTTCCAACCTGGTAAACCAAGAACATCTATAAGAGTTGATTTTGTACCAACGTCAATTCATTTTATACTGTTGATAACTGAAATTCCACCATATCTTTTCATGCAAAATTTTCTACCAAGTTTGGTTTCATGTTTAGTAGCTTGTAGCTCTTGGTCGTTTTATAGGGTTCTATGTGAATTAATAATTTAGACACGTTTGAATTGCAAAATATAGGCACTAAACATAATAAGTGAAATATTTTTTAAGTGATAAGAAAATTATTATTTTATACAGTGTTTGATAGACAAAATATTTTGGTATTTTTGATAATTTGTATTTTGAATTAAAAATTATCATGTGATTTAGTGAATGATAACTATTTCGTTTTTGATAACTTTTGCCTTGAATCTATTTAATCTCAATAATAATTTTAAAATCAAACATAATATTTTAAAGTCGAAATTGTTTGATCGATCCCGTCAAGGCATTGGGCCACTCATTCAGATCGCATGACTACTAATTCGACCTATATAAAAATTTGATAACAGATGGAGATGTAAGTGATGATTTTTCAAGTAAGTTCTGATGACATGTGAGTAGAGTAAGACACTAGTATTGAAGCTGCAAAAAAGGAGAGGAGACACTATATGCATTTCTCTTTTTTTTTTTTTTTTTCGTCAAGTAGCCTAGCGGTTAGAAAACTCCACTTATAAAGTAGAGAAATGAGATGACCGGGGTTCGAATCCTGTCCCTGCATATATAATGCGGTGTCCAACTAATTGAGTTATTTTTTTTTGGTCAAAATTGAGTTAATCTTATAAGACCCTATACATTCCTCTTTATTACTCTCCAATAACATACAATATTTCTTATATTTGTCCCCTCTCATTTTCTTCTTTTTCTCACTTGTCTCTCCATGAAAAATTTCTCATAGTCACTCAAAGTTAGATGGGGAGAGTTTGAGAATTTTATTCCACACAAGAAGCTGAATATGGCAACACTGAAAGTCTAATTCCTTAAACAATTGGCTTATTAAAGTCTTACAATTTTATCAATAATAAATTTGTTAAAGTGGTAAGAGTTCTTCAAGAGATAAATTGTAAGACTTTAGTCCAATTGATAGGAGAAAAACACATTTTGCGGGTCTCATGTTTTCTAACAAAAGACTAATTATTATTAAACGATTGCAAAAATTATATATACAGTAAAAACATAGTAATAGAAAAATGTACCCAAAAAAAACATAGTAATAGAAAAATCTCACTTTTAAAGTATCTCTAATTTAACGACGGAAATAATCACTACGTTTGGTGGTAGACCTTGATCTCGACAAAAAAAAGATTTTGTGTCTTAAAATATATTATTTATAAATACTTTAAAAGCAAACTATTTCAGAAGATAATAATAGTATACTAGATGTTTTGTATTTGTTTTTGTAAGGAAGCTAAAAATAGTATACTAGAGGTTATTAGTTCAATCTTTAGCTATACTTTAAACAATAAAAGTATTTGTGATAATGAAATTAATTTGTATACAATTATCAATTAAAATTCTCTTGTGCATAAATCCAATCAAACCGCTTAATAATAGAATAATTTTGATTTAGTTCATACAATAGTATCTCTAGTTCTCTACTAATATCTATTTTATATATTTTGATTTTGATGCATCTGTAAGAAATTTTTTAGTACACACCATTAGTGGTTACAAATTAATCTTCTGATCAAAATTTAAACTACTTCTACCCATAGAAAAATATAATTTTTTTTCGAGATCGGGATCAAAATTTAAACTATTTTTACTCATAAAAAAACATTTCTTTGGAGACACTTTAAAGGATAAAACAATTAGCTCAGATTCAAATCTGTCTTATATTCAACGTAAAGATCGAATTTTTGATCCTTAAACATGCTCTATGATTTATTTATTTTTCATATAAAAGAATAAGGTTTATTGCTGGCACCGACTAATTTCCTAGCGTTATTAAGTGATTCATAAAGATTGCCAATATCTTATATGTATTTGATGACCGTGGGATTTAAAAACAATAAGGATATTTTAAGATAAGATGTAAAAATTTGCTTATTAAGAAATTTAAAATAATAAATTTATCTTGAAATTTGTGTATTTTATATTAAATTATAATTTTTAATAAATTATATATTTTTTTTCAATAATAATTTAAATTACTAATTTTAATTGTTTTAACATAGACAAAGTCAAATAATAATAACCATAATAAAACTTTAATTAGTATTTATCACATGATATCTGTTTTTTTTGGCACAACTTTTGTTTAGCATGCACAACCACATTAAGCCAAAATATGGAACTTAGATAAAAAATTTGTCCAATAATCTAGTTTGATGATGCGACTGCAAATGAAAGATGATTTGTTTTTCATCAACTTAATTTTTTTCCTCATCTTATCAATAAGAAAAATATACTAATTTTAGATATTTTCATTTTAGATATTTTCTATGAGTCATGAGTGTTCATAAGTAACACCAAATTTTCTTAATTTCTTCACTATTCGACTCAAGCTAAAAGTCATATTAAGATTACTATTTTTAGATCACCACATAAAAAAAGAGTAGTACTTTTAGTGAAGAAAACTTTTAATTTATGTAGATTAACCTTTTAACAAAAAAAAAGGTAACAAAATTCATTTAACCCTTCACAAATTTACAAATAAGAATAACTTGATTTTTTTCTCGAGACCGAAATATCTACTGTATAACACAATGACTAATTTTCCCCTAATTATGCCTATTAATGCTATATTTTTTTAGTATATCGAAAATCTCTTATCTTTAAATCCTATAAGATTAGCTACAAATTAACCCTAATTTTCCCCTCCTAATTCCTTCTATTTTGCAAACATTAATTAGATCAACTATCCCACTCCTTCATAAATAACATGCGTGGAAACTCTCTTCCTTCCTCCTTGGTAATTTGAAGTCTCTCCATTACATAATTATTTACATTATAACTCTCTTGCACATCCCTTCATATTACAAGAATGCATTTTCCAACATCAACATACACAACTATATATCCGTTCACATTTAAAACATCTGTATTTCCAATCCTTCTATTATATTTCCTATTCTTCTTATAATCTGTATTGGAAGCATTTGTACACTGTGTTGGACTCAAATTGAATCTATCAATGCATTTTAAGGTAGGCAATTTGATAAGTATGTCCTTAGAGAAAATATTTGAGAAGGGGTTGTACATGTTTGACATTGGTTAGAATGATTTTTCTGGCACAATGTATTCAAAGTTATTGGACCAAATACTTGCTTCGATTCCAATAAATTGTTTTAGAATTTAAAATTGGAAATAAAATTGATTAAAAATCAATTGTTTTCAGTTTTAATTTTGTTCCTTCTATTCTGATAATTTTATTCCAATGAATTCAATAGTATTTATATAAATTAACATAAAGAGTTTCCGCATTTGATAAAGATATTAATAACCGATGAGGAATACTAAAATCATGTTGTAACTTTTAATGTGGTCTATAGAGACTTTTTTGTAATTTATGATAATTAATTAACGTTGTACGTATGTTTTTTCAATTTTATCATTTAATTTTATACTTTTATGTTTAAAATCATTATAATACTCCTTTATTTGTATTACCTCTTTTTATTGTTGATAAAATCTTACACCTTTTTAATATTGTACATTTGATATAAAATAATTTATTGATACAATTATCAGGTTATAAGACCCGTGCATCGCACGGGTGAAAGTCTAGTATAAATTACTTTTGTAAGAGATTGAACCCTTGATCTCCGCCTACTATACTGAAACAATAAAATAAATATTGTAATATAAATTATTAATAAATTCTATTATTATTATTATTAGTATTAATATTTTAAAATTTAATTTCCTTTTTTGGGGAAAGATTTAAAATTATTTTATAGGACATTACTATATTTTAGATTAGTTTTCATCACCGTGTGTTTAGCTCACAGTCACAGACACAGCAGGATTCTTTAGCGTACGCTTCTCTCTTTCCTTTCTTCAACGCCAAATCTTCGTTTCTTTCCAATTTCTTCACTCTCTCTCTCTCTCTCTCTCTCTCTCTCTCTAGCTGTATCTGTCTCTTCTTCAATCATATTCACATTCCAAATCAAGCTAAACCAAATCCACATCACAAATTCACTACTCCTATATTTCACTCTTTTTCACCTTCTTTCACTTTCAATTCCTTTGTTTTTTTTTTATCCTTTCTCATTAATTCAAGGGTACCCTTCATCTGGGTACCCTTATTTGCATGTGTTTTTTTGGTAAAGTTTGAATCTTTTTGCTTCAAATTTGATGGGTTTGTAAATGGGTTCTTTGGAATCAACGATCCCATTGAAGAAAGGGAGTTTATTTGGTACTACAACTACTACTAGTACTCATTCAAGTAAAAAAGACAAATACCCATTTTCACAAAGGTTTAGATCGAGTTTCTCTCGTTTGTTGTTCAAGAAACTAGATTACGTTCAATGGATTTGTGCTGTTGTTGTTTTTCTTTGTCTTGTTGTTGTGTTTCAAATGTTTCTTCCTGTTTCGGTTGTGGAAGATTCAGAAGAGTCTTTGAGAGCTGTGAAGCTTAATTCTTGGAACTCTTTGCATCATCATAATAATAATGAGGAGTATGTGTTGGACATTGGTGAGGATGAAGCTGTTTTTTTGCTTAGGATTTCGGAGAAGTTTAAGGATTTGAATCTGTTGAACCGAACCGGAACCGGGACGATGTTTGGTTACAGGAAGCCTCAGTTGGCATTGGTTAGTTCACCTAATTTTTAGCTGAATGCTTATGATGTTGGTGTTTGTGTAGATTGTTTCTTGTTTGTTAATTGTTGGTAGGATTTCACTAGAATCAAGTTCAATGATATTTGTGTGTTTTTTAGTCTCTATGTGTATGTTTGGACTTTGGATTGACTTATTTTAGCTTATCTACTTGCATAAGCACTTGTGAGATGGTTTGAGAGAGCTTGTTGAAACAACTTATAACATGTCCATAAGCTGTTTCAGCTTATTTTCATAAGCTTTTTAGGAAAGCTTATGAAAACAACTTATAGCTTATGTGAAAACAGCTTGAGTTTGTTTTATCTTTTGTTATAGAAATAGCTTATAAATAGGCACTTATATGGTAAGCGCTTATGCTATAAATACACTCAATTAAGTTGTTTATCCAAACAACACCATATATGTATCTCTAGGGAGCTTATAGATTAACAACACAATCTCGTTATAGGAAGAGATATTGACCATGCATACTACATAACTGAATGGTCTATGGAGGCAGAGACATTTTAGATAGTTGCTTAGTGCTCAAGAGTTAGATAAGTTGTTTCTACAAATCAAAAAATATTTTATAGATGATTTTCATAAGATATCTTCAAGAGATGGAGTTTATGAAAATAAGCTCACAATGGCTTTATAAGCTCTTCAAAATAGGTATGCAAGTCCTTTTGTAATTAGATAGACCAAGATATACTCTCTCAAACGCCCTTCATAAAATGTTCTTACAAGCTCTTTTAAGCATTTGTGTAAATGCATATACTATAAGATAAACTCAAATTAGCTCTTTCAAATGCCTTTTGTACACACAGAGCTTGTGAGGGGATAGCATTAAATATTGACCATGCAACATAAATAACCGAATACTAATGTTCAATTTAAGCATTGCAGTCTTGGCTATTCATCTATCCTCAATGTTACAAACAATTTGCTATAGAAATAGTTTGTACATAAGAGCTTATGTTATACACTTAACGTGACCTAATTAGCAACACGATCTCACTAGCGGAAGAGATATTGGCTATAGATAACTACATAAATAATATGGAGGAAAAACAGTTTAGTTAATTACTGATCTTATTATAAGAGATAGATGAGTTGTTTCTGCAATTGAAGATAGAATGAGGGTAGAGTCTGGACAACCACTGTATAGTTTTCATAAGCTATCTTGGAGTATATGAATATAAGCTCAACATTCTCTCATAACCTATATTTATAGGCTCTTCATAAGTTGTTTCTCAACTCAAATTACCTGTTTCAAACATTTTTAGATTCAAAGAGTTTATCAGGTGATAGCATTAGCTCACAAGTGTAAGAAGTATTGACCATACGACATACATAACTGAACAATGTTTGATTTAATCATATAAGCATAACAGTCTTGGGACTCTTTGCTATTCATTTATAATAGTCTGTGTTTTGATTTTCAGTTGCAGATAAATGTTCTTTTAGAACTGTTTAAATTGAAATGAAAGTTTATTGTTATTTAATAAATATTTTAGTATCTTTGAATTTTTCCCTGTTATTGATCCATGCAATTTTATTACTTTTCTCTCTTGACATTTTAAAGGTATTTCAATTTTATTACTTTTCTCTTTGAATTTAAGTGTATAATTTCAATTTATTTGAAGGTATTTGGAGAACTCTTGGTTGATTCACAACAATTGCTAATGGTAACAGTTGCCACAGCTTTGTTAGAGATTGGCTACGGAATTCAGGTAAAACATATACTTTTCTACATTTTGGTCTAAAATATTTTTGGTGGCGTCATACTTTTTGAGTTTAGGCAAAAGAAAATAAATAGGGAACCCGCAAAACAATCAATGTTTTTCTATAATATGAATATGAATGTTAAAAGTATAGTGACTTATCAAAGTGAGACTAAAAGTTTCTTAATATTGTTTTGACCTCCTCACCATTTACACTGTTGTTTTTGATTTTTTTAATTATTATTATTATTATTATTATTATTATTATTATTATTATTATTATTATTATTATTATTATTATTATTGTTCAAGTAATAATCTCTATCTTTTGCAGGTATTTTCAGTTGAAGATGGACCGGGGCGTAATATGTGGAGAAATTTAAGAGTTCCCATCACTATTATTCATACTCGCAACAAGCCAGACAAAACTGTAGACTGGCTAAAGTATGATTAATATTCTAATTTTTTCTTTTATACTAAGCTGATTGCATGATTTTTAGAAACGAAATATCTAAATTTCTAAGCCAAGTAATTTTAGTTGCTGACATGACTGTATATATTATGTACCTTGACACCCGAGAGTAACATTTCTTCTCCCCGAGGGACCAAAATAACAGTTCAACTTAAAAGGATTAACAGTGAAATCAAGCTTTAATTCTTCACACTCTGTCCAATTGCATTTAATCTATTTTCAGTTTGCAAAAAACAAATCTTATTTGATCCTCTTATATTTTAATCAATTCCAGATCTTTACTGACAGAGGAAACCTACTGCTTTTGTCGGAATAACAATCTGATTTCATCTGATAAGAATGTCTGTCTTTTGCAGCTATGATGGTATAATTGTGAGCTCTCTTGAAGCCAGAAATGCCTTTTCTTGGTATGATACTTTTTTTTATTTTCTATGGTCAAGTTCTGAATTTTATTGTTGGTTTGTTACCAAAATACTTCATGCACCATGAGTTTCTTTGTTCAAGTAACACAAATGATTATATTTGTTACAGTTTTTTGCAGGAACCTTTCAAATCTGTACCACTTATATGGATCATTCATGACAGTGCTCTTGGTTACCGTTCAAGACAATATACTGCTACTGGGCAGGTTGAACTTTTGAATGATTGGAGAAGAGTTTTCAATCGTTCATCTGTTGTTGTCTTTCCAAACTATGCCTTGCCGGTAATCAGTTTTTTCATTGCTAATGGCTTCTCTTTATCATTTAAGAATAAATTTGACTCAGAAGATTGAAATAAGTTTCATATAAGATATGATCTTTTGAAGTTTAGTTCTATGGTATAAACAATATAGTTATAGCTATTACGGTAACTAGCATCCGGCATCTCAACACTAGCTATGTTTGGACATATTTAGTTGTCAACTAATGTTTTTATGGAATTCCGCAGATGATCTATGCCACATTTGATACTGGAAATTTTCATGTCATTCCTGGTTCCCCTGCTGAATCGTTAGAAGCAGATGCATTTATTGTATTGCAGAAAGATAAATTGCGCATCAGAATGGGCTACAGTCCGGAAGATGTCATTGTTGCAATTGTCGGCAGTCAATTTTTGTACAAGGGCATGTGGTTGGGGCATGCCATTGTTTTGCAGGCTTTATCACCACTTTTGGCAGACTTCCCTTTAAGTAGAGATAATACAACTGCACAACTACGTATCATTGTTCATAGTGGAGAGTTAACAAATAACTACAGTGTGGCTCTTGAGGTTTATTTATTTTCTTTTCATTTCTATTTTCTGTCTTTTCGAAATTTATAGATAAATAGTTTATTTATTTTCTTATATTCTGTTTCGCCAGACGATGGCACAGAGCTTGAAATATCCAAATGGGACCATAGAGCATATAGCTGGAGATTTGAATGCAGAGTCTGTTCTCGACATGGCAGATGTTGTGATATATGGGTCCTTGCTTGAAGAGCAGTCTTTTCCAGAGATTTTGATTAAAGCTATGTGCTTTGAGAAACCAATTATTGCTCCTGATATTTCTATGATCAGAAAATATGTATGTTTCTTCTCTATATCTTTTACTATAAGCATCATGCAATGATTTTATTTTGCTTGGCACTTTTATTAATCTTAGATTTGAAGTCTCCTACAATAATCCAACGTGTTCATTTTTTTGAAGTTTCTCATATTATGTATTTTGAAGGAAACTACTGACCGTTTTGTTCGCCATAAACTAGGTTGATGACAGGGTGAACGGCTATCTTTTCCCTAAGGATAATATTAGAGTTCTTAGGCAAATCATGTTAGAGGTGATCTCAAAAAGGAAAATATCACCCTTGGCTCGGAACATTGCTTCAATGGGGAGAAGAACTGCTAAGAACCTTATGGTTTCTGAAGCAATTGATGGATATGCAACTTTACTTCAGAATATTCTCAGGTTTCCATCAGAGGTTATTCCTCCTAAGGCTGTTTCAGAAATATCCCCCCATGTTAAAGAAAACTGGCAGTGGCATTTGCTTGAAGCAGTTCCAAATTCGACATATCAAAATAGAGTATTGAGAAGCAACACATTTTTAGATAAATATGAAGATCGTTGGAATCGTTCTCGAAAAGATAAATCATCTACTGCTGTTGCTGACAATGACTCATTTGTATATATCATATGGGAAGAAGAAAAACATATTCAGATGGCTATTACCAGAAAAAGGATAGAGGATGAAGAGGTAAGATCAGAACTTTCTTTGTGTATTACCTAGGAGGATCATTGAGAAACACGATTACGAGGAGCATTTGTTTTTTGACTTTTTTCTTTTAAAAATATTACGGTCTTAAAATATCAAGCTTAGCATATGCCGTGTTGAACTTTAACGCAGTTGAAGGATAGAACGGAGCAGTCACACGGAACATGGGAGGAAGTATATCGAAATGCGAAGAAAGCTGATAGGTTAAAGAATGATTTGCATGAAAGGGATGATGGAGAGCTTGAGCGGACTGGACAACCACTATGCATTTATGAACCGTACCTCGGGGAAGGATCTTGGCCTTTTCTACATCAAAGATCTCTTTATCGTGGAGTTTCCCTGGTAAAGTTTGTGTTCACATGTGTAATCAATTCCAGTTTTATAAGTTCAAATATTCATGACTTCGCTTTTGTATAACTTGTAATGATACGACACTCATTTTATGCGCAATGTATTTTAACAGTCCAGCAAAGGTCGAAGGCCAGGGAGAGATGATTTTGATGCGCCTTCTCGGCTTCCCTTGCTCAACAGTGCTTACTATCGAGATGTCCTTGGTGAATTTGGATCCTTCTTTGCCATTGCAAACAGGATTGATCGTTTACACAAAAATGCTTGGATTGGATTTCAGTCTTGGAGAGCAACAGCAAAGAAGGTATATCACTGCTTTCATATAATTTTGGGATAATAGCTCGAATAGAAGTAGTTATTTAAATATCTTATTACTATTAGCTTCATTCTCGGGATTTTGACATTTATCGTGGGGTTTTAACAGGCTTCTTTGTCCAGAGCTGCTGAAAATGCATTATTAGACGCCACCCAATCCAAAAGGAATGGGGACACACTATATTTCTGGGTGCAGATGGATACGGATCAGCGAAATCCTTCACAGAAGGACTTTTGGTCATTTTGCGATGCCATTAACACAGGAGGTTGCAAGTAAGATCCTTTAAAAACCGATTATTTGTTTTATCAGAAGCATATGGAAAGTTTGAGTATATACAAAGCTTGATTTTCTGTACATTTGTGTTTGAGCGAAGACCTGCTTTCTCAGAAGCAATGAGGAGAATGTATGGGTTAAAGGACGATGTAGATGCTTTGCCGCCCATGCCCGTAGACGGTGACACTTGGTCTGTCATGTCAAGTTGGGCTCTACCCACAAGATCCTTTTTAGAGTTTGTGATGTTCTCCAGGTACACTCAGTTTCATTAATGAATGTCTGTGATAGGAAACAAGCTTGTTTGAGAGTTATAACTGGCTGATGTAAACTATCATTTGTGCAGAATGTTTGTCGATGCATTGGATGCGCAAATGTACGAGGAACACCATTTGACTGGACACTGTCCTCTGAGTTTGTCAAAGGTAACTTGCTTATTCAAAAAAAATATAGTTTTCTTTGCTTCTTTGGTTTTAGCCATTTTATCCTCTTGGTTTTGAAAAACAAATACTGCTTTTATTAGTAATGATTTTGACTGATTTTGAATGATTTTGACTGATTGTTAGCTTTCTAAAATGTTTTCGGTTTTCATTTTATGTGTTGTTTTCAGTTTTCACTGTTTTATATTCAAATGGTTTTCACTGTTTTATGGATCAAATGAACTAACCGAAGACACATTGGAGGACTAAACTAACTAATAAAGATACATTCTATGACCAAAGTGATTAATAAATGACACATTTAAGTTTCCTTTTTGTGATTTTGTTACATTTAGACTATTATAACAGTAATTCGACATTTACTAACCAAAATGTCTGTTTACCCTATTCTTGACTGTTAAGTTGTTAATTTTTTATACATCTTCAAATGGTTTATAAAAATTGGCTAATTAATATAGTTTCAAGCAAACTGTAATCTTCTTATTTTTTGTCTCCGTCTAAATACATAAAATATATACACGCAAATTGCAGGACAAGCATTGTTATTCAAGGGTTCTTGAGCTTCTTGTAAACGTGTGGGCCTACCACAGCGCAAGGAGGATGGTATTTGTGAACCCTGAGACTGGTCTAATGCAGGAACAACACATGTTCAAGAGCCGCAGAGGACAAATGCGAATCAAATGGTTCTCATACAACACACTCAAGAACATGGACGAGGACTTAGCAGAGTTATCAGATTCTGAGGATCCTAATAGACACTGGTTGTGGCCATCAACTGGTGAAGTTTTTTGGCAAGGTTTATATGAGAGGGAGAGAAGTTTAAGGCACAAGGAGAAAGAAAAGAGGAAGCAAAAGAGTTTAGAAAAATTGAATAGAATGCGGAAGCGACATCGACAACAAGTAATTGGGAAATATGTTAAGCCTCCACCAGATTTGGAAGAAAGTTCTAACTCATCTTTGCTTGCAGTATAAACTTCTCGATATAAATTCTTTTCTTCTTTTGTAATTTTTATTTCCTATATTTTTGTTAACATAATTGTGATTTTCATTCAGAAAGGATGCTGCTGATAAATAGTTAATGTGTAAAGTATCTATCTTAATAATAGTCTCTTATTTTAGTACATTTTTTCCCTGTAATTTTATTCTTTTGGGATGGTAGGTTATTTCTTTTAGGAAATGGTGTGGGGTTGTAATATTTATAGAAATTGTTGACAAACTGAATGAAATTATATTGTGTAATGTATTCCATGTTTGGCTTAGAGGGAGCTCATTCACTAGTACGATTTTTTCACTTGACAAATTATGTTCATGGAGAAGTTAATGAGAGTTTTTGAAAAAGGTCTTGTTACTGTATGCTTTAAATGTACATGTTAAGAATTTAAAAGTAAATTTATCGTATTAAAAAATATGATACTGTAACTTTTAAAAAATTTAATGTTTGTATTACACTTAATTAATCCAAGGTAATGTTTTTGTTTCAATTATAATTCACACTGGAAAATAGATGAACACTCTAGTACCCAACTTATATTGTTAAGTAGTAGGTACTCTAAAGACAAAATTGAATAACATATTTTATATTTATATTTAAAAATATACTGGTTTTTTATCATGCGTTTTGGTAAGCTTGCTAATGTGATAATCTTTAACAATATTTTTTGAGACGGAGGAAATACTATTCATATTGACAAATCCCAATGACATGGTTGAAAGCGAAAGATTTAAGCATGCAAAGTTTTTATTTTAGCAGTGATAAATCAAGTTGATTAAGTCGAAGAAGGTGCAAAGAGATTGAAAAGTAAAGTACTTGAATTGAAATTGGTTGAAATAACAATAAGATTGAAAATTTGAAATAAAAACAGTTTGAGTTTACTGAAAATTTAGACATTTCTCCTAAATCTGAGAGAAAATGGGGGTTAGTTCAAATGTCCAACCATTTATAAGTGTTCATAAGTCCTATTAATAGCATAAATTAAAAAAACTTAAAGCCTAAAACTTTGGGCACTAACTATACTAAGCCTAAAATTTCGACATGGTGCATAATCACCAATTACACAATTAAAACATGTTGAAATTAAAAATCCTAGCTACAATTGAACAGAGATCATGTTTTTGATGAGCAGGAAAAATGTATTAAAATACATATATACTCATATAGCATAATTATCTATAAAAAATGCAGAAGAAAAAGAAAAGGGTAGAAAATTCAACTAATCTGAATATTATCAAACAACTATGTAACCATAAGGACAAGATAATCACTTCAAATGCCACAAAACCAAATAGTTATCAAAAGAACATAATTATTTTTTCAAATTAGAAGATTTAAATAGTACTTTTTTTTTTATGAATAAGTTTTTTGTAACTCAAAATAAAGGATATTCATTCATTCAAACAAATATAATAAAATCGCCAAAAACAAAAGGGATGAAATTGCGTACAAACTAACAACATCCGTGTTCATAACTAATGACACCTTGTCATTACGTAATTTTTAATGTAATTTCATGAATTATTGAGTTTAAAAGCAAGTTTAAACAACAAGTAAAAGCAGGAAAAATCCAAATTTGCAAGCAAGATTGATGAGCAGGAAAAATCCAAACAATGTTGGAAACAGAATTGGTTGTTTTAAAGGGAATTGTGTCATAATATTGCCTTTTTAAGCTGAAGCTAGTTTCTACTCAGGTGTGACTAATTTTATTCTTTCATTGACTATGTTATTTATAATCTCTCATTCATTACTTATGCAAACAAGATAGGATTGACGAGGCTTACAAGGTTTTGAATGAAATGATTCTTAGTGGGTTTTACCTTTTGAATGTTACTTTGAAGAATGTTTTTGAAGGGTTTCTCCGAATCGGAGAGATAGGGAAGGCTCATAACATGCGCAACGAGATGCATGATCGCCTCTTCTACCGACGATCGTGGATGGTTGGACAACTGTATCCGCTTTTAGATGGCACGAGGGATGAGGTTACTTATACTAGTTTGATGAATGCTTATTTCGATGAAGGTAAATGGGATAATGTTGATAAATTGCATGTCGAAATGACACACTTAGATATGTTGATTGGAATTCCACGCCGTGATTGTTTGCCAGATTCTGTTATATACGGTGTGTATATTAATATTAATGGACTTGGTAAGAAAGTTAGGACAACAGAAACTAAGGAGACTCTTCTCAGCTATAATTATGATTATGATTTGTGTTTCAGTATGACAACTTTAAAATATTGTCGTACTCTGGTAGAGAACTGCAGTGATGATGAATTTAAGAGTCTGGTGAAACTTGTCAAGAATTTCTGCAATTGGGGTTTTGAGAATGCTTATGACACAATGCTGAAATTTAATTATAAGCCAGATGGAATAGTTTATAATTTATTTATTATTGAACATTGTAAACGTAATAATGCTGATAAGGCCTATAATATGTATAAGGAAATGGTGCATTATGGTTTTGCTTGTCATATGTTAACCGTGTTTCCTCTTATTAAAATTCTAAAATGTAAAAGTATGGACAATGAGCTGCATTGGGTAATACAAAACGTATTGAGGAGCTGTAATCTCAATGATTCCTTAATGAATTTGACCCCGACCTACATAACAAGCGAGCTCTTTTCAATTTGCTAGCTGAAAAAGCCAAGGATGGCCTGTTTCTTAAGTTTTCATATGCTCCAGCAAGTGCCTAATATCTATTGTTTTGCTTGTTGAACTCCATTACCATAAACCTTGATCCGACTCTTCCAGCTTGCGTCTAGCATGATTTGGCTTGTGGACTTGCAATATGGAAAGTTCTTGACCAGGTTTTTCCATTTTTCTTATTTAGCAGATTTGGCTCGAAGACTTATATCTATTTTTTGTCATTGTGTAGTTTGTTTCTACATTTACTTAATATTATTGATTTGATTCTATTTCATTCAAATGTCATTTTGATGAACCAAATGTGAATTTTAGATTTTTTTGAAATATCCTAGTATGACGTAATACCTTGCTTTCAATCATAAGTAGAATTTGTTATTCTTTGTGTTTTCTAAATCAAAAGGTCTTCTAACGGTTGCTAATTTACTTTGAGGTTGTTGGGAATGTTTATGATTTTATGAATTTCAATAATTTTGAACAAGGGTTGCAGAAATTAAGAAAGTACTGTCGGATACGTTTATGAGTAGCTAGTTAAATAATGTTAAATGAGTAGTAGCAGCAACTAACAATTGATGTATAATAAAATTATTATATTCGGATAACTATATTATAAATCATCAAAATATAAATATTGAAATAATTTTAATTTGGAATGATGGTGAAAATGGAGTAGAAAAGTGTCATTCTATCCTGCTGTGTGTTGAAGGAAAGTCTGATAACATTACCAACCAACAAAAAGCTTGGGAACCCAAGGCTTAGAAGGAGTCACTTGTTAGTTCATTGCATTGTTGTTTGAATCCCAACCCAATGAAACCTCCTTTGTGTTTCATTCACCGCCATCCTCAAAACCTTTCACCAGATGGTCCGAAATGGTGTGCCGTTGATACCATAGTGGAATCACTCATTGCTATTGAATTTCTTGAAGTATTAGACGGGTTCTGATGAGGAATGGAGAATGGGTGATGAACCTCAACAAGATATGGGTGAAAAAAGACAGAATCGGAACAGTCATGATGAGCTAAGTGGTTATGAAGAAAAGCATGACCTTGTCACTTCTCACCATTCTGATGAAGATAAGGTGCCAATTTATGTTGACAAAGGTATGAAAGGAAAATTATTTTCTTATGATTCTTTGTAGAAAAGTTAAATTAGAAGTCAGTTTACTATTTGATGTGAAGTAGTGTAGAGCAGCTCTTAGAGACTTTGTCATACAAGAGGAGTTTGAGATTAAGAGGATTATAAATGAAAATGCTAAGGTAACTGCTAGATGTTCAGCAGATGGAATCCTCAAAGTACAAGAACGTAACTATCTATGATCACGAAATCCTCAAAGCTAACAACCAACAATCGGTGTTAGAGACTTCTTTGAGAACAAATCCACGATCGCTTCATCGTCTCATCATCAGTTAAAGAATCATTTTATTGACTTAACTCGCTTGGATAATAACTGTTGTAAATGTTGTATAATTACTTTTATCCAGTTTTACTTAGCATTTTAATTTGGCTCATTAGGTATATCATAGTCTATTTAAATTCTTTAGTGATTGTACTCATATAACACATTCTAATATTACTCATTTTATCAGAACTTCTCCAAGATCCGTTAGACCGCCTGCTATCAGGTTTTTGCTATCGGACCATCCACAATTTATATCAACGAACCAAGTCTAACAATGCTGAGTGTGATGGTGTGTGTTAAGAAGTCTCACGTTGGATGTGAGATGACTTGAACATAAGTTTATAAGTAGAGTCAATCCTCATCTAACGATCCGGTGGTTTTGTAGGGTTGAGTTAGATTCAACTCAATTTTTAACATGAGTAAAACGAAATATTTCTTGAATTCAAACGTCTTCAAACCAAAATAATATTCAAAGTAAGAGTTAAAGAACATAAATCAACTTGAATAGAAAAACATAATTTTATTAAGAACTGAACCTCAAGTTTGCAACACAAGAATACTAAAAATCCTAAGACTAACTAAAGAGTTTAGCACAGATTTCTAAAACAAGAACTTCTAAAACATTAAAAACTAAGCACACACTTTTGTTTGAAAAGAAGAAATTCTGATTTATGAGCAAGAAAATACCCACTTCAATTTTCAGAGATTAGACAAACATGAAATCCATCACAAGCCAAAAAAAATTGCAAATTTAACATTGAAATTGGATGCAAGTGTAAACTCTCTACTCTCAAGTGGTTTGAGGCAAAGGTCAAAGGACTTTCAAAGGTTGCTGTAATGAGGCAAAGGTCAAGGAAGGATTCATGAAATATATTGAGTTAAAACTTTAGGAAAAATAAGATCAATGAAGAATAGTTCAATTAAAATTTACTCACAACCCCAAGATTTAGCTTATGCTTCATTTTCATAATTAACCTTTTCTTTTTCCTCTTGCAACTAGTAGCTTCTTTCACTTTGTGACTTTTCTCTTTCTGCATTTTTTTTCTTCAATTTTTTCAGCTTGCTTAAAAAAAATTCTCCGGTTTTGAATTTTTTACGTTATATTTATTTGTTGTTTGTGTGTATTTTTTTTTGTTCAGCCGTGTTATTTCCTAACACAACTTAGACCATACATTCAAATCATCTTCCCCCGCACTTGTTGAATACTCATTCCCAAAATAATTCCAAAGCTCTTAAATTCCCAAAGGTAAGGTATCATCTTTGTTTTTTAATTTAGGTTTGTAATGAGTTGCAAAAGAATGGAGATATTAGGCTCAAAGGTCAAAACATGCAAGGTCAGATTTTTAGACTAGTAGCTATTTGAAAAAGAATGCTTTATGACTTCATTGTATACAAACGAATAACAATTTTGTTGGATTTTGCCTTAGAATTGAGAAAGTTGCAAAAATCTAGTTTTGGATGATGAGCTGAGTGACACTCATTGTTTCTTCAGCATGTCACACGCGCACTGTTGCCTATATAAGGCCTGTCTCGGTTTCTGTCTTAATTGTTCATTCCCAGCTTCAAGCAACTCCTTCATTAACTTCCTTAGCTTCTCATTCTCTTCCAATAATTTCATGTCACCATTCAACTCTGCATCATCTTTTGTTTCTTTCTGTACAAGGCTTCCTTAGTCTCTTCACATGGAGTCGCATCTTCATCGAGCACTCCCACTGGTAGCACCTTTCATTGCATGCATATCAGAATCTAGTACTTCACTTGCTGAATCATCAATGATATCTTCTTCAAATACATCGACTGCGTCAGAATGTAGTCATCCATATTTTCAATAATGATTACCATGTTTAGTCAGAGTATATATATATATATATATATATTCTTTAGTCTATATGTTGAGGGATTGGCTAATATGCTCTATTGATATTGATTTTAGGGGTGTTCGCACTAAACTAAACCATATTATAATGGTTCGGTTCAGTTCTAAAAACCACTTCAATTTGATTTCTTTTATATCTTAGTTGTTTTCGGTTATGTACTTTGGTTAAGATGGAATCTTTGCTTCTCCTTTCAAGTTCTTACCCTCGTCTAGATAAATTTTATTCCTTCAATTAAAAAATCTTTTCTCATTTCATGTATCCATTTTATAATTCAAAAGGCACGAAAAACACATATATGTGCTTCTCTTTCATTTGCTTCACAACATCAGCTAAATCATGACTTTAAAGCTCTTCTAAGTCCAAAAACTCATCACCTTCGTGGCAAATCATATACAGAAGGATATGACTTCCTTCATCACTAAGAAGTCGTTTGGACTTTGGAATTGAAGTCTCATGACGATCAGTTAATACTCGTAGAAAGTTTTCCACAATGACTTCATAGCAGGCAAAACAATCATGCTCTCTAAAAGATTTAACATACCAAGCACCCTAAAACAAAGAGCTTAAAAAAATTTAATTTTTAGATCATAATTTTTTTTATTTTTATCTTGAACTTTTGCCATTTAAGAAATTCATATCTCGTTAAAAAAATTTAAGTTTAATCCTTACTTAATTTTTATTATATTTTTAGTCCCTATAATTTTTTTTCCACATAGTTTTAATTGCTACTAAAACCAATTTATTTAATGATCATTAAATTCTAAATTTTTTAAATGAGTTTTTATGGACGTGTTTAAAATTTTGGTCACACCAGACTTTTAAGTCTGGATCCATCATGATAATCTACATGAAGGATTGTAGGCAAAACAATCATGCTCTCTAAAAGATTTAACATACCAAGCACCCTAAAACAAAGAGCAAAAGACAAATATATTATTCTTCTATGTAATTAAGGGTTGTTTGTGAGTTAGTTTTTAAAGGTTTTTGGAGGGAAAGTAATTGGATGACATTATTATTTTTGTTAAATTAGAAAATTTAAATAGTATTTTTTATGATAAATAAGTTATTAGTATATGTTGTGTTTGTGGGCACAAGTTATGGTGTATAAGCTTCACCATGCATAAATACCTTAGATTAAGCCCGTCCACAGATTTCTAGCGCGCCCCCAGATTGCTAGCATGCCCCCCCAGATTTTTTTTTAAAATTTTTTAATTTTGATTAATTGAATTTTAGCTTATTGATTAGGAATTTTTAGAGTACTATGTATGATTAAATGTTATAATAGTCAGTTTTAAACTAAAATCATTTTACTCAGGGACGGACCCAGGTTAGAGGGTTTGAGGGCCAAGGCCCTCACTTAGTTTCAAAATCAAAAAATTTTAGTATTAGACACATTAAAAAATAAGATACATCATATTTTTAATTAGTTATTCTAGTATTAAAATATATAGTATTTTATAAGTCAAGTTCGATAGATTTGTATATTATAGTAAGAATACATCATATATTTAGAGATTAAAATGACTATTTATAATATTTTTTGTGTATTATAATACATGTGACAATAATTAAAAGAGATATATTGATCATCACTTCTTCAAAAAAAAAAATAAAAAAAAATAGACCCTCACTAATCAAAACTTCTAAGTCCATCCCTAATTTTACTGTGGAATAGTCTTAAAGATTTGTACTCTAAAATTATTTTGCTGTAGCTGTGGAATGATTTCACATATATGTACTCACGTGTTTGTGCTAATTTATCATTTCAAAGATTTTATTTTTAAAAATTATCAAATTAGATACGTCTATTTACTTGAAAATTAAGTGCTAGCATGAATATAAATAATCCAGTAAGTACGTCATAACTCCTAACCGTTTAATTAACGCTCATGAATGATGAATCTCCTTCGTGTTTCTTTCACCGCCGCCACCCACAAAACCTTTCGTTGCTACATGCTCTCTACGAACGTTAACACCATGGTCTGCCGCTTTGCCACCGCCGCCGGGAACATGGAGATCAATAGGAGGGGTGATAATTGTGTCACGTACTACACCTTGATCACCGACGAGCTCAGTCGTGCTTTTGAACTTTTGGATCATATCCGGCCGGTGAAGGGATTGAGTTCCAACGAGACAAATTATACGTCTCTGATTGATTCTTTATGCAAACAAGATAGATTTGATGAGGCTTATAGGGTTTTCATTGAAATGATTGTTAGTGGCTTTTCCCCTCCGGATGATACTTTAAACGACGTTGTTCGTGGGTTTCTCCGAATTGGGGAGATGAATCAGAAGGGTGATTATGTCACTTACAACACCTTGATCACCGAAATGTGTAAAGCTGAAGAGTTGAGTCATGCTGTTCAGCTTTTGGATCATATGCAGCGGGTGAAGGGGTTGAGTCCCAATGAAACAACTTTCACGTCTCTCATTGATTACTTATGCAAACACGACAGGATTGACGAGGCTTATAAGGTTTTGAATGAAATGTTTCTTAGTGGCTTTTCCCCTTCGTTTCTTACTATGAATGATATTCTTCGTGGGTTTCTCCGATTAGGAGAGACAGGGAAGGCTTATGAAACGCACAAAAAGATGTTTGACCATATGTGTACACTTCCCGACGACGAATGGTGTACAGATGATAACACGGAATCATGGCTTCAACAAAGCTTGTCGGATGGGGTTGCTTATACTAGTTTGATGAATGTTTATTTAGATGAAGGTAAATTAGATAATGTTGATAAATTGCTTTATGATTTGGGACAATTCGATTTTTGGGGTAGGAGACAATTTGATCGTTTGCCAGATTCTGTTAAAAATAGTGTGTTTATTAATGGACTTGATAAGAAAGCTAGGACAACAAACACTAAGAAGTATCTTCTCAGATTTAATTATGATTTGTGTTTGTCTACGCCAACTTTAGAATATCGGCGTACTCTCGGAGTGAACTGCAGTGATGATGAATTTAAGTGTCAGGTTGAGCTTGTTGAGGGTTTATGCAATAGTAGTTTAAAGAATGCTTATTACACAATGCTGAAGTGGAATTATAAGCCAGATGGAATAACTTATAATTTGTTTATTATTGAACATTGTAAACGTAATAATGTTGATCTGGCTTATAATATGTACAAGGAGATGGTGCATCGTGGTTTTGCTTGTCATATGTTCACTGTGTTTGCTCTTATTCGTAATCTATGTTGGAAAGGTATGATCAATGAGCTGCGTTGGGTAATACAAAACGTATTGAGGAGCTGTAATCTCAATGATTCTGAGATAGTTAAATTCCATGATGAATTTAACCCCGAGGAACTTGACAATGAAGCTCTTTACGATGTGCTTGCTGAAAAAGCCAAGGATGGCCTGTTTCTTAAGTGTTCATATGCTCCACCAAGTGCCTAATATCTTTGGTTTAGCTTGTTGAACTCAATTACCATAAACCTTGATCTGACTCTTCCAGCTTGCATCTACCATTATTTGGCTTGGAGACTTGCAATATGGAAACTTATATCTATTTCTTGTCATTGTGTAGTTTGTTTCTACATTTACTTAATATTATTGATTTAATTTTATTACACTAATGCAATGGAAAAGTTATTTCTTTCTTAGTCCCATATGTTCTATTTAATTCAAAACCAAGTAAGATTATTTCTTTCTTATATACTATCTTACAAGCACACCAAAACCAAGCAAGCAAAAGCATGGGAGCCCAAGGCTCATAAGGGGTAGCTTGTTAGTTCGTTGCATCGTTGTTGGAATCCCAAGTAATGCAGGAAGACCAAGGATCCATGTAAGATTCTATAAAAACCGATTATTTGTTTTGTCACAAACATATGGAAAGTTTGAGTACATACAAATCTTGATTTTCTGTACATTTGTGTTTGAGCGAAAACCTGCTTTCACAGAAGCAATGAGGAGAATGTATACTTTTCTATACCAAGGGCTTGTGTGCTTTCTAAAATGTTTTCAAATTTTATTTTATGTATTGTTTTCCGTTTTCAGTTTACACTGTTTTATATTCAAATGGTTTGAATATAGGGATTAAAAAGCAAACTAGAAATTACAAACACATCCCCGGAGTGTCCCTTTTGTTAGTAACTTTATGAATCAAATTAACTAACTGAGGACACATTCCGAAGACATTCTAGGACCAAAGTGACTAATAAATGACGCATTATTTAGACTATTATAATAACAATGATTTGACATTTATGGACCTGAATGTCTGTTTACCCTATTCTTGACTGTTAAGTTGTTAATTTTCAATACATCTTCAAATGGTTTATTAATTAAGAATTGCTAATTAATATACTTCCAAGCAAACTGCAATCTTGCTTCAGACACTGGTTGTGGCCATCAACTGGTGAAGTTTTTAGTCTAGGTTTATATGAGAAGGAAAGAAGTTTAAGGCACGAGGAGAAAGAAAAGAGGAAGCAAAAGAGTTTAGAAAAATTGAATAGAATGCAGAAGCGAGACATCGACAACAAGTTATCGGGAAATATGTTGAGCCTCCACCAGATTTCGAAGAAAGTTGCAACTCATCTTTGCTTGCAGTATAAACATAAGATGAATTCTTTTCTTCTTTGTAATTTTTATTTCCTATATTTTGGTTAACATAATTGTGATTTTTATTCAAAAAGGATGCTGCTGATAAATAGTTAATGTGTAAAGTATATATCTTAATAATAGTCTCGTTTTTTAGTACTTCCATGTAATTTTATTCTCTTGGGATGGTAGGTTATTTCTTTCTTTTAGGAAATGGTGTATGGGAGTTGTAAGATTTATAGCACTTCTGAATCAAATTATATTGTGTAATGTATTCCATGTTTGACTTAGTGAACGCTCATTTACTAATTACTAGTATGATTTTTCACTTGACAAATTATTATGTTTAATGAGAGTTTTTGAAAAGGTTAAGATTTTAAGTGTTTTGAAATGTTAGAAGTTTTTGTAAAGAATAAAATTAATACATAGAGCTGAAGATATATACAAATAGGGTGAAATGTAAAATTTTCGGCAATTTTTTTTGGCTTTTTTTCCTTCTTTCTAATGAGTGAACAAAAACATGTTGAAAGCGAAAGATTATTTAAGCATGCAATTTGCTAAGTTCTAATTTTAGCAATGATCAATCAAACTATATATTTGGTTAACCACTTGAGAGCTCCATTAAACTTATTGTTTGAACCAATTCAACCTAAAGTTATAAGGTAAAATGCAGGCATAAGACAAAATAAACAGAAAATTTTGTGCGCGATTAATAGGGATTTCTCGGATATAAGAGAAAATGAGTATTTTATTCTTAGCTATTTATTTATTTAGATCTAAGGGTTGAGATTGATTCTTCTTATCTCGTTTTAAAATTCCCTCTCACTTGATATCTCTATATATTGTGAAGTCTGCCGCCGCAAGGTTGTTAGTTAGTTAGTTAGTTGGTTTTGGAAAATGAATCTCCTTCTTTCTTTCACCGCCGCCGGCCACAAAACCTTTCGCCACATTCTCCGTAAGGGCTTTGCCACCGCCGCTACCGGGAACTCGGAATCAGTAAAAGTGGATTGTGTGACTTTCAACACATTGATCTGTCAAATGCATAAGGCTGAAGGGTTGAATCGTGCTGCTGAACTTTTGGATGATCATATGCGGCGGGAGAAGAGATTAAGCCCCAACGAGAATTATAGGGTTTTGAATGAAATGTTTGTTAATGGGTTTTCCCCTTCGGTTGATACTTTGAACGACGTTCTTCGTCGGTTTCTCCGAATCGGAGAGATGAAGAATCAGATGGGTGATTGTTTGAATTACAACACCTTGATCAGCGACATGTCTAAGGCTGAAGAGCTGCGTCATGCTGTTCAGCTTTTGGATCATATGTGGCGGGTCAAGGGTTTGACTCCCAATGAAACAACTTACGCATCTCTCATTCATTCCTTATGCAAACAAGATAGGATTGACGATGCTTACAAGGTTTTGAATGAAATGATTGTTAGTGGGTTTTACATTTCGGATGTTACTTTGAAGCATGTTTTTCGCGGGTTTCTCCGAATCGGAGAGATAGGGAAGGCTCATAACATGCGCAGCGAGATGGATGATCACTTCTTCTACCGACGATCGTGGATGAGCGGACAACTGTATCCGCTTTTTGATGGCCTGAGGGATGAGGTTACTTATACTAGTTTGATGAATGCTTATTTAGATGAAGATAGGTCAGATTATGCTAGTACATTGCATGATGAAATGACACACTTAGATGACTTGATTGGAATACCACGCTGTGATATATTGCCAGATTCTGTTATATATAGTGTGATTATTAATGGACTTGATAAGAAAGCTAGGACAACAGAAGTTAAGGAGTGTCTTCTCTGGTTTAATTATAGTTTGATTTGGAGTACGCCAACTTTAGAATATCATCGCACTCTAGCAGAGAACTGCAGTGATGATGAATTTAAGAGTCTGGTGGAGCTTGTCGAGGGTTTCTGCAATAGGGGTTTAGAGAATGCTTATGACACAATGCTGAAGTTTAATTATAAGCCAGATGGAATAGTTTATAATTTATTTATTATGGAACATTGTAAATACCGTAATAATACTGATAAGGCCTATAATATGTACAAGGAGATGGTGTATTATGGTTTTGCTTGTCATATGTTCACTGTGTTTGCTCTTATTCAAACTCTAGAAAGGGTCAATCAGGTGCATTGGGTAATACAAAACGTATTGAGGAGCTGTAATCTCAATGACTCTGAGATACTTAAATTCCTTAATGAATATAACCCCGACCAACATTACAAATTTGATCTTTTCAATGTGCTAGCTGAAAAGGCCGAGGATGGCTTGTTTCTTAAGTGTTCATATGCTCCACCAAGTGCCTAATATCTTTTGTTTTGCTTGTTGAACTCTATCACCATAAACCTTGATCTGACTCTTCCAGCTTGCATCTAGCATGGTTTGGCTTAGGAACTTGCAATATGGAGAGTTCTTGACCAGGTTTACCATTTTCCTTATTTAGCAGACTTGGCTTGAAGACTTGTATCTATTTCTTGTCATTGTGTAGTTTGTTTTTACATTTATTTAATATTATTGATTTGATTCTATTCCATTCAAATGTCATTCTGATGAACAAAATGTGAACTTTATATTTTTTAAATTAAATAGCCTAGTATGAAGTAGTACCTTGCTTTCAATCATAAGTAGAAATTGTATTCTTTGTGTTTTCTAAATCAAAAGGCCTTCTTACTGTTGTTAATTTACTTTGAGTTTGTTGGGAATGTTTATGATTTTATGAATTTTATAATTTTGAATAAGGGTTGCTGAAATTTAGAAAGTAGTAGAAAAGTTAAATTGGAAGTCAGTTTACTATTTGCTATTTGATGTGAAGTAGTGTAGAGCAGCTCTTAGAGTCTTTGTCATACCAGAGGAGTTTGAGATTAAGAGCAGCTCTTAGATGTCCAGCAGATGGAATCCTCAAAGTACAAGAACTATCTATGATCACGAAATCCACGATCGCTAACAACCAACAATCGGTGTTAGAGACTTCTTTGAGAACAAATCCACGATCGCTTCATCGTCTCATTTAAAGAATCATTTTATTGACTCAACTCGCTTGGATAATAACTATTGTAAATATTGTAAAATTACTTTTGTCCAGGTTTACTTAGCCTGTTAATTAGGCTCATTAGGTATATCATAGTCTATTTAAATTCTTTAGTGATTGTACTCATATAACACATTCTAATATTACTCATTTTATTCTACAATTTAACTTTGGTATCATAACTTCTCCCAGATCCGTTAGACCGCCGGCTATCAGGTTTTTGCTAACGGACCATCCACAATTTATATCAACGAACCAAGTCTAATAGTGCCGAGTGTGAAGGGACGTGTTAAGAAGTCTCGCGTTGAATGTGAGATGACTTGAACATAAGTTTATAAGTAGAGCCTATCCTCATCTAACGAACCGGTTTTGTAGGGTTGAGTTAGACTCAACTCAATTTTTAACATGAGTAAAAAAACAAAATATTTCTTGAATTCAAACGTCTTCAAACCAAAATAATATTAAAAGTAAGAGTTAAAGAACATAAATCAACTTAATAGAAAAACAGAATTTTATTAAGAACTGAACCTCAAGTTTGCAACACAAGAATACTAAAAATCGTAAGACTAACTAAAGAGTTTAGCACACACTTCTAAAACAAGAACTTCTAAAACATTAAAAACTAAGCACACACTTTTGGTTGAAAAGAAGAAATTCTGATTTAAGAGCAAGAAAATAACCACTTCAATTTTCACAGAGATTAGACAAACATGAATTCCATCACCTACATTCCAAGCCAACAAAAATTGCAAATTTAACATTGAAGTTGGATGCAAGTGTAAACTCTCTACTCTCAAGTGTCTAGGTTTGAGTTTAATCATATGCTTAAGAAACTCTCAACATCTCATGAAACATGCATCTATCATTGGCTTGACTAGATTCTAACACAACCAAATTAAATTGTACAAATGCACACAAAGATCAAAGGACTTTCAAAGGTTGCTGTAATGAGGCAAAATAAGATCAATGAGGAATAATTCAATTAAAATTTACTCACAACCCCAAGATTTAGCTTATGCTTCATTTTCATGATTAACCTTTACTTTTTTCTCTTGCAACTAGTAGCTTCTTTCACTTTGTGACTTTTCTCTTTCTGCATTTATTTTTTTCAATTTTTTCAGCTTGCTTAAAACAATTTCTCCGGTTTTGAACTTTCTACGTTATATTTTTATGTTATGATTGTGTGTATTTTTCTTCTTCAGCTGTGTTATTTCCTAACACAACTTAGACCATACATTCAAATCATCTTCCTCCGCACTTGTTGAATACTCATTCCCAAGGTAAGTTATCATCTTTTTTTTTAACTTAGGTTTGTAATGAGTTCCAAAAGAATGGAGATATTAGGCTCAAAGGTCAAAACAAGCAAGGTCAGCTTTTTAGACTAGCAGCTATTTGAAAAAGAATGCTTTATGACTTCATTGTATACATATGAATAACAATCTTGTTCGATTTTGCCTTAGAATTGAGAAAGTTGCAAAAATCTGGTTTTGGATGATGAGATGAGTACACTCATTGTTTCTTCACTTTTGGCCTTTTATATACTTTCTGCCTGCAGCGTGTCACGCAGGTTGAGCGTGACACTCAGGTTTAGGCCTTGTTCTTTAGCATGTCGCGCGTGCCCTGTTGCCTATATAAGGCCTGTCTCGGTTTCTGTGCAGAAAGAGAGTGAAGCAAGAGAGAGGTAGAGAGAAAGTGAATAATGGGTAGTTGAAGAGGGTTTCTTCTCCAGCATGAAGGTTAGGGATCAAGAGGGTTTCTTTTGGGTATTCTCTAGGGTTGGTAACATATTTCTTTCTTTTGTAATCATTTATTGATTAAATCTCTTGGTCACGGGAAGAGATTTGAGAAAATGGGAATTAGGGAAACACTAATTCTTGTAACTCAAGAGTAGATCCGATTGTAATCAAAGAAGAAACATTGATAGTGGAACGAAGAGCTCTCCCCCCCCCCCCAGTAGGTTGGTTTTAACCAAACTGGGTAAACAAATTTATGTGTTTTTTATCACTTTCATAGTTTAGCTTTTGTTGGTTGATTAATTGTTCATTCATTTTGTTATTGGTTGCTTGTTTGTATGCCTCACACACTAAAGATTATTGGTGTAGTTTTTCTATTTGAATTCCAACAAATTTCAATCAGAAATCAAGTCAAGTTCTGTAGTGCATATAAACATGAGGAAATCATTCAAAAAAGAAGATAATAGAATCATGGTAAAGATATAACCATTGAAGTGTTTGGTCCAAAATCTCACATGGTAAGAATGTTTCACAAATCAATGGCTTTGGAGGGATCTCATCTGCAAAAATCTGAACATGACCAAAGTGTTTTGTAGCACCTTCAGCATGTCTCGTCTCATGATGACAATGCTCAGTTTGAGTTAATTCTTGATATATATCAATCAAAAACTTTATATATATAAGTAAAACTAACATTAATTTATTCATATTAGAGACATTACAATTATACATCATTATCAATACAACAAAACTCATATACCACTTGATCAACATTCACTTTATTACTCAGAATAGTTTGAACAAGGCATTTTGGGAGATACTCCTCACTTTCTTATTCCTTCTAGTTTAGTTAGTTTCTTCTCCAAATCTTTCACTCTACCAGTCAAATTTGATATTACACTCAATTGTTCATTCCCAGCTTCAAGCAACTCCTTCATTAACTTCCTTAGCTTCTCATTCTCTTCCAATAATTTCATGTCACCATTCAACTCTGCATCAACTTTTGTTTCTTGTTGTACAAAGCTTCCTTAGTCTCTTCACATGTAGTCGCATCTTCATCGAGCACTCCCACTGGTAGCACCTTTCGTTGCATGCATATCAGAATCTAGCATTTAACTTGCTGAATCATCCAATGATATCTTCTTCAATTACTCCCACTTGCAATTCTTGAAAAGCAGTAATATCAATTTTATCAGCCTCAATAGGAATGTGGGTGACTTCTGATTTCAATTACATCCCACATCCATATTTTCCGAAAGACTACTTGTTGAATCCAATGACTCATCAGCAACCGCCGATCGATTAAGTAGCATAGTAAGATGGGGAAATGGTTTTGTGCATTTATAAATGATAGAAAGTATGGGTCAAATAAGTTTTAATCGGAAAATGGCAATAGGATTTAAAGGGGATTCTTGCAAGCCAAGTTTAAGAAACAACTTTTTCAACAAAATGCTCTATTGATATTGATTTTAGAGGTGTTCATGGTTCATGAACTGCACTAAACTGAACCATATTATAATGGTTCGGTTCAGTTCTGAAAACCACTTCAATTTGATTTCTTCTATATCTTTGTTGTTTTCTGTTATGTACTTTGGTTAAGATGGAATCTTTGCTTCTCCTTTCAAGTTCTTACCTTCGTCTAGATAAATTTTATTTCTTCAATTAAAAAATCTTTTCTCATTTCATGTATCCATTTTATAATTCAAAAGGCACGAAAAACACATATATGCGCTTCTCTTTCATTTGCTTCACAGCATGAGCTAAATCATCACTTTAAAGCTCTTCTAAGTCCAAAAATGCATCACCTTCATGGCAAGTCATATACAGAATGATATGACTTCCTTGATCCATAAGAAGTCGTTTGGACTTTGGAACTGAAGTCTCATGACGATCAGGTAATACTCGTAGAAAGTTTTCCACAATGACTTTATAGCCACGATAATCTACATGAAGGATTGCAGGCAAAACAATCATGCTCTCTAAAAGATTTAACATACCAAGCACCCTAAAACAAAGAGCAAGAGACAAATATATTATTCTTCTATGTAATTTAGGGTTGTTTGTGAGTTAGTTTTTAAAGGTTTTTGGAGGGAAAGTAATTGGACAACATTAATTTTTTTTTTAAATTAGAAGATTTAAATAGTATTTTTATGATAAATAAGTTATTAGTATGTTGAGTTTGTGGGCACAAGTTATAGTGCATAAGCCTCACCATGAATAAATATCCTAGATTGTTTAGCGCGTCCACAGATTTCTAGCGTGCCCCCAGATCGCTAGTGTGCCTCTCAGATTTCTAGTGTGCCCCCCATATTTTTTTTTTTAATTTTGATTAATTGAATTTTAGTTTATTGATTATGGATTTTCAGAGTATTATGTATGATTAAATGTTATAGTAGTTAGTTTTAAACAAAATTATGCTAAAATCATTTTGTTGTGGAATGGTTTCAGAGATTTGTACTCCAAAATCATTTTGCTGTGAAATGGTTTTAGAGATATGTACTTCAAAATCATTAGATGTACTTAATCATGCTAAAAATCATTTTGCTGTGGAATGATTTTCAGAGGGTTGTACTTCAAAACCATTAGATCTACTTAATATTTTTGATGTTAATTGTGATAAATTAAACCATAATTATAGTACATGTTTTAGTATGTAAATATAATCATCCAACAGAATTAATTGAAAATGAGTTCTTATTGTATGTGCTTCAAAGAAACAAAAGTAATTAATTAATATACCCCGGTCTCGACAAAAAAAAGTAATTATTTAATTGAAAATGGAGGGCGCGCTAGAAATCTGGGGAGGAAAAAAAACTGGGGGTCGGGCTAAAAATCAGGAGGGCGCGCTAAGCAATCTAAGGCCACGCTAAACAATTTTATTATTTATGTATTGTGCATAAGAAAAAAGTTTATGTACCATAACTACTCCCGTGTTTATGCTAATTTATCATTTCAAAGATTTTATTTTTAAAATTATCAAATTAGATACGTTTATTTATTTGAAAAATAAAAATATGTGCTAGCATGAGTATGAATAATAATCCAGTACGTACGTAAGGTATTCCTAAGTCCTAACCGTTTAACGCTCATGAATGATGAATCTCCTTCGTGTTTCTTTCACCGCCGCCACCCACAAAACCTTTCGCTACATGCTCTGTACGAACGTTAACACCATCGCCTGCCGCTTTGCCACTGCCGCCGGGAACATGGAATCAGAAAAAGTGGTTGAGAAGATTAGTCGGAGGGGTGATTGTGTCACGTACTACACCTTGATCACCGACGAGCTCAGTCGTGCTTTTGAACTTTTGGATCATATGCGACCGGTGAAGGGATTGAGTCCCAATGAGACAAATTACACGTCTCTGATTGATTCCTTATGTAAACAAGATAGGTTTGATGAGGCTTATAGGGTTTTCATTGAAATGATTGTTAGTGGCTTTTCCCCTCCGGATGATACTTTGAACGACGTTGTTCGTGGGTTTCTCCGAATTGGGGAGATGAATCAGAAGGGTGATTATGTCACTTACAACACCTTGATCAGCGAAATGTGTAAAGCTGAAGAGTTGAGTCATGCTGTTCAGCTTTTGGATCATATGCAGCGGGTGAAGGGGTTGAGTCCCAATGAAACAACTTTCACGTCTCTCATTGATTACTTATGCAAACACGATAGGATTGACGAGGCTTATAAGGTTTTGAATGAAATGTTTCTTAGTGGGTTTTCCCCTTCGAATGATACTGTGAACGATGTTATTCGTGGGTTTCTCCGAATAGGAGAGATGAGGAAGGCTTATGAAATGTACAAAAAGATGATGGACCATATTTGTACACTTCCCGTCGAGGAATGGTGTATAGATGATAACACGGAATCATGGCTTAAACAAAGCTTATTATCGGACGGGGTTACTTATACTAGTTTGATGAATGCTTATTTAGATGAAGGTAAATTAGATAATGTTGATAAATTGCTTTATGATTTGGGACGATTCAATCTTTTTGGTAGGAGACAATTTGATTGTTTGCCAAATTCTGTTAAAAATAGTGTGTTTATTAATGGACTTGATAAGAAAGCTAGGACAACAAACACTAAGAAGTATCTTCTCAGATTTAATTATAGCCGGTGTTTGTCTACGCCAACTTTAGAATATCGGCGTACTCTTGGAGTGAACTGTAGTGATGATGAATTTAAGTGTCAGGTGGAGGTTGGCGAGCGTTTCTGCAATAGCGGTTTAGAGAATGCTTATGACACGATGCTGAAATGGAATTATAAGCCAGATGAAATAGTTTATAATTTGTTTATTATTGAACATTGTAAATGTTATAATGCTGTTCGGGCCTATAATATATACAAGGAGATGGTGCAATTTGGTTTTGCTTGTCATATGTTCACTGTGTTTGCTCTTATTCATAATCTACATCATGAAGGTATGATAAATAAGTTGCTTTGGGTAATACAAAATGTATTGAGGAGCTGTAATCTCAATGATTCTGAGATAGTTAAATTCCTTGATGAATTTAACCCTGAGGATGACAATGAAGCTCTTTTCGATGTGCTTGCTGAAAAAGCCAATGATGGCCTGTTTCTTAAGTGTTCATATGCTCCACCAAGTGTAGAAACAAACTACACAATGACAAGAAAAGTTATTTCTTTCTTAGTCCCACGTGTTCTAATTAATTCAAAACCAAGTAAGATTATTTCTTTCTTATATCCTATCTTACAAGCCATATGGAAGCCCAAGGCTCATAAGGGGTAGCTTGTTAGTTCGTTGCGTCGTTGTTGGAATCCCAAGTAATGCAGGAGGATCCAAGTAAGATTTTATAAAAACTGATTACTTGTTTAGTCATAAACATATGGAAAGTTTGAGTACGTACAAAGTTTGATTTTCTATACATTTGTGTTTGAGCGAAAACCTGCTTTCTCAGAAGCAATGAGGAGAATGTATGCTTTTCTTTTCTATACCAAGGGCTTGTTTGCGTTCTAAAATGTTTTCGGTTTTCATTTTATGTATTGTTTTCAGTTTTCACTGTTTTATATTCAAATGGTTTGAATATAGGGATTAAAAAGCAAAAATAGAAATTATAAACACATCCCCGAGTGTCTCTTTTGTTCGTAACTTTATGAATCAAATTAACTAACTGGGGACACATTCTGAAGACATTCTAGGACCAAAGTGACTAATAAATGACACATTTACGTATCTTTTTTTTATGATTTTATTACATTTAGACTATTATAACAATGACTTTACAATGACATAGCAATGATGTTATGGTGCATTTGGCGTCGTCGGAACAACAAAGTGTGGGAGACTGAACAACAACTTGTTCGACAAGCTGTGCAAATGGCTCGAAATCTGTTTTATCAATGGCAAGCATCTCGAAAACAACCTCAAATAGCCGAAAAGCAGCGCAATGATCAGCTTGAAGTGCAATGGCAGCCACCGTCGGAAGGGTGTGTGAAATGCAACGTAGATGCGGCATTATTTGGTGATCAACAATGTTTTGGAATTGGGATGTGTATCCGAAACAGTCAAGGTCAGTTTGTGAAAGCTTTAACTAAATGGTTTGAATGTTATCCAAGTCCATTGGAAGCAGAGGCGGTGGGATTAAAGGAGGCCATATCTTGGCTTGAGGAACTAGGATTATCAATGGTGCAAATTGAGCTAGATTGCAAGCTAGTGGTGGAAGGCATCATGGATAAATCTAACAACCAATCAGATTATGGATATATTATGTCTACCTGTAGATTGTTATTACAACAATTTCCAAACTTTAGGATAAGTTTTATCCGGAGACAAGCAAATTGTGTCGCCCATACTTTGCTCTAGTTTTTTAGTTTGCAGCCCTGTATCTTTGCAGCTCGGTGTATTTTGTTTGTTTTTGGTGTTTCTGTTGATCCTTTTTTGTGAGGGCGGTGGATTGTTCCATTTGTAATCTTTGTATCCTGTTTCGTTCTTGGCTTGTGAGGTACCTCTTGTACTCCAATTGCCTTATAATAATATTTTAGCAGTTAAAAAATAAAATAAAAGCAAGGGTGTCAAAATTGTATGCTAGTCACCATGTGTTTGATTTGATTCCATCTTGTATGAGTTCTATTATGTTGAATGAAAGAATATAAGTTAACTTTGGTCAAAAAAAAAAAAAGACTTTACATTTATGGACCTGAATGTCTGTTTACCCTATTCTTGACTGTTAAGTTGTTAATTTTCAATACATCTTCAAATGGTTTATTAATTAAGAATTGCTTATTAATATACTTCCAAGCAAACTGTAATCTTGCTTCACACAGTGGTTGTGGCCATCAACTGGTGAATTTTTAGTCTAGGTTTATATGAGGAGGGAAAGAAGTTTAAGGTACAAGGAGAAAGAAAAGAGGAAACAAAAGAGTTTAGAAAAATAGAATAGAATGCAGAAGCGAGACATCGACAGCAAGTTATCGGGAAATATGTTGAGCCTCCAGCACCAGCAGATTTGGAAGAAAGTTCTAACTCATCTTTGCTTGCAGTATAAACATCTTGATATATAAATTCTTTTTTTAGTACTTCCCTGTAATTTTAGGAAATGGTGGGTTATTTATTTCTTTTAGGAAATGGTGTGGGAGTTGTAAGATTTATAGCACTTGTTGACAAACTGAATCAAATTATGTTGTGTAATGTATTCCATGTTTGACTTAGTGAACGCTCATTTACTAGTATGATTTTTTTCACTTGACAAATTATGTTTAATGAGAGTTTTTGAAAAGGTTAAGATTTTAAGTGTTTTGAAATGTTGAAGTTTTTGTAAAGAATAAAATTAATACATGTAGTGGTTTCTAGAGCTGAAGATACAAATAGGGTGAAATGTAAAATTTTCGGCAACTTTTTTTTTTACTTTCACTCTCTGATTCTTAATTAGGGGAAAGTGACATTAGTAGTCTAGAGTTCGGTGCGAGTTTTGACATCAAGTGATTTTAGTCCTCTCTCAAATACTAACGTTTGATAAATTTTCGGTAACATTTTATTCAATTCAAGTGTTTTTTTTTTTTTAAGAACCAATTCAAATGTTGTAGACTAGAGACTTGAAAATACGTAAGACTTAAGCATGCAGAGTTCTAATTTTAGCAATGATCAATCAAGTTGAGTAATCAATCCTAGCTACAGTTGAACAAGTTGTGCACCATATCGTGTCTTTGCTTCAAACTAACACAACTTTTAGAAGCGACTAACTCTTTCTTGCCTAAATCCTCCTCATATTAGTGTGAATTTAAATTTCTCCGACGCTAACTCTTGATCTGCATTTCGTTATGCTAAGCTTATAATAACGCTAAAACTTGGGCACTAACTATACTAAGCCTAAAATTTCGACATGGCGCATAATCACCAATTACACAATTAAAACATGTTAGAAATTAAAAATCCTAGCTACAATTGAACAGAGATCATATTTTTTATGAGCAGGAATTATGTATTAAAATACATATATACTCAAAATTCAGCTAATCTGAATATTATCAAATAACATAATCAATAAAACTATGTTGTTTTTACTCTCTGAATATTATCACTTCAAAGGCCACAAAACCAAATAGTTAGCAAATGAACATAATTATTTTTTCAAATTAGAAGATTTAAATAGTATATTTTGTGATGAATAACTTTTTTTTACTCAAAATAAAGGATATTCTCGTTCATTTAAACAAATGTAAAATCGCCAAAAACAAAATAGATGAAACTGCATACAAACTCACAACATCCGTGTTAATAACTGATGACACATTGTCATTACATAATTTTTAATGTAATTTCATGAATTATTGAGTTCAAAAGCAAGTTTAATCTGCAAGTAAAAGTAAAAGTAGGAAAATTCCAAAGTTTGCAAACAAGATTGATGAGCAGGAAAAATTCAAGCAGGTAAAATCCAAGCAGGTAAAACAATTTTGGAAACAGAATTGGTTGTTTTGAAGGGAATCGTGTCATTAGGCAGATTTTTCCTATTTAAGCTTAAGCCAGTTTCTACTCAGGTGTGACGAATTTCGGAGAGAAAGTGCAATTTTGAGACCTAGAGATTGAAGAAGAGGACGATTCTATCAACTCTTATTCATCTTGTGTATGATTTATCTCTTTCATTGATTATGTTATTTGTAATTTCAAATATAAGTAGCTAAATCTCATAGAGAGTTCAGGAGTTAGTGTCTTGTGACATCTTTCTGGGTCGGATTGAGGTTTCTCTGGTGGTTTGAAAACAGAAGAGTGTCTCTCTAAGAATGTGATTAGAAGTAGATCTCTCTTAGGTAGTTTAAATTTCGGTTTTTTCATCGGTGTTCCGCTTATATACGGCGCCTTTGATTGTAGCTTCTCTTTTATCGGTCTCGACTCGTCTTGAGCAGTGACTCGATTTTATTAATAAATTATCTGCCTTAAAAAAAAAATCTCATAGAGAGTAGGCCTGAGATGAATCTGATGTAACCCTAATTGAAACTCTATTTCATGTGAATATCAATCTAGTTTTATCCAATCAAACCGGCACTAAATAAACTTTACACATCTTGAATAATAACTTTATTGTTCAATTGTGATTTCTATCAATAACATAAAACGACAAATTACAAATGCCTACGAATATGATTGCATTGAAGTGTCCGAAATATCCAAACCTCCAGATGTAGTGTTGTTAACTCTAAAATCATTGACTAAATTTGCATTAGATCGAAACTAATCTATAACCTGAAACAAATGAACATGACACCAAAATTGACCCTGAAACTAATCAAATCACTCTTAAGTCCTAACCGTTTTGCTTAAAAAAAACAAAACGACACAATCAATAGTTTGGCGCCGCTAGAGTATTAGTTCTCGAAAATGAATATCCTAATTCCTGCTGTTTCATTCACCGCCGCCATCCACAAAACCTTTCGCCACATTCTCCGTAGCGCTGTCTCGTCGAATGTTAACACCATTATCCGCTGCCTTGCCACTGTCGCCCGGAACTTGGAATCAGAAAAAGTGGTTGAGGAGATGAGTCGGATGAGGAGTGATTGTGTGACTTTCAGCAAATTGATATGTGAAATGCATAAGGCTGAAGGGTTGAATCGTGCTGCTGAACTTTTGGATGATCATTTGCGGCGGGAGAAGGAATTAAGTCCCAACAAGACTTATAGGGCTTTCAATGAAATGTTTGTTAGTGGGTTTTCCCCTTCGGTAGATACTTTGAACGACGTTCTTCGCGGGTTTCTTCGAATCGGGGAGATGGGTGACTGTGTGACTTACAACACCTTGATCAGCGACATTTCTAAGGCTGAAGAGCTGCGTCATGCTGTTCAGCTTTTGGATCATATGTGGCGGGTCAAGGGTTTTACTCCCAATGAAAAAACTTACCAATCTCTCATTCATTCCTTATGCAAACAAGATAGGATTGACGAGGCTTACAAGGTTTTGAATGAACTGATTCTTAGTGGGTTTTACATTTCGGATGTCACTTTGACCAATGTTTTTCGCGGGTTTCTCCGAATCGGAGAGATAGAGAAGGCTTATAACATGCGCAACGAGATGGATGATCGCCTCTTCTACCGATCGTGGATATTTGGACAGTATCCGCTTTTAAATCGCGTGAGGGATGAGGTTACTTATACTAGTTTGATGAATGCTTATTTAGATGAAGGTAGGTCGGATAATGCTGGTAAATTGCATGATGAAATGACACACTTAGATATGTTGATTGGAATTCCACGCCGTGATATATTGCCAGATTCTGTTATATACAGTGTGATTATTAATGGACTTGATAAGAAAAATAGGACAACAGAAATTAAGGAGTATCTTCTCAGACGTAATTATGATTTGATAAATTGTAGTACACCAACTTTAGAATATCGTCGGACTCTGGTAGAGAACTGCAGTGATGATGAATTTAAGAAACTGGTGGAGCTTGTCGAGGGTTTCTGCAGTAGGGGTTTAGAGAATGCTTATGACACAATGCTGAAGTTTAATTATAAGCCAGATGGAATAGTTTATAACTTATTTATTATGGAACATTGTAACCGTAATAATATTGATAAGGCCTATAATATTTACAAGGAGATGGTGTATTATGGTTTTGCTTGTCATATGTTCACTGTGTTTGCTCTTATTCAAACTTTATATAGGGTCAATAATCAGCTGCATTGGGTAATACAAAACGTATTAAGGAGCTGTAATCTCAATGACTCTGAGATACTTAAATTCCTTAATGAATATAACCCCGACCAACATTACAAATTTGATCTTTTCAATGTGCTAGCTGAAAAAGCCGAGGATGGCCTGTTTCTTAAGTGTTCATATGCTCCACCAAGTGCCTAATATCTTTTGTTTTGCTTGTTGAACTCCATTACCATAAACCTTGATCCGACTCTTCCAGCTTGCGTCTAGCATGATTTGGCTTGTGGACTTGCAATATGGAAAGTTCTTGACCAGGTTTTTCCATTTTCCTTATTTAGCAGATTTGGCTCGAAGACTTATATCTATTTTTTGTCATTGTGTAGTTTGTTTCTACATTTACTTAATATTATTGATTATTGATTTGATTCTATTTCATTCAAATGTCATTTTGATGAACCAAATGTGAAGTTTAGATTTTTTTTTTATAAATATCCTAGTGTGAAATAATACCTTGCTTTCAATCATAAGTAGAATTTGTTATTCTTTGTGTTTTCTAAATCAAAAGGTCTTCTTACTGTTGCTAATTTACTTTGCGGTTGTTGGGAATGTTTATGATTTTATGAATTTCAATAATCAATGGTTGTAGAAATTAAGAAAGTACTGTCGGATAAGTTTATGAGTAGCTAATTAAATAATGTTAAATGAGTAGTAGCAGGCTAGCAGCAACTAACAATTGATGTATAATAAAATTATTATATTCGAATAACTATATTATAAATTATCAAAATATAAATATTGAAATAATTTTAATTTCGAATGATGGTGAAAATGGAGTAGAAAAGTGTTATTCTTTCCTGCTATGTGTTCAAGGAAAGTCTGATAACATTAACAACCAACAAAAAGCTTGAGAACCCAAGGCTTAGAAGGAGTCGCTTGTTAGTTCATTGCATTGTTGTTGGAATCCCAACCCAATGAAATCTCCTTTGTGTTTCATTCACCGCCCGAAATGGTGTGCCGTTGATACCATAATGGAATCACTCATTGCTATTGAATTTCTTGAAGTACTAGACGGATTCTGTTGAGGAATGGAGAATGGGTGATGAACCTCAAGAAGATATGGGTGAAGAAACTGATTAAGGTGTTAGCTATATAGATGAAGAAGAAAGACAGAATTAGAACAGTCATGATGAGCTAAGTGGTTATGAAGAAAAGCATGACCTTGTTACTTCTCAACATTCTGATGAAAGATAAATTATGAATGGAAAGTTGTTGACAAAGGTATGAAAGGAAAATTGTTTTCTTATGATCCTTAATAGAAAAGTTAAATTAGAAGTCAGTTTACTATTTGATGTGAAGTAGTTTAGAGCAGCTCTTAGAGACTTTGTCATACAAGATGAGTTTTAGATTAAGAGGATTATAAAGAAAAATGCTAAGGTAACTGCTAGATGTGCAGCAGATGGAATCCTCAAAGTACAAGAACTCTCTATGATCACGAAATCCTCAAAGCTAACAACCAAATTAGAGTTAAAGACTTATTATTTGAGAACAAATCCGCGATCACTTCATCGTCTCATCATCAGTTGAAGAATCCTTAAATTGACTTAGCTTGCTTGGATAATAACTGTTGTAAATATTGTATAATTATTATTATAGGTTTTACCAGTTTTATTTAGCCTGTTAATTAGGCTCATTAGGTATTGTTTATTTAAATTCTTAAGTGATTGTACTCATATTACACATTTAAAATAACTCATTTTATTCTACAATTTAACATGGTATCAAAGCTTTTTCAAGAATCGTTAAGTCGTCTCCTATCAGATTTGTGCTAACGGGCCACCCACCATTTATATTCATGCACCAAACCTAATAGTGCTGAGTGTAAGGGTTATGTTAAGAAGTCTTACATCGAAATGATCGAATGTGAGATGGCCTTGACATAAGTTCATCCTCATCTTAGGAGTTGGTTTTGTAGGTTTGAGTTAAATTTAACTCAATTTTAACACAATTAAAACAGAATATTTCTTGAATTCAAACGTCTACAAACCAAAAAAATATTCAAAGTAAGGGTTAAACAACATAGATCAACTTAAATAGAAAAATTGAGAACTGAACCTCAGCTTTGCAACACAAGAATATTAAAATTCTAAGACTAACCAAAGAGTTTAGCAACTCATACTAAAACTAGGAAAATAAGGATTAAAGAAAAGGAGATGAGATGAGGCGAGGTTTAGAGGTTCTGAACAAGCTAGAGAAAGATTCTGCATTTTGGCTGAATATGAAAATTGCAGAGCTTTCTTCTAGCTTTTCAACGATATATTATAAGCCCCACTCGGATCATTCTAGCTCCAGATTCAACCTGTTTTAGCAAAAGACTCCATTTATAATCTAAATAAGCATGAAATGTCAAAACATGGCTAAGTCATAACAATTAAGCACAGAGTAAATATAAAAAAGCTTAGAAAAATACACATAAACTGCAGCAATTATATGCTTATCAAATTCCCCACACTTAATCTTTTGCAGTTATGGGCAAAAACTTAACTTCAAAGAAGAATATAAAAATCACTTACGAAAACCAGAACTTGAAGTTGCATCACCCACATTCCAAGCCAACAAAAAATTGCAATTTGAAATTGAAGTTGCATGCAAGTGTAAACTCTCTACTCTCAAGTGTCTAGGTTTGTGTTTAATCATATGCTTAAGAAACTCTCAACATCTCATGAAAACATGCATCTATCATTGTCTTGACAATAAGATTCTAACACAACTTCAATCAGAACAGAATCAAGTCAAGTTCTGTAGTGCATATAAACATGAGGTAAAGATATAACCATTCAAGTTTTTGGTCCAAGAATCTCACATGATAAGCATATTTCACAAATTCAACAAATCAATTCTCAATACAAATCATGAAATACTCTTCAATTTTAATGATGAAATATTAGAATTCCTAAGTGCAGCAGTATCTTCATTGCAAATATAACAATCACCACAATAGCATGAGAAGTCCAGAAGTCCACCAAACTCTGACAGGTATATATATATTTCAGAATCTTCATATATATGTAAAAGTAAACTAACATTCATTTATTCATATTACAAACATTACAATTATACATCATTATCAATACAACAAAACTCATATACCACTTGATCAACATTCACTTTATTACTCAGAATTGTTTGAACAAGGCATTTTGGGAGATACTGGTTTAGGTCTCTTTGTCCTCACTTTCTTACTCCTTTTAGTTTTAGCTAGTTTCTTCTCCAAATCTTTCACTCTACCAGTCAAATTTGATATTACACTCAATTGTTCATTCCCAGCTTCAAGCAACTCCTTCATTAACTTCCTTAGCTTCTCATTCTCTTCCAATAATTTCATGTCACCATTCAACTCTGCATCAACTTTTGTTTCTTGCTGTACAAGGTTTCCTTCTGCTTCCTTTTCATTCAACAAAATGTTAGCTTCATCATTTCCTTCCAACTCCAAGCATGCTTCTTCATCTCCATGATCAGGACTTTCAGGAGTTGCTTCTTCATTTTCATTTTCATTTTCACTTCCTGATTCCTCTTTGTTCATTGGTGCATCCGCTTTGAGTTCATCATTTTCTGTCTGTAACTCAATTTTTACCCAACCATCCGATTCCTCACTAGACTTCACCTCTTCTTTTTCTTCAACCAGTGACTTCTCTAGTTGAATATCTTTTGCATTATATTTAGATATTTCTGCTTTAGATTCCTCTACATCCTCATCAAGTAGTCCTACTGGGAGTTCTTCAACAAATACCTCTTTTTCGGCTTGTACTTCACTTTCAGAGGTATTAGTCGCTTCTGATGTAACCATTCCTTCATCGAGCACTCCCACCGGTAGCACCTTCATTGCATGCATATTAGAGGTATTAGTCTCTTCAGATGTAGCCACGTCTTCATCGAGTACTTTCGCCTGTAGCCCATTCATTGGATGCAAACCAGAGGTATTAGTCTCTTCAGATGTAGCCGTGTCTTCATCGAGCAGTCCCTGCGGTAGCACCTTCATTTCATGCATGTCAGAATCTAACGCTTCACTTGAAGAATCGTCAATGATATCTTCATCAATAACTCCCAAAGGCAATTCTTCCAAAACAGTCATATCCAGTTTATCAACCTCAATAGGTTTGTCAATAACCTCTGATTTCAATTTACATTCCGCTTCTGTCTTGTCCGCAAGACTACTTGTTGAATCCAATGGCTCATCAGCAACAACTTGTCCAATATCCTTATTAATCGATCGATTAAGTAGCATAGTAGGATTTGTTCTTTCATGTGACGAAGATTCACTTCCACCATCGTTATCCTTCATGTAGAACTGAACCTGAGGTTTGTCATTACTTATAACTTCATATGAATCTTCTTGCGATGCCGCTATCTCTTCTTGATGCTCTTGATTATGCTCTTCATTCTGAAAACTAGTTGGAGAGACTTCAACAAGTTCATTAGTATCAAACTCCTGCATCTGTTTCTGAGGATACTTAGCAGGCATTGCAGAATCAAGCCTCTCCTGCAAGCACACGAGCTCTCTTGCTAGAGACTTTCTAATTTCCCTCAAACTTGGAAGCAAACCCTGAAAATATACATTCAATAATGTTTACTATAGCATTAAAGTAAAAAGAAAAACAATATCTTCAATAAACAAAAAATTGCTAGCTACTATATACCTGTATAGTATCTAACTTCAGCAATAATCTCATTATGGTTTCTCCAATTGCAATTTTTTTCTTGCCATCATTTTGAAAATCAGAAGAACCTTCAAAAGCTTTCACACAGTCTCTAACATGAGTAACCTCCTTACTAACTTCAGCTATCTGCCTCAATTTCTTCAAGGGCTCCCATTTTCTCACTAGATATCCACGATAAACAGCTTGTATCAAAACAGCAGCATCTGCATCCGACGAACCTCGTCTTTCTTTTTTACAATCTTCACTGGTTGATGTGTTTGAACCCTTTTTTTGTGATACTTCAATAGTTTTCACCTTTGGTGTAACTTCCTCACCAGCTTTCGGCACATTTCGAATATTTAAGCTCGCCTCGGTCTTGTCTGCCATGTTGTCTGAAGGAATATTTTGGGATACCTCAATACTTCTCACCTTTGGTGTAACTTCCTCACCGGCCTTTGGAACATTTTGAATATTCGAACTCTGCTCTGTCTTGTCTGCCATATTGTCCAACAGAGTGTTTCTTGCTTCACAAGCTATAACCTTGGAGTGTTCTTTTGAAGCAGGTGGACTTGGAGACCTAGAACTCCCATTGCCATTTTTCTTCCTTGGCAGTGGATCAACTCTTAGACAAACAGGAGGTAGCTTGGATCCCTTAGGTGAAGATGTTGATTGTCGTTTGTTAACGGAATGAGAGTCTTTCTTTGGCTCATTCACTTCAGAAACATTCATTTCTCTCTTTTCACTTACCTTTGAGTCATTTTTCACATGATTTGATTCAATCTGCTTCACAGGAATATTTCTCTGGTTACTCACATTCTCTGTAACATCAGAAGCGTTTCTATCATTGGCCCCAACATCAGTTGAATTGATCCTTTCTGTAACACCTTCATCAATAGGAGACATCACTGGAAAGGATTTGAATGTATGAGGTTCACCCTCAACACGTTCCGTTGTGGAATGTCTCTTCTGATTGTTTGTTCTTCCATCCTCCTCCTGCTTATTCATATAAGGCAACCAAATGAATGGAAATGGAATTTCAGATCTCTTTTGTTCTTCACTCTGATCTTTCTGATCCACTCTTCCACTTTCAGACTTCATATTATCACGGTGTCTTATTGCATTTCCATTTACATCAAATGGAAACCATCCATTCCATAATCTCGGCTCAAATGCTGGCTTCACATTCACATTCTCTGCACCGGTATGTTTTTTATCGTGTGCCACTTTATCTTCTTGCACATCCACCTCAGGTTTAGTAGGATTTCTTGGTTGCCTGTCACCATAATACTCTGGTGGAATCCAAACTAACGGGTATGGAAAATTCCTAAACTGCGTTGGAACCGTAGAATCATTCTCTTTCTTTCCAATATTAGGTTCTTGCTCCTCAATCTTCACAGTTTTATCTTCCTTTTGGTTGCACACATGATTATGACAACCGCAACAATGACGGTTCATTGGCATATATTTATCATATTCATATCTTGGAAGCTCCATGCTATAATATGATTGTGGAGAATAAGGAGCAGAAAATGGTTCACCATATAAAGGACAACCTCCAGAATAAGTATGAGGAACATGAGGGTAACAAGGTCTTTGACCATAGTAACCAGGAAAATTGTGGTGGTCATAGCAGAAATGTGGTGCATAATTGGTTGCATAAGGCCAAGGTTGTTCATAAAGGAAGGGTGATTTGGTCATTTGAGGAGGAATAGGTTCCATGGTAGGATGATAGTAATGAGGGGATGGTATTTGGTTTCTGAGAAAGGGGTATGAATCCATGTTTCTGTATGTAGGAATCATGTTTGGTAACAAGGATTTTCACTTTATGATTGGTAACTTGTAAAATTGGCAATGCACAAACTCTGCATATTCCAAAAAAAGGCACCATTATGAACAATTGTGTGATTACATGTTAGACAGAAAATTTTACAATTAAATTCAAAAGTTGGAGATCCTAGCATCATCAATTTTGAAGGTAAATCAATTAGTCAAACATGTCAAAATCAATTTTACAACTCCAGAATCAATTATGATTGCTTCAAACATGAAATTAAACATAGTCTTAGTGTAAGTTTGATTCTGCTGATAGAAAAATTAATTTTTGAAAAAATTATTTTGTGAAACTCATTTTGACTAAAATTGAATCGATGATAAAGTGATTTATGTTCGAATATATATATTCATTTAAAAGTGAATTGAACAAAAATATTGAATGTAAAAATCAATATTAGAATCAAAAGCTACAAATTCTAACTTCAAATATATACAAGATCAATTTTATTTTAAAAAATCAAATATGTCAAAATCAATTCTAGGCACACAAGAATTGAAACCAAACCAAACATACACTTAAGCCTAATAGAAAAGCTAAACAATGTTATGTTCCTAAGAGATAACAATACAAAAATACAATCAATTCCATTATTCATTGACTTGCATCAATATCTTTTTAGTTCTAGTGTACCAATGAACTAGTGTAATTGTAAACTATTTAAATTAATTAGAGACTAAACGTTGTGATTAGCTAGTTGTCAAATCAATCATGTTTAATTAATGAACATGAACTAGTGTATAAATATAGCATGGGTAGGAAAAGAGTGACTTACATTAAAAAAAACTAATAAACAACAATCCAGCCAAGAGGTTATTCTCTTCCAAACAATCCAAATGAAAAGTTATCGATGCAAAATCGTACCACAAACCCAATAAGAGATAGAAAAAACAAAAGTGTTGTTGTGTGTTGTAGGCTTTGTCTCGTTACACTTTATGTTTTGAATGAAATGTGTAAGATAACATGTTTGTTATATATACCATACGTGTGAAAGTTATGACTAATTATGGAAAGAAAGGTGAGACAAAAATGTTTGTATTCGAGATGCTTCGAGTGTTGTCTATATTATTGATGATCAATCTTATTCCCTCTAGATTTTTCGTAACAGGTATTGTATGGCCTGCATATGTTGCCACGTGTTATCTTTGAACATTCATTTTTTGGTCAATCATAATCTTCTTCTTTTTTTAATAGAAAAATAGTATTATTTAATATTATAAAATATAGTAAGATGCTAACCGGTGCCCCCGGGCACTGGTTAAGGAACCAAATATAAAAATTTGACATCAGAAATTGTGCAGACAACTCCTCAAAAATTTAAAAAATAATATTTTTATTTTAAAACTTTTTTCCTTTAGGTTCCTTAACCAATACCCGAGACACCGGTTAGCATGACCCTAAAATATAATACTATCATATCTTTTGTTTTCTTTTATGTCAAATAATTCAAAGATTAGATTCACACATTTTTTAGTAAGAAGAATTTATTTTTCTTTTGGTTACAAGATAGGAAAAAAAACAAGAAAAAACGACAAAAACACTACTTTCTAATATAGGTAACTCCTCAAGCATCCACTAAAAAGAGATTAAATAATTCATTAGGAGGGGCTTCAAGTTTTACAAGAAGAGATATAATTAGTTTCTTTTTCGGCCAAAATATCCGCGCACATTTTTCTTTTACGAAGTGTGTGATTCACATTAACAACTCAGTCTTTATCTAAAAGTTGTTGAATATTAGACCTCATTAGTAGATTTGTGATATGGTGCTACATCGTTTTTGACGAGAGTAATCATTTGTAATGAATTGGAGAAACAAGAAACACTCCTATATCCCTTTTCCCAGCATAATTCTAACCTATAAAGAATAGTCATGATCTCTGCATACAAAGATAATTCTTATTCTTATAAATAATACTATCTCCGTCTCAAATTATAAGATTCATTTTGACCGCTGCACGTTCGTCAATGCACAATTTTAATCACTAATATCTTTGATTGTGCATTAGTAAAAATTTAATATCTTGAAAATACTCATCAAGACAAATCAAACAAAATCTTATATGCTAATATTTACATCTATAAATTATGAAGAAAAAAAATGCGGTCAAAACAAGATACATGAATTGTAATATTTAGTCAAAATAAGTCTTATATATTGGGACGGAGATAGTATTTGTGATAAATTTAAATTATATAAACTAAACTTTTTCAAAGAGCAACTTTTTTTATGAATGGTATATTTAATGAGTGTTGATAGTCATTCACAGATTCATCAAAAGATAGGTATTGAGTTTTACAACCAAATTGATCTCACCATCATTAAATATTTATTGGTTTCTTTGTTTATTTTTTTTTGAAATAATTATTTGTTAGTTTGTATCTTGTTTTCATTACTCTTATTTAGATTTGAATTAGACACAATAATTACTTCATTGCAGTTACTACTCTTAACCGTCCGATTTGTAATCGATGTTAGAAAGATCGTTTATAGTTGATTCTTTTAGTGTGTAATCAAAAGTTAAAATTGTGTGAAACTGTGTACTGTTTTTACAGGTAGAAGATTATTGGTCACTCTTATTTTGGTATACCTTTGATTTAATTTTCTCACCGGTCTTTGGCGCGTTCTGCCTATTCGAATGAGCTCGGTATTGTCATTAATGCGGCTCGGAGTATTGTTTGTATCACCAAAAGTTGCTTACTGATAGAGTTGGACTCTTTTTATGTCACATTTTCTTCAGCAACATTCATTTTTCTCTTTTCGCATCCGTTGCAATCATTTTTCCCACTACTCAGCTCAATCTGCTTTGCAGGAATGCTTCTTCGGTTAATCACTTTTGTCGTGACATCTAAAGTGCTTGTGTCCTTGGATTCAACATCATTTATTCTAGTCCTGTTTGTAACAACTTCATATGTTTAGTAAGGATACCAAGAATAGATACCAGAAGAAGTTTCACAGACTGATGAACGAAAGTTATTAAAGCACAAACTCTGCATTCAAAAAGTATGCACCATTAAGAACAGATGTGGCGCAACTTATTGCCCGCTTACCTTTCATTCAAGTGTAATTATCTTGCATATATATAGAACAGATTGAAATCAATTTTAACGATAGTAATAAGGTGAAGAAATTGGACAAATGATTTGCTAGTTGCAACAAAGGTGATACACAACATTGATATGTATATCTATTGCAATATTGCAGAAAAGAGAAACAACACATTACAGAACAATAACATTAAAACAATAAATTCTTCTAATCCTATAGATTCATTCATCTTTAGGATAAAACGCTATATTTTTTTCGCTGCAACAAGGCATGTATAACAAGCGCAAATGTTTTCCTCCAATTCAAGCAGTATGAAGCGAACATATTTGACGATAATTTTGATCGAAGAGGTTAAACTGCTTTGACATTGCCCCTAAAGTTTCCCACTGTTATACAACATCGAATCATTAGTACATTACAAACTTCATTCCTAGTTCTCATAAAATATGCTTATATCAACAAAGGATCTACCATATTTATTTTGCAATGCTTTCTCATATTCTGTGTAAATGTGAATTATTTGATCTCAATAACCCTGTCTTACAATTTGCACTGATAATAATCATTGTATTTAAAATTGCAACAATTGTTAAATTTTATTAGAAAAGCTAATCATTGTTGCAAATAAATAATACAAAATTTGATTAATTACATTCAATGACTTACACCAATATCATACTAGTTATAGTTTAACAATGGACTAATGTGAATAATATATCATAGAGCATAATAATGTAACCAAGAAAAACCTTCACTAGGAAAATATCATCATCACAAAACCATAAGAAAAGCTAATATATCCATGATAAATGGTAACAAATTGTAATGACAGGTATAAACCAAATTAAGCTCTTTGCAAACCAATATCGCGTAAAGAATTAGTAATGCTATCGAAAGTTAGAAAGCATCCACATACAACTAATACACATTAATAAAACAAAAATCCTAATTTGATTTCCTCTCTAATCTTAGGATATCGATGATACCATCGATAGAAACCAGCATAGATAATCTCATATAGATCCATATCCGTGTTAGTATCCTGTTTCGATGAAGCCATACATCTTGCAATGAGCTGATAAAGACTGCTAAGAGTACCATGGTTGAAATCAGGATGGTTTAAAAGAGCTTCTTCTGATGTATAATCAAATATCAGTGCACAAATGCTTGACGCCATCGTCATATCTGACATGTTATCAGTATTTTTTGACCAATAAGCCAATGCTTTAAGAAGTTCAACAAAAGCTGATTCATCTAACATCAACTGCACTTCGTCTTTCTTCAGTAGAAGGTTCATTATCGTATCACATGCCAAGAAGATGCAACTATCATCCTCAACCGAATAACGTTTTGACCCGATTAATTTACTGAGGCAATCTAAAACAGCCTTAAGTGCTCCTCCACATGAAGCCAAAGCTTTGCATCCTTCAACCTTCATAGTAGTTTGACACAACATAGGTAGCAGAAAGCAGACAGATTGGAAGGGCCTTTGTTCATCTTCACCTTCAATAGAAAGCATATACCCTAAAAGATCTCGAACCTTTTCGTTGCATGCGTCCGGTGCTTCTGCAAGATAGCTCCCAATAATCCGCACAGAAGCAAGTAAATCATCGCCTTTCCTTTGTCCATGCTCCTTTGCATCTTCTAAATACGCTAGCACAACAGTAATTGTATCGTAGAGTTGTAGAATCACCTTTGTTAATGTGCCTTCGTCGAAGACATTCATATCATTCTCACCAACATTTGAAATGAGTTTTATTATCCTCTCAACCAAAGAGTAAGCAACAGCCACGTTTCGTTGCTTAAGAGAATATACATCAATAGGAGTATCATCTTGAGGCACTTCATATTTTAAATAGGCCAAATCATTAAGAAGAACGGCAATTTCAACCCTCGATTGCTCCAAGACAAGCAACAAACACATGTCATCCGTTTTGCTTACTTGACTAATAATCAACCAATCTTCTCCGAATATGGAAACCATAGACTCAGCTAAAATAAGTGCCTGAAGCCTTTTAGCTGGATCAACACGATTCTGCAAAATAGCCATGATACCAACACGAATATCGTGCGACCAACTGCTATCTTCAAGTATTTTAACAAATTGCGACGAATCTGTTGAACAAACAACGGAATTAAGAACATGAAGCGCTTCAAATTTCAACGAATTATGCAAGATAGCGAACTGTCTTGCCATCGCAGACACAATAATCGAAAACTCAAATAAGTAATCTCTCTGCATTGTATCTAAAGATATCTTTCTTATAATAAATTTAAAAAGCCTAATGCACATTTCAACTAAACGTGAATCATCGTCTTGCAGCGAGTCTTGCAGCGAACGCAACCGCAAAGCTAGTATCTTAACTCCACTAAATTCACAAAATTTCACTATTCCATTATCTGAAGCAGTTAATACCAAGTATAAAAACTCACAACATTCTTCAATAACAGATGAATTTATGGACGTGGAAAATACTTCCAACATTAATGCAAGGTTGGAAATCATGTCTTCTGAGGAAGCAATGTCTGGAACACGACAAAGAGTAGCAAGAACTGTAACAGACAATGTTAAATATGCATCCCTGTTGTTGTTGTCACTGGTTATGGTTCCTGTTCGGAGTAGTCGATGAAGAAAGCGAGAACCTACGGCATTGTGAATTTTGCCAGAGTGAAGAATGATCGTCAGGTTTGCAGAAGTTGGTTATAAGAAGAAGTCCGGCGAGACGCTGTTCGTCTCGTTCTGCTGTAAGGAGTTTCAAGCACTCATGCAGATTAAGAAACTGTTGTTGTTGTTGTTGTGCTTCCATTGTTGTGTGTGTGTGTGTGAGAGAGAGAGAGAGAGAGAGAGAGAGAGAGAGAGAGAGAGAGAGAGAGAGAGATGAATGAGAGTGGAGGCACGAGATCGTCGCCGCTGGCAGAACCAGAACGGCTCGAGAGAAGAGAAGAGTTTAGTTTGTTTTCCTATCTTTGTTGGCAAATTTTTATAGTACAATAGATTAATTCTAATGCGTCGGTATAATAGGTTTTCTTTTTGTCAAATAATTTAGTAGTTAGATATTCACACATATAGGATAGTACAATAGGTTTTAAGATTAACAGAAAAATTAATATATTTTTGATGAATTTTTTTCCTATCTTTTAAAATATTATAATAACTAAATATTGATTCAAAAAAAAATATATAATAACTAAATATTATTCATCAAAATTGTCAAATAAAATATTATTTGGCTTTTTTTTTTGTTGTTTTTGAATTATTATTATTCATAATAGTGAATATTGAATTTTTTTATGAAAAAATATAAAAAAAAAAAATTAGTATGATGTTTATAAAAAATAAAATTGTGATTTTTCATATGGAATCATATTTTATAGGTCTTGATTTTGTATTTTGGTGTTATTGTGAATTTATGAAAGATTGAAAATTTTCATTTTCATGAAAGAAAAACGAGTAGGACAATGTTGGTTGAGTGTAATAAAATCCACTTGTCTTCCTAAAAAAATAATGATGAAATTCATTAGTCACTTTATTGTAATGATTTATTTGTTACTAATATAATGAGGATGAGGATAAAAATATTCATCATGACTTCAAATTAACTAAAATTAATTTGTCACTTTAAAATAGGAACACCTACAAGAAACTGTTTGTATTTGCAATATACAAAATGTATTGTCATCTCACATTTGCAACAAGGGACACAACACTTGAAGAACTATATACTTATGTGTTATGTCATATTTAAAAGGTGGTGAACTAGACTTATACATATTATAAAGCTTATAGATAAATATTTATAATAGTATAAATTGTAAATAAAGTTGATTATCTAAACAAACTCTAAATGATATGTAGTGTATTACATTAATATTTAGATTGCATCTTGTTAAAACTGTGTGCAATTTATTTAAAAAGAATATAGTTAACAAATTTAATACAGCAACCAAATTTTGTAATCCTACAATTTTGGATAACACTAAAATAAGATTACAAAAGAAACTAAAGAGGTCCAAGATGAAAATCAATGACAAAATAATTTAAATTTATTTATATAAAGAAAATAATTTAGTCTTTACTCCAAAGTCCAATCTCAAAAATTAGTGCAATAGAGAGTAATACTGCAAGAACAATTCCATAACCTACCGTCCATTCACTTCCTTCTTTGCCTAAATGGATTCCATAGAAAATGTTGGCTATGGCTAATATAATTACTATTCTCCCTATGTTATGATGATATAAATTCCAATGCTTTCTCACTTTTGATTCCTTTTTTGGTCTAGCAATAAAAGCAAGTACCTACAAAAAAAAAAGAACATTATTATTTACGTTGCGAGGATTATTATTTCCTCGGAATGTTTGGTCGCAATTCCTCCATTTTCTTGTAGTGTCAGTTATTTATGAACAATTTGATCAACATTGTTTCTGTTTAATTAGTTCAAATGGTTTATGTAAAACAATTGAATTATGTTATGAAAGTTGACCATATATTAAAATATATATATCAAATTTTAAATAAAAAAAAGTACCTGGAGGCAAGCAAGAACAAGAATGATGATTCCAAGGGCCTTGTGAAGATTAAAAGGAAGATGGAGTTGATTATTGAGGATTAGCCCACTAATTACACCTATTATTCCAAGTACAAAGCCCAATGATTGAACTAAAACATGAAAATTAAACCAAAATGGATCCCAATCCTTAAAGTAACGAGCAACTATTGCTCCCATTATTATAAAGATACCCCATCCTAATATATTTAACACTCCATGGCTTCTTTTTAGGTTCATATTTGAGTTTCCTAATACACTTGAACCTGTTTCAAACAAATTAATAAATAAATTAATCTTATATGAATGATATATCCCTTATTATATAAATTAATGGTAATATTTAAATTTTCTAACTATAAACATTTACACTCTAACTAACCAACAAGAGTCTAGTTCAATTTACAAGACTATTAAAAATCTATAAAATTGCTTCAAATGTAAGATACTAATAGCTTAATTTTGACTAAACAATTCATATTTTTGTAAAACAAATTTGAATAAGTTTTTTTCCTGACCAAATGTAACTCGTCTTATGTTCAATCTAATCTAGATCATACAAACAACTTACATTCTATGATTTTAGAATCTATAGATCATTTTATATATGCTCAATCTAGATCATATATATAATCAAAATTTAATTTTGGAATTTGAAGAGTGTCAACTTCAGCTTTTTACTAGTGAACCAAATTACATTTGAGAACATATGTTTCTACCTTACAATAAAGGACAAGACATATTGGTTTGGTTTGGTAAGGTGTCAAATTCTGATCTTACCTTTCAACTTAATTATTCTCTTAATTAGCAACAAGATGAAAGAATAATTTTCCCAAAATTAACCAATGGTCCAAGTCTAAGTTATTTTGACAGAAAATGGACCATGTCTTTTTTTTGTGGTTACATATTGATCCTACGTAACATGCCAACATTAACAAACCAAAAAGTCAACACTACACTACAAAAGTCTTCATTAAATAACATGCTTAATTAATTTCAACTTTCCACTTTATTTATAGTACTTTCCACTTTATTTTTTTCCCTTAAAACACACTCGCAAAATCTCGGTAGTTCATTGAATAAAGATCCAACGGTTAATATTTTAATGGCAAATGTTAACATGTGCAGAATTAAAAGAAGAAATATTCGCCTTAAAAGCCGTGTATTTAACTTTATAAAGTCAAAATATTGTGTTTTTTAATATAAAGTTTCTATTTTTTGATTCCTTAACGAGACCCTATTTTAATTTAACATAATCAATTTCAAATATAACTTGAAACATAACACATGCATAACTTTTTTTGAACAAAGGAGCCCTCAAAGCTCATGAAAAAGTGAAAAACACATGCATTACTTTTTTTGACAAGCTAATTAATTACCTGTGGCATAATTCACAGTCACAGAAACTTTGTCTTGGTGCTTCATCAGAGCAAAACCAGGAACAGTAGGGAAGATACCATTAGGTCCAACTGCGTAGATCAACCGCGACGAAGGTTGATTAGTTTGTAGCTGGAAAACCATGTACAATCGCGACGATTGTGATGTGATCAATGTTGAATTGTTAATAATTGGTAAGTTGCCTCTATCCGGAACCACTTGGTTTGGTGCATACCCTGTAAGATAATATTGTTTCATGCCACCAGTAGCTCCATTGGATGAGATCCATCCTACAATGGCACTAGAACCTACCATGCCTCCATTGGGAGAGAACCCTATTGATATATAAGAATTTTGGTTTGGAGCTGAGAGAATGAAACTCCATATGTTTGAAGATGTTTGAGAATACTGCATATGTAAAGTTTATTTAATGTGTATTAGATGAAATTAATTAAAATTAGATAATATCAAAATGATTTTAGAATTAGAAAATTAGTAGACAAAAATTGCTCGTACGTTTTGTCCATTTTAATACTAATCGTGTTTATTAGCATTATATCACGTTAAGATTTTTATACGAATACTTATTTTAAGTAAGTATCAAAATAGGAACCCAAATCACAATTAATACAGCTCGGAAGTCGGCACCTTTTCAGTGTCACCGTCCTTTAAAGTCAACGACCAACTTTTGACATTAGAGGTTGGGGACGCTGAGAAGATGTGGTCGTAATTAATTAGAATAATATTGTAATTTATACCATTATTTTTGTTACAATTATGATGATTGTATTGCAAGTATTAACATTAAAAATTTGAATAAATACATAAAAACATGTTAAGTTGAAGAGTAATAAGCACTTACTCTAAGAATGAATCCTTGAACATTCCAAACAGAGAGGCAATTTAGCTTTGTTGTGTCAAAGTTGAGAGGAACATTGAGATTTAGCTTGGAATCACATGAATCACCTTGTGAACTACTTCCAACTCCTTGTGAAGAAGAAGTTCCATTCATTTGTGAACTTCCAATGTTTGCTGAAGCAAGAAAACAAATTGTGAAAATGAGGAATGCTACATATGCCTTCATTTCTTTGTATTTGGTTTATGGTTTTGTATTTGTAAAAGTATATATTCATTATGAGTTAGTATTGTTATTTGATTGATAAAATGGAAAAGGATCAATTATTACTAATTAAACAATGGTATTGGTGGCAGAGGCAGTTTATCAATACTATTATAATTATGATTTGATTAATTAAGTAGATTTGGTAGAAGGCTAACTTAAACCATTAACAAGTCAACCTTTCATTCTATTTTGTTGTATATAGTCAACCTTTCATTCATGAAATGAGATTTAACTAATAGAATTTAAGTTTATCATAAAAATATTATAATTCAAACTTTACATGCATTGTTAGAGGAGTACTACTTAATTTGGTTATCATTTGTCAATCACTCAAGCTATTGTTTTTGGTGTTTCATCTATTTTTCATTCAAACTCAGTAGTATAGTTTCTAACATTCAAATTTATTTATTTTTAATGATAAAAAGAGTAACCTCTACCAATAGTAGCATTCTGATTTAACTTGTTCGTTGCAAAGTATAGTACTCCTTCTGATCTCAAATATAATAAATAAAAAAAGTTTGTGTTTAGTTCGACGACATGTTTCTGTTTATACTTAAGACTAAAGAGAGTAAGTATTCATCGTTAATTGTGTGCGGTCTAAGTTATCTATGCACTTTTTTGATGTAAAATCTACTAACATAAGATAACTAAAGAATGATTAATGGTTCCACTATTTCTTCCCAACTTCTCTTTTTTGGGTTTCTTTTTTTTTTTGATAAAAACATCTCACCCACCATGTACATGCCAAATCTAAAATTTTCCAAGTGAATGAGTTTTCAGCTATAACCCATCAATATTCAACCAAAGACATAATGACCTATAATGATGTGTGATTGACCATTAGCCACTAATTATACTCATGGAAAGCAATAAAGTAAAATCATATATATCCTTTGTACTATAGAAAGTTAGAAACTTTGTTGCTTAAGTTATACTCTTCCTTACATGTGGCTTAGATATATTTTACATAGTTTTGATGAAAATGGTATTTTCAATTAAGATTCATATAAATTAATTATCCAATTAATTGTCCTTCAAAAGAAAATATAGTTTATTCTTAAAAATGAAAATAGAAATCATTGATGACTATTTCGAAAGAGTTGAATTTATGAAATGCAGTTGATGCCGCCTCAATTGCAGTCACAGAAAAAATGATATCACGTGCTTCTAAATTGCTGTCCGATACCACAATTGTGGTCGCAACATAAAGGATTTTGAGGTCTCTGCAACGGCGTCACAACCAAAATTTCAACAATATTGGCTTAATATTAAATATAGTATATACTAACCTTTTGAGTAGTCTATTCTTGTAGAAAACTTGTCTAAGTGTTTTGTTAGTGAATAATTTGGTGCTGCAGGGAATAAACCAGTGGAACCAGTGGCAAGTATCAACCAAGACAAAGGTTCAGTAGTTTCTAACTGAAAAACCATGTATAAACGAGAGGATTGTAAACTGATGAATGTTGAATTTCCTATAACCTTCAAGTTTCCTTTATCAGGCACTACCTGATTTGGAGTAACTCCACCAAGATAATACTGCTTTATCCCTCCACTGCCTCCTCTAGATGCCACCCACCCTACAATTGCACTTGAACCTACCATGCTTCCGCTGGCCGAAAACCCGATGGCTATGTAAGAATTTGTGTCTGGAGTTGACAGAATGAAGCTCCAAATGTTTGCAGAAGTTTGAACATACTGCAAAACAGTAAACATAATATTGGTGTATGCAGTGGAATTGGAAAAAGGATATACTATAAATCTATGAAACACGGACACTCCTCAGGTTAGGCGTGTCAGTGTTAGTGTCCGTGCTTCATAGACTATATGCGATGAAATTTGAAAATAGTGCACCTACTCTGAGGATGAATCCTTGAGCATCCCATACAGAAAGGCAGTGAAGGTTAGTTGTATCAAAAGGGGTTGGAGCTTTGAGGTTCAAGTTACCGCCGGTACACGAGTCAGTTTCCGGCTTTGTACGGAGGAACGAACCGAGAAAAGTAATTACAAAGAGGAGCTGCAGAGGTGCCTTCATCTGTCTCTATGTCTTTTGTGTTTGTGTTTGAAATTGTGATATCATGAGGAAGATTTATTTGGTAAGGTTTACATAAAAGGGGGAAATAAAATTAAATGATGTAATGATTATCATATTGTAAGTTGTAACTAACATGTTGTAGGGGGACATTCTCAATTATGACTATATATTAACACAAATATTAAGGTCCACAAAATAATGATATTAAAGGAAAATGTATATACAACTTGAACTTGTACTTTACATTCTTTCAATGATAAAGAAAAAGATACAATACCACTCAACCCCAAAACAAAGCAAGCTGACTGAGATAGACCCCAAATAATACTTTCAGCCAATAGAGAAATTCGATTAAGCGAAGAACTAGACGTATGCGTACAGCCATCTCTTTGTTTTTCAGACATATATGTCCGGTTCTTCACTTAATCTAATTTATCGTCTCCAAATTGATAAATGATATAAGTCCGAACAAATTTATGCACTGACACCGGCGTGGCATATCCCCATAAACATAGATCATACCGCCTCATGATCCCAAAATGAACCTTTTCCACCACTGCATGATGATGGTGAACTACAGCTTAATGATGACCAACATTGCTCTAAAGCATCATTCAATATCAATATCTACACATAAAATGAAACAATAAAACTTAGAAATGTTGAAAGGGAGTGCTAACAAATATCACAAATATCTCTGCCCAAGGGGACAAGGGACTTATAATAATTCATCCATTTAAGAAAGTTGATACATAGCAGTATAGCACGTAACCTTAATTATTCATCATATGAAGTGAAGTTCTGCTGATGATGTGTTTTGAAGCAAATAGTCCACTACTCTATCAGGTATAAATGTAGATTGTTTCAATTCAAATTTGGAACCTTGTTGTTTGCTTGAATTGGAATTTCCCAGTGCTATGTATGCTTCAGGTGAAATTACTTTCATTTTTATTTTCAATGACTCCAAGTTACATAAGTCTTATTATGGCAGGAAAGCAGGTAAGTAATTTACAGTTTGAAACATTATTTATCTTATTCTTTCTTAACCTCTATTTTTAGTCTTTTTCTGATCAAATTCACATTACTACGAATTCGACCACAACCCTATGATACAAATGTGATTTACTCGGTTTATTACCAACATCGATCCTTTTGTGTTTTGAAATGCAGATGGAATGGCTCACTGGAGGGGACGTCTTAGCTTGCAAGTATGAGGTAGTTGTGAGAAACAAGACAACATCCTTAGCTATTGATGAAGCAAAAGAGCTAGGTCGTAGTTTATGGAGAGGCTCTTCAACGGTGGTCAGAGAACATGAAATTATTTTGTTTATTTTAAGAAAGAAGAGTTTAGTGGTTGTCAGTTATATTGACTGGTTATTGTTGACTCTTGTACATAGTTATATGCACACCTCTCACCAGATGAACTTATGATGCCCTTTGGACGCTTCATAGGATTTGCTGTAAGGGCAAAAGAATATCCTCCTATACATGCAAGAGATGCTCAGCTTTTGGTGAAACCAAGCCCAATTCAATGAAATGAGAACTAATTTTATCTGTCTTCTTTTTCTTGCCACTAGTTTTATTGAAACCTCCTTTCTATGTATTCTTTTTAACAATTGTTTTTTTTTTAACAATTGTTATTTATGTATGAATAATATAATTGTAATTTAACTTATTTGGATGACCATGGTTTTTCGCCTGAATTAAACTTTGGTTCAACAACCAGTCTCTACAATGTGCTGTAATTTGATCCATTTTGTAAGACATTTTATTCAACTATCGGATCAATTATTTATTTTTGAGCTAGATGGTGGTATGTTTCGTTTTGAGAATTTTTTTTATAACCAAGAAACTTGAAACAACAAAAATCCAACAAAGCATAAAAAGAACAAAAACATCAAAGCTCCACCACACTCTGAGATCAAGTATAGTTTTTAATATCAAATTGATGATGTCTATAGGTATATCGGTATCCAACTAAAGACCGACAATATGATAATGCTTGAACTCATGCGTAATGCAAATTAATCAAAAATGTATATGAGATGCGCGGCACAATATGATGAAAATTAAAGGAATATATATTCATTAGCCACAAATCCTTATAGTACAACATATATCATTGTTTTGTTTTTTTGATAAGCAACATATATCATTGTTTAGTCAAAAAAATATACTTCATTGTACGGTTGAACATTCTTTCAGTGATAAATAAAAGAAAACGATACAATCAACCCCCTAAAGCAAAGTAGCAGGCTGAGATCGATCCCAAACTATATTTCCAGCCATCTCTTCATTTTTTCGGCCAAGTTTAGCAGGCATATTTCCAGTTCTTCACTTATTCTAATTTGTCATCTCCAAATTGATAAATCATACGTCCAAATAAATCTATGCTCGTGGCTTGTTTTATTCGCATGGTACAGAAATTTACAAATAGAAGCACACTACCGTAACCTTAAAGAGCTGCATCGTTAGACGCCCAACTCTGAAGTCCATCACGCCCTGCAGATGCAGAGATTATTATGATAAATATACTATTAGTTACACATGAATGGAAGGTAAACGGGCAACAATGGTCATTGTTTTACACAATTTTGGGCTACCATAATGTTCAACCCCAAACCCTAGAATGTTATAAGTTATCAACTAAGTGAATATTTAAAAATAGCAGTGATATCACCAAAAATAAAATAAAAAATAAGCATCTATAGAGTAGTCAGCCATAAAATTGCAGTAGATTACCAATCAGTTACTACCTTGACTGAAGTTGAGCCAAATGTAAATTGTCCCTTTCTAAAACAAAGCACCTTTCCAATCCCCACACTAAATATGTTTTATCTTTTCCACAATCTCGTTTTCAATTTAAGATTGAGTCATGCAGCAACTAAGTTAGACACCATTTTGGGATCCCAAGTATATACGGGGTGCAAAGATATTGAGGACTGCATTTAACAAGCTAAATTGCATGTTTGATCTCTTACGTTTATTTTAGGTTTCAATTTAGTCCCCTATGTTCACATGTGAACTGATTTTGTACCAAGAACTAACTATCCTAAAAGCACAAATTTCTAGGTGATAACATGTGAAATGATTTTATAGTTCGTACTTCGTACTACATGTTAGGAGACCCCAATGTTAAATAGTTAGTTAGAGAATAATAACAGGATATATAAATAAAATAATAGGAGTAATATCAGGATATATAAATAATAGTGAAACTAGGATAGCATCGCAGTTTTCATAATGGATTCATCAAAATCCTTCATTACTTCTTAATAGAAACAGACCATATGGATTATTTCCTTGCTTCCCCATTAATCCATCAGTCCGTATATGTAAATTTCAGGAAACTAGTTTGACGGGTAAATTCAAGTACTGAAAGTCTGAAACAGTTATACTGGCATAAAGATCAAGAGTAATTAACTTACCTGTTGATGTAAATTCTGGCAAGCTAACATATTTAGGACATGATCCTTTTGAAGTAACCATGTCAATTTTAGCACCTTGTCCAATAGCACAATCACGTGGCTGCAAAAAGAAAGGGACAAATATACTAGAATAAGTATTGTGGCAAAGTTATTATGTTTGAATACGATTAGTAAACCATTCTAAAATACAAGATCACGGGAATTCTCTCATAGTGCCCATGAAAGTCTGCTTAACCTAGGTGGGCTTTCCTTCATTTACTGAAAATATATCAAATTTTCATCAAAGTCTGCTCTATAACATTTCTGTGATTGCACAACTATTACATGTAGATCTAATGCGTATGCTACCTTACCAAGAAATGCAATAGCAATATCAATAGTTGGAAACAACACCTACAATGGAAGGTACTATTTATCTCTTTCTACATCAAATGGTATCTATATATTTATTCTTGAACTCCTAAAAATGAATAGTTAGAGATAATATTATTGCATCTATTAGTTTCTTATATGCTGAGTCTATTACAAAGTAGATCGGATTTCGAACCTCGAAGTCCTTATAGAAGCATAGACGAAGTTCCTCTATAGAACCTTTTGAGCAAATTATTTGAGGAGATATGTGGAAAGCATTCTCAATGGCAGAGATAATGCCTCCTAGGGGATACTTTTCTGTGTTTGAAGGAACATATCCAGCTTCGTTTAGAACTTTCTGGAAAAATGTTAAAAAAATACATAGTCAAAGTATGCTGTGATGCATATACAAACAAGCATTTATTCTTTACAATTTAAGATTTTGCATATACAAATGGTTGTTAGTCCAAAACATAATAAGCTCCAATCATAGTTAGAATTTTTCATGTCGCTTCAGTATGCATTACACTGTAAAAAAATGGTAAGAAATCTAAATAAAGATGGTGCGCCCAGTTGCCAACAAATATTTTGTAATTCAAACTTGCAAGTATTTGTTTGGATCATACAGCAGCAACAGGCCAACCCTGAATCCTTATAAGATTCCACTGTCAAGTTCTGAAGGGACGGCTACTTGAGTAATTCATTAATTACTGAACATATGTTATCAACTGGAGGGAGGATAAGTGGATAACCGATTCACTAATCAATATTCAAATCATATCAAGCTGAGGGGGAATCACTGGTGAACTAACTCATTAATCAGTAGACAAAATTTATTAGTTTTTTACTGTGGTGGGGAGGGAGTGAGGGACAACATTAAAGAAAGAAAATACCAGCTATATGGAATGACATTTTATTTTCTAACTTCTAAGTACTTCAGTAAAGCACGTTTGATATTTTATCTCGTACAAAAAATGAGAAAAAAGACATGGACCAAAAGTAAAAATACAAACAGTTATATACTTATCATCCTATTTTGAATATTACTTCATATGATAATTACCAGATAAAACAACACATAAATTTACGGGTAACAAAAAATTATGCTCGACAAACTTACCGTAACATTATATTTGAAATAAACATTAAGTGTTGTCAAGAAATAATCATATTCATTTCCAACCACAGGAGATGAGCATGTGCCATGCTTCTCTGCAATTGAAGATTGGATCAAGCAAGAGTAAGACATTGAATGAACTTGTTAAATCATGTAAATGAGCAAAAGCTATAAAAGGTTATTACCCCACTGTGAGTGTGCACCAACGAGGTAGCCCCAGAAGCATATACCATATAAAAAAAACAAATTAGATTTGATAATAATTTAAGGATAAATAAGAAAACAAGTCATTTTTGGTGACCACCTCATGACCCCAAAATGAACCTTTTCCACCACTGCATGATGATGGTGAGCCACAGCTCAATGATGGCCAATATTTCTCTAAAGCATCATTCAATGTCGATATCTACGCATAAATGAAACAGTTAAACTCAGAAAAGTTGTAACTTGTAATTGAGTGCTGTTAATGCAACAAATTTGATTATGGCACAAACACAACCAAAATATAAATGTCAAACCAGTGAAAAAGTTTTAAATATTGCAGTTTCAACAGCTAAAAAAGTGTCTTGACTACCGTCAAGCCAAAATTTATATTTTGTTATTAAAAAATATTCAACAAAACTTAAAGGAATTACTAGAACTTCATACTATAACTAAGAAAGGTAATCCAGTTTTATTCTGTCAAAAATTTGTCGGTCAAAGCATGAAAAGTTGAAGACCAATACATGTGATTTAATCAAATTGTTTGCAAATTATGGTAGCGAGATTGTACCTCTTTTGGATCAAAATGAGATTTAGTGCAACATGATGGCCAAGTTCCATCATTATAGTCAGCCCACAGTCCATCTATTATGCAAGCAAATATAAATGATTTGTTACGATAATTGTTGCAGGAATGTCCATACTCATAAGGGACACATGCAAAATGAACAATGTATAGTTTACCACTTTACCTCCAGAAACAGATTTTAATGTTTACAAACAAAAGAATCTAAAAACAAGAAGCACGGTGGGAAGGAAATGAGAGAAAAGGATCGATAAAATAAAATAAATAATGAAGCATGCTTAAAGTTAATTCTCAATGACCTCAAAACATCAGCATAATTTTCAGAAATTATCTAGAAACCAAAATGGGGCAGCGAGTTCTGTGCATTCGGCTGCTCCTTTTAAAGTTTCAAGAACCAGACATCAGTCAATAACTAAGAACACGGACTATGCAACTTCTGAACCTCAAAATACACAAGAAAGAACTATTCCAACAAATCTAAATTTGCAATGTAACTACAACAAAATTTAATAAACCTCAATCAAACTCACGTATTGTGAAAAATCCCGGAGAATTGGAGCTGAAAAGGAGGTGAAAAGAAAAACAATATTAGCAATCAGAAATTAAAGTATTTCAGTCTCTTTTCAGGTTATATATATATATATATATATAAAAAAATAAACCAATTCCATTCTACAAACATAAGTAAGAACAACTAACAAAAAAATTCCATAAGATTAAGCTTCATTATAATAATGTAATGTAATTACATCTATTTCAAAGTTGAATCCTTCATCCTTCATTTATATAAAGTTTAAATATAATTTTAGTCCCTGCAACTAACTATCGTAGATTTTGGTCTTAGTCCTATTGATTTTAATTTTGGATTCAGTCTTGCAAACTCAAAAAATGTTGTTTTAGTCTTAACATCAGTATTTGGAGCCACACGGCATGATTATATAGGGTCATATCATATGTTACGCACTAAAAAACAACCATTTTTGAATTTCTAGGATTAAAATCACATTTAAACTTTTATATAATTACTACTACCTATCTAATACTTAATCAAAAAAAGAAGAAAAAAATTACTATACTAGCTATTAAAAAAAATTCAGATTATAAATATGCATAAATGTACCAATAGAAGAACAAACAGATTACTATAGCTAGCTTTTGTTTTTCTTTCTTTTTTTTTTTTTTTTTTTTGTCGAGACAAAGGTATCTACGGAGTCTCTCGCTAATAATAATAGTAATAAAATAAAATAAAATAATCCGATATCAATTAATTAATTAAAATAAAATAAAATAAAAAAGGAAAAGGGGAAGGGGAAGGGGAAGGTTAGGTTACCGACCCTCTGCAGCAAGCATTAGAGGAACAACAATGGCGAGTGCGTTGACAATAAGTACCAGGCCATTGTAACGCTAAAGCGAAATAGTCAAACTCTCTCTGTTTTACTATTCCACCAAGTTCTAACTCATCGGAGGCACGTGCCGGAGAAGGTGTTCCGGCGAAGACAAGGAGAGCTAAGAATAAGCATAGAAGAGAATGAGTGAAAGGAGAAGACATTGTTGTTCGCTGGGAAGCAATTGCGTGATGCGTTTGGTTGGTTATGACGATTGATATGTATGTATGTATAGATTATTATAGTAGTATTCTGTTTGACGCAATGAAATAGGGAGGACTCGATTGATTGATTTATTTATTTATTTATTTATTTATTTTAGATTGAGTTAAGTTAGGTAGTTTCTATATTTACTGCAACAATCTCGACTCTCCCAGGTAATTATTTGTTTGTTTATCTAATTTTCAATTATCTGACTTAATACAATTTAGAATGTGTTATGATATGTTTTCATCTCAAATGTAATTATAGTGTTCGAACATATCAAGTCAAGGGTCAACTAACTAACATTTGTTATCTTCAATTGTTAGATTAATTAATTAATAAATAATATTTAAGTAAACAAAAGGTATTATTTGATCTAAATGACAATATTATTGTTATTGACGAGTTAGGTACTCTAACTTCTTTTTTGACAAAACTGTTTTTCCTAATTAATAAAAAAAACATTGTTTGTGCTTCAAAAAAAAAGTATTATAACATTTTTTTTGGTAAGGTATTATAACATTTTAATATATTTAAGAGTTGTGATGTAAACATTAAAATATATATAAAGTGCCCGTAGATTTAATTTACGAATCGAGATTTCAATCTTGTAGTGTACATTTTATTTATTTGTCTTTAAAAATAAAATTTTAATTGTTAGACTATTTGAGGAAAAATGCACATAAAATATGTGACACCATACATATTTAACTTGTAACTTGTGGTTACATAAGATGAATTCTTCTCTAATCTCAACCGTATTTTTTCATACATATAATTTAAAAATCGAACTCCTACCATATATGTAAGAGACTCAAGATAATTACCGTTTAGACCATTTTATTAGTTATTTTTTGTATTCTATCTAGTGACACATTTCTTTTGACTTGTTGTATCATCTTCAACCACAATACTTTGGTAAGTAAAATAAATCTATTAAAGAAATAAAAATCTGCTGTTAGAAGTAGAATTTTTGTAAGCATATTCCATTGTGCCATAGGGGTTGTCGTATTCGCCAAAGTAGACAAAGATGGCTGACTTAATATAGCAAGTTGGTCCATTAGTTACGAATTTTGTTAAGTGTGTGTTTTTTTTTTTTTGAGACCGGAGTATCCACCGCCGAACACAGTGACTATTCCCTCGCTAGATTGGAGGCACTTCGTTGGATGGAATAGCTGACCAAGGATTTAAAGCTATTTCATGGCTAAGGTGAAGATCGAACCATCGACCCTTGAATAAGGGAGGATGAGCACCAACCGCTCAACCACACCATTTGGGTTTGTTAAGTGTGTGTTTGGTTTAGTAGTGAAAAAATTGATTTTAATAAAATTAAGTTTGATAGAATTGATTTTAGTTAAAAGTGAATTGAACAGAATTGATTTATGTTGATAAATTAATGTAAAAGTGATTCTCATTATTTCATGTTGTTTGGGTAATTTGGATCAAAATTGATTTTAACACTATAATTACTAAAATGGATACTAATAAGTGAGTATTTGAAACCAATTATCGTTACTTTTTTATATAAACTATTTAAGTTTATTATTTAATTTAATTATATATAGATTTTAAAAATCTTCTAAATATATTTTCCATTAAAAAAAATCTAGATATAAATGTTTCAGCATTATATTTTTTTTTAGCAATTTATATTATACTAACGGGTCAAAATATTTTTATATAAAAAAACATTAAAATAACATAATACATTTTTTTTTAATTTAAGTTAATGGACTTTGTATAGCAAAGAAAATAAATGGGGCCCAATTAATCCTTCTTCTCTAACTTAGAGATTACAATTCTGCAACCAGAAAGAAAAGCTTGGCGGATGAGAACTAAAAATCTGAAAGCTTGGATGAACAAGGAATTTTATAATATCATGATATTTGTGTCTTCTTCTTCTCTTGAGCACAAATTGATGATAGTAGTTAAGAGGGTAATGAAGGAAAAAGAGATTTTATATAATTGCCAACTCACAGTAAAGATGAATTGATTTTGGGACTCACCGTGAAAGCTACGATTTGTGGCTTCTCTTAAAATTGCGTGCATTTGTAAGACTGAATCGATTTTAGAAGAGACAACTAAACATACTTCAAAATAGTGAAACTATGTTGAAACGTGATAAACGCGCATTTACAGACTTCCAACGCGGAACCAAACAGTCACTAAGTCGGACGATATGGTAGAAGTTTAAATTCTTTGGCCTATCTACTTTACGCATGAATTTATAATGATTTGTTATTTTGTCTACGTGTTAAAAAGTAAAATTAAAAAAATAAGCAAGAACTATTGTTTAGATTTGTAAAAAGTAAATGAAATGCTAAATTTGAGTTTGGACTATCCACCTTATCGCACAATATGTTCGTCACTAACTCGTTTAGAAGAAACATATTAAAAATACCATCCCGCTCTATTTATAGGATAGACCAATGTTTGATGGAACTCAAGTCTCAGTTATAGACATCCAAATTTTAGTCATGAGTACGAATTGTCTTATATGTTTAATTTAATTAAAAAAAATATCATATTATATATGTAAGGACGGGAGTTCAAACCCTAATCTTCCTAACTTTTTCACCTTAACGGTGAAGTTCCTAGCTATTTCACTACTTGACCAAAAGAAATTAAAATATATCATATAACATATTTAAAAAAAACAAATTAAAATATATCACAATATTATTTTTATTTTATTTTGATAGTCACATTATTAATTAATTTTTAGTTCAAAATTGGCACATCTTTAATCAATCATCACATTTACACAAACACAGAGACACTATTCTTCTACGGCGGTGATTGTTCAGAAGAAGAAAACAAAAGAAAAGATGATGCGAACTCGATTGTTATGGTTCAGCGTTGGATTCACCGCCTCAGCTGCCGTGGTTTCTCATTTCATTTGGAAGGATCTTTGGGTTGACCGTCACGCTTTCTCTTCTAACATCACTCACCAATTCGACGCTCTTCAAACTCGAATCTCAAATCTCGAATCCTCTTTGCCCAATCATAACCCTGTTTCCAATCACGATCAGGTATTTTACTCAATTTCTGAAATTGTTCTCTCGCTGAATAAACCCTAGCTATCATTACTTTTTATTGATAATAATTTAGGATTTGCACAGAAATTGAAATTAGTTGGAAATTGAAATTGGGCTCTAAGATTGTTAGAATTAGTTGGAAACTGTTAAGTTAGTTGCAAGTTCGTTAGGATATTAGTTATCTTGTTATGATTAGTTAGCTTAGTTAAGATGACTATATAAAGAATGTATTGTTACTTGTTTGTTAGTACTCTTTATTATTAGTACGAGGAAAGGTGTTTATGGTTGTGGAATAATATATGAGTTGAGCATCGCCTATTGATTCAGAAAGCTATGGAAAACTCGATTGCTATGTCGTGTGATGTGTGAATTTTGACTATGGTGTAGGATGATTGTTTTCTTCTGTATAGCTTAGATTTTGTTTGTAAAGTTCTTGAAGCAATGACTTAGAAGTGTCTCTAGTCTTTTGAAATGGACTATGGGAATCATGTTTTATTCGTAGCAAGTTTTATGGTTGTTGATGCTGATAGTGGTATTCTGATAGTGACATATTGTCATATCATATTCATGATGAAAACAATTTGCATCTTATACCCTACTTAGTTACGCTCTAGATGTCTAGTCCTGGATGTGAGAATATGTGTCGAGAATTCTATATTGGATGAGATATGACCCATAATTGTAAATGTGTTTATAGTAGGAGACAAAGACATACCTCACTTTTGTAGGGTTGACCGGTTGAGTTAGACCCGACCCAAATTTTAAGATTGTTAGAATTAGTTTGAAACTGTTAAATGAGCTGCACGTTCAGGTTATCTTGTTATGATTAGTTAGCTTAGTTTGGATTAGGATTGTTCATGGTTCAGGTTCAGCCGAACCGAACCATACAAACAATTTACAAGAACCGAACTGAACCGAACCGTACAAACAATTCGCAATATGAACTGAACCGAACTCATATTATTGGTCAGTGAACTGGTTCGTACCGAACCGAACTGTTAACAGTGAACCAAACAAGTTATCAATTGTTTTTTTGCAAAAGAAGCACAAACCCAAAATTAAAAGTGTTGAAGCAATTATGGAATGAAACTGAAAATATTTTATATAAAACTCTATTATAGAATCGTATTAAGTCATAAAACTATTGTTATTAGCTTCTTTTGCATAATTGTATAAAAATCTATTACAGAAAACTAATATAAAACTATGTTACAGAACAACACAGAAGCCATATATACCTGAAACGATTTTGCGAGGGTTCAATTTTGAGAAGTGAGTTTGAAATCAATTTGGGGTTAGGGTTCGTTGGGGTTTAGGAACTGATTAGGATTCGTTGGAATTGGGTTTGCGAACTGTAGAATTTCTGAAATAGGGTCCGATTGAGTTTAGAAAGAATTTCTGATTATGCGTTATGAACAGTCCTAGTTAGGACACTATATAAAGTGTATCTTATACTCGTTGTAATCTATTTTTCTCATTCTATCGATTTCAAATAATCAATCTTTCTCTCAAATTTTTTTGATAGAAAATATCTCTCTCAATTTATTTTTCTATTTGTGGAATCTACCAACTTTCGCAATAATAAGTCTCACTAAATAGGAGATTTGCAGGATTTAGTGGAATTCACTTGAATTTTACTTAATAAAAAGAGAGTCTAGAAGAAGAAAAAAGCAATAGAGAATGTATTGTTACTTGTTAGCACTCTTCTTCTTCTTCTTATTATTATTATTAGTATGACAAAAAGTGTTTATGGCTGTGGAATAATATACGAGTTTAGCATCGTCTATTGATTCACAAAACTATGGAAAACTCCCTTGCTATGTCGCGTGATGTGTGAATTTCGACTATGATATAGGATGATTGTTATATTCTGTATAGCTTAGATTTTGTTTGTAAAGTTCTTAAAGCAATGACTTAGAAGTGTCTCTAGTCTTTTGAAATGGACTATGGGAATCATGTTTTATTCGTAATAAGTTTTATGGTTGTTGATGTGCAGTGACTCAATGACGAAACCAGGAATTTTAAATAGTGGGGGCATCACATATATAAATTCGCAGCATCAAATAAATATATTTTTGACATAAGCTAATATTATTATTTTATTATAAAAATCAAGTCTTAGTATAAGTAATACAAAAAACACACAAGAGATGCAAGTTAAAAAAGTAACGACCCACTAATGTAGGAAATAGAAAAGAAACAAAGACCCATGGAAATATATGTAAAGAGACCAACACAAATACACCCTATAATATTCCAAACTGAAATTGAAACATAAAGAGAAAAATATTGTCAATATGTGTTTACTTTTCTTGTTTTGAGAATGATTTTTTCATTATTTATGTTTGAAAGTAAAAAGATTGTAGGATTGTTGAGTCACTCGTGATAATAGAGTGGGCCTAAGAACAAGGTTGTGTGATGTGTGTAGGTGAAGTAGTCAAAATATCATTTTATATTATACATTACACATAGTAAAAAAAAAATCTAAAAACTTTTGTGCAGGCAGTTGCCCACACAACGATGCATGTGCATCCGTCCCTGTCGATGCGGATATTGGTATTCTGATAGTGACATATTGTCATATTCATGATGAAAACAATTTGCATTTTATACTTTGAAATTTTTTAGCAAGATTATAGTTTCCTGACTTCCTCATACCATAATGTCTCAGAAGTCTTATACTGCTCCCTCCAACCATTGACTTACTGCATTATATGATACTCATTAATAAAAGTTGGCTTAGTGTTTTGGTGTATAAGATCAAGAATTGATATATCCGGGATAATATAGGGTTGGCATCAATAGCAGAAACTTGTGTCTGTTGGTAGTCGAACAAGTGGGAAGAAGACTGGACTTGGATGAGAAAAGTGGATCAATTTATGATAATCTGATGTTCTGAATCCTATGATTAAAAGGGGCAGAGTATAGTCTAAAAATACATAAGGATGAATTATTATGAAAGCCTCTGTTGGAAATGGTTTTGCTAAAAAATTGGCCTGTGATCAATGCCCTTAATTGAACCTGTCTAACTGAAACTATTAAAGATATCACTATCATCCAATGAATTATGATCTATTAGTGAAACTATAAAATTATTTTAATTTTCCTATTATATGCTCTTGATAGCTCTGATTTGCTTGTAAGTGGTATATTGATAAAGCTTTCATTCTCTTTGGCAGGTTGAAGGCTAGATATCTTTTTGCATTCCAGTAAAATGCTTTCTAAAGCTTTTTATGCTTGCTTCGAAATGTTAGTAGAGGAAATTACCATAATAAAACAAACTGCTTGGAAACTTTAAAATTCTTGCCTGCTTTTTTGTTCCAGTTAGATTAGGCTGATTATCCAATATATCGAGGTAAAACAAAAACGGATGAAGCAAAGCAAAGTGTACTATACGATGTTAAGTTATTACTGTATTGTATAGAGCATTATATGGAATACTATGCCTTGACAGTTTCATCTGTTTCATGTTTTCTGGTTCTGCCAACAAGCAATTACATATTCCCTTCAATACATGAGCCTTAATTTTTTCTCTACTGCTACTACTATTTTTAGTAATATATAAATTTCATGTAAATTTTTTGAATGTAATTTTAATCTGCCTAGTGCCTTCACTAAAATGTCAATTTTGCCATTTATTTCATTGCTCTTAAAAATGAGTAATGATTAGAACAACATTTTATTTACCATATACCACATAGTCAATCAGTCAAGATACAAGAGAATATTTAACTGTATACTACATCATTTGCAACCAAAATGAAAAATCTTTTTGAAGAATCAATCTTTCCATACAGGAATAATCCCCTGTGCTGCCAAACGTTTTTCAACCCAAAATACAATGAGTTTTGCAGTAACTTTCTTCTCATCAACCAGAAAAGGTTCAACAGTGCTTGCTCCTGAGTTATAAGATGACAAGGAAAACCCCTTTGGACCTATTCAAACACATAATGATGGTATCATTTGTAATAATAAGTGCATTTAACTCGATGTTAGTGAGAAATTTCTTTCTTAATAGGAAATAGAAAATGCACATACCAGTAATTCCTGTGGGAAAGAAGGCCCAAAATGAATAAGGATTTCCTTTTTTCGAAAAGGAACCTTCCAACTGTCAATCATAATAACGAAAGAATCAAATGTTGTAACTTGTTTAAATAATGTGATGCTTTATAAATGAACAAGCATCAAGAGATGCATAATATGTTTGGAACTACATTTGGAACACCAAAATCATGTTTGCAAACCCATTTCCTTTAGTTTTCAAGTATGGTTTGGGGATTGAAGAAACTTTATTATGCATATGAATGACGCAACTTCTACATCGCGTACTAGTATTTTGAAACATGATTTTGGTAGAAGAAACTTTATCTAGCTTTAGTATCTATATGAACGATGGCTACTTCATCCAACACACTTTGTTTAGGTTTTATTTTGCTCCTCCTATGTGATATGAGGCATGGGAGGGGAATAGGGAACTTTGTTATATAGCCTAGATTGCAATCATTACAAAGACAGTATCTTGAACAATGACATAGATAGCATAACTACATTACTAACCTTATTGTCCTCAAAGACCAGCTCAATATCAGATAGATCTTGTTGAGCTTCTAATATTGCTTTCAATGAAGGAATCACATCTTCCTCCATCATCTGAGGTAAAGGCTTAACTGGAGCTTTAGCAGGAGGAGTCTTCTTTTCGGTTGCTGCTTTTGGAGCTGCCTTTACTTCCTCCTTTGTTTCAGCAGTAGCTAAAAGCACAAATTGAAATTACATTATAGTTTTTCATATATCAATTCGACTAATCATGTTTAGTGGAATGCAAAATTATGGATTTCATTCATATATTGTGTAAGCATAAATATTTTTTACATTATCAATCAATCATAATTGTTAGATCATTAAAAATGTTTGACGTTAGTCGTAACAACTTCTAAAGTCATATATAAGATTGATGGTGATTTATTGACAGTGTAAAACTTTTTACAACTACAATGCATAAAAACTAAACCTCAAAGTTATTCATAAATAAGTAAAGATTTAACTTGTATACATTGTTAGTTTGAAAATGTTTAATATATTATATTATATATACATTCAATCATATTTAATCTTTGCGTCACTTTGTTATGTTAGTCCTAAAATATCTTCACAAATATTTATGTGGTAAGATGTGATCAAATGCATGTCTAAAACAATTTTACATTAACGGAACATACCAATTGAACTCATAAAATAAAAGTATAAAACCAAACGAAGTTTTGACTATGTTCTAATGTTCATGTAGAAACATACCTGATGTACTAGTAGTTGATGATTCTTGAACAGCAGAGCAAATTATCTTGTTTCTGCTGCCTGTTTTAAATCTATTTGCAATCTGCAACACAAGAAAAGAAACATAGAAATTAATCATCATTTGGTTACATTAACAGCAGCAAAAAATTCAATACAATTGAAATATCCTAATATTTTAGTATATACTAGTCAAAAAATATATTTTTTAGTTGCACTTGCACATGTTCAAAATTAAATTAGAAGAATGTCATCCAAAACTAATAAAAATGAATTTGAAAGTTAAACTTGACACATAAATTGGATTACACAAGGACCAATAAATATGTAACTTAGTTCTTATCTATTGAATGGAATGCGCGCAAGCGCGCATACACGCAGACATAGATATATATAAATAGACAGATAAACACATAGACATATTTAGAATAGAATTTCTTAATTGACAATTGAGACATACCATAGGTAGTATTGGTGATAATGATGAATTAGGTATGACAACATTTTGAGAGACATGCAAAGAAGAAGAGTTTGAAGTAAAAGAACACAAACGAAAGCTAGAATTTCCAAGTGTTCCACCTCTTAACAAAAGTGCCATTTGCATTCTTTCTTATTATTATTTTTATTATTTTCTATTCCATTTTTTGTCACTGGTTTGTTGATGGTTTTAGTGAGAAGCATGAGTTGGAGGAACAAAATGAACGAACCTTCTGATCCACATGGTATTTGAGACAATATGTGCCACTGGTTTTTGTGCCTTTTCTTGATATCTATCTATTTAAAAAAAAATGTAGAACGCTAGAATACAAAACACAGTCGCAACTAGTACCATAAAATGTGATTTAGTAACTTATACAATAAAATTGCCACTGACAATATTAGGGAAGTAAAAAAAAAAATAGAGAACTTTGCATGTAACATGTAGCGACCGGGGTTCGAATCCCGGTACGTTCACTTATCTACTAACTATATATTAATATAATATACTAAGTAAGTTACTAATTAACCCTTTTTAAAATCCTATCACAATTATTTAAGTTTTTATTAACGTCCTTTATCGTAATTAACTAAATATGGAGAAGTTGTTTTCCACACAAATCAAAAATTAGTCACAGATTTAGTCAAACAAGAAAAAATTAGTCACATATAAAAAAAAACTAACATGCTATTTGTGCTCCACTTTTTGAGTTACTTTGTTAAAAAAAACTAACTAATTTTTAAAGATTTTTTTTTGCAAAAAGCAGCTTAGTGTGATACTACCTCCGTTCCTTTTTATTTGTCGTTTTAGAAAAAAAAAAACCAAAATAGGAGAGTGTATTTTTGCACTTAAATTTCCTATCATGCCCTTTTTTAAAATATATATCATATTTTAATCCTCCAATAAATTCATATTTTTTCACAAACATTATCTATTTCCAAAAAATTGTAACAAACTTTATTTAAAAACAAACAAATTTTGTATACAATAAAAAGATTATATTGTTTCAACAAAAAAATATTATACAAAATTTAGTCAATAAAATAAAAGAGGAAGGAGGGTATAATAGGCAAAATATAACATAAATTGCCAAAACGACAAGTAAAAATGAACAAATATTTTTTTCTAAAACGACAAGTAAAAAGGAATGGAGGTAGTACTATAAAGAAAAATAGAAAACCACCTATTTTTTGACTGAAAAAAAAAACCAACATGTTATTATTGCCCCACGTTTTTTACTTACTTTGTTAAAAAAAACTAGCTAATTTTTAAAGATTTCTTTTTACAAAGATTATTTTGAATTACATAGAAATGAGTGCTATAAAGTTATATCATGGGCAACAAAACAGTTTAATGATGCTATGTTTGTGCTAAGTTACTCAAATTATTAAAAATAAAAAAACTACCCAAAGAAAACAAAAACTAAACTGGAGGTATCCTTTCTATATAAGTTACTCATAAGGCTAAAAAGGAAGAACACAATATGGCAGTTTTCACTCCGTACCATCTCTCATCCTGACTACTACTTCTCCCTACTTTCTCCATCACTTTATCTTTACTATTAATTTTCATGACAGCATCTTCTAATTTGGTAAGTTTTTTACATTATTGTTGTTGTGACTTTTGTTCCTATGAGTAACATAATTTTCATCGCATGCTAAATTGGATCGACTACATTTCAAGTGTCAATAGCATTTGAAAATAGAATAATATTTTGCTTAAATTACACTACACAAATGTCATTTAGTATAAAATATGCTAACGTTACTAGATGAACAGAGAAAAATATTTGACACGATCATGGAAGTTGTTCGGAAGCAAAAAGGTTTTTTTTTTCCTATATGGATATGGTGGAACAGGAAAAACTTTCATGTGGAACACTTTAGCAACAACTTTACGATCAAAACGGGACATTGTTTTGACTGTAGCTTCTAGCGGAATTGCATCTTTATTGTTGCCTGGAGGAAGGACAGCTCATTTAAAGGTCAAGATTCCAGTTCCAGCACTTGAATTTTGTATTTGCAATATAGAGAAGGGAACTGAACTAGAACAACTGTTAAAATTAACAAAGTTAATTATATGGGATGAAGCTCCTATGGCTCACAAATTCTGCTTTGAAATTTGGACAAATCATTAAAAGACATAATGAGTGAGGATAAGTCTTCTGCGTCCAAAATATATAGAGGAAAAGTTATAGTCTTTGGTGGTAATTTCAGACAAATCTTTCCGGTAATACCAAGAGGAAGTAGATCTGATATTGTTCATGCAACAATAAATGCCTCTTATATTTGGGATCATTGCACTGTTTTAACCCTTACCAAGAACATGCGGTTGCTAAATGGTTCATCAAATTCAAACTCTAAAGAAATTAAAAAAAATTCTGAATGGATATTAAGGATCGGGGATGGAGAAATTTTAGAACCAAATGATGGATATGAAGATATCCAATTCTAGATGAACTTTTAATTTTATAATTCGATGAACTCATTGATGCAATTGTTAAAAGTACATATCATGATTTATTGAATCATTACATTTATGGTCAATATCTACAAAGTAGAGCTATTTTAGCATCAACAATTGAGGTCGTAGATGAAATCAATGATTATATATTGAAGCACATTTCAGGTATTTCAAATTCATTAGTTGAATAGATTTAATATAATTTACAACATATGCAATTATTTTTTACAAGGTTTTATTGTGATGTTGAATATATATAGGTGATGAAAAGGAATATCATAGTTCAGACTCCATAGATCGAACCGAAGAAAATGATAATGAAGCATTTGAACAGCTTACCCCAGAGTTTTTAAATTGTCTAAAAACATCTGGACTTCCGAACCATTTCATCAAACTAAAAGTTGGCACGCCAATCATGTTGTTGAGAAATCTAGAGCAAGCTGAGGGGTTATGTAATGGTACAAGGTTGACTGTTACTAAACTTGGAGATCAAGTGATTGAAGCTAAAATAATTACTGGAAAAAACATTGGCAATATAATATATATTTCAAGAATGTCGATGTCACCATCACAATCATCGTGGCCATTCAAATTTATAAGGAGGCAATTTTCAATTATTGTTTCTTTTGCCATAACAATAAACAAATCTCTCAAAGTCAATCTTTAGAATATGTTGAATTATACTTGCCAAGAGATATTTTCAGTCACGGTCAACTCTATGTGACAATTTCTAGAGTGAAGAGCAAACAAGGACTGAAGATATTAATACATGATAACGCAAGAAAATCATTGAATACTACTACAAATATTGTGTTCAAAGAGGTTTTCCATAACATCCAATAGGTAATTTAGATTCATCTCCTATTTCTCCATTTCAAATTGGAATTTTATATTGTCATTCATTAGATATAATTTCTATAAATTACTAATTGAGTTGCACTTATTCACACACACACATACATATATATTTACACTTTAATGCTTCAACCTAAAATAATTAGAAATAACAATTTTGTTCAATTTTTTCAGGAACTTGCAAAGACTCAAATTGTGCTCACCTTCTTTTACACAAAATCTTACAAATGTAGAACGGGAGTTGATCATTAATAATTCACTTCAAATTAAAGTATCTCATTTATTAAGCTGTATCTATAGATTTCATGTTGTTTTCAACAAACCTATATGTACTTTGTAATAGTATAAGTTAGATATGTTTTTTTTTTGTACAAAGTTAGATATGTATTTATTAGTATATTTTTTTTGACGGGATGTATTTATTAATATTAAGATCATATTTTATATTATATGTTTAAAACTTTATTAATGCAATGATAAAAACATGTTTTCAAATTGTAATGTGTTGCTTCTTTTAAATTTTCTTTTGATTTATGTTATTTTTTTTTTACGGATCTTTGGTTTCAATTGTTATTATTTTTCTAATTAAACAAAAAAAAATTAACAAATTAACCAACATTTTTAAAAACTACATAAATATTTAGTACAATTAAATATAACATTTAACCATAATCCAGACCCGTGCGGATGCACGGGTTTATAACTAGTTAATCTTTAAAGGGTGAAATTTTAGTGCAAATAACACTTTTATTAAATTAACACTACTTTTATTTTCCGATGAAGCAAAAAAAATAAATTAACACTACTTTATTGGCTTGAATTCTTGGAATTAGTGCAAATAATTTTGGGGTATAATCGAAAAATGTTGCATTGAAAATAAAAAAATATTAACCAGATATTTAACAACAAATTTTGCAACTAACAGATGATTAATCAAATAAATTATAAATAATAATAATACATGTATTTTGTCCTCTTAATTTCCTGCTAACTCTCTCCAATACAAAATAAAGATATATTGGTACCTCCATTACAAAGAAACACTAACATGGCAAAGATGTTGAGAACCTTACATATCACGCTTGCCATGCATACCAAAATGTATCTTGCACAATTAACAATGCAAGAAGTGTTATATTGCAGCAAATTGATTAAGAGTTTTATACAAGCCAATCTGATTCAACCAAGCTAGTTTTCCTTGGTTGTTCTATTTCTCTTTTTGGTTTGCACGCCGTTAGAAGGAAGTTGTTTCTGCTTAAACTTTTTAACCATGTCGTACACCTGCAGTAGTAAACCGATTTTTAGATACAAAAATAGGTATCAAGATATAAGCAAGAAGAATAAGAAACTTTGATTTTAATTCTTGAATGTAAAGAATATAACGGTCTGTTTGGTTTGAGAAAACATCTTCACACAAATATTTGAAAACAGGAAAAAAGTACAAACAATGGAGCGGTTTTACAATTAATAACGATAACAAAATGGTATCAACTGGTTCTCGATCTAATCTGTGTCTTCTTCATTGATATCGTGTTTTTTTTTTTTTTTTTTTTTCAGCGACACCACTTCCTGTCGCTCTTGTTTTTGTTGATCTGGTACGTTCTTGGCTTTTGTTTTGGGTTGGGTCACTCTTGTTTTGGTCCCATTTGCTGCTTTTGGTCCTTCTGTTTTGGGATTACTTTGTCTTTGTTTCTTTCTCTTGGTTGTTGTTTGTGGTTTCATGGCTTCAGAAAAGAAAATAGAGAACATATGTGTTCGATTTACTGGGAAAAACTATCCTTCTTGGTCATTTCAATTCGAAATGTATGTGAAAGGGAATGGATTGTCTGGTCATATCGACGGGACTTCACAGGCTCTAACCGACGCGGCTGCGTTGGAGAAATGGGCAAAACAGGATGCACAAGTTATTACTTGGATCCTTGCCTGCATTGAACCTCACATGATTGGTAATTTGCGCTCTTTCTCAACTGCCAAAGCCATGTGGGATTACTTGAAGACTGTTTACGATCTGAATAATGCCGCTAAACGTTTTCAGCTTGAACTAGATATTGCAAATTATCAACAAGGCTCTATGTCCATTCAAGATTACTATTCTGGTTTTCTTAACTTATGGGCTGATCACTCTGAGATCTTGCATGCTGATGTTCCTAAAACATCGCTTGCAGCTGTTCAAAAGATTTACGAAGTCAGCAAACGCGATCAGTTTCTTATGAAACTTCGCCCAGAATTTGAAGTTGCTCGGGCCGCTTTACTAAATCGCAGTCCGGTTCCTACTTTGGAAGTTTGTGTGGGGGAAATTCTTCGTGAGGAGCAGCGCCTACTCACCCAAAACAGCATATCGCATGACCAGAGTACTACTAATGCTCTCACAGTCGCCTATTCAGCCCAAAGCACAACCAATGGACGTGATATGCGGAATGTTCAGTGTTTTTCCTGCAAACAGTTGGGTCATTATGCTCGCAACTGCGGTAAGAAATTCTGTAATTACTGCAAACAACGTGGCCATATTATTACTGAGTGCCCCACGAGACCTGCACGACGCCCTACCCAGGCGTTTCATGCTACTACCAATGGTGCTGCTATGTCTACTCCTATCAATACTGCATCTGATGCTTTGACTCCAGAGAAGGTGCAACAGATTGTTCTCTCTGCTCTCTCAACCCTAGGCATTCATGGTAAGTCTAATAGTGCATCAACACCGTGGTTTGTGGATTCAGGGGCTTCTAATCATATGACTGGATCCCCTGATCACTTACACAATGTCCATGCTTACAAGGGCACTCAAAACATTCAAATAGCTGATGGGAACACTCTGCCTATTAGTGATGTTGGTGATATTAATTCTTCCTTTAACAATGTATTTGTGTCACCAGGACTTACCACTAATTTAATTTCCGTTGGCCAATTGGTGGATAATAATTGTAATGTTAATTTTTCTCAAACTGGTTGTTTTGTGCAGGATCAAGTGTCGGGGAAAGTGATCGCGAAGGGACCTAAAGTTGGCAGATTGTTTCCGCTCCAGTTTCATTCCTCTAGTTTTTCTTTTGCTTGTAATGATGTTTCGCATCCATTTATGGATTTGCATAATAAATTGGGTCATCCAAACTTTGTTGTTTTGTCTCACTTAATAAAATCTGGTTTGTTGGGCAACAAAAATATCACTCACGACTCATCTTTTAATTGTTCTGTGTGTAAACTTGCCAAAAGCAAAACTCTTCCTTTTCCTCTCCATGCTCATCGTGCTGAAAAATGTTTTGAAATTATTCATAGTGATGTTTGGGGCGTCTCTCCTACTCTATCACATGCCAAATATAAATACTTTGTAACATTTATTGACGACTTTAGCCGTTTTACTTGGGTTTATTTTCTTCATTCCAAAGCTGAAGTATTTGAAATGTTTAAGAAATTTTTGGCTTATGTTGAAAACCAATTTCACAACACTATTAAGATTTTGCGCACCGACTCTGGGGGGGAGTATATTTCTCATGATTTTCAGGAATATTTGCAACAAAAAGGTATCATTTCTCAGCGTTCATGTCCCTATACGCCTCAGCAGAATGGCGTTGCAGAACGCAAAAATCGGCATTTACTTGATGTCACTCGTTCCTTGCTACTTGCTGCATCTGTCCCTCCTAAATTTTGGGTTGAAGCTTTGTCCACAGCTGTCTTTCTCATCAACCGTCTTCCTTCCCAGGTACTTGGATTTGATTCTCCTTATTTTCGCCTCTTTCAAAACCATCCTGATTATACTAATCTTCACCCATTTGGTTGTGTATGCTTTGTTCATCTTCCACCTCCTGAACGAAATAAACTCAGTGCCCAATCTGTTATGTGTGCATTTTTGGGTTATAGTACCACTCATAAAGGCTTCTTGTGTTATGATCCCATCTCTCATCGCTTACGCGTATCTAGGAACGTTGTTTTCTTTGATCAACAGAATTTTTTCCCAAATTCTAAGCCTTCCTCTAATAGTTCTGTTACTCTTGTTGAGTTTTCTAATGATTCGCCTCCTGTAGAAAGGTATAAATCAGGTCAAGTTTACGTCAGACGCAAGCCTACTTTGTTCCTTCCCATTGCCAATCCGTCACCTGAGCCTGCACCAGCACCTTTGCGACGCTCACAGCGGGTGTCTCGCCCGCCTGATAGGTATGTAAATGGTCCTATTTCTCTTAGTGCTACTCTATCTGGCACATCTATTCCTACTTGTTATTCTCAGGCAGTTAAAGATGTTCGTTGGGTCACGGCAATGAATGATGAGCTACAAGCCCTTCAAGAAAATTTTACTTGGGACATTGTTCCTCAGCCTCCAGGTGTTAAGCCCATTGGGTGTAAATGGGTCTATTCAGTAAAGTTGAATCCTGATGGTACTCTTAATCGTTACAAAGCTCGATTGGTTGCATTGGGTAATAAACAAGAGTATGGGTTGGATTATGATGAGACTTTTGCACCTGTCGCAAAAATGACTAGTATTCGGACCATTATGGCTATTGCTGCTTCTCAAGGCTGGCCACTTACTCAAATGGATGTGAAGAATGCATTTCTGCATGGAGACTTAGAAGAAGACATTTATATGACCCTTCCCCCAGGGTTGCCTTCCACATCCGACGGTGTATGCAAGCTTAAACGGTCCCTATATGGATTGCGACAAGCTCCACGGGCATGGTTTGAAAAGTTCCGGGCTACTATTCTTGGCTTTTCTTTTACTCAAAGTCAATTTGACTCCTCCTTGTTCATTCATCGCACGTCGACTGGTATTGTTCTTCTACTTATCTATGTTGATGATATGATTATTACCGGTTCTGATCATGCTGCAATTCAACACATTAAACAACAACTCCAAGCTTCTTTTCATATGAAAGATCTTGGTGATCTTCACTATTTTTTAGGCCTTGAGGTTTTTTCTGATTCCAAGGGAATTTTTCTCCATCAACATAAGTATACCGAAGACTTGATCTCTTTGGCAGGTTTAACTTCAGCGACTCCAGTAGATACTCCGCTTGAGGTTAATGTTAAATATCGTCGTGATGAGGGAGATCTATTGTCAGATCCTTTATTATACCGGCAGCTGGTCGGCAGTCTTAACTATCTGACCATTACGCGCCCTGACATTTCCTTTGCAGTTCAGCAAGTGAGTCAATTTATGCACGCTCCTCGCCATCTTCACTTAGCTGCAGTACGCCGCATCATTCGCTACTTGAAAGGCACATCTGCTCGTGGCCTATTTTTTCCTAGTGGGAAACCTCTTAGTTTGGTTGGTTACAGTGATGCGGACTGGGCTGGTTGTTCTGACACACGAAGATCAGTTACAGGTTGGTGCATGTTCCTTGGTCCCGCGATGATTTCTTGGAAGAGTAAAAAGCAGTCTCGTGTATCTAAGTCTTCAACAGAATCTGAATATCGAGCTATGTCTACTGCCTGTTCTGAAATTATCTGGCTCCGTGGACTTTTGGCTGAACTCGGTTTTCCTCAACATACAGCAACACCTCTCTTTGCTGATAATACCAGTGCTATTCAGATTGCTACTAATCCGGTTTTTCATGAACGCACAAAGCATATTGAGGTGGATTGTCATTCTATACGGGAAGCTTTGGACAATCGTGTTATATCTCTTCCTCATGTCACATCACATCTTCAACTTGCAGATATCTTGACTAAAGTTGTACCTCGACCTCGACATCAGTTTCTCATCAGCAAATTGATGCTTCTTGACCAGCCGCATCAATTTGAGGGGGGATGTCAATAAGGAATCCTCTAATTATATCATCCCAAATTATTGCTGTGATTTTATCATTAATACATTTTATATTAGTAGCTGAATGCATGTTAGGCTGTCTTTGACTGTATATAAATTATAGGAATCAGAATATTTGTATCATTAATGCCATTAATGGCTGTTGTACTATATATTGAGCATATCAGATCAATGAGAAAGCAAGAAAACAGAAATTCTGACACATAAGTTATCAAGTGCAAAGTTGCTAAGAGCATCATGCTACCTTTCTTACACTGGTCGTCAGTCCCATACTCGAGAGAGCATCACTGTCAACACATTTCCAAGTTATAGTTTCATTGTCCTCGCTTTTGACCAAATCATCTACTTTCCCTTACAGAAGGAAAAAATAAATAGCATTAATACAAAAAAGTAGCCTTAACATGTAATCACTATTCATTTTCATGCACATCTATAGGCTGAACAGTTTTTAGAGTCTTCTTTAAACCGTAGAATCTCCTATACTAGATGGATACAATGTCATTCATTGTGATGCAAGAGACTAAGGTTTTATTACTTTCATTGAGTAGGTCCTTAATATTTAATGATGATAATGTATTATAAATGTCTAGCAGCATAACCTATTTAAGTAAGAGACTAAATTCAACTTGTAAATGTGGATAAACAAAGAGACTAAATTCAACTTGTAAATGTCATATAGAAAGCGATTCAAACCTTTCAATTGTACGACTAGCAATTCAACGTACAACTTGAGGCGAATGTGACTAAAAATATGAACAAATTCTCCGACATCTTCCCTCAAAACAACATTGCAAGTCTTTTTTATGTCTATTTTGAGAGATTTTTTCAAGAAGCAATCGGTTGCTTTTCTTCTAGCTAGTGGAGTAGTTTCTCCATCTATTAAGACAGACGGAAACTCCCATAGACCAGCAAGCAATCCTCCATCAGGCCTTTTTACAAGAACAAATTTGCTGCTAGAGTGGTTTTCATTTAACGTTGTTTCACGTCCAAGTAATTCAACAACACATACAGCACTGAAATCAGATCTTTGTTTAACCTTCACACCCTTAACAGGATAATCTGTAACTGCTGCTGTACTATCATGTTTAGAAATTGACAGTGCATGACAAAATTCTGTTGCTGGACACGACGAACAACTAGGGTTCAAAGGGGTGCATACAGTTGCACCAAGTTCCATGAGAGCCTGATTGAAGTCTCCAGGACGAAGCGGATCGACCAACTGAGCTGCTATTTCCCTTAATCTCCATTCCAACACACATCAATAGAGAACAAAATAAGTTAAGGAATAGAAATGCAAACAATGATTATAAAATTTAACAGAGATAAAATGGTGCACAACTTGTTCCAGAAGTTCACAAACACTCACCAAAATCTCTTAATGATTGCCGAGTCTTTCGGATTTTCAGAAACAGCCCTTAGTCTGGCAATCACCCTTATCACATTTCCATCGACAACAGGTACCGCCTGATAATTCAATGCATGAGAAATAGCCAATAGTTACTTCTCAGTAACCAAAATCAGAGAAACTACCTACCTCTTTGAATGCTATAGAGGCAATTGCTCCAGATGTATAGTCTCCGATTCCAGGAATCTTTCGTAGCATAGAAGCTGTTTTAGGAATACGTCCTCCTTCTGCAACTATTTTCTTTGCCCCCTAACAAAGAAATATAAGGAATCTAGTCAAATCTTGCAGCATGTATTGATATTATTACTTATTAGCATATTTTTCTGTTATTGATCTGTTATTACTTTCTTTGCGAGGAATTTACCATCTCGTTATTCATTACATGTGATTGAGGGTCTTTTAATTTTTAACATACATCAAAAAACAGAAGGATAAGTTGTTTAGTAAAAAACTGAAGGTTGTGACCTAAAGAAACTTCTGATACTCTATGTAGGTTTTGTTTTGCAATATCCATATATGAGACTTTGGTTTACGTATAAACACTTTTTTAATTGTTCTTACTTATACTAAGAAGGCAGAAAATATAAAGTGATGAAGGTTTAAGATCCATATTTACCATTAGAAATTCAAACAGAAAAACAATGTAGTAGTGAGAGAGTACCTACCTCTAAAAGAAAACGAGCTCTCCGATAGTAACCCAAACCAGCCCAAATCTCATTCACTTCCTGCACAGATAACTTGAATGTGAACCCATAGCATCAAATAATCATTAATCAACACTAAATTTCACAACTTGTTAACATCATATCGTCAAAGCATGATCTTTTCTGAAATTTTTTCTGAATTTATTCTTGACACAATGACAGGAACTTGATAACAGAATAACAGAACATTGGCATTGAAGTTGATAACTTTCGTAATATCCCCCTCAAACTTTGGAGACATTTAACAAAAAGATCAACAACAATCAAGCTTGTTCCACTGGGTGAAATCTGTTACATGGATCAGTCAACTTCACCATCTACCTCAGTCTATTAGAATACTTCCATCTATTCCACTCCTATGAAGCATTGGCACAAAAGTGTACACTAAATACAACATTGACACGTAGACACCGATAATAACTAAAGAAAATAAAAGCAGTTGAATGTTATTGCATGTGTTGCTGTCATGTTTCACACCAGACACACCTTCAATCTAAAGTGACGGCGCTAGTACTACATTGCTCCACTCTTATTATGTAATCACATCTATTATGTAGCTTCACAAATTTATAATTAATGATTATATTTTAACCCAACCTTAGGTAACCACTACCACTTATTCATCATAATATAAGTTAAAAAAACAAATCCAACTCTAAAGAAAACAAATAAATACTCAACAAAAAAACTCAAAGAAACAATTTTTATAAACAAAAAGGGAAAAGGAATCAGTGAAAACCTCAAGAGAAGCATTTGCTAGATGATGAATGGTAGGCCATTTAAGCATCCAACGGTTATAATAAGCAATAACAGTCTGAACCCTTGTTTGCTGCAACATAACCTCGGAAACCCAAACACCATAAGCCCTCTTTTCAATTTCTTCTTCTTCATCTTCATCATGGTTATGATTCAAGGTGGTTCTCCAAGGAAGAACCCTATGGTTGTGATCATACCAATCCAATAAAACCGCTCTAAGTTTGTGGGTTTCATCTTTGGAGAAAAAGGACACTGCATCTTCTATGTCTTCAGTTTTAACTAAAGTTTGTGTCTTTTTGTTGACCCCATTAACGTTGCTCCTTCGGGTCTTGTTCTTGTTTTGATTCTTCTTCTCTGACATGGTGATGATGTTGGAAATTAGTGTCAGTGGTAATGGTAAAGAAAGAAACATAAAATGGTGTCGTTCCACTCAAAAGTGCCACTGTCCTCTCAACTCCAAATTTGAAATTGTGCTTAGTTTATTGAAATTATTATAAATATAAAAATAGAAAAATGTGTTACCAAAAAGAAAGGAAAAATGTGCATTCCTTTAATCTATTTTTTATATGGTTTTTAAAATAAAAATGCACATTTTTGTAGTTATAATAAATTTTGAAAAAATCATAAGTTAAAAAGAAAAGTACATAAAGAAATATATCCTTATATTTCTTCTAAATAACCTAAATATTTGGATGAGATAGTAAAAGATATATTTCAACTTAGTAAAAGTAATGGGATTAAATTAGCCATAGAAATGCGGTAGTATTGAATTCTTTTAAGGGACGGTTTTAAGTTTTAACTACTCTTTATAACTCTACCCCGCTTTAGAGATTAGTCTATACAGTTGCGTACAAAGGATATCTGATTTAAACAAAAAGAAACTCCCTCTTGTTAAATTTGATATTTTTTTATTAGGTTAATTATTTAATCTTTGTATATTTTTTTTATAGACAATGTTTTTTTTTTTTTTAAGAAACAAACGACATATTATTATATAAAACACTAGACTAGCACAAGTTGTGCTTCATCTAGAGATAAGAGTTAATACAAAAGTCTAGAAATCTGAAATAAACGACATAAAAATAGGTAAAAGCCAAGACCACAATAATAAGAGACTAAGCTCCTCTCCACCCCAAACAGGTTAAGGGATTTGAAAACCAAAGATTAAACATAGGAACTGTCTGATGACCTTTCGCTTTTAACCACCACCAAGTGTGAAGCTTGAACTGGTCCAACACCAAATTCTCATCAAACTCCTTGTTCTGAAATAAGCCTTCATTACGAGCCTTCCAAATTAACCAAATCGTTGCCAACTAAATCACCTGAAGGAAGTTCTTTGGACGCACCTGCTGACTTTGAAAACCGCTAAATTGGCAAGCATGAGAAACCGGATCTAGTGGCATGACTCCTTAAAAACCTAACCATCTCAACACGCCACTCCAAATGGAATAAGACTTCGGACAAACAAAAAAGAGATGTGATAGAGATTCCATTGCAGAGCACCCAAGGCTGCATCCTTGAGCTCCCGGCGGTAAAATTCCTCGACTAATTAGTTTATCTCGAGTCGGAAGACGATTCTGAAAGAACCTCCATGCAAACACAGATACTTTGAGGGGAACAAACTTATGCCAGAACAATGTAACAACCTCATCTGAAGTACCAGCAGGGTCCACTGGTCAAGTCAGAGTCAAATACGCTTCTCTAACAGTATACACATCAGAGGACAGACCATGCCAACGCCACCTGTCACACAAAAGAGGCTGCAAAACAACATTATTGAGCATAGCACAACACCCAACTAACAATTCTTCCTCCCAGACAAACAATGACCGCCTCCAAGACCATCCCCACCCCCATATAGACAATGTTAGTTGTTATTATATTGTTGTTTTGTATATAATTGAAGTGAAAAAATCACCATAAGTTAACACACACAAAATTAAGGGGTCAAAGATCGAAACTCCAGTTATTAACATTCTCTGTTAGTGGAGTTAGAACCCTGGACAGGACTTCAAATATTGTATGTCCATTTATTCATCTTAAAAGGTGAATTTTTAGCCACTAGACTACTCGACAAAAAAAAAACTCTGAACGGACAACCATAATTATCATTTCTCAGCAATTAAATGTATTAAAAAAAATCAAATTTATATTCCTATTTTATAATCAAAAAGTCAAATTTATTTGTAAGAGGAGGGAGCATATATATTTTCCTATTTTTATAATAAAACAAAAAACTTTGAGATATAACATTATAAAAAATGCTTAAAAAAAACATTATAAAAAAATTCATTTTTTATTTTTTTATTTTATCATAAATGAATCATATATAATTTAAAAAGGAAAAAATCATTTTTCTTTTTTATTTGGTTTAAAAAAAATCATTTTTCTATAGAAAGAATCATCACAAAGAGAGATTTTTTAGCAAAGAAAATAAAAGAAGGGTGTTGGTTGAGAGGAAGAAGAGAACAGTGAGAGTGAGTGATCAACGAAAATGGAGATTGGATTTCTGGGTTTGGGGATAATGGGCAAAGCTATGTCAATTAACCTTCTACGCCATGGTTTCAAGGTTACTGTTTGGAACAGAACCCTCTCCAAGGTATCTACTTTCTATTTCACTTTATTTTTTATTATTGAAATAGCTTATACATAAGTACTTAAATGAATTAAGCTTTATTTGGGGTTATTTCTTTTTGTAAGTAGTTGCTTATAGTGTTTTAAAGAAGTGATTTTTATTAGCTTATGATATGTCTGTAAACTATTTTCAGTTGCTAAGGTTGTCCTTGTCCCTCCTTAATTTCTGCTCAACCCCAAGTTCTTAAGTAGTGGTACCAAATTATGTATGTATATCCAGATGCAAATAACTTTTGACTTTAAGTGGTTATGAATTATGATTATAAACACTTAATTAATCTGATTATCCAAAGTTTTAAATCAGCGACAAGACCAATTTGTGCGATAACGATGAACTTGTGGCTCAAATGTAGTTTTCTATTCTTTTTATTTGAATAATATGGTGTGGCTCAGTTTTTTGTACTATAATCTTAATATCAATATGTGTCTTTTGGAATCTCTGATTGCATTGTAGTGTGATGAACTTGTGGAGCTTGGTGCTTCGGTTGGAGAAACACCTGCAGCTGTAGTCAAGAAATGCAAGTATACAATTGCAATGTTATCTGATCCTTCAGCTGCTTTGTCGGTCAGTGGTTGTGAAATTTGTCTTTTACACGAAATTTATTAATTTTCTCGTACTTAAATTCTGTTTCATGTTGAATTTTGTAGGTGGTTTTTGATAAGGATGGTGTTCTTGAGCAAATTAATGGAAAAGGTTATATTGACATGTCGACAGTTGATGCCGAGACATCTATCAAGATATCTGAGGTTTGTATAGTCTGTTGTTGATGAAATGTATTTCCGTAGCAACTTCATTTTAAAATTTAAAAATCATTAAAATTTCGTTAAGAAGAGCTTTTTCTTGTGATTTATGTCAAATCTAGTCATGTTCGAGGCTACTTTTCTTAAATTTTCTATTGCTCAATTTTATTAAAGAGAAATTTGTAAATGAAAAGAGACTGCAATTGCTAATGTTGCGTGACATCTTTTACATATTGAATTTGACCATTGAAAGTTTCTGTTTTTAAGGAAGCTTAGTTTGCTGAGAAATCTATAGTAATGGAGATTTATGTTTGGATGAGGAATGCTTAATTATATGAAGTTAAGCTTTCTTAATTTTGAAAGCGAGAATTAAGAGACTATGTACTACATTATCTACAGGTTCTTACCGTAGAATGTTTGAATATACTAGTATGCGATTTTGTTCAAAAAGAGAAAAATGTTTTTTCATATCCACTACTTTTCTTTGGCTATGTTTTGTATGTATGAATCAAAGGTTCGCTGTAGTATATATATCTTTGCTTATCCATGCTGTAACTGTAAGCATAACAAGGTAGTTTGCATTTTACATAATAGTCGACTTTTCAAATGAACATGGAAATGAGACCTTACATATAAATTGCAACTGAAAGACCTGCTTTCTACAGGCAATCAAAGCAAAAGGTGGTGATTTTCTTGAAGCTCCTGTTTCGGGTAGCAAGAAGCCGGCAGAAGATGGCCAACTAGTAATTCTTGCTGCTGGCGACAAGGTATTTTTAACGTAAAAGATGTGGATAAATGTTATGTCATCTTGCTTGCATCTTGCTCTGCTGCGATTTTATATATTTGCAGAATCGAATTGTTCAGAAACGTTTCCTCTTATCTGATATTGCGACATTCATTTTATATCTGTTCTGAGGAAAATGAAAAACTACAAGCATGCATTGTATCTTCCTATATATTAAATTTCAGTGGTTGATTCTATTTATATATAGGCATTCTATGACGAAGCACTTCCAGCATTTGATGTACTCGGGAAGAAATCTTTTTATCTGGGTGAGGTTGGAAATGGTGCAAAAATGAAACTTGTTGTCAACATGGTAATGGGAAGGTACTTTTCATCCCTGGTTATTGTCTTCTATTCTTTTTTATTGGAAGTGGGAGGGTGGATTGCTTGAAACTTCAATTTAGAGTATTTTATGAACCAGCAAACAAGAAAAAGGTCATGTTTTGATAAAAAGCTTAATTAAGCGCTTATAGCATAAAAGCTTATCATATAAATGCTTATGTAATATGTACAGGCTATTTCAATTACAAAAGATAAAATAAAGTCAAATTGTTTTCATATAAGCTATAAGCTGTTTTCATAAGTTATCATCCAGAGTGCATATTAGTATTCCTTATTTGGTTTCAAGCCAGATTGGATGTTGTTATTTTACGTCTTGTTCGATAAAATAGTTATTCTCTTCTATCTCTGTTACAGTATGATGAATGCTTTCTCTGAGGGACTGACACTTGCTGAAAGAAGTGGCTTGAACCCTGGCACACTTCTTGATGTACTGGTAAGTTACTTCGAAGCGGAGGGTTCTTGTTAATGACTTTTATTAACATTCTGAGAATATATGTGGGTTTTTTTGTGTGCAGGATCTTGGTGCTATAAGTAACGGCATGTTTAAATTGAAAGGACCTACAATGCTTAAGAGCAGTTACCCCGCTGCTTTTCCACTGAAACATCAGCAGAAGGACATGAGACTGGCTCTTGCCCTTGGAGATGAAAATGCTGTACCAATGCCTGTCGCGGCTGCAGCAAATGAGGTAATACTATTTTTGCCTGTGTATGCCTGCACATGCGTGTGTGTGTGTGTGTGGTGAAAGGGCATTTTTATGAGTTGAAAGTTGTTTAATGGTCTAGTGACCATTTTAATAAACCGCGTGACTTTATGTTTAAATTTTCATTTTTCAGCATTCATGAATAGATGGCCATGATTTACTCTTCTCTCTCACACACAAATCTTTGCCAAAATATGTGACAATCAGAAAATGCTTCTTTAGTTTACATGATTTCTATCGCAGTGATTAATCATAACTCATATGTTGTGAACAAACCGCTAAATAAGTAACCCTTAAAAGAGTCATGTTTATCAGTTGGCTGGGATCCTATTTTAATAAGCACATCATAACATGCATACTCTTGCTGCAATATAGAAAAGTGAAGTTTGCTAATCCTAATTTGTTAAGAGTAAAATCCCATAAAAATATACAGCTGTTTTGCTATCTTGTTGATTTTACAAGATGCACATATTCAAATGTTTGCTCATTGGTAGCTGAAATGTTGATGATAACGAGTTAAAATTATTCAATTAATAGAAGTTGTTTACAAAAACTAATCAATTATTTAAGATGCATGTGCTATATGTTGAACTTGTTTATTCACTTTTTACGTCCATTTTGCATCAGTGCTTCACAATCCCATAAAATTAGCCAAATTATGAAACCTCTTCTTCTTCTATGTTCAATGACGGTATAAGTTTCACAAAGTACTAAAGTTTTAACTATGTTTGTAGGCATTCAAGAAAGCCAGAAGCTTGGGGTTAGGAGACCTTGATTTTTCTGCTGTCCATGAGACTTTGAAACGAAACCTCTAGATCATTCATCATTGACATGCTTTCCATGAGACTTTGAAACGAAAGCTCTAGATCGTTCATCATTGACACGATTACTTTTCAATTGATTGAGCTACTGTTATGAGTAACACTACAGCATGATCTAAACCATATATGTATGAAATTGCTGTTTGAGCATAGTTCAGTGCTATACTCTCTTATTTGATTGTATCTATGAATTTTGCCTTCTACGGCACAACATGGAATTATAATATGCTAGCACATGGATTTAGTTCAACTTGTCGCTGTGGATTTTATTGACCATATGTTCGCTGACATAAAAGTTTTAGACCATGTAAATGGTATGAATCAGTCTTGTGTGTATCGATGTCTAAACTCTAAATATCACAGTGATGTAAGTTGATTATTGTTTACGCGTACACAAAACATACTAGCAATTTCGCACTACACATAAACTAACTCCCCCAACTAAGCATATTTTAAACTTGCCTAAATTTCAAATTTCATGTACTATTGCTTGAGGAAAATGTCTTCGTACAAATGTTTACCAAATACTTTACCATTTCATGTACTACTATTAGCATCCCTACGTCTCCACCATGTCCTTACCCTTCCACTGTATGCATATAATGTAATAAGTATTTATTATTTAACTCCTTTACATTGTCAATTAATTAACTATAATTGTCACATGATTATAAATATTCAACTTTAATTATTACTACTTCTAAATTCCTCAAACTTAGAGCTACTTATTAATATTTAACTCCCCTAAGTTTCAATCTTCGTTATCGTCTAAAAAATTTGTCGCTGTAATTATGCATGTTAGCAATTACTCAGTCTTAGAATAGCCACCTTAAGCCCTGCCTTAAACCAACGATTAACCCATCCAAACAAACAAAAATGGCATGCTACTAAGATAAGATTGTGCCGTAATTGCATCAAAGCCTCCACAAACTAGAGTCTTCTGTTTGGCTACAACTACATCCATCTCCAAATTATCCCTATTAAGTTTACTTTACAATACATTGCATCAAGTAGAATTTGGCTCCGTTTCAATTTCAAAACACCCGTCCCAGATTCTTCAATAAGCATGCAAACGTTATTCATATCTTTAGTACTTCTAATACCAATCCAAACTAAGGCTTACGAACCACATTCGAGCTAAAATCATGAATATGAACTCCACATCATTATCACCACATATAAAAACTATCTACAACTTAGTAGAAATTAGTAGGACACGTATTTATAAGTGAACATCATTAGTAAATTTGTTTCAAAAAGACATAATAGTGAACATATCGTTAATCTTTCAATTGACATAGTATATGTAGGTGTAGCTTCGATTACAAATTTAGCCAAAGTCGCCCCATTTTGGAGCATCTCATCTTCAAGGAACTCCCATATACCTTCAAAACTACTTAATCTGACCTTAAAGTAAACTAAACTGATTGAATACATTAACCACAACAAACACCCACAGGGAAGACAGCGCTCATTTTATTTAATAAGTTTTTGTTAATTGTTACTCAGATTTTAGTAGATTTAAATATCTTTGTTTTCTATTGATATTAAATAGAATTAAGATTTCTTATTGTGTTTCTTGTAATTTAATAACAAAACAAGCAATGTCTTTAAAATTTATTTACCAGTTATAATTTACTAAAAACTTATTTTCTGTGCCTGCTACAAAGAACATAGAAGAGCACCACCAAAGCGATCAAAGACATCGACCAAATTATAAATAGCAAGGAACTTAACACAAAAACAAGTTAAACACATTAACCCAGGCTTAGTCAAAAGTTGAACTAGAAAACGGGCAACATAAAAGTATCCAAAATTTTAACCAGAAAAATAAATAGTACAGGCAACAAAATTTATCAAGAAAAAGTTTATCTAAATGCAAATTCATAAAATCTTCTAGATATCCATCACTTGGACTGCATAAACGATGTTCACTCATCATCCTCGTCGTCCTCATCCTCATCACCAATAGCAGCATTAAGAGCTGTCAAGCGTGCAATCAACTTTTCTTTCCGCTCCTCATAGGTAAGCTTCTTCAGATTGTACCTTGACAAATTAACAAAAATAATTAAGGAATAATGACTTGGAGCATGCATTGTTAAGGTGAAGTTACCAAAGAATTCTAACAAAATCCCATGATTGGAAGAATTTAAACAGGATGTTCTACATCTAAGGACCTAATTCTTCAACCTCAAATTCCAGTTCGAATTAAATGAGAAAAAATACCAAGATGCTAAAAAACATGCCAGTGCAGTGCTTATTACCCTTCACTCACCAATTATAATCTACTTAAACTCTTCTTAACATGTCGAGACAAGGTAAATATGGATATGAAACTTACCTCTTGTGCTCCTTTGGAGGCTGCTTCTCTGATTTCTTGATAGAAGGATCAGCACGAATCTTAGCATGAACTGACTTGTACAGCTCCTCAAGTCCATCAGCTTCAATTCCCTTCTTAATATACTCACTGAAGTGGGTCTGGTATTTCTCTGGTTCATCTTCAATCAAAGTCTGCACAAGAAAATTAATGTTATACACAAACATTGGAAAACAGTGTATTGAACACAAATAGCACAAGGTAGAAACAATATTAATTCATGCCTTCATGTAGGCAGCAATATGTCCACCAAAGATGTATTTGCGGTGAACCTCGGCATCAAGCCCCGTCTTTTCCTTAGAATAACCAGCAAACCTTTTGTCACTGTGAGGAATATCCAAACCCCCATCAAGTGCTCCCTGCAAACCATCACAATTAATCAACAAAAACAAGACAATATCAATAACTATATGTATTGTAATATAGCGATTTAATTACCTTCAAGGCGCCAAAGACACGGTTTCCAGTTGTGGTCTTAACAAGACCAACATCCAGAAGAGCACGGAATGGCCTCCTTGACTCAGCAGGCTCCACTGAATAGTCCTCTCCAGTAGCCTGGTAAAAACAATAGAACTTATTAGTTTACAAATAATAATATCAAGAGAAGAGAAAGAGAGAATAAGACAGTCATAAGTACCTCAACATTGCCTTCATACTCCTCATCCATCTCGAGTGTCTTAAGAACACGGCGGGCCAACAGGAGTCCAGTGCAGTAAGCTGGTCACATTTTAACAAATATTCAACCACAATACAATGTGTGAAAAAACATAAACACAAATTTAATTAAAAGGACAATAGGCGAATATATCTCATAAACAATACCTGCAGCATAATTTGTAAGACCAACTTCAAGACCAAAGTGGGGCAACTCATGAGCATATGCAGCAGCAAGAACAATATCACCAGCAATGCTAGCAGATACAATTTGAGCAACAATATCTTTGTTGGTCTAATAATGAGTTAAAGTTCACATAAAAAAAACCAATAACAAGCATAACTATCAATTATTTACATGCCGTCTACGATTAACTATCATCAAAACCAAAAATAACACAACATGCTATCAAAAAAGTTATAATGCGGTCTGGTTGACACGGGCACATGAAAATACGAGTTAAAGGGATAATAAAGGGTTGCAGAATAAACTACCCCATCAAATCAGAATTTATAACAGTTAATTACATATATTCTCCACTTTAAAAGCACCGATAAACACATTTTAAGAAAACTAAACCATGTCTTAACGAAAGAAAAAACAATCAACACAGCAACCTATATATACTACTGCATCAATAATCAACAAAAATGATAAATCTAAGCTAACATAAATAAAAAATGATAATTCTAAACTAACAAAAGGATACAAATCGAACAACAAATCGGTACTTGGGGGTGTTGTACTTGTTCTTGTCTTGATTAATCAAACGAATCCGAGCACGGTAATCGGTCTTACCATCTGCAGATTTATCAAATCAAATAATTCATCAGCATATATTATTATCAAAACAATAACATAAACTAATCAATAATATAAAATCAATTCATGTATCATAAAAAATGATTCAAAAAATAAAAATGCGAATAAATAAAAATAATCTCTAAATATTTATATATATACCTCTTCTTCTCTTGAACTTGACTTGGTACCTCTTGAAGTAAGCCCTTGATTTCTGAGCCTTAACGTAAACCTAGATAAAAATAATACACCAAAAACACAAAAAATGGGATTAAATATAATCTCTAAATTCATTGATCAAAGGAAAAGAAGAATGTGATAGAAACGAAATGGAAGTGAAAATGGTGAGAGAAGAGTGAAACGACGGGGTTACGAACCATTGTTGAAGAATGGATCTCTTTCCGCAAGAGTGATGGATGAAAGAGTGAGGCTAGGGTTAGGAGAGGTTTTGCGCTTATAAAGATTGATTTTGGGTGGGTCGGGTCAAAATGTAATTGGTTTGGGTTTCTTATTACATGTTTTTGTGATATTGGGCTTAGGTCCAGAGTTTGGAAGTTAAAAAAAACCATTTTTTTATATTAAATAAATCTAAAAGTATTAGGTTCTGTTTGGATTGATGGATAGAATGGAGCGGACCAGAGTGGAACATAACGGAATAGAATGGAGTGGAACGGAATAGACATTCTATTTTATTGTTTGGATATTTTACGATGGAATTAAGTTAATTTTCGACTCCATTATTTAAAAAGTAGACGGAGCAGAATGAATTATAACTTGTTTATTCTAATTTTATCTTTTATTTATAAAATAATATTTTTGAAAAAAAAAACATTTTTTTTCAATATCAATCCCTTCTTTCTACTATTCAATTTTACAGTTCTAAACCAATCTCTTTCATGTTCTACAAACCAATCCCTTCCGTTAATATTTTTTTCAATAAAAAGGGGAAAATTAATTTTACCGAAACTAAGTGGGAAATGGATTTTTTTTTCAATTGAATCAATCACTTTTACAAAAATGTGAACCAATCATTTTTCTTTCAATTGAAAGTGATCCCTTTTTTCAATTTTATTTTTCTATCTTTTTGTACAGAAACATTATAAACAAAGAAAACCATATTCATTATGCATATTACTAATATGAGGAAGAAGCAACAAGTATGAGAAGAGCAAATAACACAATATATTGGGAGTTACGCAGGGAGAAGAGAGTGAAGAATGAGAATAATATTATAAAATTAGGGATAAAATTGTAATTGTTAAATTATTCTGTTTCATTCCATCACATACACCCCAAATTGGGCGGAATGAAAAATTGGAGTAATGGGTGGTATTGGATGAAATGAGTTTCATCTCACTCCATTTCATTTCATTCATATTTTGCAAAACCAAACAATAGAATCTAGTTTCATCCCATCCCATTCCATTTCATGCCACAACTTACCATCAATCCAAACAAAACCTAAGTATTTTTGATAAAAAAAAAAAAAGATACTTAAAAAAACCGTTGACATTTAAAAGCAACAAAATTAAAAGATAATGTGATTAATGTACTCGATAGCATAGCTCAATTGGTAGGGATATTAACATTTTATATACAGGAGTCAAAATTTAATCTCTATACATTCTTACTTATTCGTGGATTTTCTGGCCACACTAGGCTAGGGGTGGCAAAATGAATGGATAGATTTAGACTTGGATTATAATGGATGAATTATAATAATTCACTAATTCATTACCAATCCATTAAAATTCTTATAATAAAATCCAATTCAATCCGTCCATTGGAAATAAAATTCATCCAATTCATCCATTATCACCATTTTAATGGATGGATATCCAATCCAGCCATTAATCTAAATTTTGTATAATATTTTTTTTTTGAAATAATATAATCTTTTTATTGTATACAAAGTTTGTTTGTTTTTAAATAAAGTTTGTTACAATTTTTTTGAAAATAGATAATGTTTGTGAAAAAAGTAAAAAAAAAATAAAATTATAATTAATTATCCAATTAGATTTTGAAACTAAAGTGGATGGATTAAATCCATCAAATCAATTAGTGGATGGAACCAATCCAATCCAATTACAAAATAATTTTCTTATGGATGGATTGGATGGATAAATTAATGGATGAATTGGATGAATTTTTTCTTAATGAATTATTTTGCCATCCCTACACTAGGCTACCAAAAAAAAATTAAAAGATAATATTATTTATTTATTTATGGTGGTCAAACAAACAAATTAATGATTTTATGAAAAAATCTTCTAAAAAAACAAATACATTGACGGTTATGGAGAGAATTTTTCTACTAACAATTCTTTTTTTTAACCAAAACAAACTCATATTATTTCGTTCATCAAAATTGTATAAATACAAAATGGATTCAAATCAAATGTATGAAAGCTAACATAAGATTTTGATGACCTAACAACTAAGTGAGCAACAAAATCAGATTGCCTTTTCTATAAAACTTATCTTAAAGCTTAGATAATTTTCTAGCATTTTAGCACAATCATCATATATAATTTTACCAAACTTAGATTGATTATTGGAATGATTTTTCATGACATTTACACCTAGCAAATAGTCTAGTTCGATGACCACTCTAGATAACACCAATTCTCTCATCCAAGTGATAGCTTCTTTTAACGCTCATGCCTCTGCTTTTACTGGTGGTGGCATTTACCACTTTGTTCTTACTTTTATAAAAATCACCATGGTCATCTAGATACACATACCTATACTAAATTTGTGTTGTTCATTAAACAACAACTATTATACGCCAAGAAAGCTTGTCTTACCAAGAAAACTTTCATTAAAGACGGTGTTGGCGAGTCTCTCTTAACCACATCAGACCTCTTTAGTTTATAGCTTCCAACACCATCCTCCACCGCATCAACCACCACCACTACATTAACAGTTTATCTTCAACCAAGAGATTATCCAACACCGTCTTCAAGCTTTAATTGAAGGCACAAAAAAGAATTGGACCTATGCCATCTTTTGGCAACCCTCATACGACTACTCCTCCGCCACACCACTCTTCGTTTGGGGCGACGGATACTACAGAGGCGAATACGACATAATTAAAGCGAAAAGAATTGTTTCCATTGAGGAACAAGAGTATCACAAACAAGTTTTCGAGTTTTCTGTGACCTTGATGCCTTAATTTCTGGCTCGTGTGGCTCAGAAGATATCGTTGACGTAGATGTCACCGACACTGAGTGAAGTGAGGTTTCGTGGAAAAAGGAAACAAACGATTAAAGTTTTGTTTGTGAGTTGAGTTTTGGAAGGAAATGATGGAAGGACTTAATTTTCTTTTCTAAATTGTAGATCTACATTGCGCACGTTAAAAAAAATACAAGATATCTGAACATCTAAAAAGATACTACGTATTTAAGATTGTATTTTTATAGCATGTTTTTGTTTCAAAAAAAATTCTTCTCTTTCGATCAAATCAATACTTCCTTCTTTTCTCGTGAATAGTTTTTCTTTTTAATCTTTTTTTTTCTTTCTTTTTATTAGCTTCCGTACCAAAAAAAAGATCAAATCAATACTTATTTTAAATGTATGTTTCATGATGTCCAAATATCATGAAATTTTTTTTGGCAATTTTTTCTTAGGCATTAGGTAAAAATACATTATCTTTTTATGTTATATACCAAAAACTTTTCTTCGTAAAAGCCAAATATTTAATGTTTTGTTTATTATTACTGTCACTGATTTCTAGGATAATGAAATGGAGGTTTTAGATTTCTTCCACATTATTTTCTCCACTTTTATTGCCACAGACACCTTCTTTAGATATTCCCAAAAAACAATCATATCAATAGTATAGCATATGAAATGCAAATGTTGATTGCTTAAGGTAATTATTTTAAACGCATCCGGTAAGCATTTGTTTCACAAAAAATAGTGGATAGCTAATGGATAAATTATCATATAGCAGATGCGTTTATAGTGAATGGCTTATAAATTAACTTACAACAAATTAGCTAATTAATTGAATATGTTGTATTTGGTAAAATTAATGGTTGAATAAACTTATAAATATGAAATGACATGCAAAATATATGTTTAATTTTTTTTATCAAGTAATATGAGATGTATAAAATTGAGAGAAAGAGTGATAGGCTATAACCCAGTTGAATTTGAATTAGTTTATCAAAAGAAACTATAAATTTGTGAAAAATCAAACAAATTTTGTTGTTATATAAGTTAGGATGTAAATATAAGTTAGGATGTAAACAGTAAACTATGTAACTCCATTGTTGCTGCAACAATGTAAACCGTGAACTATATTATTTGATGGTTTGTTATATCACACCAAATTATATTGTAGCATAAACTAAAAGTAATTATATTTCATGTTATCCCTTCTTTCAAAATTGTTTAGTGTGCAAAGCTTCAAGATTAAATAAATTAGCCTAGAAGGATAGATGATCTCATCTATGAAAAATGCATACTTGTTCTTAAAGTGACAGTATGTATTGATTTTCCTTAGGAGTAATAACAAATTACAATATTAGTGTACCTCTACCTCCATCCAATACCAGAATTATTATTACATGTGATAATCTATAGCAGGTTGCAACTAAATAATATATAACTAGAAACAACCATAAGTTTAAAACAACCTTTATCTAGAAAGAGAATACATTTAATGTCTAGATAATCGACAATTTTGTATAAGCCAGTATCATCTGAACGGGGGGAAGTAAGGACTTATGCACATTACCTCTTCTTCCTTTATGCAAACATTGCCTCTGTGAGACTTGAATAACTCTAATGCAAAAGGCGTCACGTGAACACAACCATTCAAGTACAAAATAGAGAGACTTTTGCAACCGTCTCGTAATGCTTGCAAGCCATTATCATTGAGACCGCGACATCGATTAACATGCAACCTCTTCAAGTTCTGGCAATATAACCCCACTGCTTGCCATCCAGATATCCTCACCTCATGACATAATGCTAAGTTCCACTCTTCAAGTAATTTACATCCCATGGCTATTGCAACGATGGAACTATTGGAAACATATCTGCACATTCGAAAGTTTAGGATTTTGAGGCTTGATGAAAAACTTATTCCAAGTAAGGGATCTCCTATTGGAGACCAACTTAAAGAAGATATGTCTAGATACTCAATACCGCCACCGCTAATAATTCCTATCACTCCTTCTGGGTTAAGCATACAAGACTCAGCCTCTACATATTTGAGAGATTTTGAACACCCTTTGAAGCCAACACCGCTTATACTCACACAGTGTGATATCTTAACAGCCTGAAGCTGACGACACCGCTGAGTAAAAGCTTTCAACCCTTTGTCAGATATTTCTGAGCAGTATGAGAGATTTACATATTTCAAAGATAGGCAACCAGCAGCTAAAGTATCTAATCCTTCATCAGTAACGCCAAGACACCGATAAAGACTAATTGCTGTCAATAAGGGACAACCAGATGCAACCAGGGATAGCCCATAGTTAGTGACTTGAAAACAACAATCCAAATTAAGAACTTGTAAATTTGAACCGTAGCTTATTAAACGGGTTAATCCTGAATCACTGAGCTCCGTGCAACCAGATAGAGATAAAGACTCTAAATGTTGAAAGCGCCTCAGCAGCCTATGGAGATGGACTGTGTGAACATCAAGACTCTTTGTCAAAAAAGAGGGAGGAAGTAGTATAGTGAGCGAACACAAAAATTGCAGTGACCGACGATTGAAATTTTGAATATTGAGCCATCGGTGGCAAGTCAAGCCAAATGATTCACGGTCAGTAGGACAATCTAAAGCATGGAAAATAGTAGTAAGGCAGTCATCCGGTAGGTGCATGATGGAGGTAGCACCAATTTTTGAAAGATCTTCCATGTCAACTTTTTCAAGACTCTTCTGAAGAAGGTTGTAATGAGCGAATCTTTACCGTAAATTTTGTCAGAGAGCCAGGTGAAATGGAAGGCTCACATCCACAAAGTGTGTGTGATTCTCCACCATAACCATAACCAATATGAACTCCACATTTACGGCAGAGCAGTTTAGTCTTTGAAGAATACAACCATGAGAGTGGAAGACAATTTACTTCATCAACCTGTGTAAAACGGCTAAGATCAACAGAAGAAAAGGAGATTGACCCTTTCTTAACAGACTTTTTGTATTCAGATGCAATGTTAGATGTGATTCGATTTGAAGATGTCAAGTTCAGAGGGTATCCACAAGAGCCACAGCTGCAGTGGACACCAAAATCTCAAAACACAATTAATACATACAAAATTATAGAGTAAATAATAAAAATATGCCATGATTGATGAGGTGATTTTTTATATCAGGGTGTGTGAGGTTATTTATTTCCATCATCTACCCGATTATGAAATCTATGACCCTCCTAGAATTTAAATTATCTAACAAAAATATTCTTTCCTGTAAAATTGAGCAGTGACTTAATTAGCATTGTTGTCAAGCTTTGTGTTCTACAAATGAAGCTTTGTTTTTGCATCTCCAACTAAGACACGATGACTTAACAGAATTGTTACATGAAAACTCATTCGGTTCTTGACTTATTACATTACGATGATTGACGAGGTGCAAGTTCACCACCAACATACACTAATCCTTATGACTGAAAACAAGTGAAAAGGAAGGAAGCAATGCAATGCAATGCAAAACCTCTATTGAATACTTTCATAATTATCATATATCATTTTTCAATTATCATATCGTCCTACTACATGAGAATGACCCCATTTACCAATATTACGCCCTTACTTACATTAAATAATTATTTATTTTTTTCCTCCTGATGTGTATGTTTGGTATCACAGTGAGTTTGTTTTTTTTTTTTGACGGAATCACAGTGAGTTTGTTAAAATCACGGTAGCTCAGCAAATCCACCGTGATAACAAACATACACTCCATCAAATTACTAGACTCTCAATTTTTACAACTCCTTCCATCCTTACCCTTCTGAAACTCATATTATAAAACCCATAAATGATAAATTACAAGTTTTCCATTTCCAAATCTTAAAATCCATAGCATGAAAAAGGAACTAGAAAAGACAAACACAAGCGTCAAAAACCAAAAAAGAAAAAGATAACCAAACATGATCAAGTCAAGACAGTAACCAACTAAAACCATATGAAAATCACGTGTGTAAAACATTCACAACCGTTAAACCATACAAAATCATATAATCAATTAAGCAACGAGCATAAAACAAAATAGTGAAACCATGATGCATGCCACAAATTAAGTTTATATGAAAGAATTACCGACCAGTAAGAGAGTTGAGTTTGTGACATATCCTATGTTTGATGATCAGTGATTGTCTTCATCATGTTTTATGTGATTTTGTGTTGAAAAGAAATACTGAATGAGCTTCTTTTCTTCGTTTGTTCGGTCGGTCGATTGTTTCTGTGCTTTTCTTCTAACTCAACCCAAAATCCATAAATGTCGCTAGGTACACGTAAGCCAACAGTTGGCGGTGTTTTCACTTTTCACGGTATCGACGTACTACTAGTACTACTATTGACTTTTCTTCCACCAAAAAATAAAAGAATACTAGTAGTAGTGATAAATTAATATTAAAAATTTATTTAATTTTTTTTTTATCAAAATAAGAATTTTTTAAAAATTATTAATTATAAATGTATGTACTATATAATATAATCTTTACCAAAAAAAAACCTATATAATATAATAAATATAATAATACAATAATTAATTTTAACGAAAATTTGATCCAGTAGTAAAAAATAGGCTTAAACATCATTTTAGTCCTTGTATGTACGCGAAATTTTGGTTTTAGTCTCTGTATCCAATTTTGTTCAAAATAAGTCCCTGAATCAACCAATTTTTTTGATTTTAATCCTTAAAGCGAAAATCTGCAAGAAAATCCGCAAGTTTCGCGAATTTTTCTGCAGATTTTCGCTTTAAGGACTAAAATAAAAATATTTGGTTGATTCAGTGACTTATTTTGAACAAAATTCGATACAGGGATTAAAACCAAAATTTCGCGTACATACAAGGACTAAAATGATGTTTAAGCCTAAAAAATATGTCTTGAATTCAAAATGTTTCTCTTTGCACCTCGCTGCGTCCTTGATGTTTATAAGTGTTTTTTTGGGTAGCATTTTCTGATCCTAAATTTTTTGCATAAAAAAAGAAAAGCTGTGTATTTGGTTCTAAATTTTTGAAAGGGAAGAAAGGGAATATTTTAAATTTTTATGTTTGATTCAACTTTTTAATGAGGGGAGATGAGGAAATAATTAATTTATTTTTTTTATCTTTAATCTTATAAACTTAAAATAATGATTAAATTATAATGAATATATTACGTCAAAAAACAAACTAAAGAATATATTATAAAAAAAAAATCTAATGAGTAAAAAACTTAAAATTTTTTTGTTGCCAAAAATTAAAAATTTAATTTTTAATATTTCAACAAGGATAATTTATGATTTTAATAAAAAAAGCGAGAGTAATTTTGTCAACAAAATAAATTATATTTTATCTCACTTCACTTCTTTAAAAATCCCTCCCCTCCTCCTCGATTGAACCAAACAGGCTCAAAAAGTAAATCATTTCATATACTAATAATTCATTGAAATTAAACTCACACTCAGCTGTTTGAATTCATATCACGACTTCTGATCTAAAATTTTATATTTTATACTAAACTAACCCCTAAATTAACATAGGTCTCTCAAAAAAAAAGTTTCTCTAATTAATAAAGGCTTAAATAATATTCATGTCCCTATAAGTTTGCGTTTTTTTTATATAAGTCCCCGTAAGTTTTTTTGTTTCTTTAGATTTTCTTATAGATTTTGACTTTAGAAACTAATTTCAAAAAACATATAATTGTAGGGATTTATTCAAAACAAAAAAACTTACAAAAATTTATATAAAAAAATACAAACTTACGGAGATCTGAATATTATTTAAGCCTTATGTACATAAATTCTTTTTTTTTTTTCAAAATATTCCATTATTTTTCTGTGTTTTTTTTTTGATAAGCAAAATGTATTATTATTAATATTATAAGGGAGTACAAGGGGTACTCAATCCCTTACAATGTTGAGCCAAAAGAAAGTCAAAGGAGAAAAAACATAGGAGATACACTCCATTCCGAGAACGATATGGTAGAAAGGGTGCATACCGGCCACTAAACCATAGCCAAGAAAAAAACTTAATCTCATCCAGAAGATGTGCAATGTTCGGAACAACCCCCTGAAAGATGACCTTGTTGCGAAGCTTCCAAATATTCCACGTTGTTGCTAACCAAAACAGATGTTTAATTTTTCTTCCTTTGATCTCCGAAAACAAGTTACCAAAGCTGGACATGTGCTGCCACTCAACGTCTTCAGAAGATACACTCTTGCCGACCCAACGCATAACACCATCTCACACCGCCTTACTAAAAGTGCAAAGAAAAAACAGATGAGAACAGTCCTATACTCCTTGAGAACAAAAGACACAAACTAATTCATTAGAATTATGCAAAACTCCACGATGACTAAGAGCTCCCTTCGTTGGCAATCGTTCAAATAGTAACCTCCATCCAAAAAAGAGAACTTTGGATGGTACAGCAGTTTTCCAAAGGCTTTTGACTGCCTCCAACAACCCAATATCGAACGCCACTTGCTGCCGGGTTTCCAACAACATATTATAGCATAAATTAACCGTGAAAACACCCGTCGGACCAGTAATCCACCTCCACCTATCAATCTCGGAATGTTGTAAGTGAAAACCGAATAATAACTCTTGAAGACTAGCTAACTCTTGCTCTTCAAAGTCAGTTAAGGGTGAAAGTCACTGCCAAGTCCAATTTGGAGTCAAACCACCGCCACCATACCTCTCCGCAATAGACACATCCGGTAAGACTTCTTTAGAAAAGAGATTAGGGAAAAGATCCTTGAACGACTGATTACCAAACCATTTAAATTTCCAAAACCAGATATTATAACCATTGCCGACACAACACCTAACATTAGACATAAACCAATCAGCCGCCACACCACCCCCCTCTCCTACAATATCCCTCCACCACAGCGAAACTTTAGTTCTAGGAGAAGAAGCATTCCCCCCCAACAATTGAGTGAGCATATGACCATAACGGAAACGGAACAAGTCAGCCCACACAATATCTGACTCAGATAAAACTCGCCATTTCTATTTGCTGAGTAAAGCTAGATTAAAAAGCTCAAGATTCTTGACCCCCAACCCATTTTTCTGTGTGATAGCCAATAGTACATGAATTTAAATCTATTCATCAAAAAAAAAAAAAAAGAATTTAAACCTACTCTATATTTTATTTTCCGATGTAAAAAAAAAACTACTCTATTTTCTTATCCCCCTGTTTATTAGTATTAGTTAGATGTGTCGCGGCTCACAGTCACAGACATGTGGGAAGCAAGAATTTACCGAGGACAAAAATTTGAATCATTGAGATTAAAAAAAATTGATTCAACTCCAAACTCCTTCCTCTTCGTAACCCTAGTTCTCACTCTTTCAAATTTCATCACTCCCCCAAATCGAGCTCAAATTTTCACTCCCAGTCTTCAATGGCAACTTTCACATTGAAAACCCCAACCAACTTGTTCCACAAACACCATAACAACCTCGCCTTCTTCTCCAACAACACCACCATACGAACAAATCTCCCCATTCCACATAAGAGAAGACCACGTATGGTTCCATCTGTTTCAATGTCAGCTACAACAACAACCGTTCAAACTTTTCTTGAAAAATCTACTCCTTCCACCAAGAACACTGCCATTCCAATTATGGTTAGTCACCATTATTCATAATTTGTTTTCGTTTTTTTCTAATTATTAGGTCCTGTAATTCTATTTACTATGTAGCATCTATTTTAACTTTTAAACACGTAATTGATAGTCTAATCAAGTGTTTTTAATCACAGAAATTAACGATATTAACGAATTCGTTTTTGTTTATTTTGTTTAGGTTAATGCATGTACCGGAAAAATGGGAAAGGCCGTCATTAATGCAGCAGAAGCTGCTGGACTGAATGTTGTTCCTGTATCATTTGGGTGTGAAGAGGAGTCCGGACAAACTTTTGATGTTTGTGGAAGGGAGTTCCTCGTGCACGGTCCATCTGATAGGGAGAGTTTTCTCGAATCTGTTCGTGATAAATATCCAAATTTAATTATTGTCGACTACACAGTACCAGATGCAGTCAATGGTATGTATTTTGAATTTGAACCATGTTTTCTAATAATTGGATTGACTTATAACAATATTCACTTTTGTGTCTCATCTTATTTTTAATATCAAGATTAGAATTACAAAAAATAACAGTTTGGTAATATATCATAAGCAGGGAATTTATCAGTAGCTTTTCTAATACTTAATTATTTTATATCAAATTACGAGTGCTCTTATAATGAGTTGAAGATTATTAGGACTACTAGCTAGTGGCATGGCTATTTAATAATTGTTATATATTTTGGATTTTGGATTTTCAGTCTATTTTTGGAATTCTTGTTAATTGTTCGGCTGTTTGAGTTATTATCATGAAATAGTGTCTCTACTCTCTATCAGACTCTAAGAATCTTAAGTTACTGACAATAGTTAACTTGTTTTCAACCTAATCTTCCTAAGAACTTTACCATTAATTTCTAGAAATCATCAACAATGTTCATTAGAGAAGAGAGTTATTGAATGTAGCACACAAATCTCGTAGGGACTAAGGTTTACAGGAAATTCACCTGACAAAATACTGGAAATTACATCAAAAGTTAATCTTTTATTGGCTCCCGGAAGGAAGGTGATGGCCAAAGATCAGGATACCCAGCACCCCTGCACAGAAAACAAAACAAAGACTTAAAATGCTTGTGATGAATGCTACTTCTCAGTAGAAGTATTAAATTTCTGGTGCAACAAGTTAAAGTATAAATTAATAGAATGAATTGATTAATGCTTGAATAGAATATCATTTCAGGATTATAACATATTTTCCATATTAAACTTGTTTACACCCTCTCAAAAAAGGTTTTACAGATAGCAACTTCCAGTTCAAAAAAGGTTAACACATAAAAGTTAGCAATGCATTCATAGTATTAGAATCATGGTTCTAAATTGCGGTTGCTGCCGCAGTTACGCTGCAAACCTTTACATTGCAGTAAAATGTGGGCAAATGCGGCCGATGTGGCCACAATTGTGCTTGCCATTGCGTTGGAAGGACCTTTGAAACCATTATGTTGGGCCGCAATTGCAGACCACAATTTAGAATCATGTTCAGGATTATTTAAGTTGGACAATTTGAAGCAACGATTATTTGGATAAGGAGAGTCTTACTTCACAATTTCATATGCATCTATTGTGTAATGCTCTCACTTTGTATATGAACCTTTCCAAAAATTTGGATATGTAGGTATCTCAAGAGGAAACGATTGTTCGTCTATGATGTGCCAATGTAGAAGTGTAGAACATTCCATGAAATATAATTTTTTTTATATCCAGCATTGCATGAGAAACAAACCAACAAGATATGTGAGTTAGGTGACACTTGTATGGCTTCCAAGTGTCAAAAAGACATGAAAAGAAAATGAAAGAAACTTATGACATTTATCTTACAAGTTTGGCAAAGGACATAGATTCAATAACTTGCTTAATTACTTTTGATTGCTTAATTACAAAGTCATGTATCTTTCACGCCTTTTTGTGATTTACTATCTTAGAGCAAAACTCTTCGCATTCTTTTGCCATACAAATCTTTACATATTAAGCACATGAATTGAGGATATTTTATTTGATGGCAAATAATACGAGGGTTGTTCTTGGCTTTCTCATTGACCAGTGTACGTTATGAACCTTAATGCAAAACACTCTTCTGGACTTTCACACTAGAATTGTGATTGAACTTTTGATTTTATAATATTGGATTAGAAGTAGTTTTTGAAAGATTATAAGGGTGTTGGTGCTATTTATTAACTCATTCTCATTTACAGGCAATGCAGAGTTATACAGTAAGGTTGGTGTACCGTTTGTGATTGGGACCACTGGTGGCGATAGGGATTTGTTATATAAGACAGTTGAAGACTCTAAGAATTATGCTGTGATATCCCCTCAAATGGGAAAACAGGTAAATCATAATTTTGAAAACCTTGAAAAGTTTTCTATTTGTCACGTCTTTTAGCACTCCTATACTTTGTCATCCTTACGCTGCTATACTTTTTTCCTTTAGGTTGTTGCTTTTCTTGCAGCTATGGAAATTATGGCAGAGCAATTTCCTGGAGCCTTTTCCGGGTATTCCTTAGAGGTATCTCTTTTGCTGTATTTACATCTTGTGGCTTTGGGAGGGTTTTGTTAGGAACATAAATATCCTGCCACAACCCCTGAATTGTTTTTCCTATTTCAGAGGGAAAATCTTGTTTTTGTATAAATGCACAGTTAAACTGTTTCATGTTAGCAAATATAAAAAAAAAAAAAACAATAGATTTCATGAATTCTTCAATATATTGTTCTCGTCCTTTATTGAAGCTTCTGTTTAATGCAATATTAATATATGATGCATTCTTCCAAGATTGTAGGTTTTAGAGTCTCATCAAGCAAGCAAAGTTGATGCATCTGGAACTGCCAAGGCTGTCATATCTTGCTTCCAGAAACTGGGTGTGTCTTTCGATATGGATCAGGTGCGTTAAATAACATTGCACAATTTCATTTCGTACAACACAATATCTCATTCTCCTCTCGACTGTTGCAAAACCCCTCACTTGCTAAACCTCCTCTACATGTGGTCTGAAATAATTAGGAAAAGTAGTGTCCTAAAATCAATGTAGCTCACTTAGAGTTTTTTCTGGATTCTAATCCTATGCTAGTTATCAATACATTTTTATTTGTTGGTTTCCCTATTCAGTGTTCTAATTTAATTTGGCTAAGACAACAATTTTATATTTAAAGTAATCTGTATTATACTCACTATCTGCACTAAAAAATTAACAGTGAGTTTCCATTTTTGTCTTTATACTAATAGAACCAGAGATTCTTACTGGGTTTTCCATCTTCTTTCCAATGAATCTTATTAGATACAATTGATCAGGGACCCTAGGCAACAAGTTGAAATGGTGGGGGTCCCAGAGGAGCATTTGGCGGGTCATGCATTTCATATGTATCATTTGACATCACCAGATCAAACGTAAGGATTAACATTTTCATCTTCTTCTCTTATTCTTTTATGTTGACATATTTATTCTTGTCCTTATATTAATTTTCCTTTATTGTATGTTGTTTCGTTTAAAAATTGCTGCAGAGTATCGTTCGAATTCCAACATAATGTTTGTGGTAGATCAATATATGCTGAGGGCACTGTTGATGCTGTACTATTTCTTGCTAAAAAGGTGCTTATATTTCCATTCAGTTTACCTCTCATATTATCCAATTTAACAATCTTTATTTACTACATGATTTGAGTGATGAATAACATCTAACTAGTTATATTTTCAACAAGTAGTTCATTTATCACAATTGTGTATAAGAGTAGACACTATCAATGTTAAACTTTTTTACGCATGCAACAAATCAAATATTTTTGTGATGTCATTTTGTTTATGCAGTTTCTAAAATATTTCTTCATGATAAAATGTGATTGGATGCATATGTACAATATTTGTATACTATCAGTACATAGGAATTAATCATCAGAAGATGGATTTTGTTGTTTAGCATGAAATGCACGACACGTGCACCATACACAATTTCTGATTCGTAATTGATTTGATGTATGCAGATTGAAGCAAAGGATCCCAAGAGAATATACAATATGATCGATGTCTTGCGAGAGGGTAGTATGCGATAAAAAATTATGTAGAATATGTTACAAGATGTCATCTGTTGAAGTTGCTTAATGAGATTTTGCATTCTAATAAAGCAATTTTCATCTTGTGTCCATTTTTGTTGTCTGTTTATTTGAGGAAAGTTTAGTGACTTGAGGAAAATTTAGTGAGAGCACCATCTCAAGCGAACTTATGAATCATGCAAAACACTGAGTTTTTTTGTTTACTTTTTATTAATTAGATAACCTTGCAAGCAAGTTTGGTTTATCTATCTTTGCTAGTCTAAAGACTTGTTTTTCTTGTATTCACTTGATAGAGAAAATTATATCACTCGAGTCAACTCAACCAATCTATTGATGTGATTGAAAAAAAATTGTATTTTTTTTGTTTTATATAATTGATTGAATGTTTTATTTAATAGTTGATTTGGAGGCTGGTGAAATAAACTACGGAATAATGCATGAATACTTACATGTATTTGAATAAATTATAAAACCAATCTATTGATGTCACAAGAGGCTTAAGGGAGAAAAAGAAAACCACGTAGAAATTTGCAAACTTCAAACAGTTTTTGAAATGGGATGTCCTGCGCATGTCCAGCGTTATTTAAATTTAAGAGAGACACGGAGCAAAAAAGAGGGAAAAGACGAATAAAATAAAAACTTGTGTCTCGCAAATTAATAGGATAGAACAAGACCAAGTCCTTGACATGACACATAGTTTGCGAACCATAACACATTCCTACGCCGAACTAATTTTTGTAAACCCCTACTTGAAAGAAGCATTTTATTCATTATAATTTTTTCACAATTTGAAGTAAAAAGTAAGTAAAGTTCTTAGATTTCACATGGTTAAGACAAGCAAGGATACTCCCCATTTCTTGTCTCCTTGCTAGAATTGTTGATAAGAAATTTATACACTCAAGTCAAAAGTAATAATGAAGACCGCAATTTCTTTCGAAAATAGAGATGATTCCCACTTCATAATCAAAAGTTAAATGGGCAGCCATCATCTAAACGTGTATAAAAAGGTAAACCACGCCACAAATTTAAGGATTTGCTAGCATAAACAAACCAATCAAGCTAACAATAAAGTTATAATACCTTTACTTGGATACTATAAGGTTCACACCAATGATTAATACACAACCAAATCATATATCAGATTCCAACCACAACCCTTTTCTAAAGTCTATAAACTAAATTTCCTAATTCTCTTCAATATACAAATTTTTAAAGTTGTCACCCATTCCTATCAAATCTAAACAGAATATATAGTTTTATGTCCTAAAAAACTGAAAAGTAATAAATTAGTTCTGACCTTGATGGATTTAGAACTTAAAATTCAACCGATCCATCCATTTGAAAACTGTTAGCAGTAATTTTGGACTTGTAATAATATGCCAAAACTACATAATTAACAAAAACCAGTTAAAATACTGGTTTTCAACTAGCTGCCACAGCATTAGCTCTAGGATTTGTATCAAGTAGTTGATGCAGCTTTGCACCAGCATTTGGTTTGTTCTCCAAGAAACCATTCTCTTCTTCTGCAGTTCTATCATCAGAATTGGAATCATTAACTCTTGATAGTAAGTTTTCTGTACTAACAGGTGTAGCCCTCTTGTCGATGCAGTTCAAGATGATCTCTTCTGTTTGTTCCAGTTGAGTGTTTTTCAGCTTTTCCTGAGTCAAAATTATCTATCCTCAGTATCACAAGTACCTATTATGAAATACCAAGGTATTAAGGAATCTTATGTGTGCACTGTGCATTACCTTTAGTGTAGCATTTTCCATCTTCAGCTTCTTAGAATTTTCAGCCAATTCATTCATTTCTGATTTCAGCAACAAATTCTCAGCAGTCAATGCATCGACTCTTCGTGCAAGATCTTCAGCCTCAGCCTGTACAGAGGAAATAAGACTATTAGTCATGGATATTCCTTTTGTGAGAACTTTATCTTTTGAGGCCTACATGTACATGCATCGAAGCCTTGTTTGAACAAACAACTTAGTTACATGCTTGCAGCATAAGCACTCATCATGTAAATGCTTATGTATAAGCTATTTCTATAACAAAAGGTAAAATAGAGTCAAACTACTTTCATATGCTATAAGTTGTTTTCATGAACTATATAAACTATCTTGGAGAGGTTATAGATATGATCTGAAAACAATTGACGGACATGTCATAAGTTATTTCTATAAGTTCTCCCGAACAGTCTCACATGTGTTCATGTCATTAGATAAGCTCAAATAAAATCAATTCAAACAAGCCCCAAATAAAAAAAAAAACACGTGACAGTAAAAAAAAGTCATACCTGCTTCCTCAGCCTGGACCTTCTAGCAGATTCACGGTTTGATTGTTTCCTCTTCTCACGTTTCAGCTCACGCTCATTCTAAGGAATTTAGAAATGGCAACGGATTAGTTACTTTAGTATCAGCAAAAGAAGAGGATGCTACATTATTGTTACACGTTTCAAAAGATTCTCTAAAGTATTAGATGTGAGAACCAAACCATTATGAGGGCTAAAATCTGACTGTACCTGCATCCAAGCTTCAGGAGGCAAAACTCCACAAGGTTGTGCGGCACTGGTGGTAACAATCAAAGGGTTCCTCAGCTCCACTGCTGTGGTCATACCTGAAGAAGGAACTGGTCCAACCAATTTTTCTGCAACACTGGTTGGGTTAACTGACGCCATCTTTTTGTAAGCTGTAGTGTCTTTGGAAACTGGACTGAGTTGCATCTCAGTTTTCCCTTCTCCATCTGCTCAGGTAAGTAATCAAGACCTTAAGATATTAGTAGATAACAATAAAATCATTCTGAATTCAAGTAGGACACCTTATTGATAAATGCATACATATGACACAAAAATTGACAGTAATTATTCTCAAACATGGTGTGCCTTAATCAGAAAGTTACAAGCATGGCAATTTCACCTTAACATGCATCAACAATTAGATAGTATCTATTTATCAGGATCATACTTGATGAACTGTTGACACCATGTTCACAGTCATCAAACCAGAAGTATATTTGTGATACATAACAACTATTATTGATTATCATACCAGTGGTTGTTGGTGTTCCGTCTCGGCTTCTTTTCCTTGTTCCATGGGTCTGTGCATAAAATTGGCAAAAATTCCATGCTTCAATTTTTTAAGGTCATTTTAAATAAGATAGACTATTAGTGCACATAATCGAGAAAAAAATGATAGTAGCAAGAAATTTCTCACCCCAGTAGTGTTGCCATCACTTCCATCGCTGGAATCCTCGGTATCCACACTGTTGATATCATCGAAAATTATTCAGTTATCGACATCAACCCCATAGAATAACAAATTCATAGACCAAGGAAAGATAGGAAGTGCAGCTAATTCTGGTAATCATCGCATAGAACAAACCTCCGTGATAGCCTGTTTTCTGCTCCACGCTCAGCACTCTCGGCATTACCGTTGCCTATTGACATTACAAGCCCATTAAATCCTTTCAATTTTTTCATTAAACCCTGATCAGTGTTTCCAGATGATTTGGTTGGTGTCTCTATGCTTGAAGGAGTCCCAGCCTGCACAGTTTCTTTCCCCAAGTCAAATCCACCATAGTTTAAAGTATTCAGAGAATCAAAATTAGGAACTTAGAAATGATCTCAAGGAAAAAAAATTAAAACTTACAGCAGGCGAAGATGGAATTACTTGACCATGTGAATTTGGCCCCTGTATTTCATCAATATAATTCATAAGCATATGAGAAAACATTCAACAACAAAGGCTTGCTAGAGTTATTACAGTAAAAATGCACCAGTGAAAAACTAGCTTAGACAATACCTAGTTAGGAAGAAAAAAAATTACATCTCAATATATCACTATCATTTTATGGTCCATATTCATAAGGTACATTTATAATCAACCGAGGTCCAAACAATGATGAACATAAATTTAAGCATGAGTGACAACTATAAACCAAAATTGTGAGGATGTAGACTTACGACGGCAACCGCAGGGTGAGTATAAACCCCTCCGTGTGAATAAAATGGTGCGTACGGTGGCCCATATGGATGCATCATAGGCTGCAAGAAACAATAAGCCAGCAAATTATTCATCTCTGCCATCAAGGACATACACAAGAACAACCCCCAGACGAAAAATAGACACATGAATATTAATGGTACAACAAAGTAAATGAACCTATGGGGCACTACCTGTGGTGGTCCCCACATGTATGGATGAGGAGCATGACCGGACGCAACAGCTGAGTTGAAGTATGGTGGAATGTTGACACTTTGCCCATAATATGCCTGAAGATATAAAAGATACTTTAAATCCCCAAAAGCAGTTTTTGATGGGCAATTATTTTCAAAAGTGAAAGCAATTTGGGGCTGATATAAAGCCCACCATAGATATCATAGTCCATACCCCCATGAATTATCAAAAGCAGTTGCAACACGATGCCGAATTTCAACATGATACTATAGTAATAAGTTAATACTTAATATATATTGATATTGCAAAACAACTCACAAAAATACTGGTTGTGTAACATTAAATTAAACACCAAGGGAATGGCACTATTTTTCATATAAACAGCTTTCTTCATATCATTGGTTTAAGAGCAAATCAAAATGAAAAAAAAAATGGAACAATATTTTTCAATAAGGTAGCTTAAGTCTTCATGAAAATCTGTAGGACCAGATTACTGACTTTGAAGCACGGTATAAACAGAGGCGATGAAGACAATAATGTAATGGTTGGCATAAATATCAATATGTAGATCATCAAAGAGTATAGCTAGTAAGGAAAACAATAAAGTTGGCCACACCTTTAAACTACTATACTTTTTAGAGATTAATTTGATACACTGTCAATGTAAAACTTTTTACACTGTCAACCAAAATGACAAACCTTCATTTGTATGATTTTTAAGGTAGATATGATTAAGTCAAATATTTTAACGATACGATGGTTATGATTGATTGACAGTATAAAAAATCTTTAGAGTGTCAGTGTGAATACCAATTAGTAGTAAATCCTAGTTTTTATGGATAGCTAAACAGTGTCGGTATAATTAGTCAATTACTAAAGTTCTAAAGCAACTCCACTGAAGTGAAGATAGCTAAACAGATAACAAGAATAAAAACTCAAATCATCAAGATATAAATAAAGGAAAGGAAACGGCTGGTAACCTGCATGGCAGACCAATCAGGATAGACATGGATGTTATGCTGGTTGGTTTGATTGGCCTGGTCCTGTTAACAGAGAAAAAATAATAGCATTTAATCACATGCATTATAAAATGCTTAACACATGCATACACTGTTCTCATGCTTACAGTTGTTACAGGTGAAGAAGGCTTTTCAATCTTAATGGATTTCCCATCCTCACTGTTTTCCATGAGGTAAGCACCAAAAGGAAAGCACTGAGAGTGAGTCAAATACTTTCTGAGAAATTATTCAACTGCACTAAAATAAAAGCCATGTGAACTTTATCAGCTATCAAAAGAGAGATAGCCACAAAGTAGAAAAAGAAAGAAAAGCAACGTAAAGGAAGAGCCATTCAAACATTTAAATTTCATGAAGCACCAACACATACACAAACACCAGACACAACACTGACACTGACGCGTAAGTACCATACTAATTTGATAAAATAGAAATGGTGTATGTAAATAAAAGTGTCAATCATATGTCGGTGTCCGACACATGAAGAATCTCAAGTGTTGATTGATGCTACATAGCTCAAAAAATCAAAAACATTGCTTCAGCAATAAAACAATAAAATCAGATACAAACAACATATAATAGGTACGAAAGTTGATCTAGGCTTCTAGCTAGCCTTCCGATAATTACACACCTATGATATAGTCCAAATACATCAATAATTCAACGAACCTAAAAAAACAATATTTTTTCTTACAATAAAGACATGATGGAGTACTTACATAACAACAAACGACATATATTAGACAATTAACTTCTTCTATTTGACACTGATATAGTGAAGCACAAACACTCTTTGGATTAGGCGTGTCCCAGTGTCGGACACGTGTCGTGTCTGACACCGACACTTACAGTTATATTGAATTATATCACTTTTCCAAAAAAATTATCCATGTCGACGTATCAGTGTCGTGCCCGTGCTTCATACTATAGAGAATATGCCATGATACAAACATTAAATTTCTTCTAAGGAAACCATTACAAATAAAATGAAATCAAAGACCTTACATAGTCAATCAATAACTGAATGGTACTATATAGAGTCAAAGATGTCTTTTTGCTACCCCACAAGTCACATAGAATTAGAAAACAATCACAAACTGACACAGCTTATCATAATTAACAGGACAAAAAAGCCCTTCAATTTTTTCACTTCAACAAGGTTAGATAAACTATTTACAATCCTGAATTTTGCTACCTTCAGAATTTACACACTTTCAGCTATTTCAAACAATTACCAAATAAACATTGAAAAATTGAATAAAAACAAAAAATACACACAACAAGTTGAAAGATTTTAACACATACAAACAAAACAAAAATAAATCCAAACTAAACCGGATAATTTCTTCTTCGGTACAAGAAATTCTTCAATGATTTTCCCTTAATAAATTATAAAAATAAAACTTTAAAGTTCAATAAACCCAAACCAAATAATAAAAATAATAAATAAATAAAAATTCTGATATTATTAACACCAAAATTGAAACAAACAAAACAGCTAAATTTAACGTACCTGAACAATACCGAACAAAAAAACGAAAACACCGTTCGAAGAAAATAAGGAAGAAAAAAACAAGGAATCCTGGGAGGAATGAAAATGATGATGATGTTTCTCTCTCTAGAAAAAACGAGGGAAAGGGGTTTGCTTTGAGAAAAGGAGAAGAAAGGAGGTGGAAGAAAAAAAGTGAGAGAGAATGCGAATTCCACGTCATCACAAACACGTGTCGTATGAGGAGTTGGCGTATTTATACACCGTATATACGGTTGGGTGGACATTGTTGTGGTGAGTTGGCTATTTATTTGAGTAGATGATCGTGGACGTACACGTGGTGGTGATTGATTAGGATGTGTAACCTAGCTTTGTAACCCCACCATGGATCTCTCCGTCATGTGCGCTTACGTACGTGTTTATCACATTTTGTTTTTATTTTAGACATCTAATTCGTAAAAGAAGGTCTAACAGTAGTTTAGTTCGGCCGCGAAATAAGGTAAAATTTGGTTAAAAAATTAATTTATCAAGAATTGAATTTGAATTCTCTTAAAATTTGTTTATTGGTGAAATTCGTTAATCATTTGAGTCCAATGACTTAGTTATCACATTTTAATTTTAAGCTTTAATATCTTTTTTTGTTCTAAATAAATTTTTAAATCAATGAATTTTTTTGCTATTGGCATCTAAAGTAAAAATCCGCAAAAAAAATCGTAAAAAAATATGTAGGAAATACAGATTTTAGTTTTGCTATTGGTCTCTATTTAATATTTCTCTATTCTTTGAAGCAATAGCTTCATCTTCTTCCTCCTCTTCTCATATTTTTAATACTAATTTTTTTTTTAGAGTCATTTTTAATACTTATTTCTTTCTTTTATCTTTTGGATGCACCATATAATACTACGTCATGTGTGTCAACTGTCAAGAGCTTTTCTTCTCTCTTTTTTGCCACCTTTTTAAAAGTTTTAGCATTTTTTTTGTATTTGTTCTATTTTGTTTTATGTTTTTTTAATATAAAAGCTTGATGGAAGTTTAAGATGAAAATGCATATAGGTAGCTTGACACGTGAAGTGAAAAATTAAGAAGCGTATTGAGTTTGCTAAGACTTAATCAAAAAAAAAATTGTGTGTTTTATTTTGGAGTCTCTTGAGAAGTTTGAGATTGCATTTGAGAAACTTGAAATTGAGGAAATCAAACTGTTTAGAATATTTTGGACATTGTGTGTGGATTTAGATAAAATTTAAGTAAGCATTTGCACAAAATTTAAAATTTTGAGAAAAAGTTTAGAAATTGAATAATTATAACTTTTATATGAGAGTAAAATTTCACAGTTCACATCCTTTTGACTTTGAGCACAATTCAAGTGATAGAATATTACATATTATACGTAGATATCAGAGTTCGAATTTCGTTACGTCCATCTTTTGTACAAATAAACTCGTTATTATTGTGAGACAACTTGTTCTGAATATGAGAAGTAAAGACAAGTCATGTTTATTACGTCCACCCTTTGTGCAAATAAACTCGATAGTATGACTTTCAAGGGATATAATTTGGATCAGATAAAAGCAATACTTTAATTTTCCGATGTACCAAAAAGATAAAAGCAATACTTTGCTAGTGATGTGTCGGGATATTCAACTCTACAAGAATGCTTTGTAGTTTTTTATTTTATTTAAACTCAGGACCTATTATATTTAAAAAATGATTATGCAGTTACATTAATCTTTATACCCATATTAAGGAGATGATGGAGTCTACTATATAGCTAGTCACCATATATACTAAGTGAGTGGAAAAAAGTGCTAACACTACGTTGACCATTCATTTCCCATATTAAGAGAAGTAGGTTGAAGTGTTGAACTGTCCATCATTGTGATGCTCACCCACAAGTGAAGAAATTTGTATGCATTTTATACTCTAGAAATTGCACAATCATAACCATGTAATATGTTTGTTAATTAGTCTACATTGAGAACGACTTAGCTTTCAAAATAGACATAAGAGAAGCCATACATTTTTTTTAAAAATACAGGGAAAATAATTACACTCATCTCCCTTGAAGTTTCACTAAACAGGTTTTACTAAATAACAGATGAGACTCCCTCTTGATTTAATAAACCACTCACCTCCCTAGAAAGTTCAATGGGCGTTTACTGTCGTTTGAGAAAGAGTTTGCAATCAATTGGATCAGACTACACATATAGTGCTAAGGCCATAGTTTGTAATACTGGATTTGTACCTACAGTAACTCTAAGCTTAGTTCACTCTTTTAGTGAAGAACTATAATCAAAGCTTAGTCCACTCTTTTAGTAGACTTAAAAGGTTTTCTGCATGCTCATTCCTGAGCTGAAATTCACATTTTGAGATGCAATAAATGAATATTAGCATTTAAAGAATTATAAAAAAGTAAAAAAGACAAGCATTAACAGATAAACACATACATTTCGGGATAGGTGGTTCAGCTTCAAACTGTGACATACATATTGATTTATATCCATAGCCCACCTCTTTAAAGTAAAAAACAATTGATATTATAAATAAGCAAAATAAATTCCTTGCAAGCAAAGACAGTTAAAATGAACCAAAAGACTTTACGCAAATAAATATAAATACCGTGACAAATTTGACGCCAGATTTAGAAACTTCAAAGCAAAGACCCGTAGAACATGGCTCCATACCCAGAATACAAATCTAATAAACAAATCAATAATTGTTGGAGTTTCTAAATACTCACCTTTATTAGATTTGTATTCCGGGTGTGGAGCCATGTTCTACGGGTCTTTGCTTTGGAGTTTCTAAATCTGACATCAAACTTGTCACGGTATTTAGATTTAGTTGTGTAAAGACTTTTAGTTCATTTTAACTGTCTTTGCCGTAAGGAATTTATTTTACTTATTTATAATGTTAATTGTTTTTTACTTTAAAGAGGTAGGCTGTTGATATAAATCAATATGCATGTGACAGTTTGAAGCTCAACCACCTATCCCGAAAATATATGTGTTTATCTGTTAATGTTTGTCATTTTAACTTGTTTATAGTTCTTCACTGTTAAATGCTAATATTCATTTATTGCATCTCAAACTGTGAATTTCAAGTCAGGAATGAGCCTGCGGAAAACTTTTTAAGTCTGCTAAAAGAGTGGACTAAGCTTTGATTATAGTTCTTCACTAAAAGAGTGAACTAAGCTTAGAATTACTGTAAGTACAAACAACTGCCTTACTTGAGAAGGAAGAGCTCCCCAAAGAAAAACTTATAGCAAGAGCTCTCCATGTAACAGAGAGAGGTTGCTTTTTGCTTACAGCTGCACACCTTTATTCATAGCCAGAACTCAGACTTACTTTTGCTACATAATCTGGTTTACCATCTTCAGCCTAAACAAATCAATAAAACTAACATCAGATCCTAATTGGTAAACCCTAAAAAACACAATTATGAATATGAAATAAAAGAGAAACCTTGACATATACAGTATCGTTAAGCTTGTAAGCAAATGGCAGCGTCAGTACTCAAAGAAAGTGAAATTTTTAACTTTTAATTTTTCAATTTAGGGTTTATAGCTTTTTACACTGTAATATAGGCAAGTCTATTAAGCCTAAATTAAAAACTCACTCTTTCTTTGAGTAATGACATAGCCATGTGCTTTGTGCCACGGTTGCCGGAATTGGATTTCCGATGAAGAATACATCATCGTTCTTCCGTTCGGAGGGAAGAAAAGAAACTACTTGTACTACTTCTTCTACGTCTTCCACCAGTTCTTGTTTAGCGCGTTTGTTTTGTTAGGTTTTGTTGAGGGATTAGATGATTGAAGAACGCGCTTTTTAGTGACTGTTGATGAAAAGAGAGAATAATCACTGCTGTTTGTGTTTGTGGAAAAAAGAAAAAAAGAAGAATACTAGAAGTGAAAAGAAACAAAGCGATTATTTTAGGGTTAATAGACTTTTTGAGAGGAGTTTAGTTTACTGTTTACGGATGTATCTTTTTGGTATAATAAAATCCTAGTCTTATGGGATATGCCTAATTTTTAGGAAGTTTAATTTGCACCTATTTTGTTGGCATTTATCAGTTTCCACTAATCCTTTATTTTAGGGCTTAATTGCATATTTAATCTTTTTGTTTATTTTATATTTTAAGTTGGTCCCTTAAATTTTAAAAGTTTCAAGCTGGTCCCTTATGATTTACACGTTTCAAGGTAGTCTCTCAAGTTTTTAAAATTTGCTTCAAAAAAAAAAACTAATTCAAATTTTAGAAACTTAAGGGACCAACTTGAAACTTTTAAAACATAAGGGACCAAGTTGAAACAAAATAATTTGCATCAAGTTTTTTTTTTTTGATAAGCAAAATTTTATTATAAGGGAGTACAAGGAGTACTCTAAAATTTGCATCAAGTTTTGAAGATGATAAATTTAGATGCATTTATAAAATTTGTTGAAGATGGTTTGTAAAACAGCATACTTAAATATTTGGGCTAAGGTACAAAGGCAAAAATGATTTTTTTTTAGCTTAAGGCAGAAAATAATCACTTACTCGTTTTTCTCAGATGAAAATGCTTCTCTTCTTACACATGCCCAATCGTTAACTTCACTTTTATTACTTTCTAGGGTTTCAATGACTTATTTTGCAGCAGCAATTAGCAGTTTTTGCAGACCAGGAAGCCTCCATATAAGATAGCTTGAGATGGATTTCCTGTTTGATCTGAACGGAAAAAGGAATGCTTGAGAATATCTGTCCATGCACGATCTTTCAATGGTACTTTCGCCACTAGCTTCTTTATAACTGAAGGATGAAGCATCAATGCTTGTGTCATAAGATCAGATGAAGAAGACTTTTTAGAATCTATAGAAGCATCTTTGGAGGCATCACGTTCGAGGTAAAACCGACAAATGGCAAGGGAAAAAGAGAAATTTATAAACAGCCATATCGAGCTATCACTTTTATATGCTTCGGAAAACTTTTCCAGCCATGCATACTCCTCAGACCTTAAAGCAAAGTAGTCGATGCAGAAAATAGCCCCCATGGGATCATCAGAATCTAGTGAAAGCAACAATTTACAGACCTCTAAAGCAGATCTATGACAACCACGCCTGTCCAAATTTTTCATGTGAGTGAAAAGGGCTGTGAATATAAGTTTGTTTGCATCGTGTTTGTACTTCAAGTGGCAATTACCCGGCAGTGGTGTAAACACGGGGTGCCACGCACATTCAAGGGCATATAGACACCTAGCAATAGTATCGGCAGACATTTGTTGTTCACCCACTACCTTGAAATATTCTGCCATTGTTAAAAGGGAATCTATGTGATAAGGACGGTGCTGTAATATGCTTGCTATACCATTTATGTCATTAATTGCTTTGGCAGCTTCAAAGGAATTCTGATACGAAGAGTATGATGGCGAGTGCACATATCTACATAGTTAAAAAGGTAGGTTGAACAGTAGTTAGAAGGAATTCAAAAAGATGCAACTCTTGTTAAAATTTAGGATTCTCGCATCTAAAAGATCATCAACCAAAAAGAATGAAATAGGAATCATAATTCAGAACACAATACAAAAGATATTTTCAATTTCCAACGTCATAAATCATAAATAAAGCACATAATCAATTAATCATCAACAAGATAGATTAAGAAACCCATATCTCTCCGAAATCACTCTTGTTAACCCCAAACCCCAAAAGTCGAAACTAATGGACTCAATCATGCATGCTCTTCATAGTACATACACTAATTGATATTTCCTCGCACTACTTTATTTTTATATAAAAGATATTATTCAAAATGTAAATAGTTAACCACTAGTATATATCATATATGAATATCTAAGTTATCTAAAACCACCTATACATCATTTATCATGAAGATAATATCACATGATTCAACATTTGGTTTATCTAACTACTTAACAAAATGTTTTTGAGTGAATGAGTGGTATAATTGCATTATATGTTCTCCCTCCGTCTCAAATTATAAGCAACAACACAACAACATTCTTTGACTCATTTATGCTTATACTTTGGAATGTAGGGAGTATATATATAGGGTGGTGATTCGCTTACTCCAAGAATGACTTTGGTGATAGTTAATACATTTTTTTTTTTTGTCAAGTAGCCTAGCGGCTAGAAATTCACCATTTTTTTGTCACAAATGTGCAATGTCCTTTACCAATTGAGCTAAGCTCATGAGGACGATAGTTAATACATTTAATAACTCTTTGCGAGCACCAAGTTTCATCAATCCAACTGACAAACTGTTTCTTTAGTAGATAAAGTTAATAATTTTTCATAAATTTCAATAATAAGGTCAACTATAATATTATATAAATACACATGTCAGATTTATCTAAAATTTGGTGCGTTTGATCATTGAGATGATATTACAATATTTCACAGCTGAATTGATGAGAAATTTAACGTCTACAGATAGTTATTCAACAATGTAACTACTAACTATTACAAGAGTTACTCCCTGAGTAAGTAAATCCCATCGACACACATATATGAGATAATGGAATGGGATATATATAATCTACATTTGGGCCAAAGCACATAATTTTTCCATGTTACATCCTTCAGTTTAAATTTCCCCCTTGTTTATGGTTTCATAGCATACTACAACTAAGACAATACTACTAAGTCCATAGCCATTTAACATATATGTGTTCATAGCCTACAACTTTTAACTTATACAACTAGACATGCATACAGATAGGGGAATTATCACAAAAAACAAAGCGCAAAATATTATCAATCAATGCATTAAAAACGACAACAAGCTCCTTACCTAAAGTAGTTGTATCCGTTCTTTGTTTCAAGAAATTGCAAGTACAAAGAATCATTACAAGGAAGCCAAGTGTTTGCTGGAGTGACAAGATAGGTCTTCTTAAGATTATGTCGTACTCGCCCCCTCACCCCTCACATCTGCCTAGAACTGCTTGGTTGATTGCTGCTATTCTCAAATGATTTCACAACCTTAGATCCAAATATTCTTATCAGCTCATTTTCGGCACTCAAATGTTTAGGATCCACTAATAATATGGAGACAGCATCCTGCGTAACAGATTTGCTTTTGTCCTTAGCATTCACTGCTTTTCCTTCTGTAGAAGCATGTTGCTCACTTGAAGAGTTCGCATTCGGAGCCAAATCTTCTAAAATCAAGTCCAATTCCTTTTCACCTCCTCTTTTTATAGAAACAGCATTATCCTTGCTTTTCTTCTTCTTGTTCTTCTTTTTCTTTGATTTCGGATTAGATGTTGAAGCCTGAGCAGAATTCTTCAACGGGGATGTCCCCTGCTTATCATGGTCTCTCACCCATGCTTCATCCGTAGACTCATCTCCCTACAATCAAGATAAGCAATAAGCATACTACAATTGGTCCCGTCTTCTTTTGACTGAGCAAGAACCCAATAATCTATCTTATGCTATGAAGCATCCACACTTCAGACAAAAAGTGTATCTAGTGTCTAACTCTAACACGTGTCAAAATCAAGCACCAACACATGTGATTACATTCAATCATTTCATTTTATCAAATTATTATCAATGTCTACGTGTCAGTGTTGCGTCAATGCTTCATAGATTTTAACTTTAGGATAAAAACACCATAGAAAAACATTCTAGTAAAACCAATACAACATCATAACACCATATCATTCTCTATAATACTATATTTTAGTGACATTTTTTTTATATAAAAGAGGGCCTAAGCCTGGAAAAGAAAAATTACAATGGAAACCACCGGGGAGTAGCAACTCCCAAAATGTCAGCTAAAAGAAAATTACTAACTTGAGTCGGACATGACTCATAAAACATCATAGTATGATCCAGATCACAACCAATATTTGCTAACGCATCTGCACATTGGTTTGCCTCACGTTATTCATGACAATCTCTACCTCCCAATCCAACTCTAATAAATTCCAAATTTTCCTCACTAAAGAACAACCAGTAATACTATCTGATAGTCCATTTTCGATTACATGTGTGACCGTCATAGAGTCCGCATGAAGATCCACTTTTTTTTGGTACATCGGAAATACAAACTGCTCCCGCCAGGGATCGAACCCTAGATCTCCCCCTACCCAACCCATTTGTCCCCCAGCTCTTACCACTTGAGCTATCCTACGGGGACCATGAAGATCCACTTTATTAAAGCCCAATCTTCTACCATAACTGAGACCCTCTATTTTAGTGACATTTTTGAAACACCATAATTTATACTTAAATACAAATTCCTAGCTAATAATACTAACAATTTTTTTGTTTTTAACCTATTTCCAAACACAAAGGCCAAGTTAGAATTTTTAGCTAACCCAATTCACTTTCAGCTAAAAAAAAACAAAACCCACTTGCAAAATTGAAAAGGGGCACGTAATGTTGCATAAAATAAAGAGCTTCAATAAAAATAAAAAATAAAAAAGTGGAATTTTAGAACCTGTTGTTCTGGTTCAGAATCGTTGAGAAGATCGAAGGGGTTGATTGTGGAAGGTGCAGTGGAACCTTCTTCTTCTTCTTCAATTTCTTCATCTCGTCTTCTTCTTCTTCTTTGATGAGTTGATGAGGAAAGTGATTTTGCTCGTTCAGAATATTTTTCACCAAATCGAATGAAGAAGAACAAAGAAGGATAAGACAACAGTACGAAGTGGCCTCATGATTCAATGTTGGCCCAATTGTTTCATTTTGGACCTTATGGGCTTTCTCTCTCATCCCCTTGTCAAAACAAACAAAAAATATGTGTGTTGATTACTTGATTTAGATTCAGTAGTAATAGTTGAGTGACATATGAATTGAGTAGGGAGAGATCTAAGGATAAATTTTCTGCGGGAACCATTTATTTTTTTGATATACAAAAAAAATTTCTGATCTAATTTTATTTTGAGACAATTTTTTTGTGCAGATGAACTTGTTATTGTAACTTTCAGTTTGAAAAAAGAAATAACTTTATAATAATGTTTGAATCAAATAAAACAATACACTTTTAATTTCAAAATGAATGTCATTTTACTTCAAAATTTATTTTAAAATGAATACTTTGCTGGTAAGGTGTCCGGAGTCTCAACTATACTCCCTCCGTCTCATTATATAAGCACTTTTACTACAAAAGTCTAATCCCAAAATATAAGCCTCTATACAATTTTTGTATTCCAATGCAACTTAGTAGTAATAATTAGGGGTATGTGTAAGCAAAAAAGTAATAAATATACCTAGTAAATTGTAAAGGGGTTTATATTTTAGGACTAGACTTTTGTAAGAAAAGTGCTTATATAATGGGACGGAGGGAGTACTATCAATTGCTTTGTAAGTTTCATTAATTTTTATATCCACAGTGTTCATGGAGTCTACTTTATAGTCTCCAATCTCCTTATATACTAATGAGTGGAAAAAAGTGCTAACACTACGTTGACCATTCACTTCCCATAATAAGAGAAGTAGGTTGAAGTGTTGAACAATCCATCATTGTTGTGCTCACCCACAAGTGAAGAAATTTGTAAGCATTTTATACTCTAGAAATTGCACAATCATAACCATTTAATGTGTTTGTTAATTAGTCAACATTGACAACAAACTCAGCTCTCAAAATAGACATAAGAGAATGCCATACATTTTTAAAATATAAATAATATCATTCTCATTGAGCTTCTTTTAACATAATTTTTTTTTGTAAGAACTTTAAAATTTTAAGTAAAAAAGTATTAGCAATTTCTTGAATCATTCTCATAATCTTTTAACCTTTTGTATACATTGTAGGTGGCTTATATGCCATCGGTTTGTTAATTAGTCAACATTAACATAATTTATTCAATATATACTATATTCTTCATAGTTTATATATAATGTTGATTTCTCATTGTTATTAAACTGCATGGTGAAGATATCATAGAAAAAAATGAGTACCTTTAAGGAGTCCGGCAATATTTATGCATTTTTAAAGGTATTCATAAATTGCATAATGATATCTTCATTGATTGGTTCAAGTTACTCAATGTGTGATTTTAAGGGAATATTCAATTTCGGAGATTCAAATTCAGATACAGGTGGATTTGATTCAGCTTTTCCCGCACAACCTGGTCCATATGGAATGACTTATTTCAAAAAACCAGTTGGTCGTTCTTCTGATGGAAGGCTCATTGTGGATTTTTTGGGTAATCGGCCAATCTTCACAATCTTTTGTTTATAAATACATTGAATATTTTTTATTAATTCCAAAAATTATCTTAAATTTTATTAATTTTTTAGACTAAATGGTCGAACACAAGATTATAAATTGATCAGTCGTTTCATGTGTTGGTAAGTAATATTGTCGGTCATTATATTGTTTTTGCTAATTTCTAGTTTTCTTATCACTTCACTTTCTAACTCTTCAACTTCGCTCAAGAAAATTTGATGGTAAGTAAATGTGTTCAAAATTTAAAACTGATGAGGAAAAATTAAAAATGTGAATAATTAATTTTTATATGAGAGCAAAATTTGATGGTAAGTAAACGTGTACAAAATTTAAAATTGATGAGGAAAAATTAAAAAAGTGAATAATTATAACTTTTATATGAGAGCAAAATTTGATGGTTCATTATAAAATTTTGATTTATAAAAAGTTCAATGCATAATTTTTAATAACTTTTAAGATAAATTTTCTATATTAAGTATCTGATCATTTCATATGTTATTTGTTGCTAAACTTGTAGCTGAGGCTCTTGGACTACCTTATTTGAGCCCATATTTGCAATCAATTGGATCAGACTACACACATGGTGCTAACTTTGCAACATCAGCCTCCACTGTTCTTTTACCAAAATCATCTTTCTTTGTAAGTGGGCTAAGCCCTTTTGCCCTTCAAATACAACTAAGGCAAATGGAACAATTCAAAGCCAAAGTTCATGATTTTCATAAAAGAGGTAACATGACATACACAAAATGTTACTAGAAATTACACGTATCTTCTTGTATGCATAAACTATATAATATATTATATACTCAGTATCTTTTTCTTTTTAATCAACAATAATACAGACCCATTGAAATCCTCTAGTTGTGGTTCAAAAATCAACATTCCTTCAACTGATATATTTGGAAAGTCTATTTACATGTTCTATATTGGTCAAAATGACTTCACTTCAAAAATTGCATCAAGTGGTGGTATTAATGGATTGAAGAACTACCTTCCTGAAATTATAGTTCAAATTGCCTCTGCCATCAAGGTTTGACTATATCCTTCTGATTATGGATGTTGTACCATATTTTAGACCATATCTTCATCAATAGGACATTATTTTTGTGTTATATTTAGTCAATCACTACATAAGACTTGTATATGCTTTAACTTATGTATAGTTTATAGCATAATTTCTTATATATGCTTTTGTATTAATCTTTTAGTCTTAGAGGAATGTAATCGAGTAGTTTAGAGTTTAGTTTAGAGTTCAACAGCAAGATAAGTAAAGTTTGGTCAAGAAACTATTTCGTTTAGGAAATCGAATTCAGATTCTCCCGAAATCTGTTATTTTGTAAAGTTTATTAACCATTTAAGCTTAATGTCTTGGATAAAACTAACAAATTTGTTTTGCTCAATGAAATTTTGTAGGAGTTATATGCACAAGGGGGACGTACATTTATGGTATTAAATCTTGGTCCACTAGGATGTTACCCTGCATACTTGGTGGAGCTTCCTCATACTAATTCTGATTTTGATGAACATGGATGCATGATTTCTTACAACAATGCTGTAGATGATTACAACAAATTGTTGAAAGAGACATTAAGTCAAACTAGAGAAATTTTACCAGATGCTTCCCTTATTTATGTGGACACCAACTCTGCTCTATTGGATCTTTTCCATCATCCTACATCTTATGGTACATACAAGAACATTTCCTTAACATATTTTTTGGTTGCTCTTGAATAGAATTTATTTTATCTCAAGAGTTGATTCCAATTTAAGCTCAAATCTGTAGCTTTTGTTTCTAAAATCAATTTTTAGTATTACATTTAGTTTAAATTTGATATCACGGTAGATATGCTAGATCATAGTGATCCATCGTGATTTTTGAAAAGCTAAATATATAGTTTTTGTAAAATTACCATGGATCACCATGATTTTTTCATATCAACCGTGATACCAAACATATATTTATTATTCAATTTATTTTTTTATGAATATATCCAAATTTAAAATCATTTTACTTTAAACTAGCTTTTAATCAGAATCAATTATTTTTTATTGGTACAGAACGAATTACACACTTAACATTTTTCGCTCAAATAACATGACACTTTAAAAACTTAAAATGAATCTCACAATTTAAAATTGTGCATATAAAGGAAATTTTTATTCTTAAAAATTAGTTTCTTTTATAAAAATCATTCTTGACTAACATATAGTTGTAAGCTAGTGATTTCATTTGTAAGTTCAATATTTTGTTAGAGATGATTTCATAACTATAAGTGTTGCTAGTTGTATTATTATGGTTTCAATTGTAATCTTGAAACAGGACTAAAGTACACTACTAGAGCATGTTGTGGTCATGGAGGTGGAGATTACAACTTTGACCCTAAAGCTTTATGTGGCAATATGCTTGCAAGTGCATGTGAAGACCCACAAAACTACGTGAGTTGGGATGGATATCATTTCACAGAAGCTGCAAACAAGATTGTGGCCAAAGCCATTCTCAATGGCTCTCTTTCTGATCCTCCTTTCCTTCTTCATAAACTTTGTGATCTTCAACCTATTGATTAATGCAATGCCTATAAGGGTTTAATGCATGTTTATCTTATTTAAAAATAATAAGTTTAAAGTTATCAAGATATGTAAAATAGTTCTTTTGTGGGGTGTTTACATTTATATTATAAGATATGTTTGTATAATATAATTTGAATGAAAATATATTGCTTGTTTGTAAGAATTGTTGAAGTTAAACTATGTTGTGTTATTCAAACCATATTTAAATCGAATCCGAATTAGTTTGTGTGTTTACTAATAGTCTTCTATGATTTGAATCAACTTAATCCCTTGTCGAGTCCAGCCCAGACAAGTTTTACATCAAATCTTCTATGATTTGATATGTCAGATATATTTGTTGTGCACTCATTACGTTGTTGTTCTGCAAATTGGATCTTTTTCCTATGATTTGCATTCGTACGTTGCAAAAATAAATTATTAACATAGATAAGAATAAAATGGGAATAGAAAATTAACAAATGAAGTTTCTAAATGCACATATATTCTCAATAAGGAAATTCAAATGAAAACAAGACTTGACATCAAAGTAAAGCACATGATGACAAATATATTACCATATTATATAGATTCTAATTTGTTTTTTGTTGTACTAAATAGTTTTGTTTTTCCTAATAAGGATCAAGTTCAAAACAAACATCAATAATGTACTCATTCATAATTTTCAATATATTGATACTACAAAACAAAAGAAGAAAATAGAACCACCACGAACTAACATCAACAATGAATAACATCATCAATCAATCATTCTCAAGAACAGGTTGTGTTCTAAGCATTGAAGCCAATGGCAATTTAGTGTCACCAATCCAAAATGTATCAAAAGGTTCACCATTTTCTGTATTTCTCTCTAATTGTTTTATCCTTCTCTTCTTTGCAGCCTTAACTAAAGTTACCAAAACCAAAACCAATGTAACCAACCCAACAAAACCTATAACAAATCCTAATATCCACCATATAGTAAATCTCTTACTTTGACTCTTAATATATGCTTCTTTTGACATTGGAATCACAAGAGTATAGTGTCCTGTTCCATAAGCCTCACAAACATAAGGTTTTGCCATATCCTTGAATTGCAAAGTTCCATCATCACTAAACTTGACACAAATTGGTGTAACATTTTTTTCATGCAACCTAAAATAATGAAAATGAATTAAAATAGGCTTCACTTGGATGACAAAATTCACCTTTTGATTAATATCTAAGAATGTATCATTTCCTGAAGTGTAAGCCACAAAACCAAAAACAGGTGTCACCATTGTGTAATTAGGCACATTGAAGTAATGAGAAGATTTATTTCCAAAATTTTCAAATAGTATAGCCATTCTTTTTCTAGTTGGTTGTGGCACAACATGTGGTGGAATAGTGAAGAGACTATAATTGAGTCCTCTTTGATAAAATGAGGAAGCTCTCAATCTAACAAATCTAACTTTGATTCCTTTGTAGTCAGAAGGAATTGAAATGTTGTAGAAAATACCAGTTACTGGATTTACTATCTCATTGTTAGCTTGCTTGCAAAACAAGTCTTCTAATGATTCAATGTCCTCAGTTTGTGAGCTTTTAACCAAAGATGTTAGAAACATTGTATAGACAAATAACCATGTAGTAAATTGCCACCATTTGAGGTGCTCCATGAATTATATATGTTACCTTAAAAAGCTAACTCTTTTGTCTCTATTGATGAATTCTCCTTGAATGGCTTTATGAACCAAATCCATTGAAGCTTTCATGACATAGTGTTTTCACCACTCATTAGTGAGAGGAAAAATTTCTTCGGCGCAAACTTGACTTTTTCTCTCTTTTGATTTGGTTATAGAGAGATAAATATCAAGGAAACTCACAATAAAAGCTTTCCCGACCAAATTTTGAGAACAAATTAGGCGTTGCAATTCTTGATGTTGTAGAGAATCGCAGTCAAATTTGACAAGGACAAATATAAAAAAAAACTCACAATAAAACACTTCAACCACCGAGTTTTGAGAACAAATTAAGCGTTCCAAAGAATCGCATTCAAATGTGACTAACGAATCTTAATTGTGGTTTCTTTGTGGTTGTGTAATAGACACAAGAGAAACCTCGACGTCGTTGCTTAGATTAGTTCCTTGATGTCACTAATCAGATTGTGATTGCGGATTATTTTTAGAATCTATACTTGAGGTGAAGGAATGTATAATAGAATCTCCTTAAAACACTTGTCTCTTTTTTCTCTTTTGTTTGCTACATAAGCTTCATATAACATAGATGAATATATACACCACTATATCACATTCCTTTTTGAACCAAGTCTTTGTTGAAGAATGATGTAATGGGTTTGGTTGAGAAGGTAAACCTATACCACCTTGGAACATTATACAAATGATTAGGTTCCAAAATTTAATGAGATCACATCAAAGCTTTGAATACTTCAACTCATTGTATATATTTGTCGAGATCCTCTTGGAGTTTCTTGTGCCTAAAAATAAGAGGTGTGTGTGTGGAAGAAAGTGGTTGCGGGGAAATGAGTATGGGAAAAAATGAGTTTAATTTATTAAAATGTTGTATGATAATTACATTGATCACCACATGATGAAAATGACATAGAAACTTGTATGATTAATTTTTTATTAACTAGTTGTCATTATAAAGGATGTTAATTTGTTTAGGTACATTATTTTAGTTTTTTTTTTGAAGGATTAGTTTTATTATATTGTTTCATTGTGTTTAGAATTTGGTCAAAATAAAGGAGAAAAGAATAGTTGGTGTGTGACGTATGCCAATGAAGGAGCGGAAGCCATGCACCTCCAAGTATGAAATTCTTATTTTAGGCAAATGATTGGCAAATTAGTTGGTGAGTTTTGTAAAAAAGAAGAAAAAAAAATAGTTAGTGTGTTTTAAAATTACTACCAGCATTGTTTTTTTTCCCCCCTTCTTTTTTGTTGGTTATAACTACAATTGGTTTCGTTATAACTAGCATTGTTTTTGAAAGTTAACTAGCATTGTTATCATTAGCTAAATTGTCTTTGTAAAAAATTAAAGTTACATAAGATTTTTATTTTTATAAAAGTTCAAACTAAACCATGTTTGCAATTAATTTATACCAGGAGTAAAAGAATGCCGCAAACAATGAAATATGTGTTTGCATCATCGACTCTTTGTAGCAAAAAATTCATAAAAGTCTTTTACCTATCCATTTTAATCATAGTTTTCTTTTTATTATTACAATTTTAATCTTAGTTTTTGTTGATAGCTAGTTACACTCTCACGTTGTAGTCACATTCCTCTAAGTAATAAGTAGATTGTTCGGAGTTCGAATTCCAATTTTTATTTTTATATATAAAATGTGATGTTACTATCAACTAAGTTAAATTCACAGAAAATACTAACACTTATGTTGTTGTTTCAAAAATGAGTAATGTCTGTTCACATCGATTTTGGTGAAATCATTACATGTGAATATAAGTATTCTCAATTCACATATGTATACACTAAATTGTGCGCTTGAACACTAAATTGTAAAAGCCTAAAAAACCCTACATTGATTCCATTCGGACATAACTTTAGTTATATTGTTTGATTTTAAAACCATACATTAATTCCATTCGGCGTAACATGTTCATGTAGTTTGCATTCTAGTCATCGAACCTTGTTTTTCCAAAAATAAAACATATTTTAACATTTGACTTCTAAAACACGAGAATAACATTTTTTTAATTTCAGACGATTCGAGAAGTTTCAGAGACGAAAGAAAATTATCCAAAAAAAATCTAAAGGAGCTATGGGCTGTTTACAAGAAAAAAACACACAATTTTTGGTCCGGTCCGGCCCGGCCCATTTAACATCATCACTCTCATTTTTCTACTTGCAGACACTTCTATAACCACACTCACTCACTCACTCACTCATTCACCATTTCTAAACCTCACACTCAAACGACACCGTTTCAATCACAGTAACAATGCTTCGTTTCACAAAGCTGAAACAACTCTCACCACTCTCTTCTTCCCCACACCAACTCCTCCAACGCTGTTCCGTTAGCCGAACCGCAAAAGGAAAAGGAAAAGCGGGTCAAACCCTAAAACGTTCCAAAGTCACAACCAGAAAACCCGGATCCGAACCAAAACCCGGTACCCCAACCGGTTCAAAAGAGAAACAAGAACGCGAACGTCTCTACGATCAATGCCTCAACGCACCAACACCGCTTCGTCATCTTAAACCTAAACAACGCGCACGAGAAATCGAACGCGAGAAATTAGGGTTAATTAGTAAAGATCGACAGCGAGAAATTGATATGTTGAAAAAGAAGAATCAGAAATATAGGGTTTCTGAGAAGCCTACGATTATTGGAACACCTGGATTGGATTATATAAGTTTGGGTTTGGTTGATGCTGATAAATTACCGGTGTATGAATTGACGGCGGAAGATGGGATGAAATTGGCTAAGGAGTATAGTAGGGTTTTAATGAGGAAGCATAGGGCAAGACAAGCGGCGGAAACGACGCTTTTGAGGTTGAAAAAAGAGGCTATTGAAGCTTTGCCTGAGAATTTGAAAAAAGCTGCTTTGGTTCCTGATTTGTCTCCATTTCCGGCTAATATGTTTATGGCTACTCTTACTCCTCCTATTGAGGGATATATTGAGAAAATTAGGGAAGCTGCTAATAAGATCAGTGGAAAAGAGAAGATTAGATAGATTGGTTGATTGATTGATGGATTGGTTCATTGCAGGTCAGTGATGGTTTTGTTTGTATTGAATTCAAATGAAATTGAAATGGGAAAAAAAATGGATATTTGAATGTCATTGGATATCTTTTGTTTGTATTGGTTTTTTTTAAATAAGATAGAATGGAACTGTCGTTAATCGATGAGATTTCATTTGATATCTAGCAACTTCGTTGGGATTATAGTGTAGTAGATTTTGAACAAATTGCCATTGTTCTGCAATAAACTTATACATTATTTACAAAGTGTTTTCAAGCAGTTGTTATTTAGGCGCTATAGAAATGTAGCTTAGAGGAATCTGAACAAAATGCTATTTAGTTTGTGATAGCCAACACTGATTTGTATTGGTTCTTTGTTTGGGTTTGGGATGAAACAATCTTTAAGTGATGCAATATTCATGGTATGATAAATTTATTTCATTTGATTTTGTTTCTCTAAGCTTTATAGCTGTTTCGTATATTGTTTAGACTTTAGATATTTAAACAAGCCCAAGAATAAAGAATGAGTTTGGGATTGAATAAGTAAATTAACCTCATTGTGCGATTATTTTAAAAGTAAATTATCATCATTTATCATTTGGAACCAACTGTACAGAATACCATGTGTTCTTGCGTGTTTCTGGCAAGATGGTAATTTTCTGAGTTATAGTATATCTCTGTGTCTATTATGAAGAACAAGTGTGTAGTTATGTTGCATAGAGATCCCCTTTTTATATTAGTAGTCTTAACAACCAATGGCATACTTTTAGTCACCTAAGTAGGGTTGGGAATAGGCCAGGCCGGCCTACAGGGGCCTACGGCATAGCCTACATAGGCTCAGGCCAGGTCAGGCTATTTTTTAAATAGAACAGGCTTAGGCTTTTTTATAAGCCTATTTAGGTAAAAAGGTCAGGCTGCAGGCCATAAAAAAAGTCTTTTAGGCCTATTAGGCCGGCCTTTTTAAATAAATATCAATAATATTTTATTAATATTATTATTATATATTGAAATTTGTACCTTGATTAAATTATAAATATGTTAACATTTTTGATAGTTTAAGTTTAGTAATCTTCATTAGTTTTATCCTATATATAAATATATAATAATAAACTACAATTGAAATAAAAAGTTACTTATAATCAAATTCTCTAAAATATCATCTTAAATATCAAAACGATTATATAATTTCATTGGTCTGTTAGTTTCTTAGTATATTAAACATAAATATAATTGCTTATTCTAATAATATGTTCATGTTAAATAGGCTTTTAAACAGGCTAACAGGCCATATCAGACTTTTAAAAGGCTAGGCTCAGACCGAAAAAATAAGTCTATGACAGGCCACAGGCCAGGCTCAGGCCTTCAACTTTTCGACAGGCCAGGCTCAGGCTTGGCAAAGCCTAGCCTAGCCTATTCCCAACCCTACACCTAAGCCACGTCAATCTCTCAACAACTTATCGCCTAACTTCCTATCATGACGGACCCCTTCTTCATGTCTTCTACTCTTATCTCTTATCAACTGTCTACCGTTAATCTGGGTCCACGCCATTACTCCTAATTTAGAATACAAGTCCATTGGGCCAGTTATCTTGACCACTCAAGGCCCAAGAGGTATGATGGCTAGCCGTTCAAGAGGTCCTGAAGTGATAGCACTTTTAGGCGTCAGCTTCAATACCGTCACACCAAGCAGAACATCGTTTCGCCACGTGTCTGAAGCGCCATGTTTCCAATGAAACTGGCGCTTGGGGGGCTGTGAACTGGGCGAGACCCTGCTGGGCTATACCTCTCTTGGGACTTGAGTGGTCAAGAAAATTGGCACAATGGACTTGTATTCTTAATTAGGAGTATTGGCGTGGACCCAAATTAACGGTAGACAATTGATAAGAGTAGAAGAAGTGAAGTAGGGGTCCGTCATATGATAGGAAGTTAGGCGATAAGTTGTTGAGAGATTGACGTGGCTTAGGTGACTAAAAGTACACTATTGGTTGCTAAGACTACTAATATAAAAAGGGGATCTCTATGTAACATAACTACACATTGTTCTTCATAATACACACATAGATTTACTATAACTCAGATAATTACTATCTTGCCAAGAACACCGTGAATTCATTGCAATCAACAGGTCATAATTGTTAAATATAGATCAGACATTTTACTCTTTTAGCTTAGTAAATCATATTTAAAAAGCAAACTGAAATGTCAGTTGTTTGATCTTTATGCAATTGAGCAGATATGCTTGCTTGTTTGGAGTGAATATTAGGGCCATTGACAATTTCTTTGTTAATATGTGATTGCATTGTTCTCATCCCTTTTATTTCCTTCTTATTGTAATTGCACCACTGGATCTGTTATCTCTTTTGAAACATACAAGGAATGCTCGATGATAACTCTATCAACCATTTTGTTTGAAAAGCAGGTTCACCTTGAAGTGGCAGAAGGACTTTTCTTTTACTATGTGAGCAGCAATCTCGGGAACTTGGATTTCATTAAATGGTTGGCAGAATCTTAGTTTTAGAACCTTTTTGAATAGTAAAAATTGTTCAACTGAATGGTAGTTTAGCATTCATGAACATCAATTTTTTCTTCTTTATTTTCCCTTTGATAGTAAATCGGGGATGATGGGAATGACTAAATCATACTAGTCTTTTTTCTTTAGTGGAATGCCATAATTTTTCATGGTTATTATCATTTGTATAACTCTTAAGTGCTTAATCAGTATTGTGGCACTTGTAACTTGAGCCTTGATATATTTTGCAGAATTAAGTTGTTTGGCAGTGGCCAGTTATTGTGTCTTGGCAGCATAAAATAGATTTGGTTTTTCAATGGTTACAGGAATTTCTTTTTTAAATTATTTGCTGAAGAAACCCGTGAGTTCGTCATATTGGGGTGCCATTGATGCATATTTGTGATAGAGCAATGTTATTTTTAGCAAAAACTGTTATAACAAAACTATTACAAATCAATTTTTGACGTTAGATAATGCTTTTTACAAGAAATATTAGATAATGCTTTTTACTAGAAAATTAATTTTGTCTGCTATGGAAGAGATGATCTCATACAGTTGAGGTGTCTATAACATAGGTCTAATATTGTTCATGTGAATTCGATGGTCTACCGAGATAGACTCAATATTGGTAAGTAAAATAATGGCTTAAACGTCATTTAGGTTCCCTGTATTGGATTTTTTGACAAAATAGTCTCTGTATCGCCATTTTTGTTTGGCGTTAGTCCGAGGGAGATGAAGCAGCAAAACAGATCTGAGATTTTGTTGTGGTGTTGTGATGAAGCTTTGTAGAGATTGGAAAAAAAAAATCAAAACTGGTTTATGTTGTAGTTGAGAGAATGGTTTATTTGTTGTAGTTGAGAAGAATGAAAAAATGGGTAAGATTGAAAAATGGATTTTGGTTATGGTTGAGGGAAAGAAGTGAATACTGTAAAAAATTGTGTTTGCAATCCGATTAAAATTTTGATTTAGGTCCCTATAATTTATTAATCTAGTCACTCAACCTTTTTTTTGCATACGTGGCAGGGTCTAAGTGGCAAACCGTTTGCCACCTGGACTAATTTGGACGGAAAATGAAGCCTAGGACTAACGCCAAACAAAAATGCGCGATACATTGTCAAAAATTCCAATACAGGGACTAAAACAAAAATTGGGTGTACATACAGGACGTTTAAGCCTAAAATAATAGTATATAGACTTTGTAGTTTATGAGTTATAACCGCTCTCTTTCTCTTTTGAAAATGGTGTTTGGAATCGCAATACCTAAATACGCTATCATGTTCATGTATGTTATCTATCAACCCCACACATTCAGAACTCAAATTTGTTCTAGTCAATATTGTCACAATTACGTCCAAAAAAACTGATAGTCATTTGTAGTCAGTCAAAAGTTTAAATGATTTGATTTTCTGTTTTAACAAACTTAAATCGTGTTCATGTTCGTCCATTGGTTCCAATTTAATGGTTAACATTTCAATGTAGGTGGATTAAATCCAAAACAACCTTATACCACTTAATTTGCATCCGATGGGTCAAACGATTGATTCGATTCATGATGCCGGCATCAATTAGCCGACTGCAGCAAATTCAGGTACCAAAACCAAATGGTAATTAAGGACACATGCTTAAATTTGCCGACTATGTACACGGGGAAGAAACTGAGATTCAGCTGGAAATTTATGTCAACTCTCACAGTCATAGACATGCAGTTTACAATTTTCACTCACATTCCATATATTAGATGAAGCAAAACGCAGGACCAGACAAAGATTGATGAAAATAAATCACACCATATATTTAACATTCAAAAAGCACAAAACACAAACCATTTTACTTCCCAGCACAGCTATTATTGTGAATTTGAAGCATTTAGATGAGAGTGAAGCAGCAAACATTCAAATGAAATCAAATTTAAAATAAGAAACTCAAAATGAGAACAGTTCAATTTCCATCTAACACATTTGATTTGTGAATTGCAATCAATTTGTAAATTAGTGACCACAAGGAACACTGATTTTTACTAAAACTAAAGCAACCACACATCCTATGAAAATCGCCGGTCCAAATAACAACTTGCTTCAAAAGCAGATAATTATACACCAGAAACTATGAAAGTCTGTAAGTCCTACAGATTCATGCTATTGCAATAGGATTTATGATTCATATTAAAAACCAACGAAAAGGATTGAAGATTCATATTAAAGAGCAACAAAAAGGATTAACATGTCAAGCTATTGGGGTGCCGACTGCCGATGGTGCATATTTGTGATAATACGATGTAATACTACAAAGTGATATGTTGGAGAGAACTTGGTGGTGTAAAAAAGATGTGTAGTGCAAATGGGAGGAGCCAAGGAAGAGGAGGAAGGTCATGGAAGAGTAGGGTGGTGGTTTTGAGAGATGGGAAGAGGAGGAAGATGATCTACTGTTGAGTAGTCCATCCGAGGATCTATGCGCCCTCAAAGGCGTAAAACAGTGATTTCGAAACTCTTTCAAAGAAATGTCCATTCCCCCAATTTTTTTCGAGGTAATAGACAACAGCCCGTTATTTGAACTTTTCGAGGATATATCCCTATCTTTGAAAGAATATTTCAGGAAACCTAGTACCGATAATTCAGAATTTTTGGATTTTGCAAAAAGGATTCTTTATGGTCTAATTATGTGAATTCACTATCATCAATGGTCTACCGAGGAAGACTCAATATTGGTGGGTGAAAATATATAGACTAGACTTTGTAGTTCATCCTTAAACCCCCTAACTGCTCTCTATACACATTCAGTCATTCAGAACTCTCAAATTTGTTCTAGAAACATTGATACAACTACGTCCAAAAATTTGATAGTCATTTCTAGAGTCAAAAGTTTAACTGGTTTGTTCTTCTGTTTTAACAAACTTAAATCATGTTCATGTTCGTCTATTGGATCCAATTTAATGGTTACAGCCTAATTAGAGTAATTACATACTACATATTTGAATGGTTAACATTTCAATCTGAATTAAATCCAAAACAACCTTATACCACTTAATTTGCATCCAATGTGTCAAACTATTGATTCATGATGCATCAATTTGCTGACTGCAGCAAATTCAGGTAGCAAAACAAATTGACAGTTAAGGATCATACACTTAAATTTGCAGACTATGTATGCGGGGAAGAAACTGAGATTCAGCTGGAAATTCATGTCAACTCTCATAGACAAGCAGTTTATAATTTTCACTCATTCATATTTGATGAAGCAAAAAGCAGGACCAGAGAAAGATCAATGAAAATAAATCACACCATATATTTAACATTCAAAAAGCATAAAACACAACCCATTTTACTTCCCAGCACAGCTATTATTGTAATACTACAAAGTGATCTTCAACACACAAAATATGATGAGTGAATCACGCTTGCAATATACGTTCACAATACATACATGAGAAACTATGAATATACGTTCACAATATATACCACACAACCTATGAATATTGCTGGTCCCATTAACACCTTGCTTCAAAAGCAGATAATTTACACCAGAAACTATGAATGACTGCAAGTCCGACAGATTCAAATAGCAAATCTTCACATATCATGATGCTATTGCAATAGGATCAAAGATTCATATTAAAGAACAACGAAAAGAATTACAATAACATGTCATGCTATTGCCATGACTGACCACAAAAACCAAATACACCTAAGAGCTCTTCATTCACTTCCTTCTGAAGAAAGGAAGAAAAATAAAACAGGACAGTGGAACAACAACAAAAATCAACAAGAGCATATGCATATACCTTCATTCTAATTTCAACACCCTAATCAAGTACATAACTCCAACACAAACCACCACATCACTACACAATCATCAACAGCAAAAAGTACAAAACAATACAAACAAACATAAAACACAACAATTAGCAACAAACACACTAAAAGAATATCCACAACAAAACTAACCAAAAACAAACACATCTTTCCAAAACAACCACCAAACCAAAACACAACAAAAACAATATCAGCAAGCACACAGTATCAAGGTTTCAAACAACAAAATCATATTTTTTTTATATCACCACAACCACAAAATTATCCAATTGAAACCAATTCAATCTCAATTAACCCCAATTCTTAAACCCTAGGAAAAAACAATCAAATAAACACAATTAACATTATTACCCATCCAAATTCACCATAATATGATCAGATCCATATCAAAATACAACATAAAATCTCTAAACATTACATATCACCATCATCATAGATTCATAGAACATAATCATATAATAAAACAGTAATCATAATCCGAAATTCGAAAATAACAAAAACAAAAAACAATTAAATCTTATCAATATCTTCATCTTCAAACTCAACATAATCATCACCATGATCTTCTTCCTCATCAAGACCACCACCAATACCTTCATTAAGCCTAGTATTATCAGGAAGTTCACCATAAGCTTTCAAAAGCCTAGCTTCATCAGGCATATATTTCAGAATAACATCAGCCTTATCATCTTGATAATCACGAAGACCCACAAGAATAATATCACCAGCAGCGATCCAAACTTTCTTATGCATCTTACCACGAATATGACACAGACGTTTTGTTCCATCGATACACATAGCTTCGCATCTTCCATTACCGAGCATACGAAGAACTTGTGCGTATTCTTGTCCGTCTTCTTTGAATACCAGCTCGCGTTTCTCGTCGTCTGCTTCGTTCTTTCCTCTCTTGCGATTCTTTCCTCCTTTTCCCTTGTTCTTCGGCATGGTTGATTGTTGATTTGATTCAGAGGTTTGTGGTTTGATGAAACCCTAGAATTTGTGAATTTGGGATTTTGTGAGAGAAAGTGTGTGTGATGTGAGAAGAGATATAGCTAGGGTTACACAAAACGTGTGCGTGTGGAATTCTAACGAGTGGGTTCGTCTTTTTAAATAGACGATTTTGACCCTACTTTTGTGATAAAATTTCTTTTTTTTTTTTTATTTAAAAATATATTTTACTTGACTCCCAAGGAAATATATTTTTTGTTTTTTTTGTTAAGAAAGTAAAATGTTAACTCTTTTTTTTTAACAACAAATATATAATATATTATTATAAAAATCAAATTTTTCGCATAACACGAACAAAGATCGGTAGAAAAGGAGATTATAAAACAAAGGCGCCGCATATAGAGGGAACACCAATGAATAAAATCAAAACAGACACAACCTACTAGAGGCCCACTAATCTCATACTTAGAAGAACACTCTTCAGTTTTCTGACCATCAGAGAAAACATCAACCCGATCCAAAAATATGCAACGAGACACTAACTTCCGATCTCGAATTAAAAATGATTGACCCATCATAATCTAGAAAACAGCTCAGTGAATTAAAATTGATGGGCAATGGTAGAATAAAAAATCAGGCAGATAAATATTTCAACTTGCAATCCACCTCCAAACAGACAAAATAAATTGTTAACTATAAATCTTTATTTATTTTGTAGATATTTTTAAATAGATTGTGATATTATGAATATTTTAAAATGATTTTTGATTATGTAAAAAAAGTTTTAAGTTAGTTATCTTGACAATATATTAAGGATTAAATTGATAGTAAGTGATTAAATATAAAACTAAATTGATAATAAATTGTTGAAATATAAGAGTTAATTTGTGATAAGTGATTGTATATGAATCATTTTGACAAATTAATAGAGTTGAAAATCTTTTTAAAATATTCACAATTTTACCTAATTAGAATCAACCTATAAAATTAGAGAATACTTTAACTTTCTATTATTTATTATTCATAATATGTTGTTCATTTAGGTCTACACACAAAACCAATAACTATATTTAACCATCACATATAAGCTATTTTTTCAAAGAGAATTCATATTTAGCTATAAATGAATGGGTCGACCAAACCATTCAAATTTTGTTTGATTTGATTTGGATATGACATTTTAAAAAAAATGAATCATGTTTTTGGTCACCACCTTTTTATTCTCATTTTATACATCTCCTTATTTTTCTTTTTCTTTTCAATATTTTTTTCCGGCAACACTCGATGTTTATACTAATATATAATTGATGTTGTAAACCAAAACGACCTACAATCAAATTAAGGATGAGTCTAACCAAAACAACTGAATTAAGGATCTTTTCAGTTGTATGTAAGTTTTTTTTTTTTTTTTTACTCTTTATATTAAGTCGTAATTGAGACTATTTAAAATTGAGGGCTTAATTGCACTTTTGGTCCCCCTATTTTACATATCTTGCAATTTTGGTCCCCCTATTTTAAAATCAAACAATCTAGCCCCCCTATTTTGATTTTTGTTGCACTTTTGGTCCCCCAACCCATTTTGTTCACAAAAATTGTTGATGTGGCAGCTGACTGGACAAAATTGATGATGTGGCAATAACACATAATTATTTATTTATTTTTAATATCTAACTCATTTTAAATATTTATTTTATTTTTTAATAAAATCAGAAAAAAAAAATAAACAAAAATAAAAAATAAACAAAAATTGAAGATTATTAATTATTTTGTCAAAATAAAATAAAATTGAAGATTATTATATCTGTATTCATGTATTGTTTCTTTTCCCAGACTTCTTCTTGCTTTTTCAATCTTCATCTATCAAACAACAACAACACAAACATCATCATCTTCCCTCTATGCCTGAATCGATTCTAATTCTGAACAAAAACGCAGAACAACAACAGAATCATTAAACCTAGAACAACAACAACAACATACATCGTTTCAAAAAACTAGATCGAGAATCATTTCAACATCACCGCAGTCGATTTCCTTTTCACGGTGGTCGATTGGTGTTGTTTCCGAACTGGAGCAGAGGACAACAACATAAACACTGTTCTTCTTCAAAAATCCCCAATTCCAACAAACACTAATTTCAATTTCTGGTTGTTGTTTTTTTTTTTTTTGTAAACATTTTTTATTTTTAGTGATGATGTTGTTGTTGTTCATTCTTTTGTTCAATCTAGATTTCTTTGATGCTCTTGTTCAATTTCTGGTGGTGGTGATGATGCTGTTGTTGATCAATTTTTTGCCCCCTGTATTTCACGTTAGAAGAAAAAATAAGTTTTTGTTTTTTTTTGTTGGAGAAGAAAGAGTTTTTTTTCCTTTATTTTTTATTTCTGTTATTTTTTCAGATTTTATTAAAAAATAAAATAAATATTTAAAATGAGTTAGATAGTAAAAATAAATAAATAAATAATTTTTTTTTTGACAAAATAAATAAATAAATATGTGTTATTGCCACGTCATCAATTTTGTCCAGTCAGCTGCCACATCAACAATTTTTGTAAACAAAATGGGTTTGGGGACCAAAAGTGCAACAAAAATCAAAATAGGGGGGCTAGATTATTTGATTTTAAAATAGGGAGACCAAAATTGCAAGATATATAAAATAGGGGGACCAAAAGTGCAATTAAGCCAAAATTGAGGCTATTTACTCATTTTGATTAGTTGATTTTCTCATTAAAAGTAATTGATTTAGCAAAGATAACTCATTAATTGGTTTATATGTTATAACTCCTCTTTAATATTTTGATTCATCTCTTCTATTAAGCATTTTATCATGTTCTTGAATGCCAATTATTATGCAAATCATTACGTTGCAATGTTGTTGCTTGACCAATTATAAATCACATTACCACTATTTGTGAAAAAGAAGAGTTTTGGTGCTTAAGAGAAGCAGCACGGTCAGTAATAATAAAAAGAAAAAACACCTTCCACCATACGCACACCAAGAACAAGAAGCAGCCACTTATTTATTTCAATTCTGAGTACATATTTTATGTTTATCAATTCAAGTTGTTTTGTCATGTCGAATATGATTCATAAGAACATGTTGTATCTTAGCTTGGGGGATTTACATTTACGAGATGGACAAATCCGTGAAGATAGTGAATTTATCATACTTCAAGTTATTTCATAATTTGCTATATTTGGATGTCATCTGTCGTTCGCGATTTCGAAATGGTGTTGTTGATGTCAATTACCACAATTTCAGGTAAGATTTAACAACATATCTTACCTCCATCGTGTTATACCATTGTTATTCTTATTTCATTTACAAAATACTAATACTACATGAATGTGACTGCATAAATTTACACCATGCCTTTTGATCGTGAATTGTATTCCACATACTTAATCGCATAAATTCGAATTCGAACGCTTTGTCCTTTTAATAGAATAAGAATACATCAATGGTGTGACACTGAATAAATACTTTTTCGGCATAAAACAAAAAACTATATACCTATTGACTTTGTTGAGTTTTAAGTCTTTAATTAGTTTATTAGAAGTTCAACTATTCATTGTGCATATGAGAAAAGAATCTATTGATTAAGACACCAATCACTTAAATATTTCTTTTTATAAGCACTTAAATAATTAATTGTCTTTTTTATATAATAATAATTTTTTATGTCTAAAATAAATTTAACTGCCTCAAAACATTTGTCTATGCACTCACATGTAGAGATAAGATAACTTGTTTCTGTAGTAAAAAAATTAGAATAGAATTATTTATCCTTCCAGCAGGCACCAATTCACCAACTACATGGTTGCTTTCTTTTGAAAAGCAATATTTACCCATCTATATTCTAATCAATTTTGAATTACTTGAGTCACAAAAAAGTGCTCTTAAATATTTGTATGAACAACAGCAAATTAGGTTTTATTATTTTCTATACAAATATTTTAAAAAATATAAAACAATTTTTTTTGACACATAAAACAATAATTATAGGTAGTAATTTTGTCGTTAAAAATATAAATATCAAAAATCTCAGACCAAACATACTCTTTTTAGACCAGAGTTTCTTGCAATAGGTATCAAAATTCATTTACTTTTTCCTCTTTATTTCATGTCAGGTACCTATTGACGAAACTCACATTTTAAGTGTAGAAAAGTGGAAAATCCAGTGTTTAAACTCACATTTTATGTGCCCTTACTTTTTAAGTGTTGTGCAATAATATGTATATGTATGCCATTAAAAATTAGCAACTAACTCAACTTCTGAGCGGATCATAAAAACGGAAGTTAGGTTCATAGGAGAGAACCTATATGACTCCAGGCATAATCTAGATAATAAAGTTAATCTTTCGGTCTTATGCATTACTAGACAGTAGGCAAGGCACCTTTGAAGAATTTAGAAATGGTTAACTGATATAACATTACAGAAGGTTAGTTGACAGATGAAATATTACAGAAGACGAGAAGTCGACAACTATAAAAAGGTCAGAGCTACCAACTGGAATGCAAAGTTTACAAATTTGAATGTCTGATGGTGAGCTCGGCCCTGAGGTGTAGAACACCGTTGATGAAGTAAAGACAATCCTCGGCCATGAATGAAGTCCATGGAATCGCAAACAAGTTTCTGTAGCCAACGGCCTTGCCACCTGTGAAAGTGTAATTGCCTTTGTATTTGCTAACAAACTCCTCTGTTGGTCTTGACCTCGCAGCAAATTCGTAGTCCACAGTGAAGCTCACCGATCCCTTTTCCTGCATTCCCAAAAACAGACCAAAGCAATGGAAAGAGCTTTGTTGATCCATGTTACAATGTGCTGAAAGAAAAAACCCTTGGCCACCTAAGTGAAATGCCTGTGAATAAACCCGGCCGGATGGGTACAAATTGGAACACTCCTCCCGCTTTAGATCCAAGTACACTACACACTGCTGGCGGGGAAGTTCAAATTCAACCACCTTGACGGGACGATATTTGTATGCCCTCTCCAAGAAACGACGGCTTGAGAAAGCAGGCTCTTCTGCTGCCAGTGATCGTTGGCGATGTGGAACCTCTGCCTTGAAAAACAGGGCTTCGAGTACAAGCTTGGTTGAAACATCATGTTCAAAATCACTACAGGTTAAGACCTTCTTAAGCTTCCGGCAGGTCATATAGGGGAAGCGAATTAATCGTGCAAGCCGTGCACCTAGGACTTCTCGCCTTTCTTCGAGACTGCTGTACTGGTGTCTAGCCCATTTCAACACAAAGTCATATACAGCATCTTCTGATGCAACTTGGAGATCATCACTAGATAATATTGCCTCTATTCCAGCTAGGGGCAAGTTCATAACCTCTTCCTGGTACCTGATCATATACAATATTTAATATTGTTAGCATTCAAAAAGAAAGATGGCATTGGAAAGAAACCAATGAAGAAAGGCATCAAAAGAAAGAGGTGTTCCTTTCAAAAGAATGGAGAATTAGAATAATCCAACAGCAGAGAAGGACTTTCTAAAATGACTATCTATGAAGTTAACTAATCAAGAGTAACAGTCATCCATCAAAAGAGTTTGTGGTGAATCTAAGATAATGCAACTGAAATTAAATAAAAAGCAAACACTTGCTTTGTTATATCTTTGTAACGGCCAGCAAGATATTGCTTTGCAGCATCAGTCAATGGTTTTACTGCCTCAGCCATTAAGAGACTTGAAGGAAGCTCCAGGTAAAGCAATGCAGATTCAGGTGTCATGGTCGAATTACGCAACAACCGGCTACAATATCTCATGCATGAAGCAACTTCAAATTTATCTGCAGCCATCAACACATCAAGCAAACTAGGTGCGGTCCTATCCCTCAAGGTATTGCTATACATAAAATTCAGTAGATCCATGAGAGCAGATTCTTCTGTAACATGCAAAAGAGGTACCGCATTTAGGTGACTATATGAGGATAAAACCAAAATGATAAGGCAAATATTATAAAAAGTTTACATATATGTGTATACCAGAGGCATTAATTCTGAGTGTGACATGTCTCTGCTCTGATTCCCTCATCCCATTCGAGAAAAGCTGCAAAAGGTAAAAAAAACATTGCTAAGAAAACCTGTTTTCTGCAGAACTATACAATGTAGTAACCCATATAAAACATATGTTTGTCTTGCTTCAAAAAAAAAAACATATGTTTGTCTACCTTATAGAAGAAAGGACTCTTTGCGGCCAAAATAGGAGAACTGATATGTAGGGTTCTAACTCTAACAACTGTTTCCGAGAAATCCATGCTTGGGTTTGGATCATCATTGCTATTAACAGCTTCATCACCTATGTTAACCATATCAAAATCAGAAGCGTTCATATAACAAAACTAATAGCTTCATACTCAAGAGGAAAGAATACATGTTTCCTACTTGCATGCAAGCAAATGGAGAATACTACGTTTTCTGTAACACTAAATTCCCTAGTAAATTATACCCTTATTTCATAAAATGACAGCAATGATCTTCAAGACTGTGGCATTTCATTGAGAAAATGTATAGTTCTAACCCATCGATAAAACATGATCGTATTATGCAGTAATTTACGAAAGTTACAAACATAGGTCAATGGGAATAAGGAGCTCAATATCATCAACACTTCATACGGTAGGTGTATTGGGTGGTAGGACACCGACATGAAAGGGACACGTGACTACGTTCAATTAATACAATTTTTCAAATTTTAACCAGTGTTGACATGTTCTTGGTCTGTGTCCGTGCTTCATACATTGGGAACAAACAAGTAGGAATCTCTTAAACCTGATAATTTATTTATTTTTTTCGTAAAATTAATCCTAATAATTCTATTATTTAACAATTAGCTTTGAGATTTTTAAGTTATTTAATTTAAATACCAGAAGGTAATTCTTCAACCATTGCAACGACCTCTTCATCCTGATTTTCAGACGCCACACAATCATCCATTTCAGGTTGATTCCCATTCAAAATTTGTTCATCCGGCATATCCACACCTGGAAACAAAAAACCAGGTTACACAATGAGAAAAATTTCTTCATACAACATTAAATACAACGCTACACAATAAGAAAAATAACCGCACTTACACAAACATTAATTGAACACACAAAAATATCACATTATACCAAAAAAAAATCCATCATTTCAAAAAAAAAAAAACAGGCTTTTTCTATATCCGTTTCAAATTTCTACTTATGCAATACAAACAAAAAAAACATTTCCATTTTTTGAAATTGGAATCTAAAATCAAATTTTTTATGACAAACCCTAATAAGTAAAAAGAAAAAATGATTATTATTACCGTTGTTATCTTTCTTAACATCTTCACGTCTCCTCTTGCGGTGTCGAGCCCAATCAGCGATGGTAGTGCAAAGTTCGGAATCAGGCTGAGGATCAACGGGATCAGCCATGATTTCGATACGAAGAAGCCTATCGGAGAAATTACTGTCATTGAAAGCGAAGCCGAAATCGGCGTCGGAGCTAGAACCACCGTGAGACCATTCGGATTCCATGACGGTAACCGGGTCAAACAGATCCGAATTCAAATCCTTCATTTATATGGAATTCGACAGAGAAGAGGAAACGGAAAACCCTAAGATGATAATAATAATAATAATGGAAATTGAAGAGAATTGAAGAGAAGAGGGTTTAATTAATATAGATAGATTATTTAATTTTATAGATTAAGGAAAACCGTTGTAACTAAATTGATTTGGATTTCAAACGTTTTTAGAAAGATAATTATGCTTTTTTATTTTTTATTCTGTCTAAATATATATTCTTATAGTTCATCGCCAGAACTAATTTGTATCTGTATTTATTTATTTATTTATTGAAAAAATAGGACATACACAAGGTTAACTACCAAAATATATTTGGTTTTACAATTATATATATAGTAAAAGTCAAATATTTGGTACGATTGAAATTACATGATTTTGATTTGATGATAAATAAATATTGAGTAACTATTTTGTATATTTTATAAGTTTTATTTTTTTAAAGGAGATAAGTTATCTTTAATGATGTATGAAATTTTGTATCTATATTATGATAAAAAAATATAACTATCAAAAAATTGTAATATTTTTTATAATTATTTTATTTAAAAGATGTTTTATCATAAATAAATTAATAAATAAATAATATAACATTTTGAAACACATCTTTATAAATATTATTCCAATTACAATTGTATCTTCAAATTATTCGTATATTATTACCCTGTATCTTTAAACTTTACTTTAAACTAACATTTGATAATGCAACATATAATTTTTAAGCTAAAATGCACTTTTAACACTCTAATTTTTACAAATTTACAATTTTGACTACTGAATTTTCAAAATTTAAAAATTTGACCCCTTAACTACTCTAGCTCATTTTACAATTCTTTGATTTTGACCTATGTGGCAACTATTCTCACCTGCTACATATGATAAAGTCTGCCACTTAACAATTATTAAAAATCTTGAATCACCAGGCTCACGTGACCAAATTGAAAAGCTATACGAGTGTTCATCTTCTCTTTTTTTTTTGAGCTATGTTATGATGTTTGTGTTGTGTTGAACATCTAATGTCTATACGTAAGACTTTAAGACATAATTTGATTTTTGTTTCAAAACATAGTGTATCTTTAGGTATGTAGTGAAAAAATTTGATTTTAAATAAATTGATTTAACTAAAATTGAATTTAGTTAAAATTAATTTATAGAATCTTTAATTATCTTTAGATTAAATTTTAGTGTAAAAATCAATTATATAGTAAAAAGTTATAATATATAATTTTAAACAGAATTAATTTTAGAAGTCGAATCAATTATATTTATAGAAATTAAACATATCAGACTTAATTTTACATGTTTAGAACTAATACTAACCCATCTAAAATTAGTGACGGAGGATGGTTAGGATCAAAGTGGGATGCGGTCCTCCCATTTTTTTCAATTTTTTTTAGACTAGTAGTATTATATGTACTACTATATATGTGTTATGTTTTTTTAGAGACTATATATATATATATATATATATATATAAAATAAATAAAAAAAAATCTTTCAGAGTTTATTTACTATTGGTGAATTATATGTCAAAAGTTAATAAAGATAAATAAATCAAATTTGTATACATTAATAATTGATCGAGTGCTACGACTTGTTTTGACTATTTCTGTATCAACAACAACCAATAAACTTCCTTTTGCGATGAAAGTTATAAAAGCAAGGCTACCTAATAAGGTGAGAGATGATTGTTTATATTGAAGATGAGATTGCTCCATATAATTATTTATAATGAAGATGGTATTTCTCAAATATTTAATATTATTTATCTTATTATATCCTTAACTATTTATTACTCTATTTTATTTTACTTCTTCAATTTATCTTTTTTTACCATTGATGACAAATAATTTTATCAATTAACTCGTAATTTCTTTTTTTTTTATACAACATTAATTACATTTTTTAAATTATGTAATATGATTAAAACGACTTATATTTTGGTGCGGATGAATAGTTGAGTTAGACTTTAATATAATATACACTCAATTTACAATAATAGTTTATACCCATTTGGCAGCAAAAAAAACGTATAACCATTAACTCTTAATTTTTCTTTCTTATTAATACAATAAATATTTTCTAATCTTCAAATTTTTTGTTCGTAAAAAATAAAAATAATCATGCAACCAATAATAATAATAATAATAATAATCAGATTTTAGATTAATTATTTTATTTTTTGACGAAAGATTAATTAATTTTTGTAAACCGTCCTTTCAAACATTAAAAATTGTTATCTGATATTCCGAATCAAAATTTTAAAAGAAAAATAAATCATATAATTAGACTGGTCATGCCTCAAAAAAAATAAAATTAGACTGGTCAGTCAACTATGTGGATGAATATGAATTAGAAAATTCTAGGACCATTTGTTTGTTAATGTTATGTTACCTCTTTTCATTCATTTACTATCCCACAAGTCGATTAGAGATTGAAGTTCACATTACATTAATTTTATTTTTAAAAAAAGAATGTCCATATATATCAGCGTGTATACATTTTTTAGGCAAGAATTTAATAAGACTAGTTGGATATGAACATGGAGGTGGACTTCATTTGTTTGGGAGAATGAATTGTTTTACGACTGATACTCTTTGTTATAAAATGTTGTTTTACAGTTTAATTGCATTGATTAATGGTTATGGGGGATGAATGATTTGAGATTTATTCTGTTAATTAGGAAGTTTACTTGAATCATACTTGTATGTTTGTAACGATGATGAAATAGGTGTGATTCTTGGTTTAAATATTATAGTTTTGTATAAAATGCATGGTGTGTGTATTTAAAGGTATTTTTGTTCGTTTGACACTTTTACGGTGGTTCGGTGTGAGAATTGTCTTTTCTAACTCAGCATTTGTTCATGACCATCAATTAAACAAGACTTAAACATATATTTGGTTTCTGTATGTACATCAATTTTTCATTTTAGTCTTTATATCGAAAATTTTGACAAAATAGTCCTTGTATCGTGCTTTTTTTTTTTACGTCAGTCCCTGCCGTCCAATTTCATCCAAGTGGCAAACGTTTTGCCACCTGGACCTTGCCACGTGGCCAAAAAATGTTGCTGACTGGATTAGAGGGACCAAAACCAAAAAATTGAACTGAATGCAGAGACCAAAACCAAAAAATTGAACTAAATGCTAGAAGGACTAAAACCAAAAAATTAAACTAATTGCAAAATGACCCATTTAAACTCTAAATCCTTAAATTGAAATTTGTTTCTCTACTCTTCTCTTCTCATCCACCTTTCATCATAGAGACTCATTGCTAAAAAAGATTATCCTGATGATTTCCCTTTCAACGATCCCGATCAACAACCGTCCAACCGTGGTGGTTTTCACGACGCGCTTTCTGATCACGTTGTCAACATTCGCAATGTCTCTCATAATTTCATCAAAAAACTCATCCAAATGGGGCGCAATGATTGACGCAAAATTATTTTTGCCATGAAAGTTGGTTTATGAGAAGAGAAGAGTGGAGAAACAAATTTCAATCTAGGAATTTAGAGTTTAAATGGGTCATTTTGCAATTAGTTTAATTTTTTGGTTTTAGTCCCTCTAGCATTCAGTTCAATTTTTTGGTTTTTTTCCCTGCATTCAATTCAATTTTTTGGTTTTGGTCCCTCTAGCATTCCACGTGGCAGGGTCCAGGTGGCAAAACGTTTGCCACTTGGATGAAATTGGACGGCAGGGACCAACGTCAAAAAAAAAAGTGCGATACAGGGACTATTTTGTCAAAATTTTCGATACAGAGACTAAAACAAAAAATTGGTGTGCATACATGGACCAAATATATGTTTAAGCCATTAAACAATCAACAAGTTTTGGTATTTGAGTTTTAAAGACTTTTTTTTTTTGTTACACTTTAAAGACAATTTTTCATCTATTTGATTAGCAACAATTCAATTATTATGAAAAGCTTGTAATGATATGATAGTGTTATGGACTGGACCTGACAATAATTAAACTCAAAATTGCATTGGGTCGGGCAAACCCACCACCGCGTGAGTCTAACACTTTACATCATTCATTTGGACGTCGCTTCTATATATTATTTTTATTATTGCTTCTATAACATCATAAACTTTCAATTTCCATTTCAAAAAATAAAACATTCAATTTATAAAAAAGTTAATACTACTATATCACAATTAGATGTTAACACAACAATCTACTTTAGATATTGCGATCACTTTTTTTTTTTTGAACAACAAATATATTATTAATCGGGTTTCGGCACAAGATTTTGACTTGAGTCATATATTTTTATCACAAACAACTTGAAGAAAAGGAAGCAATCCTCTAGTATCTCGTTGATCTCTTCAACAGTATAATCTTTCTATCAACGATTTTTCAATACATAAATACATATTTCAATGAAAAATAAAATAAAAATTGTATGAGACATAGGGTGTGGAAAATATAAATATATATATAATTTATATATTCCTTCCACTATTTTATTTATTTATTTTGCTACCATTTTTCTTATTATAATAAAAAATTATGCAACTATATATCTGTAACTAGGGGTGGAAATAGGCTAGGCCGAGCTAGGCTTTGTCAAGCCTGAGCCTGGCCTATCAAAAATTTAAAGGCCTAAGCCTGACCTGTAGCCTGTTATAGGCTTGATTTTTAGGCCTGCGGCCTGGCCTTCAGAAAGTCTGGCCTGGCCCGTTAGCCTGTTTAAAAGCCTATTTTGTATGAATTTTTTTAAATAAGTAATCATTTTTATATTTAAATAGACTAATCAACTAATTCACCAATGAGATTAAAATTCCTTTTGATATTTCACATAATACTTTAGAGAATTTAACTATATAATTATCATATTTCAATTCTAATTTATAGTAATATATTTATATATGCAAAAAATTAGTTCATTGTAAAATTTGTGGAATTAAAATTTAGTTCACAATTAAATAATTAATATTCAATAATAAAAATAATAAAAATATTACAAATATTTATCTAAATAGGCCGGCCCAGTAGGCTTTATAGGCTTTTTCAATGGCCTGTAGTCTGGCCTATTTAGTTAAATAGGCTTATAAAAAAGTCTTGGTCTGGCCTATTTAAGAAAATGGCCTAGCCTGGCCCGAGCCTATATAGGCTAGGCCATAGGCCCCTGTAGGCCGGCCTGGCCTATTCCCACCCCTATCTGTAACTATCTTATAACTTAGTTGTCTATTTCGACACACCTTGTGTGTGGGCAACATTTTTAATATCTTGTTTTTCCTTGTTAAAAAAAAAATTGTGAAGAGTTGACCATCAAAAATGAAATATATACTTCACAAAAAACTTCTTCACTGATACATTTAAATACAAACATAAAATAAAATTTGCACTAAAATGATGTTAATATATTGTGTATCATAAACTTCAATTTACAATCAATTAAGCATATTTTTTTTGACTAATTAAGCATATATTTTATAATGCTAATACATCAATTCTTCATTGATTTTACTTTGGATATTCATAGTGCAATTATTAGTTGTTACTTGAATCATAACTTCAACCAACTTAAAGCCAAAGAAATAACCTCTCGCGCCTTGTTGATTTCCTTTCTCAATCTGCCACAAATAAATTTTCAATACACATAAATAATTATTAGTGAGAATAATAAGATTAAGTTATATATTTTTGAACCTAAAATAAATAGAGAATAATTAATTTTATATATGACATATGTGTGAAAATAAAATATATGAAAGTGTGTGAGGCATAGCTAGGGTGTGGCAAGTTTGATTCTATATACTCTACATGCTGTTTCCATTTAAAATTTTGAATTTTGCTCTTACTTTTTTTTGGTATCTTTGTTGAGAAAAGTTGTTAAGGGTTTGTCTTTGTTGTTTCATTGGCACTTTCTTATTCATAAAAGAAAAACCAAGCAACCAAGAGAAATAAAAATCAATACGAGGACGAAAATAATAATAATAATAATAATAATAATAATAATAATATAAAATTAGGTTTTAGTTGAGAAAACCCATTTATGGAGCTCCCTTCACTCCAATACAAAAAGATCAAGGCAACCCTATCTCCAAATTCATGCAAACCCATAACTTTTGCAAACTTCTAATTAGCAAAGTCAAAGGTATCCATGAACAAGCAGCAAGGGTCAACCATCACCTCCTTTTAGATTTGAAGTGCAGAGAGCTCCAAATTGAATTTATATATTAATACCCCAAAGCCATGTAAATTAATATTAGTCTAAACTATATAACAAAGAAACAACAACAAAAATTGTCTATGGAAAAAGAAAGAAATAACATAATTTTATATGTATTTTCTAAGGAAGAGTGGACTAAAGAAGAGATTGTGATGCTTGAAAAAATTACAAAACATTAGTTTATATAGACCAAGACCGTGGCTTAATGTGTAATTTCAGCCATTATATTTGAGGATGGAATATTTTTAGTTTATTACAAAATCTCAAAATTTGGATCTTGATGTTTAAGGATTGGTGAAACGGTGTATTATTTTTAAAATAATTGAGGATCTTTTGCTTTAATTGTCTGATTGGAACCTACCGTTGATAATGTGTAGTGATGCAAAATTATATTGCTTAATTAGTGGTGGTAACTTGCGTGGCAAATATTGTGTTTGAATGTTGATGATATATAAAAAAAATGTATAATGATACATAAAGTTTTATTTTGAATAAAATCTATTTTGGATTTGAAGATCATATTTTTTTTTTACTTAATTGTACTTTTAAGTTTTAACATGCAAATAAAATCAATTATTCTAGATTTTCTTTTAAAATATTAAAACCAGATAATATATATTTACATCAATTATTTTATAACATCAAATCTTTATAATAATTTTTTGGTAGAATCTTTATAATTACTTCTATTAAAATCCAAAATTAATTTTAAAAATAGTAGTACTATTGAGTATTGAGTATGTTTATTGTATTATTTTCTTAATCACATACAAAACCCTATGCGCAAAAACAACAAAAGTCCATTGTATCAAAGGCCCAAAGATAAATCACAGGAACATTTTTTTTGCACATAGATAAGTCATAAGAATTAGGTTAACTCAGTTAGTAGAATATCACATTATATATGTAGGGGCGAGAGTTCAAACCTCGGACATCCCACTTATTTATTTTAAAGGTGCAGCTTTTAGTCATTAGACTACTTGACCCCAAAAAAAGTCATAAAGAATTTTTTTTTTACGCTAAAGTCATAAGGATTTAGGGGATCAATAATGTTAAAGAGATGGAGGACTAAATTTTTATTTTGCAAAAAAATGCTAAAAAGATCCAACATAAATAACTTTAATATAAACTCCATGCATGTCTTTCATGTTGTTTCGGGTTAGGTTCGAGTCTCATCCTAAATTTATAGTATTAGGAAATAAAAGTTATAGGCATTTAGGAAAAGCAAAGTTTATTAGACCTTTATTTGTCACATCTCCACCAAGAAACCCCCCACCTTTGCTATATATATGAGAGCATGTGGACCTCACTTCTCCACCAACTAAACCATCACAATTCACAAGCATTTTTCACATTTCAAAAGTGCATGGCGCATAATAATTGACTCATCAATAAATCAAAGTGATTTCATGTGTGATGTGTTAGACAACTAGAAAAAAGGTTCATTCAGTTTCAATATAAGAACTTTCACTCTCTGAAACTCTCCAAGATAAGACGGCTCTATTTAGGTTGAATTAAGCGCTTTAAGTTTAAACACTTATCTATGAAGAACTCACAAACACGACACTGTACTACGTCAACATTGATAATAATTTGAGAAAATAAACTCATTTAGTAGATGTGCAAACTAATGCAGATGAGTGAATTAGATAATATAAACATGTCAATCATACTAAATCTAATACATGTAATCAAAATCAATCAAATAAATTCAAATGAATAATAACCTCTAGGTTTCAGGAAAAACAGTGAGAAATATATAGCTGTGACAGTGAAATGTTCTGCTTTGATTAATAAGTGAGTCAAAGTCATACATTAGCAGATAAATGGATATATTGTACATCTCAATGTTTGAATTATAAACTAAATAGAATGAGAAATTGTAAGAAAATATATAGTTCTGTTGTATTTTTCAAATGTTTTAACAAATCTTTAATCAGTAAGTTGAAACACAGAAATCACATGAAAAATGGAGAAAATCACTGGAAACTTGACACAGTCGTCAATAGTAGCTGTTTGATTCCATAGAGAATAACAAACTACGGAGCAATTTCAAGCCTCGGCTCAAAGCAAAAACCAGTGAAAAGCTGTAGAGGAAACTTCTTAGTTATCGGACATTTCTGTGACCATTTCCACTGTTTAATGTTCATGTCAAATGTGAGAAGTGCAGGAGATCCGTAACTTTGAATATATATTAGATCATCGATGCCACTGCTACCAAAAACATCATCAAACTCTCCAAAGCCTTGGAAGTATTTGTGTGGCATTCGGACAATCTCTTCCCACTTCTTATCGTGAAGAACCCAGATACCAATTCCTTTGATTATGTCGGGTCGATCAAGTTTGCCGATTCCTCCGACCATTACAAGCTTCTCCTTCATATTCATTAGACGAGCGCATGTCAAAGAACATGGTATATGAATAAAGCTCAAGCTAGCTTGAGAAAATCGGTTGAAGATATTATATGCGACTAACGCGTGGCGATTTTCTGGTGGAACACCCCCAGTATAGTAAACTACAAAGTACAACACACCATTGCATATCACACTCTCATCACCACCTCTCCACCCTGTCAAAACCTCGGTTAGCGGTGTCACCCATGCCTGCTCCTTTGAATCGTATATATTAATTGAGATATCCCACTGGAAAAAGTTTCCAGGCACTTGCTTTGATTTCACAATTGCCACAGTATAGTCATGTGATTCCTTGTCAACTGAAATTGCTAATGCACCGTAATCAGAACTCACCCCTGGGGGCTTTTGAAGCTTCCTGTAACTTTTAGTAATAGGGTTGCACATGCATAATTCGGTTCTGCTGTCATTGGCCGTGAAGCTGCTATCATTGTCCATGAAGCAAACTAAGCCATATGATGACGAAATGGACCAACTAGAAGTTCCGATGAAGGGGAGTTCAATGCAATACCATTTCCGAAGGTTGGGATCATAAGCTTGGCCAGTTGGTTCATCAGAGCTGGTGAACATAAAATACCAAGGTTTCTGTGGTAGCAAATGGGAAGGGTTCAATAAAAACCTTGCCGAAGTCGCGTGCCATCTTTTGCACACACAGCTTGCTCGGAAAATGCTGGCAATAGGAAGATAAGACAGAATACGCTCCAATAAATCATCAGGCAAACTTATGTCCACAGAAACATCACTCACATCATTATCAATTTCCTCATCAAGTTCCAAATCAAAGTTCACAGTCTCTTTTAGCATGTCATCATCGTAGTGGCTGATCCATGCTGTTTCTCCAGCCATAATAGAGCCGAAAGCAAAGGCCTAAGGAATATATTTAAAAATAATCAGCTTATCAAAACAAAAACAAAAAAAACAGATATTTTATATACTAGATCATGGAATTTCACCTACACTGAGTGAAGCATCACTCAACACAATAAAAAGAACAATTTAAACCATGCAACAAATAATACAATTGAAAGAACATAAACAATATCAAATGCGCACACACAACAGACAACTTTTCTGGTCTGGGTAAAGCAAGGGCCAACGGCACACTCAACAGATTTTACAAAATGAAAATTATACAAAATCAAAACCTGACAAGAGGACCAATAATATAAGGAGATAAAGGGGACATATAGCCATATTATATCTTCCTTTTAAGCATTGTTGTCAACTGTGGATCGCAAAAATAGCAATTTCTTCGAATTCCACTATGCTATAGAACTGCAATAGCGGCCATTTGACAGCACTCTTTACTAAATAATGTACTACCTCCGTACCAAAATATATGTCGTTTTGACCATATCACACAAATTATAAATGTAATAATTGTTGTGTGGAAAAGATAAATTATGAGTTAGTTTACAAAATTATCCCTCATTAATGGTATGTGAGAGATAAATTATAAAATTGAAAGAAGAAAGAGAAATAATTAATTAAGGGTATAAGAGGAAAAAGAACATTAAATGTTTCATTGGTAATGTAAAACGACATATATTGTAGTACAAATTTTTTTCTTAAAACGACATATATTTTGGTACGGAGGGAGTATCAGTATCAGTATCACAGAACAATAACAATTTGTTTAAATTTTGCTATGCAATCAAAGACAAATTCTAGCCCCTGGTTTGATGTTTTGCAACAAACATTGCTATGTACTAGCAGCACTAACAGATAGCCAAATAAAACAATATATACGTGTATAAATCTGCGGCGAGTTTAGCAGAATCACGAAGAAACACACATCAAAATCCACTGTGATTCCATACATGCACATACAAAATTGAAAAACATAAAAAACACAAATCTCACATTCATCATATGAAAGAATTTAGCTAACAGAAGTTATTCTCACAAGTCCACATGTGTACAAGAATAACCCAAAAGGGAAGATTTTTAACAAAGTGAAGTAACAATTTTCTATTCTAATAATGTAGATCAAACACTGCAACTTTCTGATTCATTTCAAGCATTTTAATTAACATCAAAATTTAGAAGAAAAAAAGACAAGAATCCTAATCAAATCAAATTATTAAATACCCAACTTCCTAAATCTTGAGATGAATAATAATCATTCAGCATACATACAAACAAATTACCTACAGAAATGAAATTCATACAGATCAATGAACACAGAGGAACAGCAACAAATATAGAGAAAAAAAACAACCTTAAAAAAGAAAAAGATAACAATTTGAGGATACCCATTACAAAAAAAAGAAAGATAGATACCTTGTTTGAAAGAGTGGATCCAATAGTGTCAAAGTGGAAAAGGGAGTGAAATGGAAGAAGAAGGAAACCCTAAAAAGCTTAAAGAACGAAATGAGTTGATGAAGCAGAGAGAGAGAGAGAGAGAGAGAGAGAGAGAGAGAGAGTTGATGAAGATGATGCGACAAAAACGACGTGAAATGAAGTGCGGTTTATTTTGGCTTTCGGATGGAAGGTGCTTTTTGTGTGGGGAAGAGGGAAGTACTCAACAATAATTAATACCAGTTGAGAGATGATTTAAACCACTTAATGTCATAATTGACTTTTAAATTTGATTAAATTGATGATAAAAACTAAATAAAAAAAACATTTGAATAACATTATAACAAATATAAATTTTACAAAATTTATTATTAGATTAAAAAATCTTGTTGTCACTAATGACAGACTTGCGATTGAAAGCAATAATATTGCCAGGAAAATTCTAATGCAATGTTTTTTTCTTGAAATGGCTAAATTTTATTCAAGTATACTCTACAACGAGAAGTAAAAGAGTAGTAAAAGAAAAAAATAATAATACAAGCATAAGCCCCCTGTCACAAACACAAAGAGAGCAAAGCCAATACAACATAACCCAACAACACAACACAAAGCCAAAAACTTCACAACTTAAAATACCACCGCGTGGAGCCTCACCACAGAAACTCAACAAAACAAAGCACAACAAAACATAACCAGCTCCATAATCACACCACACGTGAATCCTACATTACCGCGACAAGCAATCTCTGGGATTCCAACATTCCTCATAAAACAAACATGGCGGCATCTTCAAACGTGCTAGACTCCACTTCCAACTCATCATTTTAACTTCCTCCACCATTTTACTAGCAATTGTTGCGGAGCAATAATTTTAGATAACATACAATTGTTGCGGAGCAGGAATGTGTGTAAGAGATGATAACGACAATTTTATTCGGGCTCAAACGTTATGAAAATTTGAAAGTCCATTACCATATGAAGTGGAGGCGAGTGGTTTGAAGAAATCAATCAATTGATTACAAAATTTGGGTTACTCTAATATTGTCGTAGGACTGAATTGCAAGCTGGTGGTAGATTGCATAAGTAGTAAGCTTAATGTTCAACCTGAATTTGGAGCAATTAGGCACGTTTGTAAAGCTATGTTGTTGTTAGTACTAGTACTACTACCAATCTTTAGGATAAGTTTCGTTTAAAAGAGAAACCAACAATGTTGTTAATTTGTTAGTTAGAGTATCGCTATCTTTGTTAGTCGCCATTTTATTTTATTTTGGTTTTAACCCTCTTGTTTTAAGCAAAATGGGACGAAGCGAATTCTGACATTATGTTATTTTAGTCTCGTTCCAAACACAGTTGTAGTAGGATCGAACTATGGTCCTTCTAATCAAGTCCAGCATCAATTACCACTTAACCTAACGTTTGATCGCTAGTTACCAAACTTTTTATTATATATCTTCCATGTTTTTTTATGCAATATATCTTCCTGTGTTTTTTTTTACTAAAATATGCTCGTATTTTCTTATGTTAAAATTCAGTTATTGAGTCTCTGCATAATAATTCAAGTAATATGAACTGAGGATATACAAGTTAGATAGAAGAAAGTTTCCTAACATATGCAACTTATCTTTTAGATTAAAAAAACTCAATTATTAAATGAAATGCGTTAAAGGAAGGTTTTTTGTTCCAAAAAAAAGGAAGGTGTTTTTGACAAAAATAGTTGAATAAATGCAAGCCGGTGATGAGCATTTAAATGCAACTGTGCAAGGGAAATTGTTTTTTAGGCTTCAATATGGTCTCAAAAACGTGAAACTTTTTTTGGATTATACAAACCGAACACATAACTGTTTCGTGTTATACGATTCAAAATTGTTCCATTTTATTATTATGAGTCCAGTTCGAAAGTTATCTACTAAACTGGTTCATAAGTTATATGTCAAAATTTACGTACACAAACTTTCTTAAAAAATAAAAAACTAATCAGTTTAAAGCAAAGATTACATGTTTTATGCCTCTAAATGAGTGTAGGATACTCGAAATGAGCCAATAAACAATGGTTGGAAGCCTGAAAACATTAAAACCCTAAAAAAATACTTCTTTCTCTTTCAAAGAGGTTGAGTGTTTGAGAAGTGTATCTTCTGATAGTTGTCATTTAAAAATCAATTTCGGATCATAACTTCCGAAATTCAGATTATATAATCCGAAATATATCAACACTGAATACACTTTCAAAATATATAATACAAAATACTTTTGTTTAGATGTATTTAAAAGATACTCTCTCTGGCCTTATTTATAAGCAAAAATCATTTTTTAAGTTCATTGAACAAGTGATGTATCTAACCTATATTTAAATTAAATACATAACTTGTTCAATAAATCTAAAAAGTGACCTTTACATATAAATAAGGTCGAAAAAATAAATATCAAAAAGAATAGTTTAAATATTTTAGGAGGCGTGAATGCAATATTCCTATGCAAGTAGTTCCAAATGCAGCCCACACTTAACATTATCTCGTAGGAACTAACTACATCTCCCAAGGAGGGCACAAATTTCAATAGGGCCTCCTCTTATCCTTCATTTCTTCGTCATTTTCTTGTCTCATTTCATTCTCTTTCTATGAGAAAATCATCCTCTTCCAATGACCCATACTCATTCACCTATATCTAATTTCTTAGAAGAAAAAAATATCATAAGTGGCGTTACTTTTTTGTTCATAACATCGATAAAAAAATATACAATGTGATAATGTATAAAGTGATGATTTTTTTTTGTGCTAAAACAAGGTTTTTCAAGGAAATATTTTCTGTTAATTGAAAATTCGACAGCGAAATAAGTAAAATTTAATTAAGAATTTTTTTTTTATGAGATATTGAATTCAAAATTTTTTAAACAATTCTTAAGAATAACTTATTATTAATTTGATTGCAATCACTTTATTATTTTAAGAAGAGAAATTCAATTGCTCAAAAAGTAATTTTGAGTAAAGTTATTTGTCTAATTACTCAAAATAAGCAATTTTACAAATATAATAGTCAAATTAAGAGGCCTAAAATTATTAATTGGAGTTTGTAAGTGAAATAGAAAGATGACTTAAAATCATACTCGTTATTGTAAAATCTAAGTTTGAATTTTAAATAAAAGTGTTCAACTTAATAAATCGATATTATCGATTGAATTATTAGTTACGGACTGAGCATATCAATTCAATTCTAAACTAAAAAAGAAGTTTTATATCGAAAAATACACAATTTCCTAAACACTATTACTATATTTGATTCTTTGAAGGCACTTGTTAGTATCGCCATTTTACTTTCAAAATAAAAAATATTACCATAATTTATAACATTTTTTTTATAATAATTATAAACAAAAATATATCAACTCAAATTGAAATAGAAATAGAAAAAAAATTATACTATCATCATAATTTTGTATTGTACTATCCCATTTGCTCCCTATATATATACTATTTGTATCAATCCCTTGTCTCAACTCATTCCATTTTCACTAGTCACAACAAAGAACTTCTATTACAAAAATGGACCTTGGAACCTATGGCTACCCTCCACCAACAGCAAAGAAAACAATCTCTAACTATGATGTACCAGAAGGAGTTGAAGTTAGAGGAAGATATGATGCAGAGTTTGCAAAAATTCTCACCAAAGATGCTTTGAAATTTGTTGCTGACTTGCAACATGAGTTCAGAAACCATATAAAGTATGCACTAGAGTGTAGAAAAGAAGCAAAAAGAAGGTACAATGAAGGAGCTCTACCAGGCTTTGATCCAGCTACTAGATACATAAGAGAAGGAGAGTGGATGTGTGCAACTGTTCCACCAGCTGTTTCTGATAGAAAAGTTGAGATTACTGGTCCTGTTGAGAGAAAGATGATCATCAATGCTCTTAACTCTGGAGCTAAAGTTTTTATGGTTAGTACTTAGTAGTTACTACTATTAATTTTTTTTGCGTTAACATTCCGGTTTTCGGAGAAAAGGAGACCTGATAATTTGAAGTTATGTCGGGAGGTAAGTTTAGATGAGAAATATTTTAGTCATGGTGAAAATTTAATGCACATGCACTTTTTTTCTCTTAAAAAATGTTTTATAAAGACTTCTATCTTAGATTTCGATTATGTGTGGCCAAAATATTTTCGGTAATTATTTATAGCTATTGAATTCAGCCGATGAATCAACATATAAATCTACGAGGCATAGTTCAAAGTGGTTCATCTGAGATACTAGAACGAATTTGAGAAGGAGGTTCAGGGTTCAAATCCTGACTAGTAACATAACATTAACGACTAACATTTATCTATAAAAATATATAAATGTTTATATTTGAAATTTGATTTGGTGATGTCCAAACAAGTCATTTTATCTTGATTCAATGATTTTGACAACAAGTATTTTGATTGCATACATATGTTTAGCCTATGTTTGTGTCACGGTGGATATGCCAGAATCATACACTTAATAGTTTTAGTTTTAGATAGAAGCTAGTAGCTATATATGAGCATAACCAATAAAAGTTTCTGATGAAAATGGAACCAAAAACTTAATTATTTTATTTTGGAATTCTAAGGCTGATTTTGAGGATGCACTTTCACCAAGCTGGGAGAATCTTATGAGAGGTCAAGTGAACTTGAAGGATGCTGTGGCTGGGACCATAACATTCCATGACAAAGCTAGAAACAAAGTTTACAAGCTGAATGATGAGATAGCAAAGCTTTTTGTGAGACCAAGAGGTTGGCACTTACCAGAAGCTCATATTCTGATTGATGGTGAGCCTGCAACTGGTTGTCTTGTTGATTTTGGTCTTTACTTCTACCAGAATCACTCAACTTTTCGGCGTACTCAAGGTGCTGGTTTCGGCCCTTTCTTCTACCTTCCAAAAATGGAGCATTCAAGGTAATATAGTAACTTAATATGAGTACTATGCAACCATATCAGCCAAAGAAGTGAAGAACAAGGCTAAATTGGTTGATTTTAGTTGTTATGTTTGAATAAATTGCTTAATTAAGTGCTTATAGCAAAAACATTTATCATATAAGTGCTTATGTATTACTGTATAAGTTATTTCTATAGCAAAAGATAAATAATCAGTCAAAAAGTTAAAATAACCACATGGTCTATCGAAGAGTCTCACAAGTGTTATGTCAGTAGATAAACTCAAATAAGTCAATTCAAATACCACGAATATTTCATGATTTTAGTCAAGGCGAAAAAATTGAAGTCAGTCTTTTAGCGATATTAGTTTAATTTTTAATACAAGAAATCAAGAATCGCGTGATTTGATTGACAGAGAAGCTAAGATATGGAACAAAGTGTTTGAGAAGGCGGAGAAGATGGCAGGAATTGAAAATGGAAGCATCAGAGCCACAGTTCTGATTGAAACACTACCTGCAGTGTTTCAAATGGATGAAATTCTGTATGAGCTCAGAGATCACTCTGTTGGTCTGAACTGTGGGCGTTGGGATTATATTTTTAGTTATGTTAAGACCTTCCATGCTCATCCAGATCGGTTGCTACCCGATCGAGTCCAAGTTGGCATGTCTCAACACTTCATGAAGAGCTACTCGGAGCTTCTCATTAGGACATGTCATAGGCGCGGCGTACATGCCATGGGAGGAATGGTATGTAATTTAAGTTATTTAGCCCGTTTGATTATGCATCGTTTTACATAGACATTCATCGACTATGATTGTAGGCTTAGTTGAACTAGTTGAACTTTGTTGAACTTATCTATCGGCATAAGTTCTAGAGTAGGCTTATTTGTATAAAATGTATCTTGATTCAATGTATTCAACAGGCAGCACAAATTCCAATTAGAGATGATCCGGTGGCTAATGAAGCAGCATTAGAATTGGTAAGAAAAGATAAGCTTAGAGAAGTGAAGGCCGGGCACGATGGAACATGGGCTGCACACCCTGGTCTAATTCCATCATGCATGGAAATTTTCAACAACAACATGGGAAATGCTCCTAATCAAATAAAAACAATGAAGCGCGACGACGCTGCAAAATTAACCGAAGAAGACCTCTTGCAGATACCTAGAGGAGTCCGAACTATGGAAGGTTTACGGTTGAATACAAGGGTTGGAATTCAGTATGTGGCAGCATGGCTAACCGGGTCAGGTTCTGTACCTCTTTACAATCTCATGGAAGATGCTGCGACTGCGGAGATTAGTAGGGTTCAGAATTGGCAGTGGCTTAAGTATGAAGTTGAACTTGATGGTGATGGACTTGGAGTGAAAGTGAGTAGAGAACTTTTTGGTAGAGTTGTTGAAGAAGAAATGGATAGGATTGAAAAAGAGGTTGGAAAAGATAAGTTTAAGAAAGGAATGTATAAGGATGCTTGCAAGATTTTCACTAGGCAATGCACTTCACCAACACTTGATGAATTTCTCACACTTGATGCGTATAATTATATCGTCTTACTTCACCCTGTGGAACTGTCGAAGCTTTGAATTTTGAATTGGTTCATACTTCATTGTGGTTTATGATAAATTTATTGTTTTGAATCATGTATTATGTTACCTAAGTTGTCCCATATATTTTTCATTACTTCGTAGTTTATGCGGAAGGGCTAGTTTCTTATGTTATGTATAATCAAAAAGAATAAAGTCTGTGATTGTCCTATATGGAGTGATACCACTTATGCTTTATGTTTGCTAGCAAAGAAAATAAAACTGTTCGAGCAACTTAATTTGTGTTACTTTGTTACATAAAGCTTTGAATTATATCATCATAGTTCCACCCTTGTGGAAGTGTTAAAGCTTTGAATTTTGATTTGGTTCATACTTCATTGTGTCATATGTTACCTAAATTTTCCCTTATCTTTTTCATTATTACTTCATAGTTTATGTGGAAGGGTCTAGCTTCATATGTTATACATAATTGAAAAGAATAAGGTCTATGATTATAGCTATTTTGAATGATACCAATTTTGCTTTATGTCATCTAGCAAAGAAAATATTATTATACACATTGAACTGTCTCAAAATCTGATGCAAACACGTGAAAAATAATCTAGTAAGAGTAGCAAAAACTCTAGCGCTGAGATGCAAACAGTGTGGTATATAGCCGGTCTATATATAGATCAGAGTCTATTCGCGAGTCTGATAACCATGTATAGATCAGAGTTATTTCCTTAAGCAAGGTAGGCATTGTGAGATCAAACAGCAATTACCGATAATGGATGCAACTCTGACCTTAACCAATCTATAAGATTGCAACTATTTTCGTATTAATCAAGATGCGGCGCTTTTTTCACCTTTGGACCTAATTCTATGTCTCTCTAGTCTTGCTTCAAGTAATTTTGCCAACAATGTGTTTTCTTTTACTCCCTTTGGCAATTTGGTAGAAGACTCAGTTTTGTCAAAATCTGAAGCAATCAACTTTGATTTCCACAGTTTTATGTTGTCTTCTCTCATTTCATTTGATTTCTTCTCCACTAAGCAACTCTCATTATTGTCATTAGATGACATGTTCCTCTCCATGTTTGCTTGCAAGTGACAGTCTTCAGTGATTTCATTTGACATAACTTCTTTCCTAATGGAACTTACGCTTCCTTTATTTTCTCTATGGAGCACGGTAGCATTGTTTCTTTGTGCTCTGGAGCCGAGTTTTCGGAGTCCTTCAACAGTAATCTCTTTCGTTTCAAAACAATCATTATCAGTGGGATCTTCCTGATCCATATTTTGAGATGCACTTGTAGCATCATTTAGTGGAAAGGAATCCAGAGGGTAAACTTCCTTGAGCTCCTTTGGCGAAGAGTAACCGTATTTTCTAAAATCAACGGAACGTTTTGCATGAAGAAATGTTTCTATATCAAAACCTAACTTTTCAACAATTGAGATTCTCTCTATGTAGTCACTGTCCGATTGAGCTAGCTTCATTTGTGCGCGCTCGTCAAGCCAAGCTTCTGAAATATGAAGTATTAACCGATCAACGCTATTCCCTTTAACATAACCATTCCTAGATTTCTTCCTAAGACAATGTACTTGTTGGTCATAATCTCTAATTCCTTTCGCAAACTCGTTGCACAAGTTCTCCAAAAGGATCCGTGCTTTTCTCTCTCTCTCAAGGCTTCCCAAACAACCAAACAACGAAGACTTTACTTCAGAAAGCTCCCTAGTAAGCTTCTGATGCAAGCTTTCGTAGTGCTTTCGTAACCTTCTCTCATCTTCTAGCTCTTCCTCGAGTGATTGTACAACATCTTTAACTCTAACATGTTCTTTATTCTTTGTAACAAACTTTTCCGTCGTCATTTTCTTCATTAACGTCTCCATTTCCTGCAAGTTCATTTGCTTTGCCTGTACTAGTTCCACTTTTAAGGCTTTCATTGCTGATATATTTGATGCATGCTGTTCTTCGAGACTCCATATTCGGTTTAGTACATTAATTAACTCTGTCGATCTTGTAATGTTGTATCTTGATTCTTCCATCATACCTTTGAAGTCTGCTGCACATTTGTATGGCACAACCTGTTTAAAGCGAATAACATACGCATTATTCTAAACAGCAAATATTCATCTAAAACCTTAAAATATTCGGCATATGAATCATGTCACTTATATATTGCTCAGCATTTCAGTGAATGCCCCTAATGAAAAACAAGTTGTTAAACGAAAGTAGGAGTATATAGAATCAATCACACATGAGAAAATTCAATAGAAATTAAATACCTAAGAACAATACACTTAACTTTAGACAATAAATAAGAAAAGAAGGGAACATAAGGATAATACTACAATTGGCCATGTGCAATTATATTTTTCTTTTACACATCAAAATCAAACTCACTTGCTTAACTAACACACACGAACCAACTCTATTAAATTTAACCATTTGGTCAGAGATTGAATCCTTGACCTATGCATATGAGATCAACCTTTTAAATTGAATAGATCTTAACACTCTTGTATAACATTGTATATATTTATTTCTATCTATTACTTTTTACCTTTTACAGTTATAACACATTTCAACTGAAAATAATTTAAAGAAAATAGAAGTAATTGAGTGTAACTACCATGTCCATGTCATATCAGCCTATATTTGGTATCACGGTGGAGGTGACAGAAACGTGATTCTGGCCACGAATCATTGTGATTCTGGCACCTCCACCGTGATACTAAGGACGCACTTAGAGTCATATACCAAACACACTTGCAATACGAGGAAAGACAACATGGAGTATTGAAGAAAGAAAAAACCAAATAAAAAGGACAACTTTTTTTTTGAAAGAAACAAAAAAACAGCACATAAACTAAGATTAAACCTGATCAGAAGCTGTATCTGGTGGAGGCTGAGTCAATTGGTGATGGAGACGGCGGCGGAGAGTGGTACCCGTGCCACCACATTTGTTCATTTTAACAAATGGGGTATAATGAATTTTCCAGAAATTAGCACATAGCTTTCTTGCAGAAATGGTTGAAGTTGAAAGAATGCTATTTTGTTGAGATATAAGATCAAGTGATCTCCATGTGAGTGATGGAGTACTACAACAAGTTCCTCCCTTTTTCCCTACCAAAACACCTTTCTTCCACGTTTCCACCATTACTCTATCTTTTTCAAAACTCATTACCTCAATGTTTAAATTTCAAAATTTATTTCCTATGTCTTAATAGTTTGAGACTTTGCAATGTTAATATGTCTTATATGTTTCTATGAACAAAGTTTAGGTTGTGTCAAAAAAAATGAACATGTTAAGTTACATTTGAGCTAAGCGTTACCAAATTTATTTATAGCCATAGCAACTTCAGCAGTTACTTCTTATTAGCTGGGTCCACTGTCATTATGTCCTCATTGCCCAAAATCCCAAATTTTGGATATTTTGTCGCCTCCAATGAACCCTTTGGTTTTCAAAGGGAATGACATCGTAATTAAGACTTCGGCCACAAAGTAAGTAAAATCTGACTAATAATTATTTTATAATTGAATTTTGATTATCTTGTAGTGTAACTCCTTAACCACTTGAAGTTAATATATATCTCATGTTTATAAAAAAAATGTTAGCTGGTCTAATGGTAATTGACGCTGGACTTGATACATGGATCGATATCCCACAACCTCGTTTAAAAAGTGACTAAAATCACTTGATATTAGAATTTGCCCTGAACTCTTAACTACTAGACAACTCTTGACTAATATATTTTATTATGTTGTCTTGGTCAATGTGTGGATATTGGGCTTAAGCTAGGGACTAAGGGTCCAAAAATTGTACACAACTTTGCAAATGGTGCAATGATCCTCATGATCATGAAGGCATGAACCATAATAAAGAACTTGTGGTCCATGTTACATATAATACCATACAATGGAATTTACTCCCTCTTTTTGTTTTGGTATATTAGAATGATAAATTACTCCCGTCAGAGATCGAACTCTAAACTTCACCCTGCCCAATCCATATGTCCCCAACTCTTATCACTTGAGTTATCCTACGGGGATGAATTTACTCCCTCTACAACAAGTAGTTCTTTATTTTGATCCTTTCTTATTAATAAAGAACTACTTATTATTTTGATGATCTCATCATCATGAAAAGCCAAAGCAAAAGAGTACTATTCATAGTAGAAGGGTTTTGGGTTTTAACTTTTGTGCCCTGGTGGTTATACCTTTGTACAAACTTAACATTTTTTTGTCTTTCATTCAACTTCAATAGCAATATATATTGCCTTGAAAGATGATTAATTGGACAGCAAAATTGAAACCAACCCTACGGTTTAACACAAGAGTCAGAGGACCACAATTATCCTTATTGGACCACTTTTTCATTTATTAGAAAAAACTTATCCTTCTTGAATTGATTGTGGTCCTAAACCTTGCATTTTAAATGAAATCAACAACATACCAATTTTGACATCCATCATAGGTAATAATGATCGTATAATTGTGTAAATATCAATCTTACCCAATCAAAAAATATGACTTGTAGTGAAATGTCATGCCTAGTTATTTGAGACGAGGATATCTGTAAAACACTCTGACGTAAAAATCAGCGTGAAATGAGAGATAGAGAGATAAGATATCTGAACCCGTTACAAAAAAAGAAGCATCCGACGCAAAACCACGATCATCAATGAGAGGGCGATGATTCCGATATCAACTGTTACAGATGGAGGATCATACGACCGTTGAGGATGTGCCCTTGGACTGAACTAACTTGTATGTATTTGCGTTGAGCAGGTCGGATTGGGCTTTGACCCGGTCCATGTGACATCAAATGGGCATGAAAGGAGCAAATCATAAGTTCAAATGCATTTTGTCCCAAAAGATAGTATCTATTAAAGATTTTTTTTGAGCCATGAGACATGTTTCAAGTTTTAAACCAATTTAGTCACTATCAATCCATTTCACCATTTAGTTTACGATTCAATTAGATAAAACAAATTTTGCAAAGGGGAATATAATGTTCAATTCAAATCACAGCAAACATGGACAACATATTTAAAGATACCCGACAAGGACACAAAAATTACTCAACAAAAGCTTGTTCTCTTTTGTCACATACAGAGTAACATGTGTTTGGAAAACAAAAGTACTAACAAAGAAAATTCAAGGCATAATAATAGTGCAACAGAAAAATGAAAGCAACCTCTAACTTTTCAGAATCTTGAAAAGGCAAATTAGTACACTGGTTTGGTTTCTCAAAAGATTAGACTATAATTTATTGATAATTAGCAATCTATGAAAATTTACGAGATTCCCTTCTTGGCATAATAATGTTATCAAATTGGAAAATAAAAATAATCACCCCAAAAGAATGGCACAGGGATGCAATGTATTCAATAATCAATGTTCACATAATTACTAGCATACACTCCTTTCGTCCTAAAATTTAAATAAAAATTGATCAATAAAAGTCGGTGTAAAAATTATTCTACATCGTTGATTCATATTCTATTTTCTCAAATAAATAACGATAATATTTTAAGAAGTTGTATACTTTAACGTTTTTTAGATTTACACCTTAGTACATAGTTTCTATTAAACTTCAAATATTTTTTATTCGTTAAAGTTAAGTGTAGGAATTTGTGGGCGAGGAAGGTAGGAATATAATTTGGGTGTCCAGTATAATTGTCTGGACTCTGTAAACCGCAAGTTTCCAGTGGAAATTTCCTAAATGGGCTTATCTTGGGCTTTATAGATACTTGGACTATATTTAGATAGTTGTTCTTTATTTCTTTAAATTGATCTATCAAAAAATAATTTTTGGTAGTATAAATTTTATCGAGAGATATTTTCTTTTAGTATTTTAAATTTTATTGAAAGTTATCTTTTGTTATTACAAATCTTACTAAAAGATATATTTTAATTGTGTTTTTTTCAGTGTGAATAATGCGGGGGAAGACGAAGAACAATCTTCCTATTATTTATTAAAACTAGTGCTGATTTTCTTTTTATCCACTATTGTCATGTAGTAAAACTTACATATGTATTGATTTGGAATTTAATATATATGCACTAACTGTCTAAAATTATTTTACATGTGCATTTAATCAAATCACGTCATGTAAGTATTTATGGAAGCTTTCTACTTAACGCGGCTCTGATATAATGTTAATTGAAGTTAAATCTTTCATTTTGATTTGATGCATTTCTATTTGAGTCCTCATGAGTCATGAGTAAAATTTATTGTATAATAGAAAAGGATGTTGAACATATGGTCCAACATTAACTTGTTCCTTAAAGTTGTGGGACAGGACCCTCAAATAAGGAGAACATACAGTTGTAAAACAAAGGTCATTTTCATTATTTGTCATTCACATGGTTGGGGTTTGTAGTTTATATATTTTTGTTTGATTGCTGTTGAGACACTTGATCAGAATGGGAAGTTATCCCATGCACTTTTGCCACCAAATTTCGTTAAGGCACAAGAAAAGACTACCCATGAATCATTCATTCCAAAATAAAAGTATTTAGTAGTTCTTTGGAAACAAATTTCATGTCATTGCGTTAAATCGTTAATATAATAACTATTGTAGATAGTCCGATCAAAAAATAATAGTTGAGATTAAAACCGTGAGAAAATTGTACTAAATAGGTCAGAAACGTCGAATTATTTTTCATTTTTTCTACAATAGAGATCGCCTACTGTGTGTAACTGCATGAATGCATGAAGTAACTAAAAAACAATCTAAATTATTAGTTTCTTATGGTGTCATAATTCTATTACACAAATTTGACAATTTATGTTAGAGACTTATATGACAATAACAAGTATGACAGATGAGAAAATATGTCATGTTTGAATTGGTAGTGATGACAAAACTATGAATTATTATTATATCATAATTGTGTCGAAATTTTAAATTCTAATTTTTTGTGAGAAAAAAAATGATATATATTACGCTATAATTCTGCCAAATTTACTATAAATTCTCCAACATACATTGATACATTCAATTTTTTTTTTGTAAGTTGATACATCCAAATAATGTTATAACTTTGTTTGATTACCCAAAACCTACTAGTTAGTATGCCTTGTATATACAATTCGACTCGACTCATTTTCAGCCCTATATATAACTATTTTGTTCTACATATGCTATGTAAGAAGTAAGGTTTTGTTTTTGACGAAAAGTAAGAAGTGAAGTTTTAAAGTTTTTTTTTTTTTGACTAATAGAAGTAAAGTTAATACCTTAAACATTTGTTTTATATTGTTCTCATGAAAAGAAAAAAAAAACTCTTGTTTATCTTTCTATTTCTATAATAGATTAATAGGGGATTAACATTGCTAATTACGTTTGTCTCAATTTGGTCTATGTTTAATATTACCGTGAATGTACCAGAATTATGGTGATCTACTGTAATTTTGTAAAAACTACAACTTGTAATTTCTACGAAATTAAAAAAGTCTTTGTGATTTTAGCGCATCTACCATAATATCAAATATACACGAATTGATTCATCATCTTTTTATATCATTGAACTTTCATCTTTTAGAGGAGAGATACTAGCCTCCTATATCAATATGACTAGGGATGGCAAAAACACCCAAACCCGCAGGCCCCGCCCGAACTCGAACCCGAGTTGACTGGGTTTAGGTTCAGGTTTGAGTGACACCCGATATTTCAGGTTCGGGTTTGGGTAGTGTCAAACCCACACCCGAAACCCGAAATCACACCCGTTATATATTAAATTATATAATTATCTCTCTTACATTAGCATATTGTAGACTATTTTAACGTTGTAGACTAATTTACATCCTTATTTTAATGTTGAAAACAATGTTAGCATGTTGTAGACTGTAATTTCGTTGAATTTTCCGTATTTTTTTACTTTTGTTAATGTAAGTTCGGGTAGAAAACCCAAACACAACGGGTTTGGGTGCTATTTTGCCACCTGAAAGTCCCTTTGGGTTCGGGTTTGGGTTTACCTGATATTTCAAATTCGAATTTGGGTAGTGTCAAACTCGCACCCGACCCTATCCGTTGCCATCCCTAAATATGACCCTACAAGCTACAGGCCACCAGCCCACATTATCAACTCTCCATAAGATTATGAAAATCACATTGGCCCTTTCTTTTTTCTTTTAATGTTAAAAGTTAAGTTTAAGGCCCAGGAAAAAAATCCTAAAAGAAAAGAAACATTCAAAAATAAACCAAAAGGAAGAAAAACTTAGAACCTACCAACTTTAATAGACTCAGTCCGATTCAATCACAAACTAATCTGAGAATCATTTCACCGTTCACTTGCGAAAGTTCAATTGTAGCTTGAACAAAAACTTCATATAAAAAACAAACTGATATAATACAAAAATTGGCACAATGAAGATTCAAATCTAATACAAAAGTAGTCCAGTTGAAAGTGTCAAACCTACACTACCAATCAAATCATCTTCTCAAGTGTAGAATTAACTGATTAATTGGGATGAGAATGTTGTAATTGTCTTCTAACCATGTTTGAACCATCTATAATTTTCTCAGGAAATAAGACGATCAAATGTTTCATAATTGTTAGAATTGAGATTTGGGCCTAACTCGTCTTTATAAAATCGACTTATTTGTTAGGTGAGGGTTGTCTCTCACTTATAAATAAATATTCAGGTCATCTTACAATAGATGTGAGACTACACACCCCCTCGCGCCCAACACTATTGCAGATTTCAATCTGCATCATAATATCATACTACAATTTATATTAGAGCATCATTAATTTTAAAAGAACACAAACATGAATTTTCTTCTGTTTTGAAGATAGAGACCCCTTTTCTTATACTATTTTTATTATAAATTTTACACAATACAAAAAATAAATAATTGCAAGTTGCAATTGTTAATGTTGAAAATCATAATAGGAAGAAATGTTACCTCATTTCAAAATGTCCAAAATATGATCAGAATGAGAGAATAAAATTTAGTATAATTTAATTTGATGCCGCATTTTTTATTTTTATCCCATCATCTATGTCACTGTCGCTAGAATCAATGTCGACTAGTGTTTCAATTTTCAATTACTTGGTCACTAATCACTAAGTATTAGGGAAAATATTACTTAAATAATGGAGTTACTAAAATAATACAGTAGAGTTATTGGTTACTAGATGGCCATAGCCGCTAATTTTACTAATTTACTCTACTAATACTAATATTTTAATTAGTACTAGTATAGATAATAGTGAAGGTTTGGTTAATTTATTTAGTCTGATATTTTTTTTAAATAATATCTAGGCTAGTATTTTAAATTGTACTAGTATTTTTTTATCTAGTCTAGTATATACTTTGAGTTTTAAGGTCTTTTTGCTCAAGACATCATCCATTCATCTTAAATTTCTTTTTAAAAGAAGAATTTGAGAAGTTAAAATAACGTTAATTTTTTATTTATTATAAAATAACGTTAGTTTAAATATTGGTGAAGGAAACATAACAATTATAATACTTAATTAGTACTAGCATTTGTCTATCCAAAAGAAGAAAAAAAATCTATAAAATGTTGTTAACTAAATAAGGTAAATGTTAAAAAAATTGATATTAGAACTAAATAAGTTACGTAATTAGTAGTATTGTTTTTCAACTTCATATTATTTACCACTTACTTTTTTATGAATATTTATTGCTTTCCTATTTTTTTTTTTAATTATGTAAAACAATTCAAGCATTTCAATAAAGAAAATCAATATAGTTTTTTTTTTTTTGACTAAAGAAAATCAATATAGTTGAAAATTGTTTTACTTGTCTCAATCGTGAACCAAATTCATTCACTCTTTTCTCTGCTTTTTGACCATTCTCTTTATTTTCTTCTTCTTCTTCTTCTTCTTCTTCTTCTTTTGTCGTTAAAATGAAGACACCCGCCAGTCCAACTTCCCAAATGTAAGTCATCTCTGTTTTGGATATAGATTTTTTTTTGCACCATTTGTAAAATATGATGCACTATATTGTACACAAAGTATGAGTTTATGCATCATTATACAAATCGACTCGATATAAGGTTAGGTGTCTAGATTACCAACCTCAAGATAGATTTATGTTATAAGGATAGGGTGAGGGCAAGAAGCAAAGGGAAAAATTCAAAGTAAAAGACGATTTTTTCCACTATTAAATAGTATGTAATAAATTGAATACTATTTTCTCTTCCTCTTTTCGTCTTCAAAACTCTTTTATTTTTTTTTCTCCTTAACTCTCAAACAAAATCTAAACTACGACAACAACAGAAATGAAATAGTTGTTTATACTATTCACCATTAATTGCATATTTGCATGTCATAAAATAATGATGATTTTTTTAACAGTGAAAATCCACATTAATCAAAGTATAATAATACTTAATTAATTCTAATAGAATGTGACTCATTTGTCCTAGAGTGAAGTGTATGAAAAACACAAAGACAAACTAATTTCACACTCAGTCGGCATTGGCAACAACTCCCATCTCAATCCCCAGGCTCATTGAGAAGCCGTTTGAATATTCTTCTAAAATAGTGAACAAAGTAGTGCTTGCTACCCATTAATTATAAAAGCAAAGTTTCATTTAACCTTTATTTGTCACATCTCCACCAAGGAAAATAAATCAACATTTTTTGCTATAACAGCAGGCGTGGACCTCACTTCTCCACCAACCAAACCATTACAAAGTTTATTTTACATTTCAAAAAGTTTGCAAAAAAAATTAAAATAATGTTTTGTACGGACGACACACCTACTACACTCAATTACATATGACACATGACACATTGACACATGCACAATATAATTTGATCTGAGTATAGAACATTATAATTGGCTCATCAATAAATCAAAGAGATTCATGTGGTATACAACTAGAAAAATTAAAGGTACATAAAGTCCATTCAATATAATCACCGTACAACTAACAAAGATTTACCTATATATATAAGAAATGGGCAATGAATATTGATATGGACACTTCTAATTTCAAAACATTCATTTGATGATTTAACATCTTTTTTTTTCTCTATTCATTACATCACCAAAATATTATATTTATCACATCATTCTTACTATTTCGTTCTTACTAAACTTAAAATCTAGATAGTTGGATTTTTGATCAAGTAAATTTAGACGTGACTGGTTATTTCTCGAGTTGACTCGTTCACAAGTCTGAATCCTTCACAAAGTTTCAATGTAAGTTTTTATTTTCGTAAATATAATGTACATACTTTTATATATAAATCATTTAATCTTGATCGGACGGTTGATAAGTGAATGAGTGTGTGTTGTCACGGTGGTGCCGGTGCTTGGACCGCACACAACCATATCCTTTATCTTGAGCCTATACAAAGATGAAGTGATTGTGGAAACTTATGCAGACTTGTGTAGATAATAATATAAAACACATGCCTCAATCATTCTTAATTCTAATTCTAATTATAATCTAACACAAGTTTACAGTATTAAATTAGTGTAGTACAGCCTGAATGTTCCACATTCTAAAGGACACTGTCACTGCAAGGCATAAGGATATTGGTCCACTTACAACTTGTACAAATAACATGTGATCAAAAGAAATTGAATCTTTTCAAACAAATTTCAAAAAGTTTCTTATTTGTCAAATCAAACAAATAAATTTAGATGTACCATAAAATTTATGGAACATGTTTGGTTCCACTTCTTTTCACTGCAGTCACGCGTACAGGGCCGGCCTTTCAACGCGAAAAGGAGAAGCAAGTATGATCTTGATTTGAAAAAACATGTGTATACACGACCCCGTACCGCGGCTCCAAACACTCCAATAGTAGATATGTTGTACAATGTACATCTCATTGTAATGCATCATAACATTGATAGATTAGAATGAGAAACTGTAATGAAAATATATAACTGATGCATTTTCAAATGTTTTAACTTATAAATTATAATAATAATCCAGAATCCATGAATAACCATAATTTATCAGCAAGTACACTTTGTATAACTGTTGAAACATGAAACAGAGTAATCATATTCAATTTAAACTTAGAAACAATGGATTAAAATAGCCAAAAACATGGCACAATTGTCAATAAGGTTGATTTATATGAATCACAAACTATGGAGCAATTTTAAGCCTAGGCTCAAAGCAAAAACCAGAGAAAAGCTGAAGAGGAAACCTCTTTGTTACCGGGCATTTCTGCGACCATTTCCAATGTTTAACCTTCATGTCGAATGTGAGAAGTGCAGGAGATCCGTAACTTTGAATATAAATTAGATCATCTTTTCCACTGCTAGCGAAAACCTCATCAAATTCTCCAAAGCCTTGGAAGTATTTGTGGGGCATTCGGACAATCTCTTCCCACTTCCTATCATGAAGAACCCAGATACCGATTCCTTTGATTATGTCTGGTCGATCGAGTTTGCCAATTCCTCCCACCATTACAAGCTTCTCCCTCATATTCATTAGACGGCCGCATGTTAGAGAACAAGGTACAGAAATAAAGCTCTTTCTCAAGCTAGCTTGTGAAGAACGAACAGAAATATTATATGCGACTAACGCGTGACGGCTTTCTGGTGGAACACCACCAGTGAAGTAAACTAGAAAATACAGCACACCATTGCATATCACACTCTCCTCTCCACCTCTCCACCCGATCAAAACCTCAGTTAGCGGCGTTGCCCAGGTTTCCTCCTCTGATTTGTAAAGATGAATCGAGATATCCCATTGGGAAAAGTTTTCAGGAACTTGCTTTGATTTCACAATTGCCACGGTATAACCATGGGATTCCTTGTCTACCGACATTGCTAATGCGCCATAATCGGAAAATCTCAACCCATAAGGCTCTTGAAGCGTCTTGCAACTTTTGGTAATAGGATTGCACATGTATAATTTGCGACTGCTGTCCATGAAGCAAACTAAGCCATACGATGAAGAAATGATCCAATTAGAAGTTCCAATGAAGGGAAGTTCAAAGCAATACCATTTCCGAAGGTTCGGATCGTAAGCACAACCAGTTGGTTCATCAGAGCTAGTAAACATAAAGTACCAAGGCTTCTGTGGCGGCGAATCAGAAGGGTTCCATAAAAACCTTTCAGAAGTAACGATTGAAAACCATCTTTTAGACACACTCCTTGCTCTGAAAATGCTTTCAACCGGGAGACATGCTAGGATACGGTCCAATACATCATCAGACATTATGTCAAGGGAAACAACAGTTCCATCTTTATCAACTTCCTCGCCAGGTTGCGAGGACGAATCAATGTCCTTAGTCTCCTTCTTTGTGTCGTCATCATAGTGGCTGATCCATGCTGTTTCTCCAGCCATTATAGAATCATGAGTAAAGGCCCTAATGAACACATTAAAGAACAATCGACTAATTAGTAAAACAAAATAACACAGTAGTAAAGAAAATCAAAGAATTTATCACCCAGAGATATACTAAATCATGCAAATTAACCTAAACAAAGTGAAGCACAACAACACAAAATGAAAAGGACAGTTTGAATTTAAATGAAAAACAAACAATACCATTAGTAGATCATAAAGAATATCAAATCAATCTGAAGAACTAGAGTTCAAACACACGAAAGAACATAAAGATCAGTCAGACTCTACTTGTCTCCCGACCAAAATTCAGATTATCAGGGCCATTTTCCTCCCGAAATCGGAGGATTGAGACCATAAAGAGAGAAAAATGCACAAACACAACAGAAAACTTTCCAGCACATAGTAAGGAAATATACAAAAGAGAATAGGATAAAGTACAGAAAAGACACAGTCATTTGATTTTACCCTGATAAAAGAAGATTCTGTGTACCTACTAATTTTCTCCTTTGAAAAACAAAATCATACAAGACCAAAACTTGACAAAAAGGACCAATATTAGGAATAAAGGGAAATTATTGCCACAAGCCCACAACCTATCTTCCTTTTAGGTATTTTACAGGTCAAGATGTTAAGCAAAAGATACCAAGTGCATGTTTGGTATCATGGTGGCTATGTCAAAATCACTGTCATCCACCGTGATTTTCTAAAAGCTACACTTTGTATAGCTTATGTAAAATCACACTGGATTCATGATTCTGACATACTCACTGATAACCGTGATACCAAACATGCTATAAATAAGAAACTATATGGTCTAGACCTTGTGTTACTATGAACTAATTTGTTATTAGCAATAAAATTAAGCCACAAAGAAGACAAGATCCTTAAAAAGGTTTGGTATTTTGAAACAAACATTGATATTAGCTTGTAGCAATAGCAGATAGCAAGGTAAACCAACAAAGAGAACATAGTGAAATCCACACATAGCAACATAAAGAAGAATATTATCATCAAACAAAAACAACAATTTTTTTATGTAAGAATCATTAATAAAAGCCTAAAAAATAGAACAAACACTACAAAATTCTGATTCCTCACAAGAATTTAAAATGGTATTAAAACCCAACATTTTTACAGTTAAAAAATCATTTCTTTTCCAAACAAATTCTGTTTTCTGCACAAATAAACATCATTCCTAACAACAATAAGATTAAAATATGATTATAAGGGTAATAATAATAATAATCATATCATTATATCAAATAAAAATAAATGATTAAATACCCACAAAGCTAATGTTCAACCTGGTTGATCCTGAGATGAAAAATCAACAGATTAAGCAATCTAAACATATATCAAATTCCAAAAACACATACAGATCAATAAACACATAGAAACACAACCACAATCAACAACAAAAACTCTACGAAAGATGAAATTTTTGAACAAAGATTAGATACCTTGTTTGAAAGAGTGGCTCCAAAAGTGTTAGTGTGGAAAAGGGTATGAACTGAATGAGCAAATTTGGTTGTAAATATATAGAAAAAAAAGAAAAGAAAAAGAAAAAGAAGTGTTATGGGTATTGGGTTGTGAAGAAATTAGGAATGAATGGGAATTAAGAGTAACCACAAAAGCATTGAAGTTAATGGTGAAAAAAGAATAAGGTACGTATGAAATTTTGCTTAAAATGGAAGAACAACGAAATGGGTTGCTCTAGATTTGGTTGATAAACAAGGCCAAGCAAACACTCTAGAGAGAGAGAGAGAGAGAGAGAGAGAGAGAAAATGGTGCTTTGCTTTCCTTTCAGGGGAAGAGGGAAAGAAGTGAGCTTAGTTTTTCATTTTATACTATTTTAAATATTATTTTTTTCTAAAGTTCGATCCCCGCAACTGCGATCGAGAGGGACCGTAACCACTTGATGTAAAACTCTCGAATAAAATTAAACCGGTGGTAATAAACCAAAATTTTTTTTTTGTTTTTCTTAACTTTTTTTTTCTAGAGTTTTTGTAATTTTTATTTTACTAATAAAGTTTTTGAACTTGTATACTCATAAATCATAATCATGAGTTCAAATCCAACCATACCTAAGTGTTAAAAATTGTGGTTCAGTTTCTTACCATTGGCCATTGACATTTGGATATACTACTAATCATTTTGTGTCATTTTAAATGAGAATTGTAAATTTAATATTTATAACATTGGTAATACATCTATTTTGAATGATTAGTCGCAATATTTCAATCAAGATATCAAACATATAAAAAATATCATGAGATATATCAAAAAGATAATATTTAGTTGAGAAACATGAATTTGAATTTCTATTGTTACAAATGAGAAAGAAATCAAAAGATTATCGCTAAAAACAAAGTACCATAAAAATGAAACAAGAAAAAGAAAAAAATCGACCCATTAAAACAGAATAGAAGATATTTTTGAAGAATTTACTTACAATTTGTTCTTGGATGGAATATTTTGAATCTCGGCTGACAATGTTTTAAGCTCACCGATCTAAGATTTATGATGATATACTAGATTTGACATTGGCTTACTTTTCTCTTGTCGGTGAGAGCGTATCAAGGAAGGAATCATAGATGAGATCTATAGGTTTTGCAATTCGGATTTTCCAACCTCTTTTTATGCTCGATATTAAATTGATTGATTGAGTCCCATCTAAAAAAAATATTTAGTTGACAAACATGAATTTGAATTTTTTTTGTTACAAATGAGAAAGAAATCAAAAGATTATCGCCCAAAAAAAAAGTACCATAAAAATGAAAGAAGAAAAAGAAAGAAATCAATCCATTAAAGTATAATAGAAGACATTTTCGTAGTATTTACTTACAATTTGTTTTTGGATGGAATATTTTGGATCTCGGCTGACAATGTTTTAAGCTCACAGATCTGAGATTTATATTGATATACTAGTTTGATATTGGCTTTCTTTTCTCTTGTCGGTGAGAGTGTACCAAGAGAGGAATTATAGATGAGATCTATAGGTTTTTCAATTCGGATTTTCCAACCTCTTTTTATTCTCGATATATATTCGGGTCATTTTGTTTTAGTTGTTTTCAATTGTGGACTCTAACCCGAGTCCTAAAGTCCAATATATCGTGTTTAAAGTATAATAGACGATATTTTCGTAGAATTTACTTACAATTTATTCTTGCATGAAATATTTTGGACCTCGTCTGTCAATGTTTTAAGCTCACATATCTAGGATTTATGATGATATACTATATTTGATATTGACTTACTTTTCTCTTATCGGTACAGGGGAGGAATTATAGATTCATCTATAGGTTTTGCAACTCGGATTTTCCAACCTCTTTTTATGCTCGATATATATTCGGGTCATTTTGTTTTAGTTGTTTTCAATTGTGGGCTCTAATCCGAGTCCTAAAGTCCAATATTTCATGTTTGTAGCTTGGGCTGGTTTTGAGCATAGTAATAATGTGTCAAAATAGACGAACAAGCAAACATAACAAATAAAAGAAATCAGCTAAGTTTTTCAATATTGAAGTTTTTCAAATTAAAAACAATATTGAAGTTTTTTATTATAACTTTCTCCGCGAGTTAGTCTTATAGTACATTTACTTCATTCTTCTTTGACATTCATATTAAATGAATTGCACTTTTTGACTTTGAAACCAATATCTTTTAACGTCGTTTGATCCAAATTTTTGATCATCAAATACTAGTATCAAATATGGAATAAATCAATGCAAAGCTTAATTGGCATAAGCTTTTTTAGGTTCTATTTGATAACTATATGTACCTTGTTATACCCTATATCAAAGGCATCATACGAATAATTTTTTGGATGATATTATAGTGCTATATTATTATCCATAAAATTTCTTTTGTTATCATATTAAGGACCACTTTTTCTTAACAAACTATTTTGGTGATTTCTTGTTATATCACGTTGCAAAGTTGAAATTAGAAGCATCCATGGGATCATTTCATTCCCAATGAACCTTTCCTCAAAAAAGAACCACATTCTTCGAGAAAAACCACATGCTGATCCACCATAACAATGCACATCAAAGCCAAAGCTAGTAGATGCAAGTTTGGTAGGAATGCTAATATATATATAGAAGGGACCCTTTAAATTAATTAGGTGCAACTATAATACAAACTTATGAGTCATTGTTTTGTTGAGTTTGTTCTATACATAAAATGATAATATGATTCACGCCATTTTTTTCTCGATAAATTGTCTATTAGTGTATCTATTTAGATTTCTTTAAAATTAAACTTTTTCTGTGAAATTTTTTTTAGAAAACTAGACTTTAGCCAGTTCATTTCATTCATATACAATTGGAAGAGTTTACAATCTTAATCTCTCAAATGTATTCACAGGACAATTGGTGCCTAATTATTAAGCATGTTTAACTTTTTTATTTTGATAAGTAGAAATATTAAATCTTACCAAAAAAATAAGTAAAAATATTACTAATAAAGTTCAAATGATCATAATCATAGTAAAAATTCTTAACCCATAATTTTCAAAGGGTTCTATATAAATCTCACATTATAAACTAAACTATAATAAAAGGGAAGAGATTTTGTTTAATATAAGTTCAAGTGGAAACGTTCTATTGAGATATCGTAAATGAAATTAGGTTAGATCTTATTATGTTCTTAACATTGACTAATCTCATAATCGATGATACCTAAGATGCAATTGATTAGTCTAAAAAGATATGCATTTTTTATTTGTGAATTCTCTCTCTATATAAATTGTTTCTATATTTTGTCCTCTCTCAACCTTTGTCAAGAGGATGCTCCAAATAAAACACAAAGAAAAGGTATATGCCCACCACATGTAAGAAAAGCATCCATCCCATAACGAAAATTAATTGCTTTTTACAACTAACAATTTGGATTGACAATAAAGAAAACTTCGGTTAATAATTATTAATTAACTAGTCAATAGGTATTTTGTGGAGCCACGTATGCAACTTGTGAAAATTTGTTCCCAAGGAAAATGTTAACCAAGAGAGAAAAAATAATTAAGAAGGAAAAAATATATAACTTGATTCTCAAGAAAAATGTTAACCAAGAGGGAAAAAATAATTAAGAAGGATGGCTCAAAAGGCATGCCAAGAATCAAACGAGACCTACCCCTTACGTGAGACTAGGGGTTAAAATTGTTCTCATGTAACGAACACTTCTTCTTATAAGATAGATAGATATGTTTATGAAATAAAAGAAAAATATTTTGGTTGGATAAACATAACTTAGCAAATGGAGGTATTGTAAATTTGTTCATAATTACTAATTCAATTGTCAAAATTATTAGGTCGAATATTTACGATCGAAGTTGAAACTCCGGCCACTTTATTTTGTGTGTCTCTCTTAAAATTAAAAATATCAGTGAAATAATTTCTTTTGTCTTATTTATTCTACTTTTTGAGAAAGAAAAAAAAAACAGCACTGTTAGTCATTTACAATTTGATCAAAAAATTAAATAAAATTTGTTTATAGATTGTTTTTATCTAAATTAAAAATCAAATTCTTTTAAATAATTTTTAATCACTTGATTAATGTACTTACTGTGCACATGTACTACAGTGTTGTACCAGAATGTTGATAAAGGAGTTGGTAGTGGTAAGAGCACTATAGCATGAGACTTTTTGCAGCCACCTTGCGCACAATAAATATAACTAAGGCTTTTCACTAGTCACTTCACTTCTACTAGTACTAGTTTATTCAAAATCTCCTTCCCAATATCAGTTTCAACGTTGTGATTGATTTGTCTTGTTCTGTGTGTTGAATTTATAGAAAGTAACCCACTAAATAGATTTTTTGAACAGAAGATTTGATCACAGATTGTCACCAAATATTTGAAAACGATGTTTCTTTCTTACTACCACGTTTATACTTATACTCCTTCATACTATTTCACTCATAAAAAAAATTAAAACATGTGATGTATATGCAAATACTTTAATGTTCAAATTAGTGAGAGTTTAGGAATCTAGAGTGTTTTACATAAAATGAAGCATTTATATTTTTGTTGTGGAGATGTTTCTTACATAGGCGGTTAGGAATCAGATATGATGATTTTTTTTTACCGTCTAATTTTTTTTGGTCAAGACCAGGATATCCACCACCGAACGCAGTGACTATTCCCTCGTTAAATTGGAGGCACGTGAGATAGTTGACCCAAATATTTAAAGTTGTTCTATACCTAAAATGATGGTCGAACTCTCGATCCTTGATTAAGGGAGGATGAGCCCCAACCACTCAACCACACCCCTTGGGTTCGACCGTCTGATTTTAGTCAAACAGTTTAATTAGATTTTGTATATATGAGTAAAAATTGATGTCCAATTTAAACTGTCCGGTTTGAAATTAATGAAAAAAATTTAAATACAATGTCAAATTGCGTAAAAAAATTACAGCAATTGATCTTAATTCAGGAAGTTAGTGTGACTACGAGGACGTAAGGTTGCTAGATGGTTATGTCTTTCTCTATACTTATTGGGACTGCAGTTCAATGATTCACTATGGGGTGTTTGTCTTCTAGTTTTTTGAGGCTCCATGCTTAAAATTTATCTTCTCTTCCTATAATACTCTTTTATCCTCTTAAAATATTATATTTTTGCTCATGCAAAAAAAATTAAGAACGTATTTTCCAAACTTTTTGTAGTTCAAATATTAAATTTTATGACAAAAATAATTTAAAAAATACATTCTAAACTTTTTTCGCATAAATAAAAATAAAATTTTCAAGAGTAAATTAAAAGAGTGTTAGGGGTCATAAGAGAATTTTTTTCTGTATGTGGTTTTACTCAAAACGAATAAAAGATGAAAATTTCTCAAACTCTCTCCCCCTTACATTCTCTTTACCTCCTTTAATTATCGTTTTTGTCTTTTGGGGTATTTAAACAAAATTTGGGACATCCTGAACTAAAGTTTGGGATGTAAAACCCGAAGTTTATGCGGAGTTTTGGAAAGTATAGGCACGAGTTTAGGATTTAGATCCCGAAATTTGTGCGGAGTTTTAACTTCGGGATCTAAAATCTGAACTTGTGGCTGTACTCCCCCCCCCCCCCCCCCCCCCAAAAAAAAATCCCCGTACAAACTTCGGAACCTAGATCCCACACTTGTGGCTACACCCTCAAAGTTCGGGATCTACGTTTCGAGTTGAAGGTAGTTTGAAATTTAGAAGGGGAATAAGAGAAGTGGGGGGGGGGGGGGGGGGGGGCGGGTGAGGAACATAAATTTTCATAAAAGATTGTTGAGGAAGAAGAGAATTATTCCTCTGGTCTTACTAGCTAGCCCATATCTAGAGCATGTGTCATATTGGGTCTCAAGTAGGCCCAATCTAAAACAATTATTATTTTAAAAAAAATAGAACATGTTAATAAAATTATTTCCTTGAGAATATAGTAGTATTTATTATATTAGCACATTCACACTTTGAATTAATAAAACTTACAAATAATATGCTTAAATTTTTGCTACTTCACACATGCTAGAAAACATGTTTGAAATATGGTTAACATGCAAAATATGGACTAATTGTATTATGTGAAAGTAATAAAAAAAGTTAAATTCGATTCAAAAAAAATAAAAAAAGTTAAATTGTTGTACCAAAAAAAAAAAAGTTAAATTGTCAAACTAATTAATTTTTTTAGAGAAAGTATTAATAAAAGAGATTTAAATCCATTTTTTTTAATAAAGAGAGATTTAAATACATATATCCTCTATTTTGACGGAAAATTATTTGTCTCTCATTTTTAAATATGATATATGTTTTGGTCCACAACCTTACAAGTTGCTATGTTTATAAAAAAAAAAACTTTTAGGATATACCAGATATCAATAATATTATAATTAATATTTTGTCAAAAAAAATAATATTATAATTAATATTTTTTACAACAGTTCAAAATTATTTGATATTTTAGTCAAAAATAATTATTTGATATTCTTACATAGTTATGTGACCAAAAAAATTTAATTTGGTCCCATTCCCAAAAAAATATTATATCATTTAACTTTTTTTGGTGTAATCAATTTAACAATTTTGAAAAGAAAATATTATTATCTTCGATTCTAAATATAAAAGAAAATTTATATTTTAGATTCATTGAGAATCTAATGTATTTGACTCATACTGTAGATCAAATACATTAGATTCTCAATAAATTTAAAAAATAAATTTTATATTATATTTAATACCGGAGGGAATATTATATTTAATTTTTTTTTATGTGTTTGATAAAATTTAAATTTTTTAATCCCATGGTCATATAATAATATACTTACCTGTCTCTTGTAAAATGTACTTACCTGTCTCTATCTACTTGATTTACCGAGTTGACTTTTACTTAAACTTTTCAGATTGAGTCTGCATTTCAAATTTTTCTACAACAACAACAGCTAATTAATTTATGACAGTAACATAACAGTACCAATACCATCTTGAAAGAAAAGAAGAGTGTGTTAGTAGAAGTGAAATAATGTCGTAAAAAGAGGAAATATTTCAATAGTACTGTTCAATGTCTCAAAGGATAATCCACTAACAACCCATTATAAGCTGGCCTAACAAATTGGGAAACAAGCAAAAGGACTGTATTACACTATTACCCAACAATTAAGTACATGATGCTTCTTTGCAAAACAAACCAGCTTTTGCCTAATGGAAATAGTTAAGGCTAATAATGACTTTCAAGAAATATACATTATATATGGTTGGGAAAATTATGAGATTATTTAACATTCTTTTAACTAAATTAAATGAAAAAAAATGGTGGATGCATGTGTGTAAGTGTGGGATTCTTTAACACTATATCCTATTTAATATTATTCGGTTTAATTAATACGTGGAAATAAATAATAGTAGATGATTCGATAGTAGAAATTTGATAAACATATGCGACACAATAAATATTGAAGAAGATTCTCATATCATCATTAAAATGGATACTTGCCTACAAATGGGTCCAATTTTTCTAATTAACTTGAGAAGACACGCGATACAATAATATCTTTTGTAATAAAGTGGACATCAAATTTATTATCTGAGATGATTAAGGGTGCTTTGTGCTCGTTAAGTCAACTCAGTTCTCGCCTATTCTTAATGTGGACGACACAGTTGAGGCTTTAAGTCTTCTTACTGCTCATAATTCATAATTGGATAAAGGAATTACATTAACATAACATAGATAGATTTTGAACTCAATTCAAAACGGATAGTTGATAATCTCTACGCTCTTACCTCAGTCCTTCCAATATTATTAGTCGAATAGCAAGTTATGATACGTGCAAATTAGCCCCATGTGCATGACATGAAAAAACAAATAAAGTGCCGCTTGTTTTTATGTGTTAAGTTACACTCCAATTCCAATATAGAACATGGTGGAAGAAGATTTGATTGCACAACAACAAAAATGGTTGATATTTATATATTATAAATTTGGACGTTTTGTGTTCGGATAAAATTTCTGGGAGATATATATGTTTGAGTTCATCTTCATTGGTACGATCATCACCGATGTAGATCGGAAATACAGCATTAGGATCCTGACCATATCCTATAATATAAATATAGTAAATAAATTAATTATGTAAGACACATCACTTCTGAAATTGCACATTTATTAAAATTGTTAAAATAGGGGGATTAAAATTTCACATTTATTAAAACTGGGAGACCGAAATTGCATTTAAGCCAAATAAAAATATATAACCTCAACAATATCTGGCAGGTACTCTTCTGCAGATTGGCACAACACTTGTTTGTTGGGCTGAAACGAATTAACAAATTAAAAGGTCAAGCATATAAAGAACAAAAATAAGATAAATTTTTTAACAAAATAGAATTAAATAGTATAAGAACTTTTTACTCAAATTCTCAGCACTTTGGTTTTTTGTTGGTCCAGTGATGTCCATATCATGTCTCGTGTTCCAGATAGATTTGGGTTGTTGTTTTCTAACAACTCTTCCACCTTCTTCTCCGACCCCTCATCTCCTCTCCCTGAATCCATCGCCGACAAGAGGTAGTGTGAGCAACTCATGGTGAATCTTTCATTTGTGTGGTATGAAGTGAGTGAAGTGAGGTAACAGATATTTGTGTCAATGCTTGTCATGTATCCCCAAAACCCCGCACAAACATCGTAATATTTCAGGATCTAGATCCCAAACCTTACTTCAGGTTCTACATCTCGAACTTTTCGTAAAGACCCCCAATTCATATCTAAGGGCAAAAATGGTAGTTAGGGGGGGGGGGAGATGAGAAATTTTATAGGGCAAAATGAGGTAGATATGGTCCAAGGTCTTAATGTAGAGAATGAGTCCAATGCTATGCCAAGATTGTGAGAAAATGAATATGGATATTGGTTTGAAGATAATATCATTCAAAGTTACATGGATTAAAAGTTACAACTTCAAACCAGAAGTTGACTGTTTAACTGTGATGGGCTTTATTTTTATCTTGAATGATATTGGATTGCTTATTTGCTAGCTGAAGGGAAATGATTCACACAAAATTTAATAGTCACATTGATTAAAACTATACATACATGCTACAATACCGAATGCTAACCCTATGATTGAATTATATATGTGGTTACAAGTCATGTGTATTTTTTAGGGACTATAAGGAAGTAGTGAAAATATATTTTTGCAATATGCAACCATTATGTGTATTGATGAAACTCAAGCGAGACTGCGAGCACAAACTTTTTTCCCCGCCAAATAATAATGAAAAAATTACAAATTACAAATATAGAAGAAATTTCAAAGTAATTTGCAATTGCAAACACTTCAAGAAACTCCTCTCAATCCGATCCGATACAAATTAATTTTTCCAATGCATAAAGATGTAATTAAAGTCAAATCTTAACAGAATTTTTAGTCCTACACCTTAATCATGCTGCTGCTGCTCTTGGTACTTTCATGCCAAATCCATGCTTTGCTTTCTCCACTCTGTCATATTGTCAATACAAGAAACTTAATAAACAACTGCCATAAGTTCTTAAATATCAATATATTATATGATGATTAAATTAAAAAATAATGCAAGTCAACTACCAGAAAGTAACAACTGATGAGTCAGTCAACTAAATGAAAGAATTGTATACTCTCTTCCTTTAAATATACACCAAAATGATGCAAAAAGTATATACTTGCTTTAATGCAACTATGCAAGAAGTCAACTACATGAAAATGATGCGAGAATATACTTATTAGTTGTTAAGATTTTGCTATTTCATCAGGGTTTGAACATTACACCGGTAATTTAACTCCTTCACCTACTTTGATCCTTGGCGCAAACCAGTAGAACTACTAAATCTCCTCGATACATTCATATTGATTTGCTAAACCTAAACATTTTTCTTTCTAAATACAAATATCTAAGAGAGCCAAACAATTATGAAGTATCAGCAAAAATTCAATCTGATATATGGCCAAATATGACAAGCAGAATTCAATATATTGACTACTAGGAGTCTAGGACAATTAAAATAAGTTACCATCTTTTTATTTTCTCAAAGTAAAATGTAAAAAAACAAGGACATTTATACAAAAGAGGTAGAAAAGCATTTAAATGAAATAAAATCACCAGAAACTCAGAACTTACGTTGGTGCAAGTTTGCCGAGTCCATCGAGCTCTTCACCTGTGTCTACATCCAAGACTCTCCCAGTAATTTCAACGATATAAGATCTATCGCTATCATTTGGAAGTCCTCTACGAGAAAGCAAATCTAAATCTTTTTGATGAAGTTCTCTCCCATTTACAAAAACGCCTGTGTTTCCACCGGCACAATTATCAGGAATAGGATAATTGAACTCTTCTATGAATGGCTGCAAATATAAATCAATTTGTCATTTACATTGATCAGACAATAATCATATGAGCATTGGAGTCTGCTAGAGTGGCACAACTTACCGGAATTATTCCGCGACAAGGTCCACCGATGACACCCCAAAATCCAGCCCGAGAATCATACCTAATGAAGAAAAATCATCAAAACAAACTAATTATGACTGCAATACATAAGCAATCAGCATGAATTTATGATTCCATTTTTTAATGTTGGAATAACTCATCCCACAATGCTATCATCCAATTTAAAATGTTATTCTCTCAGTATGAACATATTGTAGATGATAAAAACTTAACCCGTGTTGTCAATCACGCATATCAGAAAATAGTGGTTTGTTTAATTTCGCTACGCTACATTGTTATAGCAATGTTATTGCCGCAGTTTGCAACACTTTGTCCTCAATCACTGTCTTTGAAAAATAGTTGATTATTAAAATTAAAATTATGCTACATTCTGCACTATAGTGCTGTATGACAACATTGAACTAAATTCAGTCCACTAAAACCATAATTTGACAAACTTCGTCAGACAAGTTGTTTAATAAAGCTTAATCCACGTAAAAGCACAGAATCCATTTTTAAAAGCTCAATTGATTTTGATCCCTTTGAAGTACTAAATATAAGTCAGCCTTAAGGCTATAAAGCATACTAACCAGTAATTTCCTGGCTGGATTGGTCCGGCTATCTTTTCAGCTTTCTTAACCACACGATCTGATAAGGGTTGTCCATTTATGGTAACGACACATTTTTCATGATCATTGACTTTGTCAGGTTGGGAGGAACCCCGGGAACCTTTCTTGAAAATGTTAGCAAAAAATGATTCACCTCCTTTGCTGGATCTAGTATGGTCGTGTTCTTGGCTTGTATCGCCATAATCCTGTGAAATCCCGGAGTTGGAATAATCGTTGACTTCCATCTCAGATGCAAGAACTACCTCTTTCAACGAATTTTGCCTTGAGGTATTCTTTTCTAGTTTCATCATCTTCTCTTGTTCTGAGCGACCACTTTGGTTACCTTTCCCAAACCGATTCACTGCATGGTTGTTATTACTAGAATAATCAAGATACTCTTGAAGTGGTGAGCCGGCAGGAGGCGACACCGAAGCTTTAGTAGGCTGAATTGAGTTAGCGGCTTCTCCTGGTGTAGTCATAACTTCTCGGCTATTTTCATCTTCTGAGGTACTCTGAGAAGAAGAATGGAAACTTTGCATCTCCTGCAGCTTGCTAGAATTCAAACTCGGGTCTGAAGCCATAACAGGAGATCCTCTATCTACTGAGTGAAAATCAAAACCAGAATAATCATCGGATGAGAAGTTAACACCATTTGTGTTCACATGACCACGAGAATGTGACATACGGCTATTCACAACCTCAATAGAAGTATCATCAATCTTTGTGGTAGTTTCTTCCGTTTCCGCATGAAAAGAAGTAACTAGTTTCTTGTTTACGATAGAAATATTTATTTCAGAAGAACAAGCTCCACATCTCATTTTCTGTTTACGATTCTTCACCTTAACTAGTATTTTTTTAGGAAGTTGCAGCAATTCAAAGCAATTATAACATGTGATGAAAGGAGAACCACCTGCTATAGGATGACACCGCTGACTACCACTAGCTGGCATTACTTTTTGAGAACGGCTTGCGACAAATCCACCCCTCTCAGAATCAAAATCACTAACCAATCTTGTATGTAATTGCTTTTCACGAGAATTTGCAGCCGGAATAGCAGTTCTAGAATTATGAACAAGTTGACCAACTGGGATATCATGACGGTTTAATATAGGATCGTTTGAGGTATGAGGGAATCTGCTGTTAAGGAACGTGGCAGGCGGTGCGGGCATTGCACCTCTTCTTTTGTTGTTGTAGCAATGAAAACAAGAGCAAGAAGATGGGTGCGGCATAGGATTATGTGCATATTGTTCATATGAATCTGGACCAGTATCAGCATAGTATCCAGGAAAGTAGGGATGCATAGGTTGCTGCGGGAATTGGTGGGATAACGGATGTTGTGGAGCTCTCATCATTTGCGATGCGAAAGGATCTCCATATCCAGGAAGGTAGTTAGGATTATGCATTGAAGAGTGGAAGTTGTGCATGGACATTTCATGACCACTAGTATAACCATATGGATCATGATGATAATTAAAATAAGGAGGACCTGCCGCATTTGTATTAGAGCCAAAGAATTGCCTTGAAGCCGTCCGGTTAGACCCTGAAGGTCCATCTGGAAACCGAGTATCAGGGCCGCTGTGAGGACCTGGAGGAACCATGTTTGAATCAGGAAGACCCTTTTCTTTAGGATTATTAACCATTTCAGAAGAATTGCTAAGCTGCTTTGATAACTCGTCAAGCTTCCTTAGAAGCTCAGCCCGATCTTGCTCGAGGTGTCGAACTCTGCTCATACCATCCATGTCTTCATAATTATTCCATTGTTTACCATGATTGTAAGAAAATCTTGAAGTTCCCTCATCAGGATAATTCAACGTGGAAAATCTTACACTTTCCATATCAACTTTCTCCTCATTCGGCCAATTAGACATTCTCCTCGGAAAATTGGACCCTCCAACTTGAAATTTCCTCTCAGGGTGTTCCCTTCTTATTGCTTTACCCCCTTCACCTTTACTTTTATTGACATCATAACTATTCTCCAAAACTCCTTTATCGCAACCATCGATAGAACGATTCAGAATCCTCTCACGCTCTTTATTCAATCTCTCTGAATCCCTTTGATCCTCCCTCGAGAAGCCACCGTTAGACTTAACATCAACATCTGAATTATCACTCATAAAACCTACATCTTTCCTAAATGAATTTCCTGATTTAGTAAGAACTCTTCCACCCTGTCCCTCATCTGATGCCTCCCACAAATTACCATTTCCATTACCATTATTAACCTTTCCTGCAAGCGAAACCGAAAACCAAAATAAGACATCAAAATCTCCAACCACTTTTCATGTTCTTAACCATTGAGTTAAATCCAAAACATCCTAACTAACTAATTGATCAAAATCCAAAATCAAACAAAAAAAAAAACTGAAAAGGAAACATTTGATCCAGAAACTAAACAGTAAATACAAACAAACATTTCTGAAGAATATAAAGTCAAAAACAACACCTTTAGCTAAAATTCATAAAGATAGAATAATACAAAGAAAAAGGGTATACCTCTAAGAACAGTTCCACAACCACCACATTGATAAACAGAATAACTTGGTTGTTCATGAAGAACATTTTGACATTTGGGACACCTCACCAACCTAAGCTTAGCTGATTCATCCATTGCTACACTTACAGATAAAATACACCAAAAAAATCTCTAACAAAACAACATCACCAAATTAAGGCATAAACCTCATAAACCCAGATATGATTATTGAAGAAGATTCAACTAAAAAGAGGTTGAAAAGTGAATGTGAAATGAGTGATTTTTGTTTTCTTTATTTGGGTTTGTTTTGGTTTGACTAAGAATCCAAACAGCAACAGAACAAAAACAATAAAACAAATGAAAAGGGTAAGAGAGGGAAATTGAGTAGGGACAAATATTGTTTTGGGGTATCTTTGAAGTTTGAGAAATTGAAACCCTTTATGTTATTTTACTGAAAAATTGAAACTTTATCTTGTGGGTTGGATTAGAGAGAGAGAAGGAACATTGTCCAAGGTTGTACGGAATGGTGTTTGTGTCTTTTGTTGGGTCAAAAACGAAGTCGTTTTGAGGAATGGATTAACTAAACCGGAGTTGCATTGCAATATGTATGTATGCATTGTACTGTTACTGTATTCATTTCACCATCTGAGTGAGCTTTCAAGTTTCCAAATTCCAATTCAATACGCGGCTACAACGACAATTTCGTATACGTGTTTGTGTGTCAAGTGACCAAATCAAGATACATCAAATATACTCTACTCTCTTCGTTTTAAAATGAGTGTCATTTTTTATGTTTTCATACATATTAAATAATGCAATTATTGAGTTAAAAAAATACCAGTTTTACTAAATTAATCTTACTTCTTCTTTTGTTTTTATAGAAATAGTGTATAAAGTAGTAATTAAAAGATATAATTGAAAAAAGTTGCATTAGAAATTGGAAAACGACAATCATTTTAAAACAAAAATTTTAAACTGAAGCGAAATTCATTTTGAAACAGAGGGAGTACAACGCAACAAACCGTTAATCGGTACAATGCTCACTAGTCACTAGGTAGAGAATATTATGGTTAGATAATCCGCAGTTGCGCTTATAATTAATTAAAACTATTCAGTGTTAGAATTTGCTCAAAAACATATTATTCATTCAATGAGTCACTGTGTCACTGGTAGTAAAAATAAATAAAAAGTATTACAACACACTTTCTTCTTGTGGTTTTACATTAGAGAACATAGTAGTATAGTTAGCTCAATCAAGCGTTGACGCCAATTTAGTTATGACACAAGAATTTTGTGAGCAATATTGTGGACAAATCGCGGTAGAGAATTTAAAAATAAAGTGTGAAGGTCATATAAAATTGCTTTGTGACAACAATTAGGGCATCTATATTTCTCAAAGTATAATCAATATGCCATAAATATATTGACATTTTTATCAAAGAGGAGTTAAATAAATATTAATTAAACTATAAGAAATTCATAACTTTAATTAAATTATAAGAAATTCACACCATCTTTATCACTATCAAACCCTTACTTGCAGGGTGAAAGTAAATAAATCTAATTAAATAGAGATTTATGACCAGCCTTCTATCCACAAAATGAGAATGAACATTGTAGGACCCCTGACCCCACAACACAGGTAGCTGCTCTACCTGTCCCGTTCTCATTTATTAGTTTTGCTCTCTTCTCTTTTGTTACAAGTCAATTTCATTCATCAACATTACCATTGTCCATTCCTCACTATCAAAAAATCTTCACCTTTCATTTTCTCTCAAACCGACACCTATTTGACTTTCTTTTTTACAATTGGATGATGCTCACAGCTCATTCAATATTTTTCTTTGGCTTAAATATAATTTTAATTTTTATATATACGTAAAATTTTGGTTTTAGTCATTGGATTTAAATAAACTTTGAATTAATCAATTTTTATTTTTTTTTAGTCCTTAAAACTAAAATTCACAGAAAAATTCATAAGAAAATCTGCAAAAAAACTTGCGAAATTTTTTACGGATTTTAGTTTTAGGGACAAAAAACAAAATATTTGATTATTTCAAAGACTTATTTAAACCAAAAATCAATACAGGGACTAAAATCAAAATTCTGCATACGAGACGAAAATGATGTTTTTAACTTTTTTTTGAATTTGTTGGTGAAAAATATAAAGGCTAGTTTATAAGTTAACTTAATTTATAGCTCAATAATAATAATAATAATAATAATAATAATAGTAATAATTTCATGTCACTTTTTCCTATGCTATTTCCAAATAATATTTTTTTTATAGCTCTAGCTAAATTGAAAAGTATAATTCAAGATAAGTTTTTAATTTTGAAAATAAACAATGGAAAGTTACAAGTTTATACACTTTTATACGACAAAGTACTAAAATTATTTTGAAATGGGATATTTTCTTGTGTTATACGTTTAATATTAATTAATATAATTTTACATATTGAAGTGTATCTCTCTTTTCATTTCTCCATTTATTTTAATCTTTGAACTTTGGTGTTTAGATTGCATGTCATTGGCCGTTGACATTAACAAAACAAGCAACAACATAATCAATTGGTTGCTTGCCAATAAAAAGATTATAATTCATGTCAAAGGTTGAGACAGAAGATATTACCAGCCACAAATTGCAAAAACATCCTATGTCAACATAAAAGTATTATCATTTCACAAAAAATAAAAAAAAAAAGATCAAAGACATATTCAAAAGATATGGCAAAAGGGGGCCGGTTGATCTCGTGTATGACAAATGTTTAAACCTACTACTTTCAATCTATATAAATATCAAGTTTTATTATATTATTATAGAGAGAAATAATTTGTTTTTTGTCAAAAAAATAATAATATAGAGAGAAATAAATTATCTCAATTTATTTTTTCAAGTTTTTTTAATTTTTAACGGTAAATGACATTCCTCTCTATAATTCATTATAAATTAATTTGTCTCGATCTCTTTTTTTAGTTGAATGTGAAAATTTTAATAGAATCCCATATCATTTGAGATGATTTATATTTTCTATTTGAGATATATTTTGATGTTGTTTCGTTGTGATAGACTAGATACATTCATCCGGATTCAAACTTATATAGAATTTCATAATTGTAAATGTAAATTTTCAGCAGTGTTTTTGTTACTTTAATTTGTGCATAGAGAAGAAAAAAACAACAAAAGAAATGCTTATATAAGGGCAAGTCATTGCAATGGGAATTTGTTTTTGGATAAGCTCATTGCAATGGGATTGATAAAATGGGATTTTATCAAATGTGGGGTATGAGACCTATTAAGGGAGATGTCGAATAAAATTTTCTGGACTAAATACGATGTTGATGTTCTTCCATTTATTGGGCTAGGCCTGTCCTAATGTGGATCTAGTGCACAAAGAAGCCCTTCAATTCTAACAAAGTACAAAACAACTCATATTTTTGGGAATCACTAATTCCTTGCACTTTTTATTGGCAGAAAATTAAATTCCATTCAAATTATATAGTAGATCAGTTCAGACGTTATAGCTCAAATGACAAAAAATACTAAAATTTTTAGACTAAACGTTCATGATCAGGGGTCGATCATCGATCCCTCCTCCTTATATGTGTGAGTTCATAATAACTTTGTCATTTCATTTATATACTAAAAAAAATTTGAAAACGACCATGTTGAGACATTTCTCATCCATATTATGAAGTGTGATTAGGAAAATTCTTCCATGAACGGCCTATGGCCATGAGAATTGCAAGATCTACATTCTTTAAAATTATCCATCTTTGAAAAATATTATATTTGTTGGTGTTCGCTTATATCAATTATAAGTGGTCTTTAACATGAGCAATCTACCTACATGTTTGTTGACATGTCTTTTGTGAGACCCATAGGATTATCATATGTGAATAAAATTAAAAGACTAATAGCAAAAGTTCTAATTATAGGTATTATGAAAGCCATGTATTACAACGCAAGCAAGAATGAAAACAAATGTTAAATAATTATCCTCTCATAAATCTCATTCTACACATGTAATTTTCTTATTTCCACCACAAGAAATTAAATCTACTATAGAAATACCTATGCTTCTTTTCATTTCCATATTCTTCTTTCTCTTTTCTTCACTATCTTTCTTGTTCATCATCTTCACAAAAAGATTACTCAACCTTGTGACCAAAAAAGACTTTTTGGTTTTCTCTAGTGATCCAACATTTTTTCCCATCATATGAACCATATCATGAGAATTATGCATAATAAATTTTGTCTTTATGGACTTTGATCCATGGTGATATGGAAATGCCATTAGATTCTTGTTGATTTGATGATCAAGGGAGACCAATTCATATGAATCATATAAAGGGCTACCACAATCCCACATTGCCATTACTTTTTCTTCTTTTTTCCCATCAACTTTTCCCTTCAATGCTTCTTGTTCATCTTTTTGATTTTCTTCTCCACTCATGTTTGATGTTCTTATCTTAATTTTCTTATATTTATCTTTTGATGTATTTTGGACGGAGTTTCTTATATAGAAAATCCCCCAACCTCATTGCAATTTATTTTGGCTTTGACTTCTCAAAGTTTTTGCCACCCATGTCATAATATAATTAATGGGACAACCTAAATTTTCCTCCCAAATTGAGTTACGTGTATTATGTATATTAAAGTATTATGTCAAAAAGAAACACACCACTCTTGTTAGATGCAGCCGCCACACCACTCTTAGCAGCCCTAATTCCTTTGTGATTTTTTCATATAGTGTTGTTTTATTTCCATGTTGGTGCAGAGTTATTTGTTATTTCGTCTTTGTACGATGATTGTTTTGATTTTCCGCTTTCATACGATGTTTGTTTTGATTTTTTCGTTTTTGTACATTATATTGTTTGTTTTGTTTAGATTTGCAGATTTACTTCGATCCAATGATTTTAGAAGTGTCAATGCTGCAAATCTAGATGCACGAGTGTTCCAGACACTTGAATTTTGTTATATCAATCATAGGTTTTATCATATTTGCAAATATTAAGCTGTTTTATGCTATTAACTCGGGTACTGTGAGCTTGTTCGCAGATTCATTCTTATCAATTTTTAGCGAATATGAATATATAATGATATCAATATCTAAACTTTATTCATCATTATCAATATTATTGTAAAATACTCCTTCAAATTCTTTTTTATAAAAAATATGTCAATTTTTTGTCCTTGTGATTTGTGTTTTATTTCTTAACATGGGCGAAATTAATAGAGAAAAAATTGTAGTAGGATGTCCTGCAAAGCACCAAAATTATCAAGTAACATTCTTTACTCAAAGGTGATATATAATATTCCATTGATGTTAATTTTCTTAGAGCATCTTTATCCTTAGTAACTTAAATTGAAGTTCTTAACACTATTCACATGGCTCCTACCGTGCCACATAAGATTAAGCAACTCTTAATTTGAGGTACTTAACACTATACATTAGGTCCCACAATATCACTAGGTCCCACAATGACATGAATATTTTTGGTGATGAATGGTGATAGAAAGAAAGAGAAAAAATATTATTATAATCTAAGAATCAAAAGTTTTAGGGAAAAATACACTCACCTCCCCTTAGGTCTCTTTAAATAACATAGACATCCCCTTTAATTTTCAATTAGACAATAACCTCCCCTAAAGTCTCTTAAAATAGATAAAAACTTCCCTTATAAATTTAACACTGTTAACTCCGTTAAATACTAAATTTGAATTTGACACTAACCTCCCCTAAAATCTCTTAAAAGTTAAAATAAATAAAAATCTCCCTTATCAATTTAACATTGTTAATTAATCCATCAAAACTACAAACCACTACTTCTTTAGGGATGATGATTGCCCTGCTAATATATAAAACTACTGCTGCGTATCTCCATGTGTTGTTATGATTAACTAATACATTTTTCGTTGTATTGACTAATTACGAATTAACTTGTTGATAACTTGAAATTGATATGACACTAATCATTCATAGTATAACATACTGCTTGCATCATTTTTGTTGGCTTAATTAACATGGACATCTTTCTTTTATCAGTAAAAGTAAATATAAGACCTGACAATTATGTTTTCGATAAATTAAAACTACCATAATTTGAACTATCAAATTGGCAAAGGCAATTAACATGTATCAGTACATCATCCTTTCAATAAGCAAATGTATTGATACATCATAATTCTCAAAAACAGTACCGCGAGAATGAAAGTGATGAGAATGAGAGGTGATAATGACGAAACTGACGATGATGGCAAAGATACTCTATGCTTTAGGTGTTGTTAGATGCTTTCTAGTTTCTATGGTGAGAACAAAGGTGAAAGAGAATATAACAGAAGAGTCATATGTAATTTTAGAATGAGAAGTAAATGAAAGATTTTTTATTTGTTTGTTACCGGTGTTAATAAGGAGGGGAGGTTTGTGTCATGTTAGAAAATAGAGGGGGTGTTAGTTACTTTTGGACAGAGTTGAGGAGAGGTGAGTGTATTTTGCCCAAAGTTGTAAAATCCTTAAATAAGTACTACTTCTTAATTTTAAGTTCTAAGAACTACCTACACATGTTGCTCCAATGGTAAAAGTTTTTAAGAATCAGATTCTTAGTTATAAGAATTAGTTAAGTATCCCCTATAAAGTTGCTCTTAGATAGTAATGAAATCCCAAATCCTCTATGAACCCCCCTTGGTCCACCGGTATAAAGAATTTTCCTAATAATAAAATACTAATATGAAGGATCGTACGTCCATCAGTAATAAAAATTTCTCTAATAAAAAAATATGATAAAAGATTTCAGATATAATTTTACGAAACTTATAATATTAATACTAATATTAATGATCTTCATTTCATCATATACAATACTTTTTAAATCAAAATATCTATATTTTTTCCTTTAACAAATTATAATTATTTGGACATTATACATTGTATTTTTGTGACAACTAAGTACGTTCATTGGCCTTAATTATAAATGAATATTAACTTTTTAGATAAAATAGATATTTGTTTATAATTAAGATAGGAATTATATGAAATATGAAATATAAATTAATTGTGTGTTTAGTTTCAATTCTATACGATATATTTTAGATGTATAGAATTAATTTCAAATTATTTAATTTTTTAAAAGTATAATTGATTTGTCTCTATATTTTTTTTTGGTACGTAAGCTAAAAATTCCGTCTTTATAGTTTTTTGGTCGAGACTGGGGTATCCACCGCTGAACAATCCTTCGCTAGATTGAAGGCACCTCGATGGGTAGGATAGCTAGCCCAAGAATTTAAAGTTGTTCCATACTTAAGGTGATGATCGAACCATCGACACTTAATTAAGGGAGGATGAACCCCAACCGTTCAACCTTAAAAGTTAAAAATTATTGTTTTTAATTCTAAAATTAAATTTTATATTCCAATTTTACATTTAAATAAATCCAAATAAAAATTACTTTATCTTTAAATCAATTATTATCATAATCAAATTTACAAAATCAATTTTTTCCACAACAATAGTATTCACTAAGGAGCAATTATATTTATAGGTGACATGTGTTGTAATAATGGATGATAGACTTAGTAGTACCAATCTAGCTAGGTAGGCATTAGCCAACGAGGTCTAGCCACCACAACACAACATAACGCCGTCAAATCTTTCTAGGTTTTCATCACTAACGGAACATTTTGCCTTTCTTGTACTTCAAATGTTTGGACCGTGTGATGTGATTCTGCACTAAACAATCACACACGACACACCTAACGACCATTCTTGTACTGTTTGCGTGAGACATACTACTCCACTTATAAATGCTGAGTCGGCCGAACACTTAGTGTTAATGTGGGTTTATGTTTGGTTTTAGTTTTAGAGTTAGAATTTGTTTCGGAAGTGTAAAATTGATTCTGATTTGTTTGATTATTTTAAACATAATTGATTTTGTATTAAAATTTAATTTTGTTAGCAGTTATAATTTGTAGCTTATGTGTTTAAGTACGATTTTTACATTAAATTTATTATTCAATTCACTTTTACATAATTGTATCCAAACATAAATCAATTTTACTAAAATTAATTATGTTAAAATCAATTCTACTAAAGTTAATTATATCAAAATCAATTATATCTAAAGTCAAACCAAACATACGCTTAATAATATTAAAGCAAATTATAAAGTGTGGTTTTTCTTCGAAATAAAATAAATTTTATTTAAATATTTTTGAGAAGTTGCAAAATTATTATATCATTTTTATAAGAAAATTTCTAAGAGGCCTCCGATGTTTTTAGAGAGGCATTTTTTAATAGATTTGTAATTTATGAGAGATTTTTTTTTACTAGAGGCATTACTAAATGTTAGTTGATTGGTTGATTGATGATGAACTTGATAAGATACTCACAGTTTATTCTCAGTAACTATATTTGAATGATAACTGAAATAATTTGATGTCTAAACTTATTTGTTAAGAAGATGATGAATAATGATATAAATTACAGTAGAAATAAAACTAACATATAATATATAAATTATAAAGAGGAAATAAAACTAATATTAAATACTAATATAATGATAAGAAAAACTATTTTTTTTTACTAAAATTATAAGAAAAACTATTAAAAACCAATAGAAATTATAAGAAAAACAATTAAGAGAAATTCAAAGATTAATAAAATATACTACGTAATATATAATACATTATGACGTTATCTCCATTTTTCTAACAAGAAAAAATATTAGATTTATCTAATTTATTTTGACGACTGAAGTGTTTTAATCTCCATATAAATAGCATAACTGCACTCAAACGCCGTCACCCTTCTTCACTCATATCACAAGTAGTACTAGTTAGTGGTGTCTCTGTGACCTTTCACACTCTCTCTAGAACCTTCCGCAGCCACCATTTTCACACACAGATTTCATCACTAATCACCGTTCTAATTCCCCCTTTTTTCATCGGAAAATCCAAGATCTAACAATCTCCGACGACGACGACCTAGATTAATTAATTAATCTCTTTTTATTAATTTATTATTCAGTTTCAGTTTCAGTTTCAGTTAGGTTAGGGTTTATTGATTTTATCATAAATTATTATTATTGAATTTGATTATGGCTTCGGAAGATGTGAAAACTGGTGAATCAGCTGTAACGAAGATCGTGAATTTGGCGGAAGAAGCGAAGCTCGCTAGAGAAGGAGTTGTTAAAGCTCCTAACTATGCGATTGGTAGCATCTGCAAGTCTCTCGTTGCTGGTGGAGTCGCCGGAGGAGTGTCAGTTCCGTTTCTCATTTCCTATTTATTATATGAAATGATTCATTGGTGGAAGTATTTGTGGTTTGATTTTTGTCGAAATTGCGATTTTGATGATTTAAATATTGTTGTGTGTTTGAGTTGTTTGAGTGAATTTTGTGGAGTAATTGATGTTGAAAATTATTAATCTTGCTTTTGTATATGATGAAGTAGTACGATTATATGATACATGTAAAAGCTTTTGTTCATTTGGGAAATTGTTAGGTCTGGGATTTGTTTATATTTTGAAATGATATATCACCTTGATTGCCTTATTTTTCAAATGATGAAATCAGAAGATTAAAGAATCCCGGGACAATTTGTAAAACTACAACTATTGTTAGCGATAAAAATAAGATACACTTGGGTTCTGTAGTCAATAGCAGCTGTAGTGGCTGCTACAGCTGACATTGTGTAGTGCAGGGTTGTGAACCACAAACACTCTTCGGATTAGGCGAGTCCAAGTGTTGGTGTTGTACACCGACACTTTATACATTGAATTATGTCAATTTCTCAGATTATTATCTGTGTCGTTGTGTCAGTGCCCATGTCCGTGTTTGTGTCCATGCTTCATAGGTGCAGGGGCACCTAGTTGGTATATATAACCCCACTGTGATGCGTTTGAGAAGTGGCCAAATATGGGCTCTAGCAGCCCTACAGTGAAGCTCCTTTAAAAATAGAATACACCCTCAACTTATAGTCTTGTGAATTTGGATAATGGTACTTTGATTATTAGTTATGAATATGTCACTCACAATTTTGTGTATGCTGCTATTTTTGAGCTTTTACGTGTCTATGGTACTACTGAGTTATAAATTTCTTGTCTTGTTTCCTTCCCTAAACTTGAACGTAATGGCCAAACTGCTACCTGCTATAGCATTTTGAGGGTTGGCTTATGCGCTCGCTATGCTATATGCCACTGTCTACATAGCAGTTGCCAGAAAATTCTATGCTCAACATAAAAATAATAGAATCGAAGAATTTTTTCTATTTTATTTTGAGCACGTTTTTTGCCAATGAATAAAATTGAGTTTGTGTGAGTTTTATAAAAGTAACTAGAACATTTCCATTCCCTTCACATCTTGATTATAAATACCTTTCTAACATTACATTTCCTGCCAATGAAAGAACGTATACATGCTCTGCGACTTCCATTTTAACTCTAGTCAGTTGAGATATAATTACAAAATCTTTTCTAATCAAACAAAAAAATTTATGTCTTGCAGATCACGAACAGCAGTTGCTCCGCTGGAGCGAATGAAAATTTTGCTTCAGGTTAGTTTGTTTAGTAGTCTAGACTTGCATTTGTATTAATGTATTATGTGTTCTAGCTTTTATATGATGGGACAATAATTAGACCGTATATCAGCATGCTTGTTTGGATGTATCCTAAGTTCTACTTATTGTATGTCTTTGGGTCTTGCCATCTGCAGGTCCAGAATCCTCATAACATAAAATACAATGGAACAATACAAGGCTTAAAATATATATGGAGAACTGAAGGGTTCCGTGGACTGTTTAAGGGAAATGGTACTAATTGTGCTCGAATTGTCCCAAATTCTGCAGTGAAGTTCTTCAGTTATGAACAAGCTTCCAAGTGAGTTTTACCTGCATACAAAAAGATGAATTAATTGGTGCAGTATTATACCAATTTAGTGATGGAAAATTGGCTTCTGCAATACTTATTTAACATTTTTCTTTCACTGCATAATAGGAGTTCTCCAGTGGCTAACATTTTTCAATCTTTTCAAACATCCTTCATATATTTTAACTGTCTCTTCTCTGTTTATTTCCCTGACTATTCCTTTTTATTTTGACAGGGGCATACTGCAATTGTATCAGAAGCAAACTGGAAATGGTATGTTTTTGTTTACGATTTTAAGTCGCAGATGATTTGTGTTGGCTTGGATTATTTGTTTTATTTGAGCTAGGGAAATTGTAAAATAGATTTGGCTGTTGATGAATTGAACTAGACAGCTTTGCTTAAGATTTTTATAAACCAACCACAATTGCTGCTTGAAAGTTTTTATGGCTTTGTGGCTGAATCAGCCGCATTTTAATTATACAATAAATACAGTGTTCATAATTTTCTTAAGTTTTCATCAAAACATTATACAATATATCAAGCAGGCCTACCTAAAGGGGCTCAAGTCAACTGCTCAAGAAATAGTAGTTTGTTTCATTAAGTGGCAAACCATAGAACTTAGTAGCAAACATGGTGTTTTGCAAGGGTTGGCTTGTATTTGGGTGATAGTTAAATTTGAAATGAAAAAAGTATTAGATACGCGATCATATGTACCCAACCATTACTGTTATGGTTATGTACCCCGTATAAGAATGGCTTTCATTTAAGAGTACTGATGCTCATGCATCTTAGATATTGTAGTTATGTGGAGTCCAGGGGACAGCTTGAATATTCAATACTGATAATCATTTATTAACACATGATTTGTAGCTCTTAGAATTTGGAAGGCCTATACTCAACCACAAAAGCTAGCTTGAGAGTTGAGGTTTGCACACATTTATAAAGGCTATCTATGCCATATCTCTAGCCAATGTGGGACTTCTAACAGTTTCTTTATAAATTTGTCAGTAGTCTTTTGCTTTTTAAAAAAATTATCAAAATTATTTTGTTAAACGCCAAATGTCTCCTTTAATACAACATCTAGCACTTGAATATAGAAATATTTTCAAACATTACAGTGCTCAACGATTGATCACAATTCACAAAAGAATAATATCCTATTATGACACATTCACTTATGGAGACACTGGTTGAAATGATCTGCGATTGTTTTGAATTGTAAATTTAGTCAGTATTAAAACACTTCTCGTTGTCTAAGTATAATCCCTTGTACTTTCTGCAGAGGATGCTCAGCTGACTCCTGTTTTACGTCTTGGAGCTGGAGCATGTGCTGGAATTATTGCTATGTCTGCGACTTATCCAATGGATATGGTCCGAGGCAGGATAACTGTGCAGGTCAGTTTTTCTTTTATTTTTACCAAATGATTTCTTTGCTTGTTGTGGATTATAATGGTAGTTGTAACATTAATTGGAGAAAAAAATATACAGTTGTGGTCTTAAAGTTTGACAGAAAATTTTGTGCCTTGTATTTGCAGACTGAGAAATCCCCTTATCAATACAGAGGAATGTTCCATGCTTTGACTACAGTGCTTAAGGAAGAAGGTCCACGTGCTTTATATAAGGGCTGGCTTCCCTCAGTAATTGGAGTTGTGAGTAATCTTTCCTGAATATCTCTTCTATTTATCAAGATGATCATTATGACCATGAGTCCATGATCCTAAAGACAATAACAAACAGGAACATGTTTTATTTACAATCTTCATGAGAAGTTGTTACTGCATTTAGAAGCAACATAGAACGTACAGTTGAGGATGGGATCTTGATCCCAAGAATGAAAATTTCTGAAAGTGGGTTGAGCCTTTTGTGAAATTTGCTCGAATGTGTAGTTCTATGCCATCTTATATTCCTTCATTTACCTTTTTTATAAACATTTACGTGCTTGGACTTGTTTATCTCTTTCAAAAAAATTATTTTTATACTCTTAAATGGTTTAGTAAGTGGGTTGAGCCTTTTGTGAATTCATTTAGTTATCTGAAACTTTATCTTTAATTTCTAACAAGGGTTGCAAGATTTTAGGAAGGGTACGCCCCTAGGTTCTCTATTTGTTCATAGATGTTTATGTTTATGGTAGGATCTATGAGTAGATACATATATTCAATTAGTTATGCTATACCATTGGACAGTACCTCACAACTTTATACAAGGGAAGGTGAATTGCATGATTCCCTACAAGCGCAAAAATGGAAAGCTAATGCATTACATGTTCTCTATATGAAGGATCGTGAATTTACCATTATTCTCTACACTTCATAATAAATTCCTTGTTATTGTTGCCTCTACCATTAGTCTTGTGATAAAACTTATCCACTTGCTATTGGATCTTGGTAGATGTCTATCATCTATCTATTGCTTCATTACTTTTAGGTTTATTTAGATATAGTTTTGAGAGGAATGCTAAGGACACACCCTCAAACACACTTGAACACACTCTAATCTATCGAGACAAATCATCTATTTTTTCCCAACCCCTTACCTGTTAATTTTATCAGTCAATCTTACCTAGATTGGTGCAATTCTGAGAGATATGATCACATGAAAGGTTACTGTTTGCAATGTTCTTTGCATGTTTCATAATTATATATATATATACCCACACACACACACATACATACAAATGACTGTTATTGTAATTCTGTGCAGAAGCATGGTTTCTTTTTCGGTGTCTATTAATTGATATTCCCTTTCTCTCTTCCGCAGGTTCCTTATGTAGGTCTCAACTTCGCTGTCTATGAGTCTCTCAAAGATTGGTTGATTAAATCCAGACCATTTGGTTTAGTCCAGGATTCTGAGTTGAGTGTGACAACACGCCTGGCTTGTGGTGCTGCTGCTGGAACCATTGGACAAACTGTTGCTTACCCACTTGATGTCATTCGTCGAAGAATGCAGATGACCGGTTGGAACCATGCTGCTTCTGTTATAACTGGAGATGGAAGAGGCAAAGTCCCACTTGAATATACTGGAATGATTGATGCATTTAGGAAAACTGTTCGACACGAGGGATTCGGTGCATTATACAAGGGTCTGGTTCCTAATTCTGTAAAGGTCGGTCTTCATATAACAGTAATATGATCAATTTGGAAAATATCTCTACAACATTCTTTAACTCGCGTATTGTTTTGCAGGTGGTCCCATCCATAGCACTCGCGTTTGTATCCTATGAGATGGTGAAGGACATTTTAGGAGTGGAGATCAGAATATCAGACTAAAGTTCGATAGCCCCATATTATCGGTTTACCTGTTGTGGTTTTGTCCTTTTTTTATATAGGCAAGGGAATGTAGAGATGGCGACTTCAAATTATTTTCTTGTTTTTCATCTCACTGAGGATAAGTTTAGAACTCTAGAGTTAGTGTCCATAAAATTATTCCCTTGTTCCTATTTGTTTTCTTTGCAAACGTGCTGTAGTTTTCAGCTTTTTATTCATCTTCCATGTCAATAAGTGTTGTGGAAAAACAAAACAATGCAGAGATTTATCTGCCTAGCTTTCTGAAGAAAGCATTTTTTTTTATGGAAATAATACGTTTGGAATGAATGAATGTTTAAAATATTTGCAGTGTTTTGTGCATGTTGATAAGTAGAAAGGTTAATACAATTACACCGATATCAAGTTACACACTTACACCAAATCACCAATTATTTTTCTAGCATACAAATTTTCACATGGAGAAACCAATCCGTCAGTGGCTAATAACAATCTATAGCAGATTCCAAATCACAAAGTGGCATCAAGCTATTAAATTTGCACCTTAAAATTGCATGGCTAAACTCTAACCACCAAACTAGACACAAATTTTGTTAGAGTGTTGGTGCCACAAAAACCAATCAGCTTCATGATCTATTAGCATCAGACATCAGTTGTCCTAATCAAAATCAATTAGACTCCAACACCAGTAAGTAACCCTCCCTCATTGAGCATTTTAAAATTTACCTTTTTTTTGATATTTTATTAATATTATAAATGTTAATTTAAAAAAAGCTTAATCTTGAATTCAATATAATCACTACGGAGTACTACATTTAAAAGAGTCAAAAGAATAAAAACTTCAAGTAAATTTTAATTACCATTCACTATTGATCCAAGTAGGTAAGGCCGTAAGGGTCTTAGTAGTCTTAAGCATGTGTCTGACTCATGCGTATGCAGAAAATTCAGTTGAGGGGAGAATCTATCTTGTGTGCCCTATAAGTTCTCCGACAAATATTAAATTGTGAAAACTTCGTAGTAACCCAAAAATAAAATTAATTTCCATTTTTTTTGAGGCAATTTAATTACCAATCTTAGAAATTTATAATTTATTATAATTCCATGGTAAATTTAAATATTATTATTATTTTGGTTAGGTAGTCTAGTGATTAATAACTTCATCTTTAAGGTGAATAAGTAGAGTGTCCGAAATTTAAATACTGACCTTACATATATAATGCGATGTCCTTTGCAATTGAGTTAAAATATATTCTTATTATTTTTTGGTTGAATAATGTATCCTGCCTAATATCTTTTTTTTTTAGCAGATTAAAAACACTTCTAAAAAAACAGCTGTGAAATCAATTTTTTTTTTTTGAAGAAGCTAAACTAACCCACCTAAATTGTTACCAGAGAGAATCGAACCTAAAATCTCAAGGAGGAACATACTCTCAAGTCCCAAGCCAATACCACCAGGCCAACCCAAGTGGGTTGTATGAAATCAAACTTAAAAAGCTACTTAAGTAATATTCAATGTATCTATATTTTATATATTGATAGAGTAGTAGTACTACGTAGGTACTTTAAATGTGTGTACCAGGCGGCATGATATGAAAGACTAATGTCGTGGCTGCACTTTTTGCCTCAGACGTGGACAGCCCCATCTGCACTGATTCTAACAAATCATTATTTATTTAATTCAGTCCATAAATATTCTAACAAATATCTTCTCACTACAAACAACACTCTCAATTCAATTTTTTCTTTTTTTCTTCTCAACTATTCATTCATTTAACTCACTTTACATACATAACACACATTACTTGTCATTGTTGTCACCAAGATATTTTCCTCTCCATAACCATCTCTCTGGTTAGTCCATATTCTTTATATATAATATTCATGTTTGAAATTTGATGTTTATTTATTGGTTTTCACCATCCGAGAAAATCGATTGGACCAACTAATCTTGTTCGGAGGTTAGTTCTGACATGTGGAGGATCGAATTGTGGACCTCTTTAATGTTGATGTTTTTTTAGTTAGTGTTTATCTTGATGTTTTTTTTTAGTTAGTTAGTTAGTTGGTTAGTTGGTTAGTTGTTGATTTTAAGTCATATTCATAATTAATACATGTTGAGGTTTTTTTTTCTGTTTTTTTGATGATATTTATTTATTGTAAAATAAACTTTATTTTGAATTTATGATTGAAGGAACTGCATGAGAATTGGGTACTTATAAGATATGACTGCAAATAATGGAAGAGGAAGTAATCAAGATCATAAGAGAAAAATCAATGACCCTTTGCCTAGATTTTGCACTCCTAGAAATGTTGCTTCATTAGCTGGATCTGGACCTACTAGTACTAGTTTTTGTTCAACCACAGATCCTAAACACATTGTTAGAAGTTATAAGAACTTGAATCATCAATTAGTTATTGAGTCTAAGTATACTAATAGCTTGAGTAGAGAGATTCCATTAAAGGTCAAAGGACTTAAGGGAATTGATTCTAGAAAGAACTTGAATCATCAACCATTTAAAGGTTTTGCTAATATGAGCAATTTAGATAGTAGATTGAAGGGAAAGGAAATTGTTTACAAAGATTTAGGCAATGTTGTGTCCGACGCGGAATGTTTTAATGGTGAAGTTAACTTAAGAGTGTGGTTGAAATCCGAAAGTCGAAAAACGAAGAAATCGGAAAGGTTGTATATATTTAAACAGATTTTGGAATTGGTTGATTTTGCACACTCTCAAGGATTTGTCTTGCAAGACTTAAAACCGTCTTGTTTCGCCTTATCTCCTTTGAGTAAAATTAAATACATCGGTTCGTATGGTCAACAAGTGTTCGATGACGACAAATCGTGTTTCACTTTATTTAAGTCATGTCTTAAGGCCATCATGACTTGCAATGTGACAAAGAAAATGTCTTGGGAACATGATACATGTTCTTGCCAAAATTTGAGTGGTATAAAGAAACAAAAGCTATGTGAAGAGACAACATCTCTTAAGCAAAATCAGAATCACTTTACCTGTATTCATGGCTGTGACACAAACATGTTCATGGAACCAAGTTTGTGCCTAGATGGTTCCAGTTATCAACATGCTTTTGCAGAAGAAAAACAGTTTATTTCTGAAACCATTCAGTTAGAAGAGAAATGGTATTCTACTCCAGAATTGCTCAATGATGGAACTAGTACATTTTCATCAAATGTTTATAATCTTGGAGTTCTAGTTTTTGAGGTAAGCAAATATTTTACACATTTTGTTACTCTTCTACTGTTTAGATCGTCGCCTTCAAATTATTCATTTGTTAATATTTTAGTGGATGTTTCTCACAGTTGCTATGCAATATTGAGTCATTGGAAGCACATTCAACCGTGATGTCTGATATGCGTCATAGAATCTTACCTCCGAAATTTCTATCACAAAATGCAAAGGAAGCTGGCTTTTGTCTCTGGCTTCTTCATCCTGAACCTTCTTCTCGTCCGAATACCAAGTAAGGTTTTATGCCTGCTGTTCTTCTTATGCTTGTTCTTTTTTCTGTCTCATTTGAATCTGTAATTTTTCATAAACATAAGCCATATTGATATTGCTGTTGAAGAACCATTCTGTTTAATTCTAATATTGTAATTCTTCTTTTTTATGTATAACAGGATGATTTTGGAATCAGAATTTGTACGCGAATTAGAGGAATTAAATCCGGAAGATAATAATGTCATAGTATCTGAAGATGATGTAGTTGACACTGAGGAATTACTGAATTTTCTAACTTCAGTTGGAGACGAAAAGAAAAAACAAGAAGCCAAATTAGCGGAGGAGCTGAATTGTTTGAATGATGATATTAAGGAGGTAGAAAGAAACCATTCATATGGGACTGATTCAGTATTTCATTTGGCACGATTGAACAATCTTCATTTTCAAGATTCTTCAAGTACAGATATTAGTAGATATTTTCCGAGTTCATTTGTCGATGAAGCGAGATTTATGAGTAATATAAGTCAGCTAGAGAATAGTTACTTCTCCACGAGATTCCAAGGCGTGCTCAAGGATGACCCGGCTGTGAAAAGCAGTGATAAAAGTTTGATGGAAAATAGATTGAGATTGCCTCAATTAGAGAATGTTAGCAATGATGTAAAGAGAGTTCAAGGTTCTATTGGCGGTCTAGGACCTTTCTTTGAAGGAATATGCAAATTCGCTCGTTACAGCAAGTTCGAAGAGCGCGGAACATTGAGAAATAGTGATCTTCTTAGTTCTGCCAATGTGATATGTGCCTTAAGTTTTGACCGCGACGAAGATTACATTGCAGCAGGTGGAATTTCAAAGAAAATTAAGATATTTGACCTCAATGCCGCTTCAAATGATTCTATAGATATTCAGTATCCTGTTGTTGAGATGTCGAACAAATCAAAGCTTAGTTGTGTGTGCTGGAACAGTTATATAAAAAATCATCTTGCATCTACCGATTATGATGGTGTCGTTCAGGTGTGTATGAGTAATACTTTCAACATTAAGACTATATTTGATGAAAACCAAGATATCGTTGTTTTTCTGCTGATTGTTTCTAAGTTTTCCTTGACATTAATGTTATGTAACATGGATGGATTCAGATGTGGGATGCAGGCACTGGTCAGCCACTGTCTCAATACACGGAGCACCAAAAGAGAGCTTGGTCCGTCCACTTTTCGGTATCTGACCCGAAAATGTTTGCCAGTGGAAGTGATGATTGCTCTATCAAACTGTGGAATATCAGCGAGGCATGCTTGCTTTTATACATTTTAATTACATACCATAGCTAAAACAATATATTCAAATGAAAATAAATATAACTGTGACACGAAAGAAAAACAATTGACTAATTGAAGGTTTTTACTTCATAAAACATAATAATTGTCTCATAATGCTGTTGTTTTTGCAGAGAAATTCTATAGGAACCATAATGAGCCCTGCAAATGTATGTTGTGTTCAATTCTCTGAATACTCCACCAATCTTTTATTTTTCGGATCAGCTGATTACAAGGTGTACGGTTATGATCTTCGCAACACTAAAAGCCCTTGGTGTACATTACCTGGTCATGGAAAAGCTGTTAGCTATGTAAAATTTATAGATGCACAAACAGTTGTGTCTGCTTCCACCGATAACTCTTTGAAGCTATGGGACCTGAAGAAAACTAGCTCAACCGAGTTGTCATCTGATGCTTGTGACTTAACTTTTCGAGGTCATAGTAATGAAAAGGTTGGTTTCTCCACGCATGTTACCTCACTTTTTGTTTTGTATATTCTAATTGTCGTTGTTCATCTGTCTTCTCCAGAATTTTGTTGGTTTATCAGTTTTGGATGGATACATTGCATGTGGTTCAGAATCTAATGAGGTATAATTTTTTATTCATTTCAATCTTGGTTTTATGATATTGTGATTGTGTCATTGGACTCGCAACCTGTAATCACATCCTACGTTGCTTGTAGTCGAAGAAATTAGTTTCTCAAATTTTTTATGGAATTTTCTCTTTTCTCCTGTGGAATTTTAGCATCAAATTTGGGATCAAAAGATGCACATTATGATTTCATTTGAAACATTTCAAGTTATGTACCTTTCAGGTATACTGTTATCACAAATCTCTGCCAGTGCCAATCGCTTCTCACAGATTCGAGTCAAACGATCCCATTTCTGGTCATTCAAACAGTTTTGACAACAATGGACAGTTTGTTTCCAGTGTGTGTTGGAGAAAGAAGTCTAACATTCTTGTTGCAGCCAACTCAGTTGGAATTATAAAACTACTGCAGATGGCATAAAACGTTGAAAGAAATGTTTAATTTCGACTGAGCACGTTCATCAGACCAGTGCTTTATTCAGGCTTCAATGATTAATGAGGAGGGTATAGAGTTTACATTGGTTCAAAGAGACATGCAACAATGTCTCTTTAGTTTTCATAGATAGGTAATCTTGTTAAGAACTTGTTTTCTACAATATAACATGATGAACACTTTTTCCCTACAAAATAAGCTGAACAAAAGATTTGTGAAGTATGTACATTACAGGCGAAGCTTCTTCGTGCAAGTCTCTTTAAAATTTCACCAAGCGACGTTCCTTTCATCCATTACTGCAATGCTTAAGTTTTCCCTTCAAGAACTTCTCATAATTATAGGGGCACCAGAAGATTGAACTTGAAACGAAGTCAAATTCGTTGTTTTACATTGTTATACACCGCGACATACATCATAGCTCCTTGTTGCTCCTATACATCCATGTTTTTGAGACTGCAGTCTGTTGAGGAAGTGAGGGAGATATTATTAAAGCTGATGTTGAAGCAGCCCAAAGATATACTAATTACCTTAACTTCCAAATCACTTATAATTTATCAAAAATGAAAAAAAGAAAGTATAAGACATTCATCCATGATTTGCATTATGTTCAAAAAATAACTATGTTGATATGATGGTTAAAATGCCAATTTTACACCATCATATAAAGTTATGCAAAAGTTGTATTGCATGCTTATTCTTGTTGGCTGCTAGTTCACTAGGTGTCAGATCAACGGTAAGAGTTTAACATTCTGATCTTAAAGGGATAGAATTCAAAACGGCTGTAATACGACCACCAGTGTCACTTTAATTAATAAAACCTATTGGCTGCCAACTCGATATCCCCCGATGATGACACTTTTTGGCTCTTTTTATCATTTTTCTCCTCTAAAAAACTTTCTTATCAATTACCTGAAAAAAAATATCTTTGTTGATGATTGGCAAAGAATGCAATCTTAGGTAAGATGCTTGAAACTTATTTCTATTTTTCATTTTAGTTTTGTTATGTTTGAAAAAAAGAATCAATCAGCACCATAGAGTTGCAGATTATATTTCCACCTAATCAGAAAGGATAAGAAAATTGTGCAAGATATTTTTTTAATTTTCATGCATTGAAGAGACTCTTTCTTTGGCATGAACACAAGGAGTCAATCACAGTACTTTTTTCTGTTACTAACCTTATTCACAAACTACTTATGTCAAAAAATCCTTAATTTAAACTATACTTGAGTTAATTATGTGAATCCTTCCTTGCAATTTGCAAATGATATGTTGTGATCTAAGATAGCTCAGAGTCTGAGACATGACCAGAAGAAACTCTTCTTATTATCCTCGGACGTGATGTTAGATGTTTATCTGAATTAACCCGCATGTTTCGCAATCGAGGGGACATTGGTGGAGGTCTTTCTAATTTCCCTTTTGTTGCACCTGCATTGAGAAGCATATGAAAATTTCAAAAAAAAAAAAAACATTTAGAGTTTATGTGGCGACTATGTGATTCGGATTCCTAATATTACAGGTAAATTTTCATAAAATCACTGGTTTTCAATTTACTTTATATGCTACATAATAATAGTCATTAAACACCATTGATATCAACATATAATGCAAACATTAGGTTTTTAAAGAAACCCTTATTGCTGTATTGAAAAAATTTCATGGATACTACTAATAAGAGCCTAAGAAAAATTTGATTCTAACCTGTTAGTTTTACCCTCGAATCTAGTGATTTCCTGGTCAGTGCCTGCCTCCTGATGCTCATAATCTCAGGCGAAATGGAAGGTTTCTTTTCTATTACTGATAGAAATGGCTCATCTCCAGAAGTAACAAGTTCATCACCGCAAGCTGAAGCGTCACTTCCAGATTCGGAGTTATCCTTAAAGCCAGTACTCGTTTTTTCTCGCTCGATGACTCGATATGCAAACATTTGAAAAGGAATATTACATATCGACGATGATTCAGAACTTGCCCAAGTAGGAAACTTCTTCAAAAGTGCCGACTCTATATCGCAGTAATCTACAGGTGGAATTGGTGGCGGCTCTGTCTCTTTATTGTAACAAGGATTCAATGCAAGAAATCTTTTTATATAACGAAGAATTCTACATATGGACGAGAAATTCGGACGTTGGTTCGGATCGGTATGCCAACATTTCTTCGTCAAGTTGGTAACATATTTCGGAGTATTAAATGGAAAAAGTGGCCTTTCTCCTGCTCTTATGTTTCTGCTCATTTTCTCCCCTTGAAGATGACTATCTTCAAAAGGGACTTTACCGGTTAGAAGCTCAAAACAAACCATTCCAAAACTATACACATCAGATTTCTCCGTGTACTTGGAAATCAACGTGCCTCCCAAATGTTCTTGCTCTTCAAGTACCTCAGGAGAGTACCAAATGAATGAGAGAGTTCCATTTTGATTTGCATTCCCTTTCTGGCTCAAATCCTTGACAGAAGATAAGCCGAACCCTGATACCTTGGAATGCAAGTAACCTTCCGGTGAGGTACTTCTAGGTTTAACAAGAATGTTTGATGGGTTTAATTCTCCATGATACACTTTCTTTGAATGGAGATATTCCATTCCTCTTGCAATCTGAAGCATTAGATCAACCGCGACATGAAGCAAGAACGGTATTCGCTTCCTCGGACCATGAATCTCTTTAATATGCGTGCTTAGAGTTTTGCTCATCAATTCCATCAACAAAAAGCATTCTTTTTTCTCCTCATCACTAAAACCACAAAGACAATCCAATATATTTGGATGTGAAAGTGATAAAAGCTCTTTGATCTCACTTGACAAAGCATCAATGTCACCAGAAAAATGTCTTACAACAAAACTTTCACCTAACCATTGAATCTCTTTGTACTGACTTCCATTCCCCATTCTTCTCCTCACCTGATAGTCCTTAGATTTAACCAATATCGAACTCGGCAGAAGCCTATCGTCCAACGATTCCGACACTTCTAAATTCCTCAAAAGTAAATCTATTAATTTCTTCTCATACTTTGTCGCACCCGAAACTTTCTTTTCATGGATTTTGTTTAAAAGAAACCATCTATCTTCCTTCCAACCTGTTTCGTAACGGTTACACAAATCTTGAGTAATAAGATACTGCTTTCCAAATTTCCACTTGAAAAGCTTCATGTCTCTATATTCTTTTATATACTTATTGGAATTGATAAGCCTCTTCTTTTGCATCTCGTCTAGATCCCAACCGGATGTTTCAGCAGCCGATTCAATAGCTTCGATCACAATAGGCATGCTACAAAGCAAATTGTGTATGTAAAACTCAACACAATCTGTATTGTGACACAAGGTAATGGCTTTAGCCCAAAAATCCTTTATTTCCAAGCAATGCTTAACATAAACCTCTCCTTCTTTGAAAATCTTATAAATCTCTTTTAAGGGTTGTTCTAGAACCTTCCACTTTCCATTTTTCTCTTCAAATTTTAAGTTCTGTACGACCTCGTCTGCAATTGATTCATATGCACAGCTGAAAACATCTAGAAGAAGACAACATTGTCTCAGATTGATTTGAATGTTCTCTCTGAATACCATTATGGCCTTTAAACTTCCAAGTGCCTCACCAATCTGTCTAAATTGGTCCATAATTCTGGTTTTGATCTAAAACAAAACCTGCAAAAAAAAATCAATGTAATTTACAACATAGCACGGATATTTGGATGAAAGGTGTGTCTGGTGTCCGACACAGATACATCGTTGCATTCAATTACATTTATTTTCTTAAATTATTACAAACGTCTACGTGTCTGTGTCGTGTCTGTGGTGTCAATGCTTCACAGATAATTCATCAAAGAGTTTAGATGCTAACCAGATAAGAATCGTGACAAAGAAGGAGATTGAAAAATCAAGCTCCTTCTATTGTTAAACTGATGCAGTGTAAATCACTTTCAATTTCATTTCAAATTAATGCAAAATTATGTAATTCAAGTACATTCAAATGAACATGAAATTTATTAAAAAAAAATGAAAAAGAAAAATGTGTTCTTGGTTATCTTTGCAAGAGAGTGAAAATTGTATGCAACCCAAAAAAAATGAAAAGTTGTGAAAAAAATGGGCCTATGGTAAAATTTTGAACTTTGTAACATTTAGAACAAATTTTGCGGAATGTGTTTTGATTAAGATTAGAATATCTTTGTAGTTTGAGGTAAACCACTCAAAACATTATTCCATTGTGAATGGTTTTGTGGGGGACATAGCATTCCTCCGAATTTTATGGTTTTTTATGGTTTGTTTGATATGACCAATTCTTTTTATCTATATACATTTCTCATCACAAAAAATGCTCAAATATTCTTCTTCTACTAGTACTTCTTTTGGCTTTAAATTAAAATTATTGAATTTGAGATTTGGACCAACCGATATTGATCGAACACTGATTACATCTTTTAATTTGTGTAATATGGTCAAAACGACTTATATTTTAGTACGGAGGTAGTATGCTGTTATAGTCCAGTCACTAAAATGACTAAAGAAAAAGAGATATGTGTCACTTGATCCAACGATTAAGGAAATAAAGTTAACAACTAATACTACTGACTTGTAAGTACTAGAAACTCCAAAGACTATAGATTTGAGATATAATGACTTATAGTTGATATCAGATCGATTAAAATAATAAAAAATAAATATATATAACTCGTATAAAATCGATATTCTTATTCAATTAGATTATTATCACAACTAGAAAAATGGATAGTGTCATGAATTTTATATCTAAAAAATATCATCACCCAACATTAATTAATATCTCTAATGCTTTTTAAGTAGTACTATAATCTGCCGTACATAGATCATTTAAGTCAGAAATGAATTCACACTTCATTGCTTGCTTCAACGGCTTGAATAAACCAACAACAATAATCCTTGTGCATGCATGATGAACCTGTTTTCAATAAGCACCAGCTAGCTTATGGTCAAAGACAAGGAAGACCAATGTCTAGGTTGAATTTTATTTTATAATTTCATGCTTTGATGTTCTTCACATGTTTTTGTAGGCACATGCAAATGATGATGTTATGGTGTATTATTTTACTATCAACTACTATATCACCTCTTCTACCACATGCATTCAATTTAATTCAATTATATTGTAGTAGTACATGGAACATGCCTTGTGAGGAAGTAAACAAAAAACACTGCCACAAAATACAAATCCCTTCCCTTTCCATAACATATTTAGTCGGTGTCACAATTTTATTACATATTTTATTTCCTCTTATATATTTATTTGATAACCTTTATACAGTAGTTTAATAAGAAAATCTTTATGTGTATATTTTTATTAAATATATGTGTGGGTAGAAAAACAATAATTAAAAAATTCAAGTATCTCTTATGCTACCTTTTTTGTCAAGTTTTCTAATAATTTAAATTTAACTTTTTAAAATTAATAAGTGTGAATATTAGAATTTGAACCTTAATCATATATATTATATATATTATATATGCAATGTTTTTATGAACTAGATTATACTTACAAATATGCTAGTTCTCTTAGTAAGTATCAGGTTCTATTTTATAGTAACAACTAACAAGTAATGAGTACAAATGTTGGACGGGTGCTTTTATTCTCCTTAGTTTTGTAGGGTGAAATAAGATACCTCCAATTATTGGATTTAATTAGTATCATATATTATATTCAAATTTGATATTTTATATGTATCTATCATGTGAGTTAGACACATCTGATAGAACCTTCTGCACACCTTAATGGTAACATATTAAATGTTGGAGTCATTGTTAAATGATAGTATATAAAAAAAATTAGAGTTGTATTGTTTAAAGTTCAAACATTAAAATTCAAACATTAAAATTCAAACATTATATGTATAATTCTCTCTTATTTACATTTTATCTCCTATAAATTACACACATTTCAAAAATATACATAAAATCCAAAAAATCCAAAAAATAACAAACATATTTAGTATTCCAGTAAATTTATTAGAATCACAATGACTATCCATGATTATGACAAAGTCAACTTCATACCAAACATGTACCATTTTTAAAATCAAAATTATAATGTCCAAAAATCATTTATTATATTTAACCATTAATAACTAGCTTAAGTTTCTGATATTTTTGTCCTCACAACAAAATGTGTTTCCCTAATCCTAATTTATTGTTTCACACTTAAAATTCATTGGTTTTTACAACTTACCCTTAAGATATACTACTACTTGAGTTTCAATAGTGAATTAATGAACATAAACAAGCTATATTTGAATCAAATATAAGATGATACAAATCTGATATTTTGTACTAGTGGTATTTATTTGTCTTGTGTCTTGACAATAACATTTTGTGACAGAAAATCGTTGCCAATCTGACAAGTTATTTTCAGCTCAACCCTTCTGTGGTTTATAGTAGCTTATACTGAAATGTGAAACTGCCTCATTCAGAAATTGTAGTATTTGTCTAAGTTCAGAAAACTACAGTCTATCTATTATACAGCTCATTGGCAACCAAGTGGTGTCTGTGTCTCCAACTGAATAAGCTTTGTACACAACACTAAAATGATACATAACCTATTCATAGAAGGCACAAGTTTATTTTTCCAAATATTCTACTCTCTATATATATAATCTATCATATATATAACCCAAATCTTTTACAAGGATTTTTACAATTTAACAAAAAATACAAAATATTCATTTGGGCCAGACCATAATGCATCCTCCATGACCCCATCAAAATCACCTGGTTAAAGGTTGTTTTCCTAACAGACGATGCAGCCAAGATGTCACTGTGACACTAATGAGATATACAGACAACTAAGTGCATGTTTGGAATCACAGTGTTAGTAAGTTTCGACAAAACCTCAGTAGTACCGTGATTCTAACAAACTCACTGTCAATCCAAATATGAACTAAGGAGAAGAGCTATCATCGTCTGAGGAGCTGTAGTTTCTCCTTCCATGTAATCCAGGAAGTGGTTGTGGAAGCATAGGGTTCACCGGAACGGGAAATCTATGAGCTGAACTAATCATGGTCTTTTCATTTATATTACCAACTTCTCTGCATACCCTATCAAGAACTGTTAAAAAGTCTCTTACTACCATGAAGATTCTAAATGGATGAGCTTCTTCTTTAGACAAGTTTCCATGAAAATACTCTGTGATCTCCTTCACAAGTGATAAAGCAACACTTTCTTGTGCTTGAATTCTAACAATCTCCTCCTCAGCCATTCTCATGAACTTGTTCATTGATTCTGTGAATTTCTGAACAGTTTCGTCCGATCCCGCCGTTTGATTCAATTTCACGATCTCGGCAATGTGTGAGATTCCTTTTGAAAGTTTAGAGACTTCGCTCGTGAGAACTTCGGAGTCCATCGCTGCGGCTTTCTTCACATTGCCTAGATCGGAACTTAGACTAGATACTACTTGAAGGCCGAGTCTTCTACACTTGGCGTCGTCGTTCAATGTTGTGGTTGGTGTTTGATTAGTAGTAGTATCTGCATGACGAGCTCCTTCGGTTCTAATGATTTCTTGTACAACAAAGTGTAGAAGAGTTGTTTTTCCGTCTGCGCCTTTGACATCAACTAGCTTGAGAAGTGTATCGAGCTTGAATGCATGTGCATCACCTCGGTTTGTTCCAACATTCATGCGGTTTCCGGTTTTGAGCACAGCTTCTAGAAGCTTTAAGAACATTCTACTGTTTCGTAGCTCTTCACATGCAACCTGCAAATATCTTGATCAGAACATGCAAAGAACCACAAATTATGGGACATCATGACCAGATTATAATACGATATGATTACCTCTAGAGTTTGAAAGGATTTCCGAAGATACTCCACTTCAGACTCAAAATTGGCTATGTAAAGCATAGCTTCCACCCTTTTAAACGCGAAAGGAACATCGAGAACTGCCTTCAAAAACTTCTCGGCATGACCAAGTTTGTTTGGAGAGTCGTCTTTATGGTTCTTCAATTTACGCTCTTCTTCCTTGCTTGGCGCCATTTTTAACAAGCTTTCAAGTAGTTCAGTTCCAAGTGTATCAGTAACACCTATTAAAAAGACAAATTGATTATTTACGTACGAGGTTAGTTATCATAAATTGTTGGTGTAAAATGTTTTACACAAAATCACAACCAATCGTATGTGTGACTTTAGAAACAATTATGATTGAAGTCAAATATGATCCAATGGTCTAATTCTTACTGTTATGGACAATCAACTACTAAGTAAAAATCAATACTTTGACAATGTATATGAAATAAATCTTTTACAATCAATATCTAAGTCATAAACCTTGAGAATCACATAACATGTCAATAAACAAACCAAGGTATGGATTTATGATGTAAATGGTAAATGGTATGAAAGGAAAACTTATAAAACACATAATAACAACTCACTTTTAGACACAAATTATGCTTTTAGTAACCATAAGATAGCAATAAAACAACATAACAAAATTGTCTACTAGCTTCATTCAAGTGATACATGTAAAATAATAATAAAACCTCTACCTAACTTTTCAAACTAAATCAAAGCAAAAGATGTTTGTCAAATTAATGTTGGTATATCTCTATTTTATTTCCTTTTAAAACGCAACTACCAATTGCATACCATTAACTAAAAATGATGTGCAAGTAGGTAACAAATCTAATCCAAAGGATTATATTGAACAAACAAAAACAAGGAAGGATTTCCATAAGTGATGGCTTAACCACTGCACTTAATTAAGAAATTGTTCAATAACAGATCTAATCAATAATCACAACAAAACTTGAGAGGAAAACAAAATACATTGCATACCTTCTAAAAGTGCTTCACACACTTCCTCTACCGTGACGTTAACCGCTCGAAGCAAGATAGCAATATTTTGAGACTTTTTAGGATCCAGTACCCTATCTTCGTGATGTTGAGGTGCAAGAACTGAACGTGGCGTAGCATCTTTTGGTTTTGGATTTGGTGTGTTCACCACAAACAATGTTTCTATCATTTCCTCATTCAACCTGCACCCAATTCAATCCAAATCAAATGAAACCACTTTAGATTTTAAAACACATTGCAATGTAATGCTAAATAAACATCAAACTCATCAACTACATATATAACTAACATTCCGAAAATAGTAACTAACAATAACACTTACTACTATAATCTATACAGAGAGCAAGAATCAACAACATAACAATATGAAAATGGCATGATGATGATAATTGAATTGAATTGAAACAATGAAACTCTTACTTAAAAGAACTAGATCTCAGATGATCCCAAACCATTTCGCGATCGGAACTAGCCCTCACTTTATCCCAATGCAAAGGCTTCAACTTTGGTTTAGAAACCTCTTCAGAATTCTCCTCAAAACTAGGTGGCAATTCAACAGGTGAAACCAATGTATTAGGAGGTGTTTGCAACACAAAAGGTCTTGAAGGAGGCTTTAATTCCGGCGGCCTACAAACCACCGGTTGACCCACAGGAGTTGTTGGAGAAGGTACTTCCCATTGCTTCCGATGACGCAGTGGCATTGCCGCCAATGGTGGTGGTGGTGGCGGTGGTGGAGGAGCTGCTGAAACACTAATAGAAGGTGTAATTGGTGTTGAAAGAACCGGAATTTCCCAATGTTTTCTTTGAGAAACAACACCATGTTGAATCAAAACAGTTGGTGATTCAACAATTGGTGTTAAAAGGTCTGCTGGAATCTCCCAATGCTTCCTAGAAGGCGGTGGCGGCGGTGGTGGTGGTTGAGTGTTTATAGTGTTTATCTCTCTCTCCGGCGATGAAAAAAGCGTCGGTGAAAGAGGTACTGATGAAAGAGGAGAATGTCTAAACCGATCTGAAACATCAGAAATTGTTGGAGACTGATCCAACCCATGATTGTTATGATGATGCATCATCGTAATTTTCTCCGGCGACGGTAAACTAAACGCCGAAGACGAAGATTTACCACTAGAAGCATTAGATAATCTCGGAGAAGAACCATCTTCATTACAAGATTGAGTCTTTTCAACTTTAACAAAAGACCCATCTGAATTTTTCGTCGGTGAAAGATTCAGAGGTGATAAAGACGGTGATTGACATTCTCCGGCAAAGATTTTCTCCGGCGTTGAAGACATTGAACAAGAAGACTTCACCTTCCGGTTAGAAGAAGAAGATTTTCGTGGGGAAGAAAGTGTTGATGAAGACAACGAGATTCTTCCACCGTCATTTCCGAGTAGTGGCTGTGTCGGTGGCGGTGTGATTAAATTTTCCGGCGACTTTGACTGCGATCTTCTAGGACTTAAACTAACCGGCGGCGAAAGACTAATAGAATGAGAACGATCCGGTGAAGCAGAAGAAGATGAATACGAAGAAGAACTGGTAGATTCACTGTTACTTCTATCCACCAAATTCTCAGCTGAAATTCCGGCGAAAACTCTCCGAGAACCCGATCCAATTCCATTCAAAGAACCTCTCGGCGAATAAAACTCTTCTTCTTCATCTTCCCCAACGTTCACACCTTCATCATACATCCTCGAGCCTTGTCGCGCAAGCGGCGGTAACGGCTGAAGCTCCGGCGAGTCCATTTTCCTAGTATCCCGACCACCACCACGAGCATCAGGTAGATCATCACCACGAGAGTTAACAATGGTACCCAGATAAAGAAACTCCGAGCTAGTAGAAGAAACATTCCTTGACTTTGCAATGGTGCCGGTGCCGGTGCCGGTGATGGTGGTGGTGGTGCCATTTTCTCGAGGAAAAAGACGAATACTACTATCGGATCTGAGTGTTTTATCATCAGAAGTGAAGCTTTTTCTGCGTCGGCGACAGTAAATAAAAGCTGAAATGGAAGCAACGGCAATGGCGGCGAGAACGGCGGCAATGGCGACGGGGAGGAGTAAAGAAGAAGAGGATTTGGGTTTAGGGGTTTGAGGGAGAATAAGAGAGGAAATATTAGCAGGGAAAGAAGCGAAGGATGAAGGTGAAGGTGGTGGTGGTGGTGAAGGGTATGTTGGGAAAAAAGGTGTTGAAGAAGAAGATGAAGAAGTGTTAGGGGTATTTGTGGAAAATGGTAGTTTGGGATTTGGTGATGGTGGAGATGGGTTTGGAGATTGAGAAGGTGAGTTTTGAGGGTCAAAAGGTTGGTGAAGGAATCTTCTTGGTTGAGAAGAAGAAGTTAATGGTGTGAAGAAGAAGATGCATAAGAAGAAGAAGAAGAAATAGTAACTGTGCATTGTGAAGTTGAGGTTTGTGTGTGTTTTTTTTCTGTGTTTTTGTTGAGTGTGTAGTGTAGAATGAGAGAGAAATGAACGGGGAAAATGAAAAAGAAGAGAAGGTGAAATTTGGGTAATGGTGGATCCAGCTAAGATTCTGCTTGTCTTTGTGTTTTTTTTTTCTTTTCTTTCTGCTATCTAGTACTACTACTAGTAGTAGTTTTTTTTTTTTGTGACGCATACTACTACTAGTTATCTACCTTCTTTACTTCATTGGTTATATTTGATTAATTATTTTGCAGAAGCTAGAATTGCGGTGACCTACCGGGATTTTGCAGAAGCTATAACTTGTAGTTTCTGGAAATCACGGCAGATCACTGTGATTCTGACACACCCACCGTGTTACCAAACATACACGTATATGTCTTATGTATTATTTAGGTTTTTCGATAAAAGTTATTCTTAATGTGGTAACGAGAAGAAGAAAAATAATGATTTATGATAAATATTAATAAATGAAATAAGAGTATGTGTTAAAAAAAATTAGGTGCGTTTAGAGCTAGTGAAACTTCTTTTTGATATGTGAATTAGATTAAACTAGAAAGTGGTCCGCGCGCTGCGCCGACTATATTAGTATTGATATAAATAAAATTTTAAAGTTTTAAAATAATACGATTTATAGACTTTATTTGTAGGATGAGTTTTTAGATAATGTGAAATATAAGTTATTAAATGACAAAGTTTGGTTTTGTGACCATCGGGTGTGTCACCGTACATGTCTTTGTTTAGTGCTCGGTTATTGGCATGTCTATAATATACAACATTAGACTTCGTGGTGTAGAAGAAGAAAATGAGATACAGTTGACAATAACACACAAATTCTTGTAGTATGAGAGAAAGAAAAATAAGGTAAGAATCTATTAGTTTCTCGAGTCTTAGCATGATTTGCTCAAGACAAAATATTGAGTGTTGTATCTCTACTATTTCAAAGATAACATCAAATATGCCCTAAAGTCTAATAATTAAGATCCAAATTCATGAAATTTGATCTTCGGTACTCATGTAAATAGAAGTTTTTACATGTATTTATGCATTCGTGCAAACAAAGATTTTAAAAGTTATGTAACAAACTATTTTAGCTCATCTATGTTGACTTTCGGCCTGCCCTCTTGTGTGTTTTTTCCTGCTAACTTGTTGGTAATGGAGACTTTATGTGGTAGTGTTTTAACCAAAACTCACATACAAGCAAAAAATACATTTATTTGTAAGATTAATAAGCATTGATCTATCTAATGTAGAAGCATTGCAAATTCATATTAAATGTAACCTGCAACAATTCAAGACAACCAATTCAGGTTTACATCGATGTTTAGGTTCTGGTCAATTGTGGCAATTATTTTGGAACGGAGGAAGTAATAGGCAATTTCAAACAACCAATTTGCAACTACATAATTAAAAAGACATGTAGTTTAAAAGACAAAGGGAAAGAGGTGAATTGATACATAAATAAATACCTTCAAGAAATACTATGTGGAATCAATAGTCAACAATTTGGTGTGTATATATAGCATGAAAGTTTCATGGAGGAAATGAGAAATCTTATAACAAATGACTTCATGTTGGAAAAAAATTGTGATGTCAAACTAATAGATTACACAGGGGTGGTAAATTAGAATGGTTTTTGCTAATATGTTCATCTTGCACATTGAATGGTGTCTGGCTTGGCTAAGATATTGTCCCAAGGAAGCCTTGTAGCATTCAAAAATGGTAGAGGCTGCAAGATTGTTGGTTGTATTGTAATGATTATAATAGATTGGAACGGATTGTATTGTAGTATAATGATTTTATTAATTGAGAAATACACAAGAGTTAATAAGATTTAATTAGTAACCGCAAAACAATTGAAGATTTGGGAGGAGAATGAGAATGGAGCACACAAAAGAAAAATAGGATAATAGATTGTTGTGTTTTGAAGAGTGCCACATCATATTTTAATTGATGTGTCAAAAATCAGATTATGTGGCATATAATAGTATGAGTTGTCAATAGAATGTATTGGGTCTCAGATTTAATATATAAAAAATAGATTATATTCTCTATATCAACTATATTTTGTGAACAAAAGTGGTAGAGAGCTCAAACTGAATGATGTCTGTAAAGATGATGGTTGAGACTTACAATTACAAAATTTAGCAACAATGATATCACTGAATCTTGTTCAAGTTATTCAACAAATTGCACCTTGTTCAAGTTATTCAACAATGATATCACTGTATAATTTTGGATGTTCGCCTAAACGATGACCTAACTTGTTCAATAAGGAATTTATACTTACTCAAGTGGTTACTTTTGGCTCCTCCAGCAGCGAGGAGATTGAGATCCTAATTGTGAATCGTGATATGAAAGTTGTTCAAGTTATTCAACAATGATATCACTGTATAATTTCGGATGTTCGCCTAAACGATGACCTAACTTGTTCAATAAGGAATTTATACTTACTCAAGTGGTTACTTTTGGCTCCTCCAGCAGCGAGGAGATTGAGATCCTAATTGTGAATCGTGATATGAAACGAATTTGGGGGTTCAAAGTTCCTATGAAGATAGGACATTTTATTATAATAACTCACACACAAGTGGAGTGACCGGGGTTCGAACCCAGATCATGGATGTCCGGCCTAGTAATTTTGGCATTTTTTGCCAGTTGAGCTAGGACTTCTGGACAATTTATTTATTTATTTTATTATAATAAATCAGGAACTAATTTATGTTGAATATAAAAAGTACAAGTAACTAAGTTAAATTGTATTTTTATCATAAATTAAATTGTGAGAAAAGGAAATTGGTACATCGAAAAGATAAATGCTCCCACCAGGATTTGAATCTTAGACCTCCCCCTACCCATCTCATGTCCCCCAGCTCTTACCACTTAAGCTACCCTACGGGGAATTGTGAGAAATTTATAAAAGACTACAATGAAACATTCACTTTAAATATTAAATTAATTTTAAAATAACATTTATTTTAATAGAAAAAAAGTGCACATGATACACCTTTTATAAGACAGAGGGATTAAGTTTTGCTAATGATGCTAGCATATCCTGCGGAATAAAATTAAATGCAATAATGCATAGTAGATGGGAAACCACTTATGTTCGTATTTGGTGTTGTCTTTCTTTGAAGTTTTGCTCCATCAAACAAAAAATTAGTAATAATAATGAATAAATGTGAGTACTTTTTAGTTTGATGATTGACATTAGAAAATGGAAGGAGAAAGAAAAAACATTGCAATGCCTTAAAGAGGGGAAAGGATTCATCAAAGAAAATTAACTATAAAGAAAAGGCTGAAAAAATAAAACTTTTTCTTTTAAGAAGCACTTCCCGTTGAACATTTGTGGGCACGGTACTTTTGAGATTTGAGAGAAGAAAAAGAATGAAAATAAGACTTAAGAGTGCAACTACTACTTTTGAGGTTTGATATAGAGTGAGGTTTTTTTTTTTCTTTTTGAAAAATATAGAGTTAGCTTATTTCACTTGGTATGCGTAAAAAATAGTTTTACAGAGAGCAGTAGATAAATTGTTTAATTAAATTTAGGGTTAGACGTGTTTTTTGTCCCTATAAATATTTAAACTTTCTATTTTTAATCTTCTAAAAAATTTTCAGAGGTCCAATCTATCTTTGTTATAAGACTCACCTAAGAAAAAGATTTGATCGAATGAAACTTTCATATAACATTTGTTTCTTTTCGGCTCACAAATGGTTAGTCAAACTCATAATGCCTCTCAATAGTTGCTTGAATTCAACATCGATGATAGTTGTTCAAAATGACTTTTTCATCAATGTTCAACAACTAAACAGTCAATCAGTTAAAGTAAAGATTTTATGTGTTAAAATTTTGGATAGAAAAATGTGTCGAATAGTTTAACTTAATTATAAGTTAACTAGCTAGGGAATTGTTAATTTAGACCATGTAAGTCAAAGTTAGCAATGTGTATATTTATATTTGGACAAAAACAACCCCTTACTATTTCACAAATTAATTTTAAATAGAAGAACAATTATGTCAATTTTCATTTAACTAATTTGAAAATATATGCATAATATAGCCTAATTATTGAAAATGGTTATAAGGACATTTTTCTTTCCTATTCCTTATAGTATGATGCCATGCCACACTGAATTATAGTGGTAGTTAAGCTCTAATAATGATATGATTTGATTGTGGAAATCAATTACTTTTTTACAATATATAATAGGAGTAATTCAAAAGTATAGTAGTATAATTAAAACAACACGCCACACTTAAAGTTTACATAAAAGCTTATGTAAATTGAGTTTTGGAGCTCATAAAAAATGCTTACAAATATATTTATCAATGAACTCTTTACATCAATGGTGTGATTTGAACCAAAATCCTTAATCTGGAGTACATCCAAATTGACTACATAATTACTAATATTATTGACAAAACATTAATAAAATATGCTAATTTTTTTCCATAAAATCAAATTGCATGCACTATTTTATTTTCAATATGTAATGGGTTTTTAAAAACGAAATGTTTATAATTAAACTAAAGCTCGTATAAAAATTCAAATTCAGCCATAAAAATGCAGCAATATTAAATTCTATAAAAAAAAACTTTAATAATCTTTATAATTTTATTCAACTTAAAAGAGATTAATTTTTACATATACACATGCAAATACTTAATTTATACCAAAAAGTGGCAATATATCTGAGTCATATTGTCGCACCTCTGAGGGCCATCATTCTCCCAAAGAAATATGTGTCCAGTAGTACGTAACATTTAAATGTTCCCATACTTGCTCCCCAACTAATTTGTGACTCTTATTAACATTTAACATATACACCTATATACTTTATGGAGAATAGTTATTAGTTAATCTTTTGGTTGTTTTATTGTGTGTCGCTATCTAATTGATACCACATTCATTTGTTTCCATTTTTATGTTTATTGTCATGGAATTTTTCTTTAATTATTTGGAGATTTCTAAAACTTATTGGAGTTTCCAAATTCTAGAGCAGCCCCTCACCTCTCTATGTCTCTCATCTCACCAATCACCATATATTTTCTCTGCTCATCTATCTTAAATTTTTTGGATTATTTCACCTTATTCAATTCTACAAAAGCAACTTATTTTTTTAACTTGTAAAATATAAAAATAGCTCATACGTATTAACTCTTAACGTACACCTTCATGATTAAAATTAGACATATGAAGTGTGATTCGATAAGAGAAACGCGAAAGCTTATAAATGTTTTAGGAAACTCTAATATCATTTTAAAATTTAAATTAAGTCTAACTTTGTATTTCTTTTAATATAAATTTGTATTTCTTTTTAAAATTTAAATTAACTCTTATAAAAATTTAGTTTTTAAAAATAAATTTGTATTTCTTTTTATTGAAACCTTAAATTTTAATATTAAAAGAGGACCTCTAAATCATCTCAGGTAACGTCTCTTAATATGTTAATATATGATCATTACTTGATTAAAAGTGAATAAATACAAATCTTGATTCAAAATCTGATCAACTATGATGGTGTGTCCTTGGTGATGAAAGTTTAGTTTTCGTATTAATTTTTTAAAGACTTTAGAGAGTCATATTAGATTTATCAGTTATCACTATGTTTATCTCAATATTTATCCATCTCAAGCTTTTTGGCAAGCTACTGTTTTATTTACAAAAAGTTATAAAGTCTTTTGCCAATTACCAATATGATTGTAGTAAGGAAAGTGAACTTAAAAACCAATGCAACTTTTTATGATTTGGGTAATAATTTGCTTTATTTTTTTCTAGCCTTTTTATTATTACCGTTTTATGACGTTAATTAGTGTCTCTTTTGATAACAAGAAAAGAGTATATGCAATACAACTAGGCCTCATCTTTTTTTTTTTTTTTTTGTTATAGACAACTAGGCCTCATCATTTTTGCATTATGTAGAAAAAATTGTATATATACATTATGTGCAGAACTTTGTCTTTGTGTTTGAACATAAATAATAAGAGTTGGAGTACATATGGTATGCTTCCTAAAAATGAGACCATTCTCTATTAATGAAAATAGTTGTATGATTTTGGAATATTACAGCCCATTAGGAACTACAAATAGGTCAAAGGATCAAAATACAAAATGTTTATGTAATTTCGTTAGTTATTGCCCATAGCTTCCAGAAAAATAAAATAGAGGGAGAACCATTTAGAAGTTGACACCAATAAATTTCTAAATAATAATCATATATTAAACTTGTCTATATATGATAATATTTAATAGAATTGCAACCAAATGATAGTTAGTTTAATGGTAAATAACGTTAAATTTAGTAGAGAGAATTACGGTTCGATCTCCATAATTATATTTAGAGTTGACTGAAACTACTTAATATTAGTAAAATTTTCAAAGTAAGAACTATGACTTTATAAAATAAATAAATAAGTGTATTAGAATTCAAACTCTAATTCATACATGTAATATATAATACCAATGTCCTTTTTCTAATTTTGAAGATTTAATTTTCCTCCTTAATTACCGAATATCATATACCCTAAAATCATTTGGTGACCACATGCAACAAAATCTGCACTAGCCAAAAAGCTCAAGCAAGAGTGCAAGACCACACCACACAGAAAAGGTAGCTTGTTTTTATTTATTTAGCAAAATTATACTAGTAATTATTTATCTTTATCTATTATTTGTAATATTTTAATCTTTTATCATTGTTTTTAATTAATTTGGTCTTTTATTTGTTCACGTAAGATAGTTCAAGTGGTAAGAGCGAGAGACATTTGAGTTGGATAAGGAGAGATCAAGGATTCAATCCTTGGTACGATTAATTTATTTTCTGATGTACAAAAAAAATTAGTTTTTTATCTTATCTTATTTGTAATACTTTCATCCTTTATTTTTATTTTGTATCAATTTGTTCTTTATCTTTGTTATATGTATCAAATTGATCCATTTTTCATTTTTTATTAAGAAAACAAATTGATATTGCAAATAAAAAGTTGATGAGAAAATTGATGTAACAAATTAATTTTTATTTTTATTTTTATTCTTCAAAAACAAAATTAACTTGATTCAAATGAAAGCATGAGTATGACATGGCTTCTGATGATTTGCTATATATACGGAGCCTTGGATGCGGATGTCGGTCACCGAAAGCGGTTGCAATTAATGTTCATCATTCTAGTACTAAATTGTCTTCTTCTATATTTTTTACACATAAATTGTGTTTCTACTTTGACATAGAACTTGATAATAATTAATGTTCCATTATATAACTGCATTTAGAAGAAGATTATAATTATTTGATGTTAGAAATCGTCATAAATTATGAACTACTTAAATTTTATTCCTCTAAAAATCAAAAGGTAAAAACTAACAAAATACTCTCTCTGTCTCATTTTAAGTGTTATAGTTGACTAAATTATACATTTTACTAAAATAAATGACCCTTTAAGAAAAGTGTATAAATGAAAGATAAATAATATAACTTTTACTAAAATACCCTCTATTTTTATTGGTAGTAAACATTGGAATACTAAAAAGTAGAACTTTGTGTACTTTTTTTCTCACCTAATAGTTGTTTTAAGGGATAAAATAAAAAAAATTAATATTATAAATAGTATAAGACACTTATTTTAGGACAAATAATTTTGGCAAATATGACATTTATTTTGTGACGGAAGGAATAATAAATAAATTGTGTTTCTACTAACTCGAGAAATACTACTAAACAATTGAATGTTGAATATGGATAAATAATAGTAGTATATATAAAAGGAAAATGATAAACATTATATAAAATGACCATGAGTATGCATTATATTCCCTTAATTTAGTGGTACTCACAGACACCCAAATAAATAACATTTCTGTAACTGAAAATGACCATGAGTATAAAACGAGTATCCACAAAGAAAAATGATCACGTCCATCATTAACAAATTGTGCACAATGTTGCCTAATTATTGAAAATGATTATAAGGACATTTTTCTATCCTCTTCCTTAGACCATGTACAATGGTATGTTTATTGGGGTGTTTAATTCTGATGCAGTCAGCTTTTGCCAGTAAATGCCAGGAGAGAGAAACAATTTTGTTGAACAGATTCAATGCTTGTGAATCTGACACGGGAAGCCACGTGGCAGCGCCGGATTGGGCAAAGCAGGGCGCGTGCGCCCCAAACGCGACAGGGGCGCGTGAGCGCAGAGCGCGCGCGGAGAGAGAATGGTAAAGATGAGGCCGACACGTGGCACAACGTGATTGGTCCGGCGGGTTTTTTTTTCATCCTTATCTTTAAACTCAATTATTTCACAGCAAATTAATTTTTTATTTTTTTATTTTTTCACCAAAATTCGTAAAAAAAATTTCTCTATAAATAGAGACTTGGTTCATTTCATTTGGACACAGAAAAAAAATCACAATTTTTCACTCTCTTAATCATTTTATTAGTGTTTATTAGTGTTAATTTTGAAGTTTAAGTGTGTTTTTTTGTATTTAATTGAAGTTAATTTGTACCGTACTAATTACGTTATTTGTGTGATGTACTGCATTCGATGTTAAGAAAATAAAATAAAAATTTAAATTTTTTTGTTAAGTGTTCGTTTATTTTAATTTAATGTTAATCGATAATTGTAATTTTATTCAATTATAAAAACAAAATTTGAGATTTAAATAAGAATGTAAAATAAAAAGTGGTGGGGTAGAGAAAGTGGTGTGGTAGGGTGTTTAATGAAAAAACCATTGAAGAGAGGATTTTGTGAATGTGTGTTGAATGATGATGTGGAGTGTAAAAAGTGAAAAAGTGGGTGTTGAATTTTTTCCACCATTGTACATGGTCTTATGATGGCACACTGAATTATACTGTGGATTAGTGGTAGTTAAGCTGTAATAATGATTTGATTGTGGAAATCAATTACACTTTTACACTCAACATCATAAAACAACACACAGCTTAAATTAAAGTTTATGATCTTTTTCTTATTTACACAAAAGCTTATGTAAATTGAGTTTAGAGCTCATAAAAAACGCTTACAGACTACTACTCCATCTTAAAATATAAGAGAAAGTTAATTAAATAAAATTAATATATTTGAACTAAATTTTTAATCAAACACACAAACTTTTATTGACCACTTCTCTTTTATATTTTAGAACGGAGGGAGTATTTATCAAATTAAAGAACTCTTTACATCTATGGTGTCATTTGAACCAAAATCCATAATACATCTAAATTTTGACTATATAGTTTCTATTGACAAAAGATAAATAAAAATTGAAGGATTCGCCCTTAGAAAATTTATCAATCACTTGATTTTAGTTCAATTTGTACTACTATGCACTATTTTATTTTCAATATTTAGTCGGTTTTTTAACAACAAAATGTTTATTAATTACTAAAATTCGTATGAATTTCTAATTCAACCATAAGAATGCAGCGAATGTTAAATTCTCTTAAAGAAAAACTTTAATACTCTTTACAATCTCATTCGATTAAAAAGATTAATATCTACGGTTGTACAAATAAATAAATACTCTGGTTATACTAAAAGATGGCAATATATAAAAGTCAGATTGCCGCACCTCTGAGAGCCATCATTCCCCCAAAGAAATAATGTGTCCATTGGTACGTAACATTTAAATGTTTCCATACTTTGCTCCCCAACTAATTTGTGACTCTTATTAACATATACTATATACTTTATGGAGAATAGTTATTAGTTAATCCTTTGGTTGTTTTATTGTGTGTCGCTATCTAAATGATATACTACATTCATTTGTTTCCATTTTTATGTTTCTTATGTTGGACTTTTCTTTAATTATTTGGAGATTTCTAAAACTTAGAGTTTCCAAATTCTAGAGCAGCCACCCACCTCTCTCTGATTTCTCACCATATATTTTCTCTACTCATCTATATATCTTAATTTTTTTATTTCACTTTATTCAATTCTACAAAATAAGCTATTGTTCTATTTACAAAAAGTTAAGTATTTGCCAATATTACCAATTGTTGAATAAAATGCATAGTTGTTAGCAGGTGTGTGTGGCTTAGCGAAGCCTTGCTGGCTAAGCGAGCTAGTTAGTTGATAGGCATTTGGCATTTGTGTGAACTTGTAAGCCAATGCCTATATATAGACCTGTAATGTGTTTAGAATCACTCAATGATAACAACCACTTTCTCACAATTGGTATCAGTTAGCCTTAGGTGCTGATCCATCACTCTCACAAACAAATAGCAATTTTGGCGCGCGAGTTAGTTACGACAGTTACGGTTGTTACATTCATCTTCTACCTCTATCAAACTACTCAGAAACCTTCATTTTCCCTGATTCATTCCTTCAATGGCCGAATCATCTCAATTCCTTCCACCCTCCATCCCAAGATTCGATGGCTACTATGATCATTGGGCCATGCTTATGGAGAATCTTCTCCGTTCCAAGAATTATTGGAACTTGATTCAAGACGGAGTCTTCGTCGCACCACCCACCGGAACTGCAGAGCAACAACAACAAGCTATAGAGAGCAAAAATCAAGATCTCAAGGTCAAAAACTATCTGTTCCAGGCTATTGATCGCACAATCTTGGAGACAATCTTGGTGAAAGAAACAGCTCGTGATATTTGGGAATCTATGCGCAAGAAATATGGTGGTTCAACCAAGGTAAAACGAGCTCATCTTCAAACTTTACGAAGAGATTTTGAAGTTCTTGCTATGAAAGAAAATGAATCTGTCGATCAATTCTTTGCAAGAACCTTGGCAATTGCAAATAAGATGACTGCAAATGGTGAAGCCATGGATCAAACAAAGATAGTTGAAAAAGTGCTACGCTCAATGACCCCAAAATTCAACTATGTTGTTTGTTCTATAGAAGAGTCACACGATGTAACTACTCTCACTATTGATGATTTACAAAGTAGTTTAATCATTCATGAACAAAGAATGAAGGTTACAGACGACAAGGTGGCAGAACAGGCTTTGAAAGTATCCAATTCTAGTAGAGGAGGTAGGGGAAGAGGAAGAGGAAATTACAGAGGTGGCAGAGGCAGGGGAAGAATCAATAGAGCATTGATTGAATGCTTCAAATGTCACAAGCTAGGACATTACCAGAGTAATTGTCCCCAATGGGAGGAAGCAAACTATGCAGAGTTTGATGATGAATAAGAACTGTTGCTTATGGCTCAAGAAAAGTGTTCTACAGAAGCAAAAGATGAAATATGGTTCTTAGATTCTGGCTGCAGCAACCATATGATTGGAAATAAAGATTGGTTATTTGACTTTGATGAAACTTTCAGAGAATCAGTCAAGCTAGGAGATGATTCCAAGATGTCAGTCATGGGTAAAGGCAATTTGAAGTTGTGTATTGGGGGGCTTGTACAAGTAATCACTGATGTATATTACCTACCCGGATTGAGAAATAGTTTGATCAGCATTGGACAATTACAGTAGAAGAACTTGACAATTGTTTTTTCACAAGACACTTGCAAAGTGTATCATGAGGAGAAAGGGATAATTATGTCTACTCACATGTCCTCAAACAGAATGTTTGTGATCTATGCTCCTGTATTGATTCCAAAATGCTTTAAAATTAGCAGTGAAGATCAATCAAACTTATGGCATGATAGGTATGCTCACTTGAGTTTCAAGGGTTTAAATACCTTGACAAAGAAGAATATGGTAAAAGGACTACCAGCCTTGCAAAACAATGAAGAAAAATGTTCACATTGTGTGATCAGCAAGCAACACAGGGATCCAATTCCAAAAAGCACTAAATGGAGAGCTACAGAAAGGTTACAACTCGTTCATTCTGACATCTGTGGACCTATCAAACCAACATCAAATGGTGGAAGTAGGTATTTCATCACCTTCATAGATGACTTTAGTAGGAAAACCTGGACTTATCTTATGATTGAAAAATCATCTGCCTTTGAAATTTTCAAAAAATTCAAAGCACTTGTAGAAAAAGAATCAAAAAACACTATTCAATGCATTAGAACAGATAGGGGTGGAAAGTTTACATCAAATGCATTTGTTGATTTCTGTAGTAACAATGGGATCAAAAGACAGTTGACTGCATCCTATACTCCTCAACAAAATGGAGTATCTGAAAGGAAGAATAGGACCTTGATGAACATGGTAAGAAGTATGATCAGCTGCAGAAATGTGCCTAAAAGATTCTGGCCAGAAGCTGTGATATGGGCCACTCATGTAATGAACAGAAGTCCAACACTATCTGTCAAAGATAAAACTCCAGAAAAAGCTTGGAGTGGACTGAAACCTAGTGTTCACTACTTTAGAACATTTGGGTGTTTGGCCTATGCTCATGTTCCAGATGAACTGAGGAAGAAGCTTGATCCAAAGGGTGTGAAGTGTGTGCTTTTAGGCATTAGTGAGGAATCAAAAGCTTACAAGCTATATGATCCCACAAATAAGAAGATCATCATCAGCAGAGATGTAGTTTTTGAAGAAAGAAAAGGTTGGAACAAGAATTCAAAACAGAAATCAGCTCAACATGCTAGTGGTACCACTTCAGAGAATGAAGATGAAGAAGACATTGTGGAGCAAAATGAAGATGATGAAGAAGAGATTCCAGTTGTGAACAATGGAATAGAAAGCCAAAATGAAGAATCAGATGATCAAGAAGAAGAGATTCCAGAAGAAGATAATTCTGATCAAAATGAAGGATAGGGAGATTTTGATCAAGATGGTGATGATGAAACACCACCTTTAGCTCCAAGAAATAGAAGAGAACCTTATTGGACAAGTGACTATGTAACCAATCTGGATAATCTAGAAGACATGGAACTGTTAGAGAATGCTGAGCTGCATAACTTGGCTGTCTATAGCCTAAATACAGATCCTACCACTTATGCTGAAGCTTCAAAACATGATGTATAGAAGAAAGCTATGGATCAAGAAATCAAATCTATTGAAAGTAATGACACTTGGGAACTAGTTGATCTGCCAAATGGATGCAAGAAAATTGGTGTCAAGTGGGTGTATAAGACCAAATATAATGAAGAAGGGAAGATTGAAAAGCATAAAGCAAGGTTAGTAGCAAAGGGGTACAGTCAGCAGCATGGGATTGACTACACAGAAGTCTTTGCACCTGTTGCAAGATGGGATACAATAAGAGCTATACTAGCTCTAGCAGCCAATAAGAAATGGTGTGTTTATCAACTTGATGTAAAAAGCGCCTTCCTACATGGTGAATTAGAAGAAAATGTGTACATAGAACAACCCCTTGGATATCAACAGAAAGAGAAGAACAAGGTTTACAAACTCAAAAATGCTCTATATGGCTTAAAACAAGCTCCTAGAGCCTGGTATAGCAAAATTGAAACCTATTTCCTGCAGGAGTCATTTGAGAAATGCTCACATGAGCATACACTGTTTGTGAAATCAAGCAAAGAAGGGAAAATGCTCATTGTCAGCCTGTATGTAGATGACCTAATATATACTGGTGATGACAAAGAAATGTTTGAAAAATTCAAAGTTTCCATGAAAAAGAGATTTGCCATGACTGATCTTGGAAAAATGAGGTACTTTCTGGGAGTAGAAGTGAAACAAAGTGATAGTGGAATCTTTATTCATCAACAGAAATACTCAAGTGAAATACTTACAAGATTTGGAATGGAAAATTGTAACAAAGTGGGTAGTCCTATTGTACCAGGGAACAAATTGGTTAAAGATGAGAAAGGAAAATCAGTGAATGCAACTGAGTTTAGACAAATGGTAGGTTGTTTGATGTATTTGCTAGCAACAAGACCAGATCTTGCTTTCTCAGTGTGCTTAGTGGCCAGGTATATGGAGAGGCCAACAGAAATTCACTTAGCTGCAATAAAGAGGATTATGAGGTATTTGCAAGGAACCAAAGAACTGGGAATTCTCTATAGGAACAATGACACAAATGCAACTCTGCAAGGGTGGTCTGATTCAGATTATGCTGGTGATCTAGATGACAGGAAGAGTACCTCTGGCTTTGTATTCACATATGGTGGCAGTGCAATAGCTTGGTCATCCAAGAAACAATCTATTGTAACTCTCTCCACTACTGAGGCTGAGTATGTATCAGCAGCATCATGTGCCTGTCAAGCTATATGGATGAGAAGAATTATGAAGCAACTTGGTCAGGAGCAGAAAACTGCAACATTGATTCACTGTGACAACAACTCATCAATTAAGCTGTCTAAAAATCCAGTTCTGCATGGAAGATGCAAACACATTGATGTACGTTATCACTTTCTGAGGAATTTAACTAAGGAAGGAGTAGTTGACATGACTTACTGCAGCACACAGGATCAGATTGCAGACATAATGACAAAGGCCCTCAAACTTGACAGTTTTGCTAAATTCAGAAGCATGTTGGGATTATGTGATTTAGCTGATTGTGTTTAATTCTAGTTGCTTGTGTTTAGCTATGTTTAGTTTTGATTGTTGACATGTTCTCTATTTGTAATAAACTGAAATTATCATTCTGAGAAATTTCAGTTTAGGAGAGGCAATGTTGAATAAAATGCATAGTTGTTAGCAGGTGTGTGTGGCTTAGCAAAGCCTTGCTGGCTAAGCGAGCTAGTTAGTTGATAGGCATTTGGCATTTGTGTGAACTTGTAAGCCAATGCCTATATATAGACCTGTAATGTGTTTAGAATCACTCAATGATAACAACCACTTTCTCACACCAATAATATGATTGTAGTAAGGAAAGTGAATTTAAAAATAAAAGCATATGCAATGCAACTAGGCCTCATCATTTTTGCATTATGTAGAAAAAAAAATTGTTTAGATATACATTATGTGCAGAACTACTACTTTGTCTTTGTGTTTGAACAATAAGAGTTGGAGTACATATGGTACGTGCTTCCTAAAAATGAGACAATTCTCTATTATCGAAACTAGTTGTATGATTTGGAATATATAAATACAACCCATTAGGAACTACAAATGTTTACCAAATGTTTATCTAGTTTCGTTAGTTACGTTATTGCCCTAGTTTCAAGAAAAATAAAATAAAGGGAGACCTATTTTAGAAGTTTGACACCAATAATTTTCTAAATGTTAACCATATATTAATAATTAGGTGGCATTTAAACTTGTATATATATGGTAACATTTAATAGAACTGCAAAATTATATCAGTTTTGCCTCTATAGTCTTTAGAGAAAAGAAATAAAAAATTTCAACGTAAATATATACTTTTTTTGTCGAATACTCTAGTGGCTAAGATATCACTCTATAAAATGAATAAACGAGCATATTAGAATTTGAATTTGAATTCGTGAATATAATATGCAATATCGTTTTTCTAATTTTGAAGTATCATATACCCTAAAATCATCTGGTGACCACATGCAACAAAATCCGCACTAGCCAAAAAGACCAAGCAACTGAGCAAGACCATACCAGTACCACACTACTAAGAAAAGGTAGCTTTTTTATTTATTTCTTTAGAACATTTAATTATTATAATAACACGTGAACGTGGAAGAGACCCAAAAAAAGTTAACATGTGAACGTTGAGTCAGTATTTAAGAATATATATCACGTAAAAAACAGTATTTAAGAACATAAGTGGATGACCAAAAGATATCAATATAATTTGAATTCAAAATGTAGTAATACACTACTTTATTTATTTAAATAGAAAGACTAAATAAATTACATCTTTCTTGACCCCAAAAAAATACATCTTTAAAAAGCTATACACCTATATGTTCTTATTTGTATTAAGATAAGATAAGATAGGTGTACCTTGTTTTATCATAAATAAATAAAAAAGAAGATAGGTTTACCTTGGTTTTTTTATTCATAGTTATGTTGTTAGTAAAAAATCTCTCGATAAAATAACATATCTATTTTTCTTTTTGACGCAATAACATAATATCTATTCATAATTGTTAATTATAATGTTAACATTCATACTAAGAAATAACAATATACCCCAAACTATAATTAGGATGAATAGTTCTTAGTCCGTTTTTATCTTCATAATTGAGACAATGATTTAATCAGTGTTGATTTGACGAAAATAAATATAAAAAAAAACAAAAAAAAACGATGTGTACATCTCAAAATCCAACTCGTGTTTATTTCCTTTATATTTGTTAATCATATGATCATCTTCTATTCTTCTCAATCGCGACCACAACAAGAACAACGAGTTCGTACTTTTTACTTTGAGAGCATGCTGCTGACCAAATACTTCACCATTGTCACCCACCTATCAAACTGGTTCATTTTACCATTGTCGTCACAAGAGATATTACTATTGTCGTAGCTTTAAGACTTTCAAACTGACATTTTGAACACTGCAAACCAAACTTCATTACATTCCAAAGACGACCCTCATATTTCAAACCTTATGCACATTTCTAAAATCCAATAAGTCATATGCATTTGACAAAACAATGCATGACAACTTGTGTCTTTTACGTACAAGTACTTTTTATTGGTTTGTTCGTACAAGGTACTTTTGAACTAGAAAGTGGTAAGGGTAACTTTGTACTTCACAAGTGAAATAAGTTTTCAAATCTAAATTAGATATTGAAATTAAACCGAATCTTTTGATCATTAGATAGAATCTAATTAAGATATTCTATGACCATTTGATTTTAGAATGAAACTTTGTGCTCTATTTTTTTTGAAAAAACTAAGTTCCTAATAGGTGAAACAAGAAATTGAGTGAAAGAGCCGAAAACAATTATAGAGGTATATAAATGATACTAATATAATTTTAAAATGTTCGGTTCTTCTGAAACATAATTGATTCAACTAGAAATTAGAATTTGTAGCTTATGAGTTTAAATGTGATTTATACAATATAATTTAGGATTTGTAAGTTCTGAGTTTAAATGTAATTTTTACACTTATAATTTATTGTTCAACTCACTTTTACATAAATATATTCAAATATAAATCAAATCTTCTAAACTCAGTAGTTCTGTTAAAATCAATTTCATTCAACTCAATTATATCAAAATCAATTAAATCAAACACATACTAAAGTATTTAAATAGCACAAGTTGTTAAAAAGAAGCAACCAAACTTGCAAAATTTAGTGTTTTGAGGGGGTGTAAAAAGTAACCAAAAAGACAAAAATTTAGGGATAGGGTAGGCAGCAATATAATGTCCTTTGAGAGAATGAACTTGGTTTGCAAAACAGCTTGTTGTAGGATTTATAAAAGTATTTTAGCCTTAAATTTCTTTACCAAAAAAGTGAAATGAGATCAACTATATGAAAATTTTATAGCATATAGTTTGAAACAAAACAACTTTTCACACCCCCTCATTTCTAAAAAAATCGTATAATTCTTCCCAATGTAATTTTATATGAAAATTTTATAGCATATAGTTTGAAATGATAGTTTAAGAGTATAATTCTGAACATAAAATTCATGCTTTCTTTTCCAGATGCGTACATCCGAATTAAGATGCGGAAAATTCTTCCCAATATAGTTTACAAATTAACTATATATAGATATGATACAAACAGTTGGCTTGCTGGTCAGTGTCATTATTGTCTTAAAACATAGCCTTCTTGATTGACTCAGGTTCGATTGCCGGCAAATGATGATGATGAATGAATATGAAAGATGTGATACAAACATATCCATCCGTTGATGTTAAATAAATGGTTCTTATATGGCAGAGAATTATCGATATACACATAACCCCCCATAGTTATTTCAGTTATCCTAAACAAGAAAACTCTAATTCTAGTTTAAAAAGTCTAATTAAATTATAAACTACAGAATATTTTATATGTAAAAAAGAAAAAGAAAAATCAGTCAAAACAATGCATACATGTTGAGATATATCCAGTGCTCCAAAAACTGGGAAAAGGAAGATCAAAGTTTACTAGCAATTCTATTAGGTAACTGTTATTATACAAGAATAGTTTATCTTCATCATATATTTTACCTGCTTCCTTTTCCATCATCAGGTGAATTCACCATCATGATAATCTTATAGTCAGGTCCCCTAGCTACTCTGCAACAAAATATGTTGGAATACATCAATATCATTTCATTATATATATAGTACACAATAATGACATATATTAAGCTATTTTAGCATTTCTGTTTTCCACCTTAATATATTGTTTCAAGCATTTCATTATATATCCAGTTTGAGATTTGTGAATTCAATAGAAATGAGTATACTCCGGTGATTCCCTGAGTGAAACTATTATAATATAAAAAAGGAGCGATTTGAACTGGTATTTTATCACACGAAAAAGGGAAGAATTCCCTTTGATTACAAAATAGATTGAAGAACTTTGAGAGTTTGCATCTCAACATCTATGTTGCAAAACAAGCAGAAACCATAGAAGATAGAATGCACAAACTGAAACGTTGAACTGTACGATGGGACATGTTTGTATAGCCAATGAAAACAGCTAGACACTAGTTCTCTCGATGGACATGAAACCCCTCTCGATCCCTCTTATTTATAGGCAAAGGCAACAGACATTTCTTCCGATGTACCAAAAAAAAAAGGCAACAGACATTATTAGTTGTATGTTATGTAAGTAACTGAGATCTGAACTCTAGAACTTCTTCATATGTCCCGATTCAACCACTTGAGCTATGCCTAAGGATAGGCAACATCCATTGTTTCCCCTAATTATCACCCTAAATAACCCACTAACTAACTAGAAGAAGTTACCTATTAATACCACCCTGAAGTTCACATTGTTCTAAAGTTTGTAGTAGTAAAAAGAAGTTCACATATCGTCGAACTAGATTTTGTAGCTCTACCTGCTGGACTTTGCTTGGTTTATCACTAGCAGAAGATTCGGATAACGCTTGTTCTTTTCCTTAGTAATTGGGGTTTAGCCCGCTAAGTCAACATATTGACCCAAATTCTGTAAGGCTAGCCCAATTCCTTTCCTCCCTTTTCTTCACATGCGTTCATCAACTAATCTTTACAACTCACAAGGTTGTAATGTGAATAGAATGTGTCCCGTAATTTTTTCTGTGGAAGACCCATACCTTCACCACGGTGGCCATCATCATTGCATTAGAATCTTTATCATTCATCACTAGCATCATACTCCCCACCATGGAACAGTTTGAGTCCAGCGAATTGGGTGAAATAGCTTCTTTCCGCTCAATTCTCAGCTCGCAAACCTCGTTCTATAGTCTCCATGTATACCTCGTTATCGTGTCCACTGTATGATGTGGATCTTCTCTCATTTTGAGGTACCCTCCAAGATCATAACTTTGACGCCGATTGATACAAACTGATAATATATCACCGAAAAAGTGAAGAATTCCTTTTGATGACGTAATAGTTTGCAGAACTTCGAGGGTTTGTAGTTGTACCTCCTGATGCCTTAAGGCCCTAATTCTCTCAAATGACAAAACACCGCTCGCTCTCAATCCCTTCGTTTATTTATAGGCATCATTCCTCATTTCTCTAAATTGTCTCCCTAACTCACTCACTAGCTGGCTAGTGGTAGGTAGGTAGGGTTGTTCAAAAAATTCAAAGAACTAAAACGTGAACCAAACTGAACTAAACCTAAATAAAACCAATAAAGGCAAAAAGTCTTGAGCAAAATATTGCAAAATACTTCCAAATACAAGTTCAAGCATCATTAAAATCTAGCAAAACATAACAAAAGTTTATAAAAATAAGGGCAAATACATTTTTTCCCCTAACAATAGAATCTCCCCGCGCCAAACCGTCTCCGACACGGAACCGAGTTACAATCGCGGCCGTAGCGGGGGCACCACCCTGACGCGGCCTTCTCAATTTTGGCGCGGAACGGGGAGATAACGGCCAGCGCGGGGAGATCGACAACAGAGATACTTGAGTCACGGATAACCAACAGTAAGAACAACTCAAAGTTTTATCTCTCACTTTTTCACTAGCTAGTTACCACAAAGTTGTCCCTGCAGGCAAGAACGTCTGACCTCAAAGAAGAGAGAGAGAGAGAGAGAGAGAGAGAGAGAGAGAGAGAGAGAGAGAGAGAGAGAGAGAGAGAGAGAGAGATGAAAGAAAGGAAAAAGGACGAGGGAGGCGTGGAGGATAGAAAAAGATAAATTTGAATAACGAGACAAGTGACTTCTGAACACCCCGCTAGGCCACAGAAGACCGCTCACAGAGGCTACAAAGGGGGTATTAGTGTCGTGAGTGACCAAGAATCACTTGAAGAAGAAGATCCACAACGAAGGAAACGTGCAGCAAGGCCGCAGTGGAGGACTTCAAAGCACCACAGTCAGTGTGACGCCAGCGGTTTTGATTATTGATTTCTCAGACTGAATTTGAATTAATAAATTGGAGTAGAAAAACATTTATTCCATGTATGCATTGCATTTATATTCTTTTGCAATTTTGGTTATCTTTGTTCTTCACATAGGGTGGTACTCAGCGAAAAGTAGAGGATGGTTCTCATAACTGTAAATAACAGTTCTGAGTTCGGTTCAAACTTGGAAGTAGTGCAACAAACCATAAAAGTAGGATTCGGTTTAGGAATGTGAAAGAAACTGTTTAGCTTGGTTTATTGGAACTATTTTTTGGTTTGGTGTGGTTTTCTTCCCTGAACCGAACTATGAAGAGGCCTAGCTAAGGGTAACCCACCAAGGAGAAAAATGAGATTGAGTAGTGTTGAAGCACACAACTATACCAATAGCATAAATGATAAACAAGCCTCTCCACTTCTCTCTTCTGCTCCTCCCAAACTACTACATTTGAAATTGAAATTGAAATTGACAATAGAGATTTGTTGCTCAATTCAGGAAAGTTCATTAGCAACATAGCGCATGATTGCAGTCTGAGTCTTGTAACTAGGAAACAAACGGGAAACCAACACAATTTAGTACCAGAGACATTATTGGAGGGCAGGAATTCGAACCCCGGATTCCCCACTTCTCCACACTTAAAAGTGAGTCTATACTAGGCTACTTACCCAAAAAAAGTAGTTAAAGGTTCCTCATTAAACATATATTCATAAAATAAACTCCAAAAAAGAAAGTAGCACGTAGACATGGACAACGGAGGAAAATTAAAATTTGTGGCATATACAATGATTTACCTCAAGAAATCTGAAACTGTCAGCCAAATGTCTCCTCCACACTTTAACAAATAACAACAACCAATTGAGGAAAAGAGAGTGAACTAAGTACATAACTATTTCAGCCAGCGACCTTTATTGCCCCCAACTCGTCAATTCTTGAGCTCTTATGCTGCAAAACAAGAAGAAAGAAATTGAGGACATATGTTTATTGAAGATAAGACACTGTAAATACACACCTGAAATGTGCTGAGACGGAAAAGACAAAAAAACTCATCACAAGACTAAGCTTCATAATGTATTACCTTACTCTTTTTGTGTTTGTGCACGTCGTTTACATCATCATCTCCGTCATGCTTCCTCTTCTGAAATATATTGAGCAAACGTAAGGGGTTAATAAATAGAACTAAATGTCTGGGATATGTCCAAATAATATGAAGAGAAAAAGTTGATATCAAATAGTGTTGTCAATTGAGGATAACGGAAAAAACGTTTGTTCAAATTCTGCTTCATAACAGTGCTATAGCCCCGCTATTTCAAAATATTTTGTGCTAAGCGTAGCGCGGAACAATAGTGATTTGTTCAAATACAGCAACGCAATAATAGCGCTATAACACCGCTATTTAAGATCACTGGTATCTAATGAAACTGATTTTCATTGGATCCTAAACAGAGTTCATAAGCAAATGACGGCTAACAGCATCAGCACGACACTAACTAAAAATCATATAATTCATTTATTAAATTTGCAATGTTATTGCATGACAGAACTTTTGGAACACTTTTTCTCTCGATCTGAACTATATAGAAGCAGCAAACTAAAATTCTTCAACCTTATCATGATGTTTCTTTGAGTGATCAGCACTGGAATCACGATGCTCCCTTTTTTCTTTCTTTTTCTCCTTATCCTTGTCTTTGTCTTTGCTTCTGTCCTTGTGACGATGTTTGTGCTTCTTATGCTCCCTGTCCTTGTCCTTATCTCTGTCTTTGTGCTTTTTATGCTTCTTTTCTTTGTCTTTCTCACTTTTTGATTTTCCTGCAATTGTTGGTATTCCTTTCTCCGCCTATTAGGGGGAAAACAAGGAAAAGGTGACATAAGACACATAAGACCAGAAAGAACACATTATTAAACTTTTTACAGTTAAGAAAATCAAGTACAATGAAAATCACAACAAAACTTCTTACCGCAGGCAAATCAACGGGAGTTGTTTCCTTTAGTTGGAAAGCCTCCTTGAGTGTATCTAAGTCAAAAGGCTTTATACGAGCACTTGTATCTCGGGAGAAAGATGTATTCTGAATAAGTTGATCCAATTGCATTCCATCTCCTTTTCTTACTTCTGTGTCTCCTACTATGTTATACAGATAGTGTGTGTCTGCAATTGACACAGGAAGTGGCCTCTTGCAGAAAAACTCATAGTGCGGTATTAATTTGAAATGACTTATAAGATCTACAGCACCAGTTAACTCCCTTGGTCCTGAGGATTAAAAAAAATAGTATGTCTTCGATGAGAAAGCATTAACTAAATATAAAGTTTACACAAGAAAACTTTTCATAAACACTTTAAAAAGGGGTGATTACAGGCTAATTTTTATCTCTGACAGTCAGTGCCAGTTGAAAATTTAACAAAATATTGCACAGTCAGTGCCATAAACATAGGAAATCAGGACTTGCATACACATATACAACAATATACAATAACTAGGAAGCAATGTTGTCAATCACGGAACGCGGTAAATAATGGTTTGTTCAAATTTTGGTATGTTTTTGTGCTTAAGCGCCACAACAGCCGTTATCTGACAACACTTTGTACTAAATCGCACATTGCAGAATAGTAGTGATTTAATCAAATTCTGCTACGCTATAGCCGCTATTTGACAACACTGGTATACAACAAACACAGACTTCATAGAATTACATGACAAAATAAAGCACTATTATAAAAGAAGTTTACCTCCTCCAAACTTTTTGCCTTCAGGATCCATGAATCAATCTTTTATGAGTTCTTGAACCATTATCCACTGCAATTTACAAGTGCAAAGATGCATAACAATTCAACAAAGCATCATTTTACTTGTGCCACAAACCCCAAAACTTAAACAAAACATCATATTTCCGGAAACATTATTGTACGGCTAAAAGCTACGTAGGAGGCCAACAAGATTTTAAGAAACCCAAGCGTTCTAACAAAACATCATCCCAAGTCCAATTAGATAAAATAAGTGTTCCCAACAAGAAATATTAATACAAGGTCACAGCTAATAAGCTGCAAGTATAAAATGCACCGCAAAATTCATTCACTTCATTTTGGTTTTCCCATATTTCAGTAAACTGAAATCTTCAAAAAATCAAAGGTCATAAAAACCCCTCTAGATAATCCCAAATACACATGGAAGCATCATCCAAATAATACAGTTCATAAATTAAAGTTAAACAACTCATAATTCATGAAAACACACTAGCAAAACCAAAAAACACATACAGCTTGTATTAGCATAGATGAACTAAAAACATCAAAATACACATAACCAGCACCGATTTATATCAAAAAAGCATTCATACTATTACTATGACTCCTTTAGATGATATGAATTGTGATTACTTTTCATTTTGTTTGTAAACCACAAATTCAAGTCTTTCCCTCATATACTCAATAGAAATGACATGAACTTGATTGGTTCAGTTTAGAAAAGAAACAAGAGGGGAAAAACAGCACAACTCACACACAATCATGAATTTTGAAGTGTTGATTTCAAACTAATTTCAGTAATTTCCATGGTTTCAACTATCAATTATATCTGATGCTGTTTCAATTTTCACCTTCAAGATTAATAAATATTCAAATCCAACGTTCAAAAAAAAATTAACAGCTTTTCAAAAAGTGTCAAATTCTCAAAATTTTCACCAAAACCACAAATTTTTCATGACATTAATAACCCAATTAACAAAACATGCTTACGCCCTAGAATTTTTCAACTTAAAAAATAATCAAAACAGTGAAGAAAACCCCACCTGAAGAGTGAAAAATTCTCAATTCCCACGAAAACCACAAAATTCCCTTCAAATTGGCACAAACCCAAAGCTCCACCAATTGAAAAACCTTGAACAACCCCAACAAAAATTTCTTCAAAAACTGCGCAAAATTGAAATCTTTTCAGACAAAAAAGGCAAAATCCCCAAAAGGGTAGTCAAAATTGTAAAGAAAAAAAGCAACTTTTTTTTTTCTTGAACAAGAAAATTGGTAATTGACCCATGATAGAGATAGTGCAAAAGAATGAAACCTGCAAAATTGCAGATCCAAACAGTGAAAGAAGAACAAAGGGATTAAAGGGTTCTCACAGAAACATATAAAGAGAAGATCTTTGTGGGTTGTGTGGTTCAGTGTTGGAACAATCTTGTGTTTTTTCTTAATTGCTAGTACTCGTGAATGTCTTGTTCTTTCTTTCTTTCTCTGTTTTTTTTTTTTTTTCAGTGTTAAGAATGAGAATGAGAAAGTGCAAAAACCCAAAATTTCTCTTTGTTCCACCTCTTATTTATATTTAGCTTCAATTTTCTACAAATTTTCAATTTTACCCTTTTGCTATTGTTGTTGCTATTGGGTCAAGTGTCAATTTAACCCCAATTTGGCTATAGGTGGACTATTTGAGACAATGGTGGATGGAATGGAAGAGTGCAAGATTTTTATTTTGTTTTTCTCTATATATTCTTCTTTTAGATAAAAGAATGGAGATTGAGGTATAGATTTGTGTTTTGCTTTTTTGGATATAATTTTTGTGTAATTCTAGGGATTAATTTTTTAAGTTGAATATATGTGTAGTGGATCGTATATTTCTATTGATTTCTATTTGTATTAAATAATAAAATTTATCGACGTGTGAAAAGAAGTTTAAAGATTGAATTTGAGGTATGATAATGATGTATTATTCAAATAATTGTGTTGGTTGACATCAAAATAAAAATATAGTATGCGACATCAACATTGTATGTCTTTCTTTTTTGTACGTAGAATAATTGACAAATTATGTATAAAAATAAATAATAATTGACGAATTATTGAAAATTCATACACAAAGTGAATGAATTGAGGTTTAAACCCTGATCAATGGATATTCAACTTAATAATTTTGACATTTTATTTCGGTTAGCTAAAATATGTAGATGTTTATATTTTTATCTATATTTCTCTCTTACTTCTTTTTGTTTCTCATAGATTCTATACACTAGAGATAATTTTATTTCAGATGTTTATACTAAAGGTGTAGATCTGATGAAATTTAAATATTGATTTAGCATGGGAGTCTAGTCAAATCTTTGAGACTCAACCATTATTATTTATTAGTATTTCTTTCTTACTTTTTACTATCTAATACAAATTTTAACATACACACAATATAAAGGGACATTGCATTCAACATCAAAAGTTTGATGTAAAATATCTATCTCTCTTATTCATTTATGAATGATGTGGGTTGTGTTTTAAACTGAATAACATATATAAAATCAATATTCTCAACTATTAATTAACAAATCATACATGAATATCACAATATAATACATTACAAAAATTATCAAATTTATTTAAATGATAGCATATTTTATTTCATTTGTTGGTCTTGAATGATAACAAATTTTTATTTTCTCACTTTATACATTATAAGTTAAACCTCTTGTCAAGGTAATGACTGTATTAAAAAGATACATAATCAAACAAGATGTGGTTAAAATAAGTTTGTTACTAGTTCAAGTGTCAACAAGCTTAATAACTCAGGTGGAAAGTGAAGGGAAATAGTATAATGCGGTCTTCTACACATTAAAGTGTCAAGATTCCTACTAACTCAAATGCAATAGTACAAGGCGTCAAGGCCATTATATTTTTCTTTTATTAAAACTAGTAAAAATAAATTGCATGAATTTGCCTTCCAAACTTTACTTTGTTGAGAAAAAATGATGATGTTTAATCTAATGGGAAAAACAATAAGAGGGACAGAGTGATACAAAAAATTTAATTGTATATCGATAGTATTGGTTAGATTTTTTATGAGTGGCAAAATTAATTTAACATTAGTTGATAGATTTTTGCATTCATGTTATAAAATAATAAAATCTAGATTCTTATTTTACATATCTTTCAGAAAAAATAAACATTCTTCAAAATTAGGTATTGGTATCATAAAAGAGATAACTTACCAAAAATGTAGTTCACTGTAGCTTGTTGACATTGTTGAGATTTCGTTTTGTCGTAGCCATATCTATCAAAGTCGAAAATCATGTTGTCATCGAACGATGAGATAATCCATAAGAGTGTATGACATGTTGACATGTGAGGCGGTAACACTATATGTAATGGAGTAGTATATCTGACTTAGCTTTTGTCCATCCCAAACTCTAAAACTATTTGTCACCGAGATATGCATAGATAAAAAGATAAATGATCGTCCCTATGACATTCTTTGAAACAAATATATGATCCCTCTGACCTTTGCCGCGAGGAAAAGAATGACACAACGCCGAATTAAAACTTTCAATGTTAGTGTCTTAGGTAAAATTAGGGCATAGAAAGGTGGCTGGGCTGGGCTGCAGCCCACCCCTAAACTTTTTTTATTTTTATTTTAATATAGGGATTATAAATATAGGATTTTGTTTATATAGAAACTTTTTTATTTGAGAGTTATTGTTCGGTCGTATTTGATTGTTCCTTTCAATCGGTCATTTCATTGAATAAATAATTTTGACTTTTGAATGAATAACATTGTTTTTGTTCAGTAGCATTTGCAAAGTTGGAGATAGAATAATGTGTACTAAATGTACTTTGTCTCATTCAATATATATATAATATTTCATTTTGCTGTTAAAAAATTGATAAATTAATTTAATGAATAAAAGATTAGTATTTGAGTTTTGTGAGTTTAACTCAATTGGTAGGACATATCGCACGTATGTGCATGGACTAGGTTCGAACACTGATACGCCCACTTATTTACCTTTAAGGGATGAAAATTAATCATTTTTTTAAGAGGAATTCAACTTATGTAAAAATATCATTTTAAAGTATGTATTTTAATTATTTTATAATCAATTTTTTGTATGCTATATGATTTTTATATTTAATTTAAATATTATAATCTATAATATAGTCGCCCATTCGTATTTTTTTTCGTGGCTCCGCCACTGATAGAAGTTAAAACCCTTTTGAATAATAGTTGTCGTGGTATTTATATTGTACGCTTATTTGTATGGACACATTTTTACATTAACATTAAAAAGATTAGGTACTGTGTATATGGACACATTTTTACATTAACATTAAAAAGATTAGGTACTGTGTATGAACTGTATATTGACGGAATTAGATTATATAATATAGTCGAACTGTATGCAGTCAACGATTATGAACCGTCTGATTTCTTCAGACAACTTTTTATATTTGTTTAATGAAAATTTCTGAAATGATATACATACCACCCGATCACTATCAAATGACCTAAAATGTATTGGCTACATGATTGCACCGTTTTTTACGAATGCATAGAATCTAGATCCATACATCGACTACATCTTAGTATATATCTAAATGAAATTTGGATTGGGCCAGTACTATTCCTTTTTGGGCCAACCTAAAATTGGGCATTGCGGTAGTGTCAGAAAAGGTGTAATAAAGTTTATCTCGAAGATCACAAATAAGCCGCCATATTATGTTACATATACAACTAGCGGCCATTTTTTTTACTCGTAGTTAAAATCACAAATCATTAAAAACTCGTACACACCGGAGTTTAGAGCCACCATGTTTTTATCTTGAGTCCGTTTGGATTGATGGAATGAGATGGAATGAGGTGGGATGGAGCTCTATTCCGTTGTTTGGTTTTATAAAATATGAATGGAATGGAATGGAGTGGTATATGGGGTGATAAGGATGAAATGATACACAATAATTATAGTTTTACAATTTTACCCTCAATTTTATATTTTATAAGACTTTTCTTATTCTTATCTATTCTTTTTTTTGCTAAACATTCCTATCTATAAAATAAAAGGTATAATTGGAATAAAAAAGTTATAATACATTCCATTCCGTTCACTATCCAAACAATAGAATGAAATATGAAATATGTATTCCATTCTGTTCCGTTTAATTCCATTCCATTCCACTCCGCTTCATTCTATACCATCAATCCAAACAGACCCTTAGGTTACGGGTGAAATTGTTTTTTATGGTTTGTTCGGACCGGATTTGTATCTTGTTACTGGTCTGACCGGTAGAACCATTGCCAAACCCAAAACCCATTGCAGAAAAGTGAAAACCTTAAACCTTTTCCGCCTCTTTTTCATACCCTATACATCCTCTTCTTCTTCTTTCTAAGGTTGGAACCATTGCTGTTCCAACAATGACAACCTTTGACCACTTCAGAGACTTGTACGATGTTGCACTCAAACCACGTTTGCTCAACACTCTCATCACAGAATACCTCCCTACCGAAAACAGTCCCTTTTCCAACCCTTCCCAGCTCTCAAAGGTTGTTTCTTTGATCAAAACTCACTCTCTTTTATCTGAGTCAGTAACAGAATCTATGGACCCTAAACCAGTTAAAGCTTGGAAATCATCTGTTACTTCATGGGTTGACCGTATTTTGCTTCTTCTTTCTAGCAATTCGGTAAATTTCATTGCTTTTCATTACTATGCTTTCTGGGTATTCATTAATTTTCTCTTTAGAATAGTAGACATTGCTTGTTTTACTTGGTTTTATTTTGTAATGAATTTTTTTGAGTCTTTTGTTTATGTTTAGGGTCTGATAAGCACATATGTATAAGCTTGCATAAGCTATTTTATAGCAAAAGATAAATAAAGATGATTTTTTTATATGATACCAGCTGTTTTTGTGAAGTATACTAGAGAATTTATGAAAATAAGCTGAAAAAAACTTATGAAAATTGTTATAAGCTGTTTTCTTAAGTTCCTTCAAATAGTCTCACAAAACTTGTACTAGTAGATAAGTTAAAATAAGTGATAAGTCAATCCAAACAGGCCCGTACAATATATAAGTACTTGGGAGACTATTTAGGAGAATATATGCAAATAGCTTATGACATGTTTGTTTCAGCTTTTAGCTCGACAGCTTATGAAAATAGCTTATAGTTTATATGATAACAATTGTACTTTTTTTGTTATATAAATAACTCATAAGCACTTGTATGATAAGTGCTTATAATATACATGCTTAATTAAGTTGTTTATCAAATTAAAGCCTTTATATATTTTTTTTGACATCTGGGTGAAACTCAGTTTTGTTCTAATTTATTTGTCACAAACGGTATTTGATATTTTTTTGTTGAGGTAAAGTGAATATACTATAAGTTTGAAGATTTTTTTTGGTTATTCACTTTGAGTTCACTAAGTTGAATTAATTAACATGGTCGAAGTTTCCTGTTTTCAGCCTGATAAACGTTGGGCAGGAATATCTTTGCTAGGGGTTACTTGTGAAGAGTGCAGTTCTGATCGTTTCATAGAATCTTACGCAGTGTGGTTCCAAAAGTTGCTCAATTCTCTACAGGTAATCAGTTATTTTTTCCCGTGGTTGTTTATAATTCTCTTGGTAGCTTTCTTGTATTTTTCCTCTTGGGAATATATCAAATGTTGTTAGATAAATTTAGAGATGAGTAATATCACCTTGTTGATGTAAACTTGGTACATTTTGACAATTATATATCATGTTATCACGCACACCTTTACCGCACAAGCCAAATTCGATACTACAGAATTGACAGTGTTTTTATCTCTATTTATCTAATGGATATTTTAGGCGTCATATTTATGTGTTTTTTTGGAATGCCTAGACGAATCATTTATATTTTAGACTTCATGTGCATTCAAACACAGATGTCCCTTAGTACTTTGGATCTCTACAAATCAATTTGCAATTTTCTGAAATTAAATAACTGTATGCAATGGTGACATGTTCCATGATCTTTATATGAAACAGTCACAGGAAGATTCTCATTTAGTGAAGGTGGCTGCTTGTGCTTCCATATCTGATCTACTTGCAAGGTTAGATACTTCTTTTCTTACTAAAAGAAAGTCCCGTTGATTGATTCAATTATTGGTGCTTCTTGATTGTATCCTTTCCTAGATCTCTTTCTCTCCCTCTCTGCATTCCTGTCTGCAAGTGCGTAGGCATTATGCACAATAAGATTATTTCATCTATCAAGGAATATTTGATAATCTTGAACTGTAGATATATATTCTATTCTACTAACTATCAAATTGCTTAGATTTGACATCCCACCTTAATTAAATCTAAATTTGCGAACTATCATAGGATCTCTTTTGAAACAACATTACTATAGCAATACATTTAGTCTTAAAGCTAGAATAATTGAATGCTTACTCTTAGTTGTTTGTTATGAATCAAATTAGTATAGTCTCTCAGCCATTTTCTAGTCCTGTTCCTGGTAATTTAAGTTCGGTCTTCATCAAATTAGCCTAAAGCTACATGTATTAAAATTATTCTATAAATATTAGGTTAAGTGGATTTCCAAAGTTCAAGAAAGATGGGTCTGCGGCCGCTGTGAAAGTTGTTCAGCCTGTTCTAAGGATGTTAAATGAGGACAAGACAGAGGCAATATGGGTAAGTGATTAATTCGAAGATGATTGAATTTTTAACTTATACTCCACATAGACAATGAGAAAGCTTTTATTCATGTAACACACACACACACACACATAAGTTTTTTATGTTAAAAGCAAAAGTGATTAACTCCAGATTCATGTTAAATAGTTGAAGGAGGAATTCCTGTTTTGAGGTTGTGTTATGTTGTTGTACTTAGAGTTGCATTTAAACAGTGATGTAAAACATGTGTTTATAGATCATAGATAGAATCATTGCTTCATCACATAATTCCTTAGATAATATAAATAGGAGGTATATACAAACTGTTGTAAGTATGCAGCCGATTCACATGGAAGTATTCTTCATTGCTGCATTCGTATTAAATTACTGCAAAATACTGTTTCATTTTCATTTACTCCCTCCCTCTCTCTCCCTCTCTCTCTCTCTCTCTCTCTCTCTCTCTCTCTCTCTCTCACAGGTATATATGCTAAGTGACAGAAATATATTGTTCTGAACTTAACACAAATGATGCTACACTTAGCAGAAATGAAAGATAAAAAGTTTATTATATGGCCCATGCTTGCTGAGTGCAGACAGAGCTTTGAATATAGGATTTTTTATATTCTTTGCATGCTCTTTCTTTGATAATAGACCCTACTTTCTTTGTCATTTGTCATATACTTGCTATTTATTTGGTCGTAAATTATTGGATTATATGACTATGAGTTTTTTTTCATTATTCCAATTGTGGTGAAATGCAGGAAGCCGCAGTTCACATGATATGCACCTTGATAACTTCATTCCCGTTTTCTATTCAGCGTCATTATGATAGTGTAAGCTTCACCTTCCCTTGTTGCAAGATTGGTTACATGCTTAATTCATGCATATATAAATAGACATTTGTTTATTGTATGAAGTCCACAACTTCCTTTACTACTTATTTAACCAGAAGTCCAGAACTAGAATTTCAAACTTCAGTTGAAATTTTGGCAACAGCATCTCACTCCCAGAGCTTGAGCATTCCTTAATGGGTGAATGATACAAATAAGAGATGTCGTTAGGTTGAGGAAAGGCCTCTAAGGAAGCAACATTCACCACCCACCTAAATGACATCACATCTACAAAATTGAGTTGAGTGCCATCACCGGCATTGAAAAAAGCAGTGCTATAATAGAGTTATCATTTTTGAAGATAGAAATAAACTTCTGGACTATCATGAGTTGTAGCAAGTCAGACTCTGTACTATACAGACTCTGTACTACTTGGGGCAATAATGAACACTCTAGGCTAATTTAAAGCATGATTTCTGTTAGGTGGACAAGCAGGACCTGGAGAGCTATTTGACCCTTTATTTAAAAGAATCACACATCATACAAGTGAATAGGGATGAACACGTGTTGTTATATTTGCATATTTTTGAGAAGTTGATGTTTTTCCCGTTTGTATCTGCATATGAAACATGTATTGGCAGTTTTCTTATCTGAGTCCAAGACTCTTTGTTGCTTCCCTATGACCTGCTTGATTAAAAACAAGGGCATGGTGTGGTTCCATGTAACCCGTATCTGTTTTTCCTGTTGCTTTTATGAGGAAAATGTGCAGGAAAGCATAAGAGTTCCGTTACTTCTGTATTCATGATTCGATTAATGTTTTGAATTTATGCAGGTTGAATCTGCTATTGCTGTTAAACTTGTGTCTGGAGGCTGCAGTCATGATATGTTGAAGGTAATGTGATTATCAAGTTCTTAAGAGCTTCTTTTAGGGTATGTTTGGATTATTGCCTTGTTGGCATGAGAGGGGACAAAAGGGGTCTTTGGCAGGATCCAAAGAGAGAGAATCATAAATTAGAATATTAGAACGAAGTTGAAAATAATGTTAATTTGATCTGATCTGTAATTTGTTAACACTAAATTCTTGTTCCCAATTCTATTTGTTCTGTGATGTTTTTCTCACAAAAACAGAAAAAACTTGGAAGTTAATGAAAAATATTTGGGGAGTGTAGGCTTTTGGCTTAAAATGTTGGTTTCAGCATTTGATGGTTTTTAGTGAGTTGCAATATTTGAGATTCAATTTGCTGTCAGCACCCGTTAAGGAGTTTCTTTTCCTCTTGTTTAGAAGGGTGCCCCATCCTTAACATTAGACTCTCAGTTTTGGATGGAAAAGTTCTCTGATAAATACAAATAAATATGCTCATAGACATATTCTGATGTGTTCTGTCATCTGATTTGATCTTGTACATCCAGAAACTTGTACATTGCCTTGCATTACTTCCAAAATCCAAAGGAGATGAAGAAAGCTGGTCTGTGACACTGCAGAAAATTTTGATTGCAATAAATGATCAATTAAATTTGACATTTCAAGGTCTAGAAGATGGTAGGTAGATGTCGGTGCTATGTGTTTCATAAAAGCCATTCTTAAAAAATAGTCCGTGACCATCTTTTTCCATGCATTGCAGAAACCATTCGGAAGGAGTTCAACGGATTGTTGATTCTGCCTGGGAAACAACCTCCACCACCTTTAGGAGGCTGTGTTTCAACAGAAGAAGCTAGTAACAACACAACAAAGAGGTCTAAACAATCACGAACATCTAATGTCTCTATACTTATGCCTGGTTGTTGTATGATGCTCACAAATACATATCCAGTTAAGGTAGTGCTTAATTTATCCCACACATGTTAATTCAGTGAGTTCTTGGGATTCCTCATAATTTGGGAGAAGAATGATGAAAAGTAATGTGATTTAATTGTTAGGTTAATGTACCTGTGCGCATATTATTGGTCCTTGTTGAGAGAATTCTGATGGTAAATGGTGCTTTGCCCGAAATGTCTTCGCCATTCATGACCGGCAGACAGCAAGAGAACGTTTGTTCAGAACTTCCAGTTTTGCACATGTGTAGCCTGGAATTGCTCACAGCTATTATAAAGGCGACAGGCAGGTATGGCTGTGTGATATCCATACCCCTTCCTTTAAAAATAAAGTAGTTTATATGAAAGAAAAAGAAACGGAAAAGGGAAGTTTTGTAAAATTAATTGTGAAGCTCTTGGATCATTGACGTTGTAAATTAGTGTGTAGTCTTTTACTTTAATGATAGTTCTTGCTGATTCCTGTTATAAATATAAACGTATCTTCTATGTACTATCTCGCGGTGTCAAATAGCAGCTATAACAGTGTTGGGTGTGTTTGTTTGAGATTAAAATAAAATAGATTTTTTTAAAAAAAATCCATTTTTAAAAAATAGATTTATTTTTTAGAGATTTTGAAAAAAATCTAAAGTTGTTTTGTGTTTGTTTACAATTATAAAAATCATTTTTGAGAACAAACACATGGTTCATGTTTTTAAAAAAATAGATTTTGAAAAAAGCTATTCAAAATAGCTTTTCATTTTGAAGGAAAAAATGATTTTTTTTAAAAAATGATTTTTAAAAAATCTGAAACAAACACAAGTAAAATAAAAAAAATGATTTTTTTATGAAAAAAATAGATTTTTTTGAGAAAAAAGCTGAAACAAACGCACCCGTTATAGTGTCGCAGAATTTGAACACATTGCTAAAGTGTTGTCAAATAGCAGTACTATAGTCTTGTAGCGTAACAAAATTTGACAAGTGCTGTTTTCCAATTGCCAATATTCGTCCTTCCTATCATTTAATTGCTTACGTTGTACTCCTATGGTGTTTCTATCCTGCTCCCATGAACGACTTCCATGTTTATCTGATATATGTTTGTGTATTTATTTCTTGAAAGAATGCAGAATTCTACTCATTGCACTTATTTGTATTTCAGTCAACTATTACCACATGCTGCCACTATTGTACGTTTCATTGCAAAGTACTTCAAGACATGTGCGCTGCCAGAATTAAGGATTAAGATCTATTCAATTGCAAAGACTCTGCTCACATCCATGGGTGTTGGTATGTGAAATCTCTTAACAAAGTTCCTTTCTGGTCATAGTTTACAAATAGCAGCTACCTGCTATTCTGTAGCCATAGCATTGTGGATTAAAGGAGGGTCATCACAGCCAAATACCGGCGCTATTGCCCCCACCTGGGGAGAGACTCTTTGAAAACCCAAAACACCCTTAAAGGAGATGTTTTAGATGGGGTTATTTTGGGGAATTTAGGTGTTTTTACCTAGAATCCTTTTGCAGTTTCGTTTTTATTATGCATCAAATAGAAAAAGAATGAGGCTAAGTTTATTTTATAGAAAATGTTAACTAGTGGCCTGGGGCACTAGTTAAGGAACTAAATGTAGTAAAAATATCTTGGAACTTGTGTAATTGACCTTTTAAAAACATAAAAAACATTGTTTTCAATGCAAAAGTTACTTGTTTTGGTATCCTTAACTAGTGCCCTGGGGGCAGGGGCACTAGTTAGCATGACCCTTATTTTATTTCATTTTATTTCCATATAATTTTCTCTGCTTTCATCATCCTACATCTGATTCATTGTAATAGTATTTATAGTTGATATTTTCCCATAGATTGTTTTGACAACTTTATTCAGAGACTGTCTTGATGGTTCATTTTCATTCCTTTTTCGGCTCCACCTTTTTGATGCACTGAATTTTTTGTTTCCCCTTCCTAGCTGTTTGACTAAGCTATATATTTAATTTGAACCGTACGTAATGACTTTTACTAATTAATTATATCGAACAGGAATGGCTTTATGTCTGTCAAAGGAAGTTGTCAATAATGCTATTGCTGATTTGAGTACCACTGAGAAGAAGAATGGAGCCATGTTGAATGGTTCTAATACGGATGCCTCAACTGTAGCACCGCTACCGACAAGTAATAAAAAAAGGAAGCACGGCAATACGACTGGTTCTCTTCAGGAATCTGATGTAGGTGGTGGTTTAGGAGTAGAAGTTCCAAAGAAATATACCATGGCTCCAATTTCTCTGAGGGTAGCTGCACTCGAGGCATTAGAGACTCTTATTACTGTGGTATGCATATTTATTTGAGATCATTTTTTCCCCTTCATAAACCTTTCCCTACCTTTAATGGCTATTCTTGTTCATAGTTTTTAGTGTAACGATAGAATTGGATGGAAAAGGATGAGAAATATATTTAGGTAAAAGACTGAATCATTGTGATACAAACACCGGTTGGTTGCTCTGTTTCGTACATTATAAGAAGCTAATACAATAGCCATCCTAATTTTCTTACTGTAAGTGTAAATAATGTTGGTAACTCCTGTGCATGCCTATTTTCTTATTTTTAAGTGTCGCAATATTCACAAATTTAGTAAATTAATAATGTCATAAACTCATCGTGTTGTCTGTGGGAGGAGATTGAGACATTGTATAAAGAAAAATTTTTTGGAGAGAAATTAAGTGACTAGAAGCTGTTGAAGGACAAAAAAGGATGCAGTGAGCCTTCAATATAAGTGCATATCTTAGATAGAAACTTCTTTGAAGCAGCCATTAGTATAGCATCAAAGAGAATAAAAAATACTACCCTATCCGTCAACAAATAATTTCAAGTGATTATTATTTTTGAACTTCTGTATAAAATTCTAAGGCTGCCAATATCTATAGCTTACATGTGTTGAGCAAAGTAACATACTTAAAACCAAAAATGAGGGAAAGATGATTGGTTTCAACAAGGTGGGTGATCAGAACAGGATAAGTGGAGTTGCAAATAGTGGCTAGTAAGGAGCCGTGTGTAGCTCATGCACCGGAGAAGACGTGCAATTGAGATAGTGCGTGACTGAGGAGACTGCGATAGAACTTTCGTGTCTGATACATAGGTGGATGCCGCATCTTCTATTCTGATTGCCGACCCTGCTCCCCCCAAGATATTCTTATGAGATTTTCTTATATTCTAACACTGGTCAAATATTCTAGTGCTGTTAGCATTCCCTTTTTTCTTTACCTCTATACGTAGTAAGTTAGGTATCCCCATAATATTTATCTGATAAGTTTGAAGATGAAATTCTCTCAAAAATCCATCCATGGAGTTGTCCTTAACTTTAAGGTTACATTGAACAGATCCTTGATATTGGAGATCGTAATTTTGTTCTCAATTTTGTAGGGCCTGCATAATATTTTTATTATGTTTTTTACAGGCTGGTGCTTTAAAATCAGAACAGTGGAGGTCCAAAGTTGATAGTCTTTTGATAGTCATAGCCATGGATTCTTTCAGAGAAGGTTCATCTAGTGAAGAAATTAATGTGTTTCAGAAAAAGGATCCTACTGCAACTGCCGCAGATTTGCAGCTTGCTGCATTACGTGCTCTTTTGGCATCTTTCCTTTCTGTGTCACGGCCCCCATATTTATCACAGGGCCTTGAACTTTTCCGCAGAGGTACATCTATATCAATGATTCAATATGACCTTTTTTCTTTTTTCCTTGTTGATATTTCTGTCCCTATTGATGATTACTTTATGCATGTAAATATGAGTTGATATGTAAACCACTATTATCACAGTATAGCTTAATACAATTAACTTTTCCAAATTTTGATTCATGACACAATTGTCGTACCCATTGCCATAGCCTGATATCAAGCCTTTACATTAGGACTAGCAACTGTATTTTTCTTTTACTTTTTCGTGATTCCAAGTTGCCACCGACAAAAGTACAATATCACCGTGTTTGGAAATACATAAAATCACGTGTTACCTCACGTTTAGAGAAAAACTTCTACCATGTCAGAACAGGAATGGAATCAAATTTGATTATGTGGTTTGGAAAAATGGATATGTTGTGGTAGATAGCTCTAAGATATTTTAATATTTGAGCATGAGTGTTTGGAATAAAATATCATTTAAACCTTCCTCATGCTCATACCTACAATTTCATGAAATTGTATTTGTTATCTCTACCTATTTCCTTGAACAACAACATTGAATTTATGTCATTGCAGGAAAACAACAAACTGGAACAAAGCTTGCCGAGTTCTGTCTTCATGCTATGTTAACCTTGGAAGTGCTTATACATCCTAGGGCACTTCCGCTGGTTGATTATGTCCCTCCAAACAATGATACTTATGAAGAAACTCGGTTCAGTTTCGGAGATGAGTATGTTAGCCGGAACCACACTAATCCGTTTGGTTTACCTCAAACAGAACCTCCCAACCGTCTTAATATTTTTGCCGACTATTTGGCAAATGGTGATGATGAGATGGGTGGGCTATGGAAGAAAAATACGAAAGACACCAAAGAGTCTTCTGAAAAGGCGACACCCTTGCCTTCTAGCACTGACATCCAAGAAAGGAATGAGATGGTATCTGAGACAGCCACATATGCAGATGTTGAGATGAGAACCGTCGAGACTGAAACCATATTAAAGTTGGATCATCCGGGAGAATCTGTCGAGAAGTCTCAAGAACCTGTCTCTTGCGCGGCAAGCAATCATGTAGTCATTGACATTCATGACGATCCAGCTGCATCTACTGATATGGAGCCGGAGAAGATTGTTTCAGACAACACCATACCTCATAATGAAGCCAACCATTTGGAATTCGCTTCTCAGAGCAAAAGTCCAGCGCAGACAGTGGATCCCGATGATGAGCCTTTTCCTGATCTTTCGGATGGAGACCCTGATTCCAATTCTGATTCCGATTCCGAATAAGGGGAAAATTTTGCAATTTCTTTTTATTTAAAGCACAATTGAGGTAGTAATATCTGTGAAGATTTATTCTATTTCCTTTTGTATGTTTTCCTTAGGTAATGCTGTATGCAACATTTTTTACTTCACAAAAATAATATTTAATTTTTTTTATTTAATCCATTGATTTAGATCGGACGACTGATATCAATTATTGTGTCAAACGCAGATACCGCAAGTAATCCTATTCCGGTTTAGGTAGTGATAGTGAGTGCAAGGTCACCTTCCTCTTGCCATGTATTTGCAAACATTCAAAATATTTATATTCATCTGCATTATTCAAATTTATCTAAACTATTTGGAAATATTTCAATTCTAAGTTACATAGGATAATAATGTTCAAATATCTAAATTTTTATATTTATAATAATCTAATTACATTTGAGAGTTTCCCCTGTTCGTGTGGGGTTTTTATTTAAGTATGTGTGATCACTAAGTCAAAGTCAATAGTAAAAAAAATGAAAAATCATTTGAAAGTTGATTGATAATATTGTTCGAGTATCAAGATTAATGGATGTCCTATGCATTTTTATTAAACTTTAATCTTATCATATCTCAAATATTTTCCCATTAAAGTAAAATAATATAAATAAAATGATACATCACAATTTTAATTTGAATTATATTTTAAATTTTAATTACTAATTACATTTTGGCATACAAATTTGATAAAATAATTAAGACAGATGTTAATTCAAGTCAAATACAGTACATGATAATTAACTTTCAGTAGATTAGATAGTTACTCAATGTAACAAAGTGTTACTTACAATTTATTAACTATTTATCATTTTTGTTTTTCATAAGTTTCTTATAGTGAATATAACATAATCGAGATGTGTTGAACATTAAATTTAGTTACTTCTCAGCAAAAATTTGAATTTGTTATATTGTGAAAGTCTAACGCTTTCCACTAGACTTAATATTATTTGTTCATTAAAAATTTGTCATGTTGTAAAAATCTAACTCTTTCCGCTAAACTTGATATTGTTCATTTGTTTTTTGAATAGTACAACTTACTTTCCATTAATAAGTTTCCATGAGTAATACAATCATTTCATCTATCGTAAATTCTTAATGATTCCCGGAGAAGACAGCTCCGATAATCCATAATTCGGCCAAAAAGTGTTCTCATTAAGGATTAAACTCGAGTTCTCCTAAACGATTCATCTCACTAGAGATCAGACTCGAGTTCTCCCAAACAATTCCTCATAAAGGATCTCATTAATCACTCGAGCTACTATTCTACATCTGCAATGAGTGGTTTGCTGTCATACTTCTACTTAAAAGCTTGCACAAACTTGTCATTCTCATCCCTAATACGCAACTCAATAAAAGTAATAAAGATTTGTCTCACCATAACAAACTGTATCAACATTACATTTAAGCGTTTCTCTAACAAATTTGGTCTAGATACATTGTCATGAAGTATTATATTCTTATTCTTTCTTTCTTTGTTTGTTTCTTGTAGAGAACATGTGATAACCACCCATCCATACACATCAAAAATCATATCCAAAATTCTCAAAACAAGGCTCTCATTTGCCATAACCATATTCCATATAAATGTCCCATAATAATAGCATACACAATTCCACATATAATAATAATTAAATTAAATAATAAGCACAAATTGAAATTAAACAAATGTTGCAAATAACATGCAATTTACATGCAAAATCAAAATCAACATTATTACTATATACTAATAACAAAATCACTATCACATTGACACTATCATCTTCATTTCACCGTTCCAATTTTTCAAACCAAACACTGAAACTAACGCCACCACAAACCACCACAATTCGCCGATCAATGCCGACCGGCGAACTCCGCTACACATCACCAACAAAAGCGACCGACAATTCCACCGCCGTAATCGGATTCGAAGACGAAGGTTGGCTATGGTCACAAATCAAAGCGGAAGCACGTCGTGACGCTGAATCGGAACCGGCGTTAGCGAGTTATCTCTACTCAACGATTCTCTCTCACGCTTCACTTGAACGTTCGCTTTCGTTTCATCTCGGTAACAAGCTTTGTTCATCAACGCTTCTTTCAACTCTTCTCTATGATCTTTTTCTCAACGCTTTTGCTACTGATCCTTCTTTGAGTTCTGCTGCTGTTGCTGATCTTCGTGCTGCTCGTGAACGTGATCCTGCATGTATCTCTTATTCTCACTGTCTTCTCAATTACAAAGGATTCCTCGCTTGCCAGGTTCCTCACTAAACCCTAATTCTTCAATTTTAGGGTTTTCATTTTCTTATCAAACCTTGATTCTTAAATTTCTGGATTTCCTGTTTTTTTTGTCGGGTAGGGTAGCCTAGTGGCTAGAATTTCACCCCTTAAAGGTCAAAAAGTGGGCGTAGCAGGGTTCGAACTTTGGTCTATGCACATTACGTGCAATGTCCCTACCAACTGAACTCACGGGGCTGTTTTTATAAACCATGATAATTCAACTTTCATGTTTTTTATTTCAACATTAATTTTTCAATTTCAGGGTTTTTTTTTATTTTTTGACTAACCCTAATTCCCGAATTCCATGTTCAAACTTGTTTGCGTTTTTTCCTGCATTGAATAGTATGTGATTGTGTGTGTGTGTGAATGTTTCAGGCGCACCGTGTGGCACACCTGTTGTGGAGGCAGGCTAGGCGGCCCTTAGCGTTAGCACTACATTCTCGTGTTGCGGATGTATTTGCGGTGGATATTCACCCGGCTGCAAGGATTGGAAAAGGGGTTCTGTTTGACCATGCCACAGGGGTGGTGGTGGGTGAGACAGCGGTGATTGGAAATAATGTGTCAATCCTCCACCATGTCACATTGGGTGGGACTGGAAAGATGGGTGGGGATCGCCATCCCAAGATCGGGGATGGGGTGCTCATTGGTGCTGGTGCTACCATTCTGGGCAATGTTAAGATTGGGGAAGGTGCTAAGATAGGTGCTGGGTCTGTTGTTTTGATTGATGTGCCGCCAAGGACTACTGCTGTTGGGAACCCAGCGAGATTGGTTGGTGGCAAGGAGAAGCCATCTAAGCATGAGGATGTGCCTGGAGAGTCCATGGATCACACTTCCTTTATCTCTGAGTGGTCCGATTATATCATTTGAATTTCCAAGGTGAAATTCTTGAAATCAAAATGTTGATGTTGGAAATGTATGGCTTAAGAATCAGATTTTCTTTTCCTATCTAATGTGTTTTGATGTTCTGATCTTGTAGTGACTAAAATATGTTAAGAAGTGACCTTGTAATATAAGTGTAATAATAATGCTATCTTGCTTACTATTATGAATATTTTGTATTACTGCCTATTGTACTGCATTGTGAGTGGAAATTTTGACATCGAGCAATGTATTAAGACAGGGTTTGGAATTCAAAAGCTGGTTTTGTTGATTGTTACCTGGACTTAGAAAGAACTAGAATATGCTGTTGTCTTGCTAGAAAAAAGAAAAAAAAATTATTAATGAGCTAGATGCCTCAAATCGTCATGAAAAGGAGCAGTAGCAATACTTTTCTTCCTTTTCATGTGCCATCACAAAACCAAACCAAAACAAAATTGCAATAGGAGAAAAAAGAAAAAAAATTATTAATATTTTTATATCTTCCCAAAGAAGGGAACTTATAATATAAAAAAAGTAGCAAGACAAAGTCTATATATTAGTGACAAATTAGGCAAAGATAATTAAACTAATTAATACCCTCCTATTATGCACAGAACTAAGAGAAAGGAAAATAGAAGTTCAGGAAATAGAAGTTCTATCAAAATATGCAAATTTTACTGTCATGGATCGATACATATCAATATTGGATCGATACAGGGAGTTCAGGAAGATTCTCTTGATTGATACAGAGTGTCCAGGAAGACTCTCTGGATCGATACAGTCAGTGCTGGATCGATACAGACTTACCAGAATGAAAGTCTGGATCGATACATGTATTGCAGAACACTTCAAACCTGTTTTTCACTACCATTCCAGTAATCGTCTTTAATATTACACGTAATATCACAACTACGGTCAATATCACATGCCATAAAAATTATCTTAAGGGTAGTAATGGTTAGTTAAGTTAGAAGATACCCTCCATCGTCAATCCTTATTCTTGGTATTCGACAAGTATTAGTTTAGAAGCACTTGGATTATAGAGTATAGCAGCTGATGCTGATCACGATTGAGTGTATTTCCCAACACTCCCAAAACGGCCTCCGGCTGAGATTTAACTTTTATGCTGACAATACATTCCTGTATATTATTAGTAATGCAGAATTAGTTAACTTAGCCTTTGTGCTAGCAGGAATTCTCGTAAATTATTAGGAATTCAAAACCAATTAATAATAATTATTGTGAGACGCAGTTAGCCCATATCGATCCATTTATATCGATTGATGGTGCAGCAGCGGAAGCTCAGAGACCCGCTCACCTCTGAGTGTTACGCAGTTTAAAATGAATCCAAATGTTATGATGTGATACACATTTAAATTTATTATGTTAATCAGATGCATATATATACATTTACATATATGTTTTAGTGATCAGCTGAGTTATAAGATTCTCGGTGCTAGGGCATGTCGAGAGCATTGAGGGAAGCTCATTGGGACTTAGCAGTCTTACACCACAACTTTTTGTTTTCAAATAGACAGGATACCAGTGGTAAGAATGCTATGGAGTAGAGTAAGTTTATGTTCAAGTTTTAAGTTGTGTTTATGTACTAAGTTATTTTGGACCAGTTGTATTAAGTTAACCAACTTATTTATGTATTTTGGATTTGTTTGCTACTTCATTTGGCTATGTAAGGCTTTTAGAGCGAGATAATTGTTGTAATATTTAATGTATCCTATGCGACTTATGATAATTCTATATCGTATTCTAGACCCTCGATATGGGGTGTTATATGAGTTAAATATCCTATGCATAAATTTAGCCATATCTCTATGTCATGTTCCAGCTAGCACTGTCAAATGTCAATAACCAAGTAACTCGTTAATTCCAATGTCAATATAACCTGCATAATATTTCTTTATCTAATTTAATTATTACTTAAACTATTTTTTAAAGGATTATTAATTAAACTTTACATAATTAATTATGGTTAATTACATTCTATTCCTTCCTATTCTTATGGCCTTCCACACAAAAATGAAGCTAAGATACCTTTGCTTATTAATCTTTCTTATTCTCCTTTGTAGTTCATCAATCCTTGTGACCTGTCAAGATTCATGTGCCTCTAATTTGGTGCAACTTCAGCAACCAATCCCTTTTGATACAAAATCACTTCTTTGTAGTCCTGTTTGGACCGATCACAATTTCATCCTCAGAGTATGTGTTGCTGTGTTAGTGTCTTCCATCTCCTTTTTTTCTTTTAAGAATGCATTCTTATATATTTTCTCTATCTTTAATGAATTGTACTTCTTATTTTGCTTCTTATTTTGGGTGAAAACAGTATGCTAAGGTTTCAACAGATGTGTGGGGTTTTATATTGTCATTCCCAACAAACATAAAAACATATGCAGCTATAGGATTCTCCAAAGATGGCAACATGGTTGGTTCCACAACAATTGTTGGGTGGATGCCATATTCAGGTGAAGGGGTAATAAAAATGTACTCTCTTGAAGGAAAATCAACAAAAGAAGTGATTATTGACAAAGGAGAACTTTATATGATGAATGCTTCTATAACTCCAGCTAGCACTTCACTAGTCTACATGATTTTCCAATTGAAAACTACACAACTTACTACAAAATTGTTATTTGCTATTGGACCAAAGTGTGTAGTATTTCCTAACTATCCAAACTATGCCTTGTTAAAACATAGTGGTCACATATCATTGGTCATAGATTATTCAAAAGGTATGCCAATTTTGCTTCTATAGAAGCTTTTCATTGTGTAGATTATATTCTCTACATAGTTAGTTTGTGAACACTTATAAGCTTTTCATTAGTTATAGATTAAGTACATGTTTGGTTTTAATTCTAGAGGATTTCGAATTGATTTTAGAGATGTACAATTGATTGACTTGTTTTGTTTCTCAAAAGTAGAATTCATTTTGCCTCTGAAACAGTTATATTATAGCTAAATCTTTGGAGAAACAGGTACAATTAGGAAAGTTTCTAAGCTAAATCTTCGAAGAAGAAGCCATGGCATTATGAAAATTGTTGGATGGAACAATATTGTAGTGATAATTGGATCCATAATTGTACGTTATTTGAGGCAATGGAAATGGGATCCCATTTGGTTTTACATTCAAACATTTGGCTTTCTAGCTGGCATTGTTAGTGTTAAATTATATATCATAGAGTTATTAGTTTTTGGTATAGAATTTTTATTATTGTAACTATTTAAGGATAGGTTAGTTTGTTTTATGTATAAGAATTAAGATAGTTTAGTGTTTTTTTTAGTCTCTGGTCTATATTTATTTGTAACTCTTGTGTTACTAATTTTTCTTATTCTTATGGAACTTTATAGTGTGCTTTTTTTTTTTTGACTAAGCTTTATAGTGTGTGCTTGATCTGCTACAAAATAAAAAATTTGTTAAAATAATTTTGGTTGTATCATGTTTGATTTAAAAATTGATTATATGAGACCAGACAAAATAGATATAGTAAGGAACAAAACAAAAATAATAAAAAATTCATTTTGTCCACATGAATGTCTTTGTGTTTGCCTTGCCTCTCCAAGTATTGTATTTATAAGTGGTCATTTTCTTAGTGCTTTAGAACATGTACCAAAAAAAAAGAACGTCCAAGTTCTCGGCCAATGTTCAAAATACAAATTCACGGGGGAATAAAAAGATCCTAGAAGATATAAAAAATGAAGAAATAGTAAATAACATAAAAACATGCACATGCACATATTGTATACATACATGGTCTTTTTTTGTTTTTTCTTATCTACCCCCTTAATGGGAATATTTATCCTCATGACTCAAAAAAATTAAGCGATATAATTTTTTATAAAATACACTGTTGGATTAAAAATTTATATTTTATAGATTATTTGTGTAAAATTTTAAACAAATATAAAATCATTTGATATATTATTGAGATGCATTAAAATTTATTATTTGTGTGATATTTAAAACACCGTTAATCTTTATATGTCTCATTAACATATCAAATAATTTTATATTTGTCTGAAATTTTCAAAAATTCATATTTAATCATTGTTATAAAAGTATAGCCAAAATTCATATTTTAGGAAGTAAAAAGTGTGATAAAATTTTAGAGAACTTAAAGTAGAAGGTTCAAATGTTTATTTGGACCAAAAACATAGTTAACTCAAAATAAATAAATAAATAAAGTATATGCATTTTAATCCAAGTCATAAATAACCAACAAAAAAAAATGCATAAACCATATGCAATTAGGGTTACCAAAATGCTACTCCCTCCGTACAACAATATAAGTCGTTTTGGAAAAATAATTTGTACCAAAATATAAGTCGTTTTACAATACCAATGCAATATTTAATGTTAATTTTCTTATTATACCCTTAACTATTTATTACTCTCTCTTATTTTACTCCTATAATATAATTTATCTTTTCCATACCATTAATGAAGGACAATTTTATAAACTAACTCATAATTTCTCTTTTCCATACAACAATGATTACATTTCTTAATTTATGTGATATAGTCAAAACGACTTATATTTTGGTACGGATGGAATATTGATTAAGTGAGTTTAAGGGTTTAGGGGTAGTTTAGTGGTAAATGCATCGTATTACATAAAAGGCATGGGTTCAATTCTTGTTGAAGTATATTTGTTAAAGGGCATGGGTTCAATTCTTGTTGAAGTATATTTGTTAACATTTTATTTTAATTAGGATTAAATTAGAGTTGGTTGAAGACTTAGTAGGCTTTTTTTTTTTGGGTAGAATAGTAGGTTTTATTATAATAAAGATAAAGATAATATGAAATGGTAACATGTTTTAGATGTTACTAATAAATATTACAAAATCTATTAATTGGTAACATTTTTTAAATGTTAGTAATTATACCAAAAAATGTTACAAAAACCTTTTAGTAACATGAACTTTACGTAATATTTGTTAAACTGTTACTAAATCTAATTATTAGTAACATTTTTATAATTTAGTAACATTTTTCAAATATTAAATGTTACCTCTAATTAATCCTAAATATGTTGCAATGGTCAAAGCTTGATCAATGCATATGGTGTTATTGAATCTGTTATAATATACTTCCTCCGTACCAAAATATATGTCGTTTTGAGAAAAAAATTTGTACCACAATATATGTCGTTTTACATTACCAATGAAGCATTTAATGCTCTTTTTCCTCTTATACCCTTAATTAGTTATTTCTCTTTCTTCTTTCAATTCTATAATTTATCTCTCATATACCATTAATGAGGGATAATCTTATAAACTAACTCATAATTTACCTTTTCCATACAACAATGATTACATTTCTTAATTTGTGTGATTTGGTCAAAACGACATATATTTTGGTACGGAGGTAGTATGTTATAAAAGATAATTACATATGTGTCGAAGGTAAACGGTCAACAAGTTGTGCCGCTACTCCTTTTTGAACTGCAAAATCAATTCACTTAAAGACCACATTTATAGATTTATTTTAAAGTTAAGTCTTGGAATAAATTACTCAACGGACCTATCATATTTAATTCTTTACTTTTATGGAGAATTAATGCAAATAAATACAAACCGATTTACCACATAATTGCCACTTTAATCCTTTTTAATGCCTCCATTGAAAACGATGTTTGGAGTGCACGGATTTTTCATATAAGTAACCAGTAGCTCACGGCCAAAAACACATGATTTACCTATTTTGATCCAAAATAGTCCATAGTTCTACGGTTAACAAAATCAAGTTTTCTCTTATACACAAAATTGAATCTTAATAAATTCAATTTGTTCTGACACCTCTGATATGATTCATATCGGAGAAGGATCTGTCGAATCCTGGAGAATTTGCACAAATATATGGCAGATAAATTTTTAATAATGACAGTGACTATGTTATGCCTCGGGTTCTAATGATTTGCACAAATATATGTCAAAAGTATGTGGACTATTACTATCTAAATCCATGCCTAATAAGGATACCCTACAAATCCAAGTCAAATCATCCACCGTTGTTGAGAAGATTGATATATGAGGAAACTAGTCCTGAATATGCAAGTTTCATGTCTGATCCTCAAAAGTATTTCGTCAATGCATTGCCTAGTTTGTTGCAAGCTTCAAAATATATGGTTGTTGACAATACGCTTTCAACTCATTCATTTGACGAAGAGTATTTAGGTGAGAGGCAAAATCCTTCGACTTGGACCTATGATGTTGACATTGTTGCAGCGTTTTATGAATTTGCTGCTAAAATTGAAAAGATTGAGAAGGTGAATGATAGTAGAAACAGTGATAAGAATTTGAAAAACCGTTGTGGCGCTGGTGTTTTGCCTTATGAATTGCTTGCTCCTAGTTCTAATCTTGGTGGTACATGGAGAGGGGTTCCAAATAGTGTGTCCACATAATAAAAATGTTTGATATTAAATAAATGTGATCATGGTACACATGACTAAATAAACCAACCCACCATAATACTTTGGCCAAAATGGTTTCCCAAATTCTTATCATTGTTTCTACTATCATTCACCTTCTCAATCTTTCCAATTTCAGCAGCAAATTCATAAAACGCTGCAAAAATGTCACCATCGCGGGTCCAAGTCGAAGGATGTTGCCTCTCACCTAAATACTCTTCGTCAGACGAATGAGTCGAAAGCGTACCAACAACAGTCTTATATTTTGAAGCTTGCAACAAACTAGGCAATGCATTGACGAAATACTTTTGAGAATCAGACATGAAACTTGCATATTCATGATCAATTCCCTCAGATATCAATCTTCTCAACAATGGTGGACGATTTGACATATACTTTTCATAAGGATACTGTCTGAAATTAATTCCAAATTATGATTGTTAGGACGGAGACAAGATTGTCAATATCGTTCAATTTTTGCCGCCATGTTTCGTCCTTTAAATCGGCATGACCCACATATATTGATTTGGAGTACCAAGCTTGTAATTAACTCTGTATCATTGATTATTAGGCTTGGATTTGGATAGTAATAGTCCACATACTTTTGGTCCCAATTTTCGACTGCTGACCAAATTAGAAGACCATCTCTGCATAAGGGTAATCTTTCATTATTAGCTTTAAGTCATGTGGTTGTGTTGGATCGGGAACTGTCATTCCCATGCAATATTGAAAATCATAGTTAGCTTTATTTGTTATTTTCTTACACCAAATATCAAAAGGTTCATGAGAAAAAATGTAGGGTATCAATCTTAAAATATTGATAAGAGGGAGTACCAATAATTGTGTTTTATTAGAATTTATAATTAATAATATTAGAATGATGACTCCTTCTCCTTGCATCGCATAAAAGAAAAGAAAAATGATAACTATTTATTTTGATATTAGACAATTCTGTACATTAATCAGTAACTACTACTGTAATATATTGAGATTTTATCAGGCTTGGGTTAGGGGTACTTTAATTCTGATCTATTAAAAGAGAGTACCATGGCATTGACACTTCCTTTAATTTGGTTCTAACTTCTAACATAATGTGTTCATGGTACTATAAACATATTTTCAGCTGAAAGTGATTTTATTACGACCTCAATCAAATATGTACAAAGTAAATAAAAGAAGCCCACATTCTCCTTTTTACGATTGATTATATGGTTTTCCATTTAATCAAACTACTTCTCTTTTACTAAACAAGTTAAAGAGAAAGCAAAATAATTGAGGACCAAAATGATTCTCTTAGAATCAGTTTTTAATGCAGTTATCAATTATGTGCTAACTCCATTTTGAAGCAACCTTAGTAGTGTCAAATTATGTTGATAACTCAGGATGTTGGAAAGTGTCTTCCTGAAAAATTTTCGACTCCAACTTAATAGTTAATACTACCTTCATTCCTTATTATAAGATATAAATGAACTTTCTGGATTTATTTATAGACTTAATACATCAATTAGTTAATGAATCTAGAAAGTATATTTGTCTCTTATAATAAAGAAGAGTTAGTAAATTATAATAGATGGCTCAATTTCATAATCTGTGTAACAATGTCAAAACGTTTCATCATCATCAAAGATATTCTGCATGTTCTAACACAAGTACCTAGTACTGTAAAACTGAAGCTTACAAATCTGTAACATGGTAAAATTTCTAAATTCTGAACCTAAGCCAGTGTCTACTTTAATATAATAAAAGAAGGTACACGCCGTCATCTCTTTCAATACATATCCTCCTTTGCCACTCATCTGACATTAGAATCAGGGCCCCTGTTCAAAACCACAAAATCAATGCATAAAAAAACAGTCCAAGTGAATAATACTAATAAATACTAGTAATCATTAAATTCATGCTAATAACCAGTGGACACTGATTAAAATTTACTAAAAAATAAGGCCTTCATGAGCATAGCTCAATTGATAAGGACATTGCGATCATGGTTTGAACCAAGGATTCTCCACTTATTCACCAAAAAATAGTATCTTCTCATTTACCAATGTATTGAATGTTATGCATTCCAATAAATCATTTCCATTTTATTGAAGAACTTCATAACGAGACTCTTGAATTTAAATAAACAAGATAATTAAAAGGAGAAAAAAAAACTACCTTGAGACATGGGGTGAAGAGGGCTGATCCGGTGAAGATCGTTGAGCAGGGCCACCATGAAACCTTTGCTCTTCAAGTGCTCCATTACCAGATCGACTTCCCTCATTCGGCTGTGATAGGTCATTAGCACCCGAGAAACCCATTGGTCCCAACGACCCGAACTCTAGCTGCTCTGCTGGTGAACTGTAGCCAGTATTATGATCATAAGGATACAACATAACAACAGATGGCATTGTTGGTCCGTTTGATGATACGCCACTAGGGTTCATGCTAGGTATAGAGTACATTCCATATGCTACATTCGAGTGATTGTTCTGTGAAGAATTTCCACGGACTGGACCATTCTGATGAGGAATAAACGAGTCGTGTCTGTGTGTACTCCATGGCCTCTCAGAACGGCTCTCACTAGTTGCCAACCGCTCCGATTTTGAAATTGGCTTCTCACCTTGGTTGCGATTATGGCCACGCCCGGTTGATCGCAACTTTGAATTTGTATTCCAGTTCCCTTCTCTGTCACCATGATGATCACTTCTATCATAGTTGTAGTTGCCCCTTCTGGTATTTGTCGAATGGCGATCTCGAACAGAAGAAACCTTCTGAAAGAAATAAAAATAAAAATGACCATAGATCTAGAAAAGGAAACATTTGATACACACAAGACATATGAAGAAGAAATAAAACTGCAAAAGTACAATAGTTTCATATAAATATATCATACCGGATTAGGTAGGTAGGTTCCAGTACCACTTCGATACCGAGGCATATCTTCTACAAAACGTTGGTAAATATTTGCAGGTCTATTTGAAACCGATTGTAGAGGAGGAACCGGAACAAGACGTGGCCCATAATTCATGAGCTGAGTGGTGAGATTCATGTTAGCAGAAGGAGGTCTCCCAGGACCATCCCAAGGATATCGACCCTGCAAATAAACAGGAGGCACCATAACAGGCGAAGGATACATCATTGAAGGAGGATTAGATGGACTTTGACAAAATCGCCCAAATTGCAAATTTTGCCAGTGGCTAGCAAAGTCACTATTAAGAATATCAGGCTTGTGGTAAGGTGACTCTATACCAGCCCTCGCCATTGAATTTGAAGGGCTTGACACCTCAGAGTGGTCATAACCCTCAGACGAATCGAAATTTAGACCAGAATCACTGTTCTCTGCTCCTTCTTCCCCATTGAAGTTGCTTGTTGATGTCTCAGAAGACTCGCTTGGAAAATTATAATAGGGAAGCATTGTAACAAATGGTACTGGAGGACCTGTAGGATAAAATGCAAACGGGACAACTCCAGAATTATCAATAGCTCTTTGGCGAGAACCAGGACCTAAAATCACAGGAGCTATGGGTAATGGAGAATCTGATCCACTTGTCTGAGCGGCTTCAAAACCAGACATTTGATGTCTTGCAATATGCATGGACATACCAGTAGCAGGCTCAGTGCTTCTGTCAGACATATCAGATGACATAGTCAACAAAGGAGTCCACTCTTTGTTTTCGTCATCTGTTCGATTAGATGAAATTTCTGAGACATTTTTACCCTTACCATAAACAGCAGCAGGCACTGAGGGAGTACTTTTCTTGCCCCTTTTTTCCCTTGTTGATTTTGAGGATTTGGCTGATGATCCATCCCATGAGCTTTCTGAAGAGCTCTTACTTCTGAATGAGCTTGAAGGCGGTGCACTTGGTAATTCTGAATTCGCTATTCTATCGTCAAAATAAACCTCATTTCTCCGGCCATCTTGATAATGAAAATTATCAACATGCTCGTCTCTCGTTGACCCTCGATTTTCTCTGGTGAACTTCTGGTGAGTTCTGGCAGAATTACTAGAGCTGCCTGTCCGAGAAGATGGGGAAAAGTTATAACTACCTGAAGTTGACTGCTGTTTATCATCTGGAAGCATTTCCGAATTTCCATTATCAGCTTCAACACCACTAGCAGAACTTCTCTCCTGCTCATGCCAGAAATCATTATCAGCTTCCACTGCATTCATTTCAACAGAACTGAAATTCTCATTGCCAGTTTCAACTAAATCTTGAGGATTTGAGGTTAATCCGTATCCAGGGAAATATGGATGCAATGGTGAAGGGACTAAACCTTGAGGAAATTGCATATTTGTACCCCAAGGAGCCTCAATAAAGGGAATGTTAGCCATATTTCTTTGACCATATCCCATTGATGCAAGAATGGAAGGTGGAAACGGGAATGGTAGGTGACCTAGAGGTAAATTCATTGGAATATGAGCCTGACCACTGAAACCTTGACCAGTGGGAGATGGCATCATATTCAAAAGGTCTTGCTCCTCCTGATTCATCATCTGCATTCCACCTGTTCTGGCCCCAGATGCATGCTCTTCACCAATGACACCTGAGCTTGGTTCATCGTGATTATTGATTGATTCAGCTGCACTGCCAACAACTTGACGAGATGAGTGCCTACCAGATGAATCATCAACTCTTGCAGTTACGTCTGCCTCAAAATTCTTCCTGCGACCATTCTCCAACTTTACAAAGAAATTCTGGCCTTTAATGCTTTCGGTTGTTCTTGTACGCCTTCCTTGGGAAGAAACTTCCCCGTATGAGTCAGTCAGCTCAGGGCTAGAACGTGTCCTGGCAAATATTAACCTTCCACGAAGATCACTGACTGGATTATCAGTTTTCATATTTCTCTGACTTTTATCAACATAAGCACCTTGAGTAGAAGTAGTTTCCCTTCTAGCTTGATCCAAATTCTTTGAATTATTTTGGTTTACATGACTCTTTTGACTCTGAGGACGGGAAAATGTAGAAACATTGCTATTTTTAGATGCGTTTTCAGATGATACATTGCTGTGCTGAGATACACCACTATGTGAAAATTGTTCCCTTTCAACGTGAAACTCACGATTGGAGGTATTATCAATTTTATGATTATTGTTCTGGAGATTCTCAGAACTCTGTGATTGGTCATGATTAGATAACCTCAAACGCCATAGGTCATTGCTTGGAACATCAGGTCGTTGCCCACTTCCATGCCGGTCCCACGTGTTCAAAAAGAACTGATTGACTTCAAGAAACAATTCATCCTTAGGACAATCAAGTAACCTGGCCAACTTTTTAGCCCCAAATGCAAAGGCGCTGCGTATCCTGAAGAAATTACCTGGTTCACAAGTATCATAAATGCAAAATTAGCCTAATCACAAAAAAGATATCAATGAAGAATAGTCAAGGGAAACTGATAAGTGATAACCCATAAATATAATACTAGCTCAGCTGTAGCAGGGTGCATAACATTTCCCATTCTCACCATTTATTTGATTATATAAACATATTGAAGGTTCATCTTTTTTTCAATTTTCAAATCCCAAACAGGTACCAAAACATATAGTTAAAAGTACATTAACATAGTCATGTAGCGATACATGGTTGGTTTTTGTGAAAATGATGAAAACCATTTAATATCTGCTAATGAATTCTATTAACTATTCATAATACATTCTTGCATGAAAAAATAAGGAAAGAAGATACATGACATCAGAAAAAGATAATCATGTGTAATGTATAAAAAGATGAACCTATACATGCCCATCTATCACAATTCTTCGAGATTTACAAAGTTCATATTGAAGTTTGAACAACTGTTATAATGTTGCATTAAAAAATAGCAGCAAGGACATGTCCATATAAAATGAATTATGTTCGAGTTACTAGACCGAAAAATATAAAATACTACTTGAAATACTATTTATAAGCACAATAAAAAACGGACAGATGAGCATGGGAGTGCCAGTCTGCATGCTAGTATGTATAAAATAAGACATTTATTTATTTGGAGATCAACACACCTTTGCTGACACTGCGGCCAAGGTTATTGTTGACACGCAAAGGATCAATGACATTGAAATGCTTGGAAACAAAAGGTTGCCCCTGATTTTCTTGACTACCCGGGATAACAGCATAAACTGAGCTACATGCATCAAGAAATGATTTGCTCAGCAGTAATTCTCCTGCATCTTTTCGAGGAGGTTCAGCTGTAGAAATTGAAAAATGTTAGGCCGCAAAGAAGAAAAACAATCAATACACACGACAGTCTTAAATCCATATAGAATAGGAATATTTAATTACAATGTAACTAATTACCTGTCACATCCGGGAGTAAACTAATTGGTACTGGACCCCATAGACTTACGCAGAAATTATCCCAGTCAAACTTACTAAAGAACTCCAAGAATCGATACAAAACCTACATATGCAAAGACAGTAGTGCCATGTCAAATCAATAGTCAAAAAAATTAAATTAGAAGAAGTGGTGTCATGTCTTTATACCTCAAGTGGTCCAGCAAAGGAATTGTTGAAAACATGAAATATGTAAAGGACCAAGGTTTCTAATGCATAAGTTGAGATAAGCCCATGGTGGGCACCAAGTATACGGCTCTCATAGTAACACCAAGCTTTTATCAGTATAATGCTCCGCTTGAATAAATGATTTTGATTAATTAGACTGTCAACCTACAGCAGCAAATTCAAATTCTTGTAAATCCAAGTGAAAAAATAGTATGAAGGTCACACTTCAAAGAAAATGATATAGAGGGAGGCTTCAGGGATACACCAAATTACCTCCTCAAGAAAACAAAGGGTGCACAATCCTCCAAGCTGGTTAAATGAAATGTCTACTACAATATTCTCAACAAGACATTTTATAATCTTCACCTGCAATATGAATGGAATCCATATAAAATATTATACGGGTGAAATAGCAAGAATTATAAATGTAGAAACAAAATAGCTAGTACATCAAGTCTTCAACACTTAGAACTTTATGCATTTTAAATGCATAATAATTTTATAAAAACAACTCCAAAAATAAATCATGAGATCAATAGAAATGTGCTTCACAAGCAAGCAATTGTTAACTAGTATTAGTTCTTTAACCACGCCGATACAAACTAAAAGTTGTAACTTGTAATACATGGCTATCAGTGTTTTATGCTATTTCTTCATTCATTATAATCTATATACATAATAAGGCATACTATAACCTCAAGTTTCTACAACAATCTGACATAACCACTGAAAGATTAATAATTAATATGCACTCGCCACACTCTCATAATAAAACAATTATTCATCTGAGCAACATACTTTAAACCGTGCATTTATGGTTATCACGATATCAATTCATATGCCTCTCACTCTATGTTGACAACTACAAAACCATCCCCTTATTTATGTTTGATGTTAGAGCAGTTTCCTCGTTAATTTATGGACCGAGTAAATCACTTGTACAATGAAGCACATGTTTGTACATGCACAAACCAACATAATGAAAGGAAGCAAAACAATAAATGTGTGTGTATGTGGGTGGGGGGGTGAGGGGACAAATGGGCTGGGTGGATTTCTATAACACCTAACAGTTTTAGCTCCTCTCCAACAATGGAGGATTCAGAAGGAAGAGAAAACGGGTTTAAAACAATGGTATCTCACCAAAACAAATCATCGAGTATTATCAATATATACGATCATAAGGGTATAATATTGTAAAATAGTTTTGTTTTCCCTCCTCTCTCCTCCCCATGCAAACTAAACTAGGAGGGCGTTATTTACCATTCCCACCCACCCATTTAAATCTCTCCTCTGCATTACCTCCCCCTTTACAATGTCAAACTTTCATCCTCACCAACTGTGTCAATGCCTAGCATAATCTTCAGAAAATTCAAAACTTAGGCACAGCAGTGACGTCACTATGAGAAAGCGACTAATAATAATGAATTCAGCGGTTAGTCAACACAGTAAGAATGGATACAGAGTTCAACAATTTCAAAGATAATATCTTATTAGAAACATACTTCAGCCTGGATGTACTGAACTTCCTTCACATGAAAATCTGCATTCTCATTCTTCTCCTCGTTCTCCAGCATGTCACGGACCTGATGTGCCCAATTATCCTTCAAAGTTTGATTCTTACAGAATGCTGTTAAGTCAATATCTCCATCAGGCAAATAAGTTTTTAGGGGTACCGACCCAAAGGTGAACACCTGTAACTGAAAAACAATCATTAAATCAAAATGGCATGATACAAAATTATTCACTACTTGGAACTTGAAAGAACATGATTTCACTACCAAAACCACCTTTAATTAACCAACAAAAAATACATCATAAACGCAACTTCTACCAACAAATTATGTTCAAACATCTTTCAACAATTATATAGTGATTCATCATAACTAACAACTTAACAATCTTCAATAATCACATATGATAACACAGTTATAACTTATAAGCTTAAATAATCCATGACTAAACAAACTAATCAACAGTTCTCAATCAAAAAATAACCCACAATCACCACATAAAACCCACCTGACAAGGGAAGCACTTTGTGATCAGCTTTTGAACATATTCTGCAACAGCATTTCGGCGTTGCTCGGAGGGCGAATTAGGCTGAATGCAGGCAATCAACTCTGCCGTTCTTTGTTCAGCCTTCGCCCACCGCTCCGAGTCAAGCACCTGTATCACAGAAGCAGCTTCATTCGGCAATAAACCATTTGGCAATAGCCCACTTTGTGGCTGTGCCCATTCTTCATGTTCTCCCATGCAAAAACCTTTAACTTTAAACCCTCCCAAGTAAACCTACCAACCCAATCCAATACACCACCAAAACTACTTCTTGATAATAAACCTCAATAAATACCCAATGTTGAAATCTAAACCAACTAAAACACCACACTTAAAGCTTGAAGCAATAGAGTTTTCCCTCAAAACTCTTAAAGGGGAAAACAATTACAGTGAATACAACAACAAATAAACCAAGACACAATATTTATCCCTAAAAGTTCAATAAAAAAAATTATATAAAAAACAAAAAAAATCAACTTAACCAATTCTAAGTTATAATAATCTAAAAACAACAAAAACACATAGAACACAACAATTTCAGAGACTCAAGCAACTAGAAAAACGAATCCCCAAAAGTGCAACAGATATAAAAATCAGATTTTTGTTCATGAATCAGAAGAAAAGGGTTAAGATGATTAAAACCCTAACAAAAAAGGGGTGAATCCGAATCCCAAAAGAGTTTGAAGAGTGAAAGGGGCAAATCAATAACGAAGTGAAGGAATAGAAAAATGCGAAAAAGAGATAATGGGCATTGAATATGAAGGATGAAGAAAATTGGGTTGCGATCAAAAAGGGAACTTGGTTTGATTATAGAGAGAAAAAGGGTTCTTGAAAACGAGTTTTGTGGAAAAATCTGTGAAATGAATAATTAGGGATTTGAAGAAATGGGGGTTCGGCGTTTGAGAGAGAAGACTGTGTTTTGTGTTTGTGTTGTGTTGTTGTTGTTGTTGTTTTAATTTTTTGTTTGTTTTAAGGGGGGTTTTTGTTTTGGAACTTATGATTATTATAATATTAATTATTTTTAATTAATTTTATAATCGATAAAAATTATTGGTAAAAACTTAGGATAATAGATGTGGTGATAATAATAGTAGAATCTCGTGAGATAGATAGAGAAAATATGAAAGCATCAGATGGAGAAAGAGAGATGAAAAAGATGTCATATACTTAGGACAAGAGTTTATATTGATGTAGAGTTTGGTTTAAAGCTAAAATATAGTTGAGTTAAATTAGGAAATCATTTTATATATTACATAGATTTTTTGGCGGAGATTAATTATAAATATGATATGTTATATGTTTTTAAATATAATATGATATATGATATGTGATGTGTTAATATATTATTTAATGTATGTATAAAATAATTTTATATGGAAGATTTATATAAATTAAATTCAATCAAATTTGGTTGAGAATTATTTTTTCAAATATCAACTCATATTCTCTAGAATGATTGATTTTGCATACAATATTACATTGACGATGTTAGCTTGAGTTTTATTTTTTATTTTGAATTGATTTTTTTTTATCAATATAGATAATAAAAATATATATTTTTAATATCAATATTACATTGATATTAGCTTGAAATCAAAATTGATCTGTTTAGGCAAAATCTTTGATTTGAACAACTAAAAGTGATTTTTTTTACGGTAATTAAAAGTGTTAGTTTGATTTTTAGTCAAAAAAAAAAAGTGTTAGTTTGATTTGTCAATGGAGATTATTCATCAACTAAATATATATGTTGAATTATAATAAAATCATAACGCCTATCAAAAAAAATAATAATAAAATCACAACATTTTCAATCAAAATAAGTATAATATAATCACGGAGAGATTGTGATTTTTATGAAATTTCAAATGTATTTTTTTTATTAATTATTTGATGCTTTAGAGAAAAAGATCCTTATAGTCCAAAATTACAAATGGAACTTTTGCAAAAATAACAATAGATCATGGATATTTTATTAAATTTAGTCAATCTAAACATATATTAAGTAAGTTGTTAGATATTTCGCACAATTTTTTTTGTTAGATAGTCTAGTGGTAAGAATTATACTCTTTAAAAGGGAATAAACGGACTATCAGAGTTTGTACCACAGTCCTTACCTATTATGTGCAATATCATTTTTTATTTGTAAATAGACGAGATGACAAAACCACCAATAAACTCATACACACAAGTAGAGTGATCGGGGTTCATACCCAGGTCATGGACGTCCCACCTAGCAATTTCGACATTTTCTGCCAATTGAGTTAGGACTTCTGGACTATGTGCAATATCCTTATCGATTGAGATATTTCACACAAAATTTTAGTTAATAAAAAATTATTTCATTGCATAATATGCCCTTTTTCTCTATATGGATTTGAAACAAACAGTGATATTGTAAGAGAAGGCCCGTTAAGAAAGCCCAACCCTATTTTCTTTTTGGGCTATCAGAAAAAATATATACAAGGAAGGAACATGGTAGTGTTGTTGACTGTAAGCTACTAAGCTAGTAGTCTAGTACTATACTTTTTCCACTGATTTCTTAAAATGCTATGCATCCTGTTGAATGAATTTGGATCCCAAAATAGTGCGAAAGAGGTTTTGAAAATAGATTTATAGTTTAATTTAAATAAAAATAGTTAAGATATATTGATATTGACATCGATATAATATTAAATATTTTTAAATTCATATTAAAATTTACAATGACTAATTTGATATAAAATTTTCTGTTATATGTATTCGATAAACAATTATATTGAGTTTTGTTACATTGGAGCATCAGACAAATATCATATGACTACAATTTGATCCATCGTCAATTTCTCTCTTGTGCGGCCCTCACTATAAATACATACATTGTTCATTAATCAGTAACTACAAGTCCATAAGTTGGGAAGAATACTATTGGTTTCATACTCTAAACCAATATAATGAAGAGAGTTAACTCTTTAATGAAGAGAGTAACTACTACTCAATGTCCTATGGATGAATTTACATAAAGAATGATAACTCTTTATTTTGATACTATTAGACAATTTTGTACATTAATCAGTAACTACAAATTAGTACTAGATATATTGAGATTTTATCAGGATGAGGATGAAGGGTACTTTTATTATAATCTATTAAAATAGAGTACCATAATCATCGTAAGATATCCTCTAAAAAGTTGATTTATATGACAATTTAGTTGATAGTTGAAGGCATCAAATTATATGGATCTATCTCAATCTTGAACTTGGAACGGTTCATCCTTTTAGTTATCACAAGATGACACGATAAAAGTGATAAATATTCCAACTTTTTTTTTTCAATTACTCCATAAATATCTAGAAAAGAAATGTTCTTTTTGGGGGTTGAAAGCTATAGAAGAATTTACATGCAATGATTAAACACTAATGTCAAAAGACCAAAATGATCTCAAACCATAAATATAGGAATTTTGAAGTCAAATAATTATTCATATTCATCCATAAGTTGGGAAGAATATCATTGGTTTCATTCTTTCATTACAAAATTGAAATATGCAATGCAAATATATCACTAGGACACTGAGTATATGTTAGTTTGAGTGGAAGGGATACATGAATCTCTTGAGCATGTGATTCTAAATTTAGAAGGTGCACAAAAAGTATATATTATACACACACATATTATGTTGGGTGGAAATAGAGGAATTTCATCATTTATTCTTTAATTAATTCATACAACTCATACAACTTATCATACAACATAGCTTAAAAAAAAGCACTTCGTTTTTCCAAGGTGTATGCGTTTTGTATGTTATAGTGCTTTCGTTTTGTATAATACGAACCAAATTTCATTTCGTATTTTAAGATGCAAAGGGTATTTTCGTCAGTTTGGGGGGTGTGGGAGCATATTAAGGGGCAGGAAGAGCAATTTTCAGGGGAGTAGGTGGGTACATGAAACAGCCCAATATAAAATTGGGCCTAGCAACGAATTAAGTACTAGTGAACACCAAAAAGTTACTTACTATGGAAAATTTGTCCTGCTACTCCTATGGTTAATGCTTCACCGCTACTTATTTTATTGAATTGACTAATTTACCTTCGTATATAAACTAACTAAAGTAAGTGAAATTCATTTTTTATCCACTTCACCAAAATTGTTGCGGTTTATTAGGAGATAAAAGGAGAAAGGAAGTTTTCAATTACACACCAGAACAAATTTTTACTCTGTTCCGGTTTAGATATTGTTACCGAAACAACAAATTTGATGTTCCGGAGTAATAGTTCATGCCGGAACAACTGCTTCGTGATGTATATGTTTTACCGGAATGATTTGTAAGTTGTTCCAATATGAATCTGAGTGAAATATTGTTACCGGAACAAGTTTTCAACTATTCCTAGATAGATTGTTACAATTTTTGGTTCAACGGTGGGATATGGGATTTTGGTTCAATTGAACAAAAGATTAACATGAAATAATTTTTACTTGACAAACTTAATTAACATGAAATAATGTCAAACTACTCGTTCTCTAGAATTAGAAGTGAATAAAGTGTCAGAATTAAATTTAAATTATTTACAAGGAACAAAATAGAAGAAAAAGCAAGGCGGATAAATTTTATGGTGTTTTACGAATTATTTTGCCAGTTCTTATCTCTACTATAGATTTAACCCAACTGCCAACAGTAATGAAGCAGAATTTTTGGAAAATAAACCATAACACTTATGAACAATGTTCCGGTAAACGTTTTCTGAAAAATTAACCAAAACTAAATCGCTTTTAATTATGTTCTGGTATTCTTTACCGAACTAAAATGTTTTAATCCAGTGTTGGTAAATAAGATTTGAAAGCTTGAAAAGTTTATCACACCAGAACAGTATAAAAATTGTTCCAGTAAAAACATTAAACCGGAACAATAAATTGTGGAAGTGAATATTATATTTGAAAAGTTGAAATAAATGATAAAAGTAATAATTTAAAAAATAAATAATTAAAAAAAGTAAAATATAATTATCAAGTTGTTTGTTGGAGTGAAAGGTTAAGTGCAAAGGTAGAAGGACAATTTTTCATTACCATGTTTTTTTCTTTTTGACAATCTTATAATGATTTATTTAATTAACATTTTTGTTATATTTTAGAAATTACATATTTTTCCTGTCATACAACAAGAAATTAACATAAAATATTTTTTTTGAAGCAACTAATAAATTTTATTATATTAACATGTGATGAGCACAAGGAGTGCACCACCAACTTGGTAAAACAAAGTGTCTACACTAAAACAAGTCAAAGAGACAAAACAAAGTTTCAAAATACCGCTATGAAACCTACCCACCCCTCCAACCTAAACTAATCAGAGGGTTGGAGTGCCAAAAATTAAACATCACACTAAAATTTTTGTGTTTCACTTTAAACCACCACCACACCTGTATAATGATCTGATCCAGCACTTGTTGAACCGCAAAAATTTTATGGGAAAAAATACGTTCATTGCGACATTTCCATATCCACCAAACAGTAGCAAGCCAAATAACCTGAAAAGCATTTTTAGGCGTAACCGGAAAGAACTGTAAGCCACTGAATTGACTAGCATGTACTACGGCTTCCGAATGCAACACCCCCTGTAAACCCAACCAAGACAGCAACCCACTCCACACCTGATAGGCAAAATCACACTCAAAAAACAAGTGGGATAGAGATTCCTCCGCAGGACACCCAAAACTACACAAGGTAGCTCCTGTAGTAACTACTCCTCGACGAAGCAGATTAACCCTCGTGGGAATACGATTAAGCAGAAAACGCCAAGCAAAGACAGCTACCTTCAAAGGAACATCTTTGTGCCAAGGCAATGTCACCGCAAGAGTACAATTAGCATCAATATCATCAGCTCTGGTCAGAGAAAAATAAGCATCCTTAACTGTGTACTCATCCGAGGTAGAACCTGTCCACCGCCACCTGTCAGACACACCATGCTGCAAGAAAATGTTATTGAACAAATGACAGCACCCCTCCAACATCTGTGCCTCCCACTCAAACAACCGTCTCCTCCAAACCCACCCACCTCCTCCTACTCCCCACCCCCTCCGACACATCTCAGCCACCGTCACTCCTCCCTCCATAAACAGCCCAGCCAGTCTCGGAAACTGACTTCGTAAGACCATCCCTGCACCTAACCACGGATCATCCCAAAAGGAAGTGAACTCCCCATCTCCCACTGATCGCGACAAAAAAGTATGAAACCATCCAGTAATATTATTAAAATTACCTCTCCTAACAGTAACAATATCCTTCCACCAATTCGAACTCCGCCGCCCCCCCTCCTTAATTTCCCCTTTATCGACACCGTACCTATGCTCTAGGACTCGCCGCCATAACCCAGTTCCCTCCGTTTTAAGTCTCCAACACCATTTACCTAACAATGCGACATTAAATTCCTTCACCCTCCGAACCCCCAAACCACCTTTCTCCCTAGGTAAACAGACTTTGTTCCAATGAACCCAGTGAATCTTCCTAGCCTCCCCATCCCCACCCCATAAAAAAGACTTAAAAAGAGATTCAATAGAAGAGATGATACCTGAGGGAGCCTTGAAAAAGGAAAGAAAATAAACCGGGATAGAAGACAAGGCAGATTTAAGCAGAACCAGGCGGCCTCCCATAGACAGATTTCGACGTTTCCAAACCGACAGTCGGACTTTGATTTTATCAATAACAGGGTTCCAGAAAGAAAGTCTCCTTGAATTTCCACCAATAGGAATACCAAGATAAATAAAAGGAACTGACCCAACACGACACTGTAAAGCACTTGCTGCCTCAACCAACCAGGATGATGCCACATTGATTCCTACTAACATGCTCTTATGAAAATTTACTTTAAGGCCAGCCATCGATTCGAATAATATTAAAGTTGCTTTAATGGCTCTAATATTCTCCCAACTCTTCCTTCCGATCAAAAGAGTGTCATCTGCGAATTGAAGATGGGAAATAGAAAAATCATTCCCAACCCCAATTGTACTTCCGGAATAAAGACCAGCTCGAACCGAGGCTTGCATCATAGCACTCAAACCCTCCGCTACAATGAGGAACAGAAACGGCGACAAAGGATCGCCTTGTCTTAAACCCCTTTCGAACTGAAATTCATCCGTCGGGCAGCCATTAACTAGTACTGATGCCGACGCAGTCTTAATACACTCAGCTATCCATCTAACCCATGTATCAGGAAACCTCATCTTACCCATCACTGCGAACAAGAAGTCCCATTCAACTGAATCGTATGCCTTCTCGAAATCGACTTTAAACATAATTAATTCTTTGTTAGTCTTCTTAGCATCGTCGACTAACTCATTAGCTATCAATATACCATCTAGTATCTGCCTACCCTTCACAAAAGCCGATTGAAACTCCGATATAACACTACCAATCACAATGCTCAACCGGTTGGCCAATAATTTTGCCAACACCTTATATATACTGCTGATTAACTTTGAGTCTTAACCACTATTAACATAAAATATTAATTTGATTAGTAAGAACATGCATGAAATTTAAATCTTTTGAATAAGTGGTTAAGACTCAAAGTTTCGATAGAGATTAATCACCATTAAAATTGTGTTAGAAATTTGGGTTAATTACATTTTACTCCCATATAATATACGCTAAAGTTGCATTACCCCCTTATAATATTTTTGTTATTGTTGAAGAAGATAAATGAATTTAATCACCTTTCTTGTTGAGTTTTCTCGTTGTTCTCTGTTCTCTTCTTTTTCTTTTTATTTTCTAATTTTATTAATTAAAAACTAACAAAAAAACTAAATAAAAAAACAATTAAAAAAAAATTCTGACTTGGCAAATTTTATTTTTTTAAAAAATATAAATTAAATTAAATTCCACGTGGCGTGCCACGTCAGATCTTCTACATAGTCAACCTTAATTGACTAAAACTAAGGGGGGGGGGGGGGGGGGGTAAACAACATAATTTAATATTACAGAGGGATAACGCATCAAAAACATATTACAGAGGGTAATGCAACTTTAGTATATATTACAGGGGGTAAAATATAATTAACCCTAGAAATTTTACATTAAAAAAATTGTATTAATACTTATCACCACAATATTTTGTTTGAACAAACAAAAATGAATTATATTAACATTAACAAAAATTTCTTACAAGCACAAGGCGAAGTAGGGATGGCAAAAGCACCCAAACTCGCGGGCCTCGCTCGAAACCGAACCTGAGTCAACGGGTAAAAGTCGAGTTGACTGTGTTTGGGTTTGGGTTGTTCGGTGACACTCAATATTTTGGGTTCGGGTTTGGGTAGTGTCTAACCCACAAATCCGAAACCACACCCGTTATATATTAAATTATATAATTATCTCTCTTACGTTAGCGTATTGTAGACTATTTTAACGTTGTTTTTTTACTAAAGACTATTTATTTTTAACGTAAGAGGGGGGGGGGGGGGGGGGTAAACAACATAATTTAATATTACAGAGGGATAACGCATCAAAAACATATTACAGAGGGTAATGCAACTTTAGTATATATTACAGGGGGTAAAATATAATTAACCCTAGAAATTTTACATTAAAAAAATTGTATTAATACTTATCACCACAATATTTTGTTTGAACAAACAAAAATGAATTATATTAACATTAACAAAAATTTCTTACAAGCACAAGGCGAAGTAGGGATGGCAAAAGCACCCAAACTCGCGGGCCTCGCTCGAAACCGAACCTGAGTCAACGGGTAAAAGTCGAGTTGACTGTGTTTGGGTTTGGGTTGTTCGGTGACACTCAATATTTTGGGTTCGGGTTTGGGTAGTGTCTAACCCACAAATCCGAAACCACACCCGTTATATATTAAATTATATAATTATCTCTCTTACGTTAGCGTATTGTAGACTATTTTAACGTTGTTTTTTTACTAAAGACTATTTATTTTTAACGTTGTAGACTATTTTTCATCCTTATTTTAATGTTGAAAATAATGTTAGCATGTTGTAGACCGTAATTTCGTTGAATTTTCCGTATTTTTTTTATTTTTGTTAATATAATTTCGGGTTCAGGTGGGAAAAACCTGAACCCAACGGGTTTGAGTTTTGGTGTTATTTTGTCACCCGAAAGCCTCTTTGAGTTCGGTTCGGATTTACCCGATATTTCGAGTTCGAATTTAGGTAGTATCAAACCTGCGTCCGACCCCACCTGTTGCCATCCCTAAGATGAAGGCGTGCCATAAAGGTTAATACATATTTACAAATTACAACCTACACACATAAGGAATAAAACAAGAAATATAACTGATGCCCATACAAAGAAAATGGCTCAACCACGGCATGAGAATTTAATCAAAAATTTATATTATTAACTTACAATCATTATAATGAATGAAGTTGAACTTTCTTTAACATCGCAGTATTGATAAAATAAATATTTTTAAATTATTGTAAAATTTGTTCATCTAATAATTTACTCGTTAATTATTTAAATTTGATGAATAATTTAATTCAATGCATCACATAAAATAACAATGTCAAAAAAAAAAAAAAAAGTAAATACCAAATTATCTCACAACAGTCAACATGTCGGTATGATAATGACAATTGATAATTTTGGACCACAGGAGGTCCAATTATATATAACCACTTTTGAAAATTAATTTTGAGATTTCTTAATTTTTCTTTCTAAGCAGTCAGATCAACACTCTCTATCATATCTTACCCAAAAAAAAACTCTCTATCATTAAAAAATTATATAATATAATAAATAATTATTGGTTTTATAAACTTAATTTTTTTTATAATTTAGTAATTAAAATTTTAAAGTTGATAAATGACATATTAGAGTTCGAAATTTTGTCTTTTAGATTATATTCAATACTAAATTACTAACAAAAGTAAACTCAAATGGATAACTTGAAATTTTCTTAATTAAAAGTTTTTTCTCATCGTGCGATTATAAAACAATCTATCAGCAAAACTCACACAATATAATTATACTATTTTTTTTGTACATATAATTATACTATATCTAATAGTAATGCTATATTCTCGTTATCTTTTAAAAACTAATTTAGTAAAATTGTTGTACTTAACTCATATTTATTGGAAAGACAGACAAATTTTACATTTACACATTGTTTGGTTTAAGGGAATGTGGAAGGAAAGATTGTGGATGGATGGAAAGCACATAAATCTAAACATTTTCCACTGTTTGTTTCAATGGAATAACAAGAGAGGAAAGAAAGTTTGTGCGGGACCCACCTTAAAAAACAATCCGTCCACATATGAGTGGAAAGGTAAAAGAAACATGGTGTTCCATTATTACCCCATAGAGTCATACTACTACTTAGGGTGAAATTAGACCGGTTTGAATCGGTTTTGAGTGAATCCGATGTCCGAACCAATGAACTTTTAGTTGGTTCGGTTTAGGTCGGTTTGGTTCGGTTTTTCAAAATGAATCTGATCCAAATTAGTCGGTTTGGATCGGTTTGGATCGGATACTATACTCGGTTCTTAATATTTTGTTTTTCCGGTATAATATTTGCTATTATTTTTTCAAACACGATATATTTTAAACTCTATTTTTCAAACGACTTACAATAATAACATAAACCAAATAAAAAATAACATAATTTCTATGTTTGCTTCTGTTGTGTGTGTTCTACTTCTACCTACGTGTTTTGTTTTGAAGGTGAATGTAGTTTGGAACTGTCAAAATATGAGCCAAATAGACTGTTATAAGATGGTCGGTTTGGTTCACCGGTTCATCAGTTTTCAAAAATAAAATCCGAGATCCGAACCAAACTAGTTGGGTTTAACTTGGTTCGGTTCGGTTTTTGATCCGAACAAAAAAAGATTGGATTTTTTTCGATTTGGATCGGTTTGGATCATCGGTTTCATTGGTTTTGTCCGATCCGCTTTCACCCCTACTACTATATATATATATATATAAATTATATCATTTGCATTAGCAATATAGGTACCGTAAAAGCTATTGTTCGTTGGTTTTGAAAAATAATAATTAAATAAAAATACTATTAGGTTGGTCAATGATATAATAATTTTTTTTAGAATTTTAGAATGTCTCATTCACAAAAAAATTAAATAAAACACTATTAATATCTCATTTCTATGTAAGGGTAATAATGTCATTCCAAAAATATATCTCTTTTTTTCCTCTCATTTTCTTTTCACATTCACTCATACCAAACAATTAAATAATCATCTTACTTTCCACTTACTTTCTACATACTTTCATTCCTTCAATAATCTTTCCTCTTACTTTCTTTCCTTCAACTTTCCTCTCTTATCCAAACAAAGCCTTAAGGAACTTGTACTTGGGATAAATCCAAGTTAATGAGCTAAGCCTCTTAATTAAACAAAGTATGACCCTTTAAAGAAGTTAGTTATTTGAGTGGTTGAAAATTAATTTGAATTGACAATAAGAGAAAAGAACAAATCCACAACACTATAGGAATCTCCAGAAGATTTAACGTTGATAGCTAAGTTTGCACCCTAAAGAGTTTAAAAGTTAAAACAATGGCCAAATTTCATGTGCACTATCATGAGGACTATAAACCAATCATATATAAAAACAAATTTGCAAAATGAACCTATCAAAATCAAACACCTTGAACTTATATGACATGACTATTTATCGTTACGTCTTGTAAATATTTATTTAACTTTGTGTAGCTATTTGCTCAAAATATATGGTCCAATTTTGACAATTTGTCCATATTTAATTTCATCGATATCTTATTGGCCATGCCATCCTTCTGGTCTTAGTATCTCTTTAAAAAAAATTACCTTGATATTGAACGATATTTTCATACTCGATCATGGTTAATCTCCGTTGAAGAATATGTAAAATACATAAAATAAAATAAAATTTTCTCTGTTAATTAAATTTCCTCTCTATATAAGAGTCAAAAGTCAAAGATAAAACATTTGGTCATCTATTTTAAGAGTCCAATATTCTTATTATTAATTTAGACTAATTTATGGTTGGGTGTTGTCTTTTAATCATCTTTAATAAATCTGTATAAAATGTCTTTTGACGGAGAATTTTACTACTCTTTGTAGTTCTATCTGGTTCGAAAAATTAATCTTTATTATTGCGCGTAGAATATATTCGAAATTAAAAAAAAAATGTTCTATGCAAAATATAGCTTGTTTGTGCGTTAATTCACATTAAGAATTAAAACTTATTTGCACCAAAGATGAATTTTGATGTTAATCCGAAAGGACGAAAGGTAGTTTGATTGTGAAATTGACAAAACCCAAGATTCGAATTTTCTTAATACTCACATGCATAAGTTTAGATGCATTCCCTTCCTTTTCTGTCATTTATGTAATCTTGCTGATATTGACAAAAGTTTAAATTTTGAGTATGATTTGAGGTTTTTTTTTTGGACAAGATTTGAAGTTATTTTACATGGGAGGAAGTTAGCAAACCTCCTCCCACTAGTAATTTACTATAACACCCTCACAATTGCTCCACATCCCCCCATTTTTTCTAATGGCACCCCCTACACACCCTCTTCTCATTTGCGCCCCCCCCATTTCTCAGCGCCCCCCCACCCTTTTTTACTGCGCGCCCCCCCCCCCCACCCCCCACCCCCCCCCCAAAACCTATTTTTTTGTATTTTTTTTTAGTTTATTTCTCCAACCTGTTTTTTTTTTAACTTTTTTTTATTAATTTTTTTGTTCATTTAAAATATATAAATATATTACAAAAATATTTTTTTGATGTTTATATATCTTTATTCTAATTTAAAATTGCATACTAAAACATGTACTATAATTATGTTTAATTTATGACAATTAACATAAAAATTATTAAATGGAGCAAATATGGTTTTGACATACTAATAATAATTTAACAATAATAATCTCATTGTTCTTTTATTTTATTAGCAACCATAACATCTTGTATTAATATTTAACTCAAATTTTTTCTATTTTAGAATAACGAAACCATTAGACCATACTAATGGTTTCCGTTTATAACGTCTTGAAACCATTTAACAATGTTTATGGTTTCAAACATCTATTTATTAAAACGTAATTAAATAAAAAACTCCACAAAATTTATTTTATGTATGGAAACCATTAGACCATACTAATGGTTTCAAGTTATAACATCTTGAAACCATTTAATCATATTAATGGTTTCAAAGGTTTATTTTAAGATTTCAGCCATAATCATTATTTAAAAATATTTTTATAATAATAATTTCATTGTTCTTTTACTTTATTATAAACCATATCATCTTGTTTTAAAATTTTACTCAAATTTTTTCTAGTTAGGGTATCGAAACCATTAGACCATACTAATGGTTTCAGTTTATAACGTCTTAAAACCATTAAACAATGTTTATGGTTTCAAAGATCTATTTAATTAAAATTTAATTAAATAAAAAATTTCACAAATTTTTTTTTAAAAAAAAATTATAAAAAAAAAATGAAGGTGGAGAGGAATGTATTTTAAATAACTAAAAAAAACTATAAAAAAAAAAAACAATTAAAAAAAAATTAAAAAAATATGGGTTGGGGGTGGGGGGGGTGGGGGGGGGGGGTGGGGGGGCGCGGAGTAATTGGGGGGCGCGCGCTAGTAATTGGGGGGGTGGGGGGCGCGCGGAGAAAAAATAGGGGGGGGGCGTGGAGCTATTTTGGGGGTTTTATTGTAAATTTGTAGTGGGAGGAGGCTTGCTAACTTCCTCCCACATGATTTTAGGTGGGAGGATGTTAGCAGCCCCCTATATATATATATATATATATATATATATATTATTTATAGAAGCCGCTAACTTTTATCATATGAGTCAAAATTAACAAATATAATTCACATATAATTACAAAGAGGGCGTGGGGGCACATGTGGGGGACATATGAGTAATTGGGGTACACGAAAACAATATAGGAGTATTAAATAATTAAATGTGAGTCATATATTAATAATTTTGATCAACGGTCGAACTTTGACCCACTTATTCTTTTTGAAAATAACTTTTCTATAAATCAAAATGTAAACTTTTACTTAAACTACTTTTTTAAAAATTGATATTGGAAAATATACTCTTTGTAATTTCATCGATTATTAGTTAATTCAATAATGATTGACACTAAATTTAATATAGATTATTACAGTTTAATTTTCCGTAATTATAATTATAAAGAGACTAAAATTACTTAATTTTAAAACTCATTTAAAATTAAATTAATTAATTAAATAGATCAAATATTAATGGTAAAAAGAAACTCTCTTTAATATATATCTTGGAGTGTGCAAATTCTTAACCGCCCTTTTCTTGTTCAAATTAGGTTTATGACCCACCATTTATGCCTATCTTTAGTGACCAGATTAGATTAAAATATTGCCTCAGATGCTAAACTTCATCACTTTTTAACATATTATGGAATCCAAAAAATGCTTTACTTAGAAGGTAGGAAATTATATAAATAGGATTGAATTTGGAACGTTGAACATGGCTCAAATATCTTAGCCCATCCACTTAGACAAAGACATGTTTCATCTAGCTTTGGAACCTTAAGAACTAGCAAGGGAGTGAGTAGTGACCACACAAATATTGGACTTAAGTCAGTAACCTAAAGAATTTCAGTTGGTGTTAAAAAAAAGAAGAATATTATTAAGGCAGCTCCACGTGACTATTAACCAATGGGAATAGTTCCATCATGAACATAAGTTAAAGGTTTGCACATGGTGCACAATTGGTCAGCATCTTAATAATCTAGGGGAAATTAAACAACTACTAGTAATAAGAGGAAGAAATATTATATCTTTATTATGCATTAATAAGAGGAAGACTTACATATAAATTGATACTCTCTCTTCCGTACCACAATATAAGTCGCTTCAATATTTTTAGGTATATTTTTATGAACAAGCCAAAATGAGATTATATATATATTAAAAAGAAGTCGACCTCCAGCACAAGATGTGCTAGAAACAGGTCAACGAAAGTACATCAAGAGCCATAATATCAAGAATAATAAAGTCGATGCATATTAAATGTCCAAACACAACAAAGGGTTCACCCACCAACTATGTAGATTAACCCCCAACCTTGAATACTGAGTACTCAAACACCACAAGGAATGCCGCTTGATCAAGTCCAACAACAGAGAAGCCGAGCGTGCCGAATTTTTGAAGAGGCGCTGATTGCGCTCTATCCAAATAATTCAAACATAAACAAGCCAAATGAGCTGCATGAATGATCTCCAGGCCCGACTGCCACCTGCTGCACAAGTAAACTGAGAAAAATGGGCAGATGGCGTCGAATGATCCACCATGTCGAAACCAATCCATGACCTGACCAGCGACCATACGGAACCAAAAAAACCACAAGAAAAGATGATGAGTTGTCTCAATGCCTCCGCAGCCAGACGGAACCAAATATTTTTACGTATATTAATAAATTTATAACTTTTGTGAATCTTATTCAAATTATATATGATTTTTCTCTTTTATCCTTGACAAAACATTACTATTTTCTTTTTCTCTTTCTTTGTTGGTATATGCATAAATAAACCGCCATAAAATTGTAGAGAGAGTAATGATTTGTGTTAGTAAAAAAAGTATAAATAATATTTTATATATAAAAGTTGGGTTAAAAATCAAAATTCTTCACTTATTTATCTCAAAAACTGAATTTATAACCACTAGACTATTCTTAACAAAAACAATTAAAATTCCACATACTGAATGTTACAAATGCTATTGGCTATTATAGCTATATCGATCTATAAGAAAAAATGTATTCATAACAGAAAAAATAGCAAAAACAAGGAGCAAGAATATTTCAACATAGGGGTCGTGTGTCTTCGAGATGATAAAGATGAATTTATAATCCATACACTTAAGAAATGAGAATCACTCAATTGGCCTTCATTGGATTGTTCATATCAATTTAGAGTGCCACGTGGCAGTTAGAATTCACCCAAAGCATCCACGCAGCAATTAAGAGTACTGTTGATTCAAAAAGTTTTTAATAGGGAGTGGCCCACATTAAACTCTATGGCTAGATCATTAATGAAGAAGACAAAATGCATTAAATTGTTTACTGTTTGTTGTACTTGAGGAATCAGACTCATTAAATGTTAAATTGTTTACTGTTTGTTGTACTTGAGGAATCAGACTCATTAAATGTTAAATTGTTTACTGTTTGTTGTACTTGAGGAATCAGACTCATTAAATGTTTTTAACTTACATAGGAGCCTCCCAACTCTCAAAATGACTATAAATACAAAGCTTTGCAGAATATTTTTACACACAAAAATTTTCTCTAATCTCTTTTCTTCATCATTGGATTCCTTGAGAATCATTCTTCATCACTCAAGAACCAATCTTCACATCTTCTCCAAATCTGTTCCAAGACAGTAATTTACAATTCAGAACTACAAATCATCAACATCGAAATCAAGGAAAATGTGAAATTTCAAATTACTATAACCCATGAGCTTAAAAGGGTTTTTCGGTCAAGAAAAGAGGAAAGAAGAAATGGATATTATTTGGTTCAATGTTTTATGGAGATTCTAATTCCTTCATTGTATGTTACTCTTGATGTTGAGATGGAATATGGAAATGCAGGTTAGTAAATCATGAATCCATAATCTTAGTAAAGCATGAACTCATTTTGTTAGATCTCATAAACAATCAATATTTTAGTAAAGAATGAATCTATATCCATAATCTTGACATTATGTTTGTTTTGTGTTAGTTTTAGGCACTGTGTAGATTGTCATTATCTTGACCATATATCTGACCCTTCAACATTTCAAGCCTAAACTATTTTCCGAAATCAATAGCTTGTGACATATTAAATCAAAGTCAAAGGACAATAGAGGATCTTACATGTTGTGTTGTTGTTCATTCATCTGAAGAAATTTCTTAGCTTTATTATCTGGATGGAGCTAAATTCAATCGGAGCCTCTATTTTTCCTGAAATCATCAAAGGAAACTGTTGAAATGATAAAATGAATGACTTGAACAAGGAAACTGTTGACTAACAAATGGACAGTAAAAGTGGCAATAAAGTATCCCGCATACAATTCCATAAGAAGGTTTTTATGAGTGGTTATGAATCTCACTATATACGCCTTTCAAAAAATTATAATTCATTTTCTATAATTATTGTTGCAGGTACAATTGAAGATAAAAACATGAAACTTTTCTTTAAGGTTTTCCTACTCTAAGCAAAAGAAATTATCATGGTAGTGGATTATTGATAAAGAAGTACAAATTAAATCAAATTGTTTTCAATATTATCATGTCACTTGCTTAAATCAAATTTGGAAAAAAACAAGATATAACCAATTACATTAAGGGACATATGATGCTAAAAGCACCTCCCATTGGAGTCACTTAAAATTTCTTAGGCTTAACCAACTATTATGTATTTTGTTTTTACAATTGGAATATATGTTTATGTGGAAGACATGTTTGTTTCAATTTAAGGTCTATCTTCGAGTAAAGAGTTTTTACATAAAATAAATGAATTTATAAAATAAAATAAAAAGTTTATTACTTGCTAAATAAATGTATCCAAATCAAACTATGAAGATAAAGAGAGTACAAATTAAAAGTACCCTTCCTCTTCCAATGGAAGATAAATGCATACACATCAGACAACATAATATTGAGATACATGGTAGTGTATCACGTGTAAATAAGAAATTAAGAAAATAGACGAACCTGAGGAATTATGTGCTGCATAGCCTTCACTCAAGACAAAACTCTACAGCTAGACATTTTACGTTTTTAGCACATGCTTCACGAATTGAATGAACCTGTATGATTAGCTTGATCAGTAAGACATTGATATGATTGCTTTGGTGATAATATATGCTGCATGCACATGTAAGGACATTAAACGAACAAGTTGTGGACTAAATTAAAAAAATTTAAGTGTTCTGAGAGTTATAACTCTGGAAACTACAACAACCCGATTCACCTGATTAAGCTTGCTGAAGATGGAAGTAACAATGTTTGTATACAATCAGTCAAAAATGAAAGAATATTTTTAAAAGAAAAATAAAATATCCTTGGACTTATTTAATAAGTTTCATCAGAAAATGATTTGTTGATTAAAAAACTTAACTAAATTTTCTGTTAAAAGCACAACTATGAATTAGAGAAAAATATGAGAATGGGTTAGAGTTAGGGTTAGGTTTGTACCACAAAACAAATTCAAACAATGGTGCATCACATATTTTATCATAGCAAAACAAATTTTATGACAAAAACATTAATCAGTTTGCTCTATATATTGGAATCAAACCAAATTGATGACCAAAGGAGGAGGAGAAAAGAGAAACAAAAAAAAACAGAAATCAGGAACAACCAAACCAGCTCTTCCTTTTCTTTTTCATGACTTTTCTCAAATGAAGGTTGTGCAGTGAAGTCAGCAATTTAACATAAACTCCGTAAAAAATCCCAGATTTTGTGAACATTGAACTTCCCTTACATTATGAATTATGAACTAAAACCAGTTTGATAAAATATTATTTGTTCTTAAAAAAAAAACTGAGTTGAAATTTTGATGGCATGGACAATCAATCTACACTACATTTACACAATCAAGTATCAAAATTAGATAGGAAGCTCAAATTACCGATAAAAGTTCAATGGGCGTAAAAAAATTCTACACATATCCATCATTTAAAAATTTTCAAATTTCTCATTCATATATATATATATATAATGGCAATGGCAAAAACAGTAAACAAATCATGTGTATCAAAACTTCAAAAAAGAGAGATTAAATGAGGTCGATACCTACAGATCCGGTGTCGATACCTACAGATCCGGTCGAAAATAGAAGTTTTAACGAAGATGGTCCGGCAACAAACAAGAACGGTGCTTTTGTTTTTTTTGTTTGGATAGATAGAGACACGAGGTTCTCTTGGAGAAACGAAAAAGAGATTGGTAGTGTTGGTCGCAGCCAAAGAAGGTGTAGGCGGCTGGGGTTTGTGTGGTGGTGGAGGAGCATGTGCTGTGCGGTTTAACAGAGAGAGAGAGAGAGAGAAGGAAAAGTTAGTAACAAATGAGAAGAGAGATAATGTTAGAAAAAAATTAGGGTTGCGGACTTCAAACAATTATGCAATATAACTTATGGATTTCAAATCATATTTAATTAAATTTTACTTTTTAATCGTATGTACAGAAAATTTTTGAGAATTGATTTGTCAAAAAAAATTTAGAAGATCAATTTTTTTTTTTAATAAAGATGATCAATTATTTTTTTTAATAAGTACTCCATTTTTTAATAAGTACTCCATTTCATTCTAAATATAAAAATAAAATTACATTTTAGAACAATTTGGTTGATCCCCGTAGAATAGCTCGAGCGGTAAGAATTAAGGATATATGAGTTGGACAGAGGAGGTCCAGGATTCTATCCCTAACGAGAACAATTTATATTTTCGATGTACCAAAAAAAGACCAAATACATTAGATATTTCTAATGAACTTAAAAAGTAATTTTTCTTATACATAAGATCGAAGGGAATATTAATTATATCATTAAATAATTTAATATACATAATAATTAGAGAAGTAATTATGAAAATTTTAAATAACTATGTTGTCAATTTATAAAAATCATTATTACACACGGGAGATTCACAAATTTTTTAAAATCAATATAATTTTTTTGAATAGAAAGCTCAGATTTATTTGCGGGTATAAATATGTTTCGATTCGACCTCAAGTCTATATTTCCGTGAGATTGTTCGCTTTGGGGTTAATCTGTCACAATTATGTCCTCAAGTCTATAACAGTATGAATAATATGTCCAAAATAACATTAATGTGTACCGCAATTGATTTAGATTTAATTGTGTAGTATAATTGCGTCAAAAAAAAACTGTGTAATATAATTAAAATGATTTCAAAACTTGATTAGTCAAACGAATGAGTTCGAAATTGGCGACCTAAAACGACTAATATTTCTATTTTTTTTTTTTTGAGGAAAATATTTCTACTTTTATATTACTATGAACATTTATTTTTTTTTATAATTTTTACGGGTATTTCATCTCATATATTAATAAGTATGTCTATTTTTTTTTTAATTTACTTCATTCTACCATATTTTTAATACCAATTATAAGTTTTATATAAAACATTATCACTTTTTTAAACTTATCATTTTTTTAAAAATAAGGTCAAATATATCTAGAGGTCTTTTAAACGAATCTATATGTTATAAATGTAAATTTTACAGCACCATTTGATGCATTTGTCCTAAAAATTATTATATTGAACTTTTATATTTTAGAGCATTTTTTGTTTTTTAAAGGTTTCAGAGCTTATTTTTTTTTTGAAATTATGAATATTTGTTTTAATCGACTGTATATGACAATTGATAAAAATTTATCTAAATTGTAAAATTCTATTGAACCACAAACGTTATTTTGTCAAATAGTGATGATCGCTATTTAAGCAACGAATGTGTTTTTAAAAAAATATACATATCTGCAACAAGGGGCGTGAAGTGTGGGGACTTAGAAATTCATGGGGACACACAAAAAACGGCAGACCCAGATAATTTGTGTTATTTTTTTGTTTTAATGTACAACAATTATTATAAATTTACCAAATATAGAACCGAGTTACTTATTTTTTATAATTCATCAATTAATCAAAACAAAATAAATATTAACTACTACCTCTGGTCTTAAATATAAGAGAAGATTTACTTTTTAGGTTCATTGAGAATCTAATGTATTTGGTCCATATTGTAGACCAAATACATTAGATACCAAATACATTAGATTCTCAATGAACCTAAAAAATAATTTTTTTCTTATATTTAGGACCGGAAGGAGTATTAATCAAAACAAGACAGATATTAAAAAAATAATGAATCGTGCGATGCGCACGGGCCGAACACTAGTAGTAAAAACAATTTGGTTTTAAGGCTTATCAAGTTACCATAATCTCAAGAAGCAGAAGCCTATGGACTTAAGCAAGTTATGATTCGGATATGACAGCGGTGACAATTGAACTTGACCGCAACAAACAAGTGGTTGACGACATTTTAGTAAATTTAAGGATTTAAGTATCAATTTCGTTTGTATGTTGTAAAATTTTGATTTAAAATTTTTGCATTGATTTTTATTTTAAATAAATTTTTGAATCAACTAATTTTTTTGATTTTATTCTCTAATTTGTAAATAAATTTGACTATTTTTTTTTTTAATTTTTATGCAGATTTTAGTTTTAAAAACTAAAAATAAAAAATTTAATTAATTCAGAGACTTATTTAGAACAAAATTTTATGAAGAAATTAAAATCAAAATTTCACATAGGATAATGATACTTAAACAGTTAAGCCTAAATTTAATTTCAACTATGAATTTGGTGGCATTTTAAATTCTTGTAAAGTTTTAGTTAATTCATCGACAAACAACGACATCGTTGTTATATTCTACGACAAGCAAACAATTGTTCATTTGTTAGCAACGATCAGTGCCAGCCCAACACTTTATGAGGTTTAAAGCAAACTCTAAAGTGAGGCCTATAATTTTTCTTCGAGAAATTTTTCTCGAGGTATAAAGCGAATTTCATTTAAAATTTCTTGAGAAGTTGCAACAATTTTATCTCATTTTTTATTTTATTTTTCTAAGAGCTCTTTGTGTTTTACTTTGAGGCTTTTTCTAATAGATTTATGATTTATTTGAGGCTTTTTTTTTAGTAAATGTTTATATTTTTCGAAGGCTTAAAGTCCTTGCTTAGGTTGTCTTACCCTTGAACCGGCCCTGGCAACGACATCATTGTTATATTTTAATTCCTATCTTCGTAATTAAATGTATTTTTTTTATTGAAAATGATATTATAATGAGTTAAATTTATTTTTGTTGATTTTTTTTAAACTAAAAAATTGAATTAAAACATTCTAACAAAAGATGTGCTTAGAATGACAAGGATATATACAAAAATTCAAACAAAACATTAGATAAATCTACTACATATCAATATCATAATTAAAACCCAATTTCTTAATTTTGAACCACACCACCAAATTATAACTTTTAGCCTTACCCTTAACTTCCATTCCTATCAATATTTATTCTGCATCAGTTAATTATTTTAAAATATCTAATCATAGCCTAAAATGTATTTTCTAAATAAAGATGGATCCGTGGAACTTTGTCTTTTTAGTTGAACGTTGAAAGGCCAGTATTGAATTTGGAAATGGGGTACATCTCATCCACAAAATGTTTCACTATTAAAGATGCTATGGATATGCCTTCCAAACACACACAATTATTTTTCACAAGCACATATTGTAAAAAAATTTAAAATAAGAGAAAACATGTAGATTTTTTTTTAAAATAACTCTCAAAGTTAAAAAAAAACACCAACCTACCCCTATTTTTTTTGAAATTTTTCTAAAAAAACACTACGAGTTATTGTAGGATGTGCAAACTTAAACTCGCTACCTGCAAAGTCACAGTAAAACATATCAGAAAAATTCAGAAAAAGAGGGTATATTGGTGTTTCTTTTTGCTTTTATATAATTGCTCAATTTTAATTTCCAAATTATTTCAATCGTTTCATTTTGGCCTCTTAAATTTACTTCTTTTTATATTTAATTTGATAATCATCTATTATTTATTTTACTAAAAGAACTTATTTTAAGATAGAGGGTATACGTACATGTTTGATTTTTTTTTCTTAAGATAGAGGATATTATAAAATCTTAAAAGTTAAAATAGTACAATTAAGACTTAATAAATTTCCAAAATCATGTAATTGTTAAATTTAAAAATCAAAACTACAATTAAAGTTTTATTTTTCTCACACCATTAATAAATTTCATTTATAAATTAAGTAATTTATAATTTCACTTTTTCATATGAATATCATATTTCTTAATAGTTTCATATACTAACCCGTTTGGTGCGCAGGATAGATAGAGACAAGATATGATTAGAAGTTGAATAATATACGATATGATAGTGACAAGATTAGCACATATCATGTCATGTGTTTGATGCACATATGATAAGAAAAATAAAAAAGAGTAATTGGATAACCTAGCCGAAAATAAGGATTAAAATAACAAAAAGTAATTGGATAAGCTTAATAGTAAGTTAAATTTATTCTTTTCTATTGGTGCACCAAATAACAGATTAAAATAAGATTAAAAAACTTTAACATATCTTGTTCCCTAACCTGCACACCAAACATACCCTTATGTACTGATATTCTTAAATAGTACCACTACTATTTTTTTAAAATAATATGGCCATATACCTATATTTTGTGAACTTTATGAAAAAATAGGACAACTTTTTTGGGTTCCAGCACTTTCTGAAAAAGTAATATCTGGGTGGAAAATTATTTATTCTATATTTATTGCGCCCTAAGTGGATATACAGTGGACACCGTCAATCGCAAATTTTAGTTTCTTTAGGCCGCAAAAATTAGTTACACGTCAAAATCTGTCATGCGATACTCTTAATTACATCTTGTTATAAATATTAGATAAATATGTTAGCAAAAATATTAGATAATAAAGCATCAAATTGATCTTAACGTGGTGTTTGGTTTGATTTTAGATAGAATTGATTTTGATAGAATTGATTTTATAGAATAATTTTATTAGAATTAATTTTAGCATAATTGATTTAAGTTTGAATACAATTATGTAAAAGTGAGTTAAACAATAAATTTCAGTGTAAAAATTATATTTAAAGTCAAAAACTATAAATCCTAACTACTAGCAGAATAAATTATAGAAGCAGAATCAATCTTGTTTTAGAATAATCGAACATCTTAAAATCAATACAAAATCAATTATACATCTCTAAAATTGTTTTTGACTCTTCCAAAAACCAAACCAAATACACATTTAATATGTTTATTCATAGATAATAAAACATCAAATTGATCATTGATTTTTTAGATAATAAAGCATCAAATTGATCTTCTCTTAGAATGTAGCCCTGAAAATAAACATAATTGAAATATCTTAAACCCTTAAATGAATCTCAATTATTTAGAAGAGATTAATCTCTACAGTTGCGTGCGGGATATTTTTAGTTTACAAAAAAAATTGTACCTTTTTTTGACAAGAAAAAAAAAAGAAACACTCTCTCCGTCTTATATTGTAAAAAATGGAAAATAAAAAATCACACTTATTAAGAAAAAGTAAAACACAATAATTAAAAATATGTATTTTTGTAAGAAAAAGAGTGAATTTTTCTTAATAAAATAAATATTTATGTATATTTTTTTATATTTTAAGATAAAAAAAATAGTCAATTTTCTCTTATATATATCTATATCTATGTCAATTTTTTTGGAAGTTTTTGGTGGTTAATTAAGACAATCCAAAAAGTCACCTGTCCATAAGTGTGACCCAATAAATGTAACAAAAGTAAAGTAAATCTAACAAAGCCTATTAATTTCTCGTCTTTTTTTTGGTACATCTATTAATTTCTCGTCTATTGTCACTAAAAAGCAAAAAGTAAACAACATTAAAATGTGTTAAAATCAACTCAAAGCAAATGTTACAAATCAATTCAAAAGGGGAAAGAGCCAACAAACAAACATACACATTGAATAATAAAAAAAAAATATTACACTAATTGTTCCAATATTAATTAATTTACGTTGAATTTAATAGGAAAAATCATAAGTTATACTTGCAATTATGTTTAAGATTACTTGATGGTAGAATTTACTTCAAACCTTAAATTATTAGAGTTTCTTTTTTAAGAATCAAAAGGCGATAATAAAATATGCACATTACAGGCACAATCCAACCACGTGCATTTGGGGTTCGAATAACATATCAAAATAAATTTTAAATTATTAAATAGTAAATTTTCTAAAAATCATATTCGTTGTAATGATATTATTGATTGGGCCGAGACATTGTATATTGTATAAAAATGGATCTATGCAATAGACTACAAGCAGTCGATAAATATGAATTGTTCAATCTTAATCAGACGACAAATTTTTTAATTTTATTTGAATCATAAATTGAATTTTAAATCTGACCACAAACTTTACATTAAATAACTCAAATATATCTAAGGAAAATGATAAACATTGCATTTAGGGCAATGGTTAAGAAAACAAAAGTGGTAAATAAACTCTTAAAACTTGTACATTCTACTTTTCTAAACTGATAAAACACATTTTTCAATATAAATATTACTTCTTTTAGTAATCTATATCTAAATACAATACAATCAATCATCATTAGCTTTACTTAATCCTTGTCCATTGCACTCAATCCTAATCCATATTAATTACTCCCTCCGTCCCATTTTAAGTGTCACAATTGATCAAATCACACATTTAAAAAAAATGTGTAAATGAAAGAGAGAGAATATGACTTTTACTAAAATACCCCCTCTTTTTATTGGTAATACACATTAAAATACTAAAAAGTAGATATTTGAATGTACTTTTTTCTTATCTAATGATTGCTTTAAGGGATAAAATAGTAAAAATCAATATTATAAATAGTACTACCTCCGTCCCAAATTATAAGATCCATTTTGACCACTGCACGTTCGCCAATGCACAACTTTGATCACTAATATCTTTAATTGTGCATTAGTAAAAATTATAAAAATTTGATATCTTGAAAATACTCATCAAAACGAATCAAACAAGATTTTATATGCTAATATTTACATCTATAAATTATGAAAAAAATACAGTCAAAGCAAGATATATGAATAGTGTCATTTAGTCAAAATGGATCTTATATATTGAGACAGAGGTAGTATAAGACACTTATTATGGGATAAACAATTTTGGCAAATAGAACACTTATTTTAGAATGGAAGGAGTATATATTTGTGCATGTTAGAATTAGTGATAGAAAATGTATTGGATTTAAAAAATTGAAACAATAAAATGAAAATAAAATAAAATGATGTTGACATATATTAAAGAAAACAATAAAAAAATAAATAAATTAGATAATTGTCGGTGGATTCATGAATTTGTGATGAACTGCAAGCTAAGCCAAGTAAGGTTGACACTTTTTTACATTTCTCTCTCTCTAGCTTATCCCTCTCCACCACTTGTTCCATCTTCTTCTATCTTTCTTTTTTTTTTTGTTTCAGTTATTATTATAGCCACCAAAATACTCAACTTCAACAAATCATAAACAAGAAGAAGATGAATAACGGTGCTATTGAAACACAATACATAAGAACACATCACAAACATGATTTAAGGGACAATCAATGTTCCTCTACTCTTGTCAAACACATCAAAGCCCCTGTTCACCTTGTTAGTTTTTTTTTTTTGTTTATTCTTAATTGGGTCTCTCTTGTTTTTGTGTCTGATTTATATGTTTGAATAAAAAAAGATTCTTTATTTTTTTTTCTTTGATGATCTTGTTTTTTCTGTTTTGTTTTGTGTCTTTTGTTGACATGAATGATTGTTCTTGATTTGAGTTTTTTTTTAGTGTATTGTAAAAGTTTAATTTTTTTTTTCAGCTCATGAGATGCATGTTTTGATTTCTTTATAAGAGATTTGAAAAACATAGTTATATAAATTATAATAACTTGAATTTGTGTTTTTTCAACTTTTTTTTAGTGGAATTTGTTTTTCAAGTTTTGATGAAATTTTTTACTAAATTTTATTCTAAGTCTATTATTTGAGAAATTTAATTGATGTTTAGTTTCATTAAATTCAAGAAATAAGTTTATTTATGAAATTTTATGCCTAAAGAGAAAATGAAAAAAATTAAATAAAAAAAATTAATTAGTCTAATTTGTGTATTATTTATCTGGTTCAGGTTTGGTCTCTGGTTAGAAGATTTGATCAACCACAGAAATATAAACCATTTGTTAGCAGATGTATTATGCAAGGTGATCTTGGCATTGGAAGTGTTAGAGAAGTTAATGTTAAATCTGGTCTTCCAGCTACAACTAGTACTGAGAGATTGGAGCAGCTTGATGATGAAGAACACATTCTTGGTATCAGAATTGTTGGTGGTGATCATAGGCTAAGGGTATGTATGATTATGATGATTATGATTATGTTTATCAATGATCCGTTTTGTTCCAAAATTTAATTTGATTTAATTTTTCTATATGATTCTAATAACCAATTATTTATAGCCTTTTTCATGGTTTATGTTGGTTTTGTAAGTTATGAGCATTTGAGGTGTGTAATTAACTGATAATTTTATTTCCTATGTTCCTCTTGTAATCTTGATGATTTAGATTCCGTGCGGACGGGATATCCTGACTTCACACAGTCAGAACAGTAGTGGCCGTTGGATTAAGATTAGACTGTCCGAATTTCAAGTTCGTTATTTGGAAATTAAAAAAAAATTCAAATCTTGCAAATTGTCAATCGTCTAATCTGAATCCAACGGTCACAAATGAAATGACTGCATGAGACTAAGTTTCTCGGTTCATTTCCTATGTTGTTATGCTGACACTAAGACATGTATTTGCTAGCTCTATTATCATCTGTAAAGCCAAAAGAATACTAAATCATATTTTTATTGAATTCGCAGAACTATTCTTCCATTATCACCGTCCATCCAGAAGTTATTGATGGAAGACCAGGTACAATGGTGATTGAATCATTTGTCGTGGACGTGCCTGAAGGGAACACGAAAGACGAAACTTGTTACTTTGTGGAGGCTTTGATCAGGTGCAACTTAAGTTCTTTAGCTGATGTCTCGGAGAGGATGGCGGTGCAGGGTCTAACCGATCCTATTCCTATTAATATCAACCCTTAAGAATGTATAAAGGGAGAAAGAAGTTAGAGTTTCATCATATAAATTATATGATCCTTTACTTTATGATCCCAAATCCAAGTGTGGAGAATGGTTGGAATATGAATATTTCCTCCCTATGTTCCTCAGAAGTTTTGGATGTTTATTTTCTTCATCTTATCATGAAGACATTCCCCTCAACCATATCCCTTCAACTTATTTGGTTTTGTAATCGTCTTTTGAAAACCTAAGTTTCTCTCTTATACAGTTTTTAGGGTTGAAATCTTCTTCGGTCATTGAAAAGTTCTAGCAGGAAAAAGCAAGTTTCAGTGACTAAAATTATATTTTATTCACCGAGTCTTCCTCTTTCTACCTAGAATTTTCTTATTGCCGAAGAAGAATTTAACTCTAATTTTTGTAAGATATTCTAGGCTTCACAAGCAAAGATGGGTTTGGGATTGGGAAGTGTTTTTTTCTTGTTAAATTTTACTTGGATTTTGTGGATGATGTGTTATTGAAGTTATTTGTAAATACTTTTGTTGGAAAAAGACAAGTTATGTAGTCTTTTATGTATTTTGTTTAGTAGCAAACTAGGAAGAATTAGTTATATTTTCTTATAAGTAGTGTAAGTTATCTATTTCACATTATCCTAATTTAGGACTTTGTTTAGGACACAAGAAAAAAATTATGTTGCTACTAGTTCTTCTTTCAAGTATTAATGCAAGTGTCTTCAAATTCAAGTATTCAACTTGTCTATTTTCATCTTATGAGGAAGATAAATGCATCTCATAATAAAAATGTTTTCAAACATTATGTTAATCCTTGTATGTATCCTAGAGGGTTCTATACCAAGGTAATGAAATGAAATTAAACATAAACAAACAAGAAAGATTGAAATGAAATTTAATGTTACCTTCTGCCTGCTCAGGAATTTGATTTCTGAATTTGAATATTATGAGTGATTGATTAGTAAAAATAATATTTTGAATGGAAAAATAGATTAATCCATTTAAAATGAACCGCTCACGAGACTCATGAACTATAAATAAGTGATAATTTTTCATATCATAACATTTCTTAAAACACTTGATTTGTGTAGATTATACAATCTAAACATTAAAATTTGCATTTTTTGTACGTCCAAATTGTGTAATCCAAATAAATCAAATACTTTAAAGAATATATGCACAACCACATTGGACAACACAATGGACAACCACATTGTTCCATTAACTTAATCTTCCAAGTGTTGTACCTTTTTATTTTATTATTTTATAATAAGTGCTATATATACCTTTTCATCATTGGATTGGATTACGTACCAAAAAAAAATCATTGGATTGGATTGGATCAGAGGAGTTTACAAACTTGAAAATTACTTTTCGCGCCCCCGACAAAATGGTGCACCCCGGGTTTCCAAATTTATCTTTTTTTGTTCGCTATGTATTTAGCGAACTAAAAAATAGTCTGCTGATTTTGCTACTGAGAATGCGAACGTTATAAAAATCAATTTTTTTGCCTCTCTCACTATTCTCTCACTCCCATATTCTTTTTGTTGAATAAAACATTGTTTGTAAGTAGTATAAAGTATAAACAGTTTCACCATCCTCAAATGTGATTGGTCAATAATATTAGATAACCATGGAGCAAATCAAGACATCATGCATATAAATGCAATTATACAATATTTCAATTTATTGATTTATACTATGTTTGTGATTAGTCGATACTATGTCACAACTACTCTAGTGTCAATCAAAATATGTTTTTTAACAGTGGTTAAATCTTGATAAATTTACTAATTAAAGTGTAAACTAAATTTTTTACCTAAAAAATAAACTACAGTTTGGTTCGCACTCTAGACGGGTGTTCGTTACTTTAAACTACTTTAATTAGCAAACTGCATTTTTGTTCACATTATACAATGCGAACGGTGTTTTTTTTTATAAAATTTTCCTTATAGGACGGAAAATACTGTTCGCTACTTAGGTAACGAACTCGAAGAATATTCTGATCATTTCTAAAAACGTGTATCACATGCTAGAGGCCTAAAAAAAATCTACAAACTTTACATCATGGATCGCTAAAACAGACCCCAAGTCCCAACCCAACTTCAGACCCACTGAAGGATTTAAGAAAATAACTATGGCACATAGCTTAATAATTAAGCAGTGTTAAACTATTAATCAATAGAACATAACAAAGAAGGAGAGTCATCAATTATGTAAAACATAAACTAGTTGATAAGTTTGCATGTGTGTTGGCAATGAATAATGAATCAGAATCGCTTGATTTTGTAACCTTACTTTTATCCATCCACTTTTTTTATCAAAAAATTTCTTGTCACTTCTTCCAAATAACCAACTTTTCCTTTTCCATATTATTTTTCCCTTTAAATAAGCTCTATTTGATCATATTGCAAAAATCAGAAACAAACTATAGAGAGAGGCATTGAAATATTAAAGAAATCGATCATATTCACAAACTAAACTACTCTTGTTATCAGAATAAAATCAAATCAACATGTTCCAGACTTACAGTATCAGGCCGGCTCAAGGGCAAGACAACCAAAGCAAGAGTTTTAGGCCCCCAAAAAATATGAAAAATTTATTAAAGAAAAATGCCTCAAATAAGTCATAAACCCCTTTAGAAAAAGCCTCAAAGAAAAACACAAAGACCTCTTAGAATTTTTTTTATAGAAATGAGACAATAATTTTGCAACTTCTCAAGAAATTTTAAATAAAATTCGTTTTATAACTCATAGAAAAATTTCTCGAATAAAAATAAAAGGACCTCATTTAAAAGTTTGTTTTAAACCTCACTAAATATTAAGCCAGCACGAACTGTACAGTATTACTAGACTGTACCTATTAGCTAATTAAATAAGTTTACAATTTATCATTTTATTTACTATAATATCCATCTGTAAGTGATGATGTGTCTAGTTTGTTTGTTAGAATTGGTGGCATTGTAGTCTGTAGAGAAAAGATTCCTCTGTGAACATTGCCTATTTAAGCTATAATCTCTTAATGAAAAAGACAACATTTCTCTTTCATTTCTTTACTCTTATTTATGTTTCATTAATTCTCTCTATGTCCATTGGATTCCTATCTTTCAAGTTTCCCTTGCTTGTGTGAGTCGTGATATATATACTCCCTGAAAATCAATTCTGTTACACAACAACATCATGAAGCTCATACACATAGTTAAAATCTCCTTCGCTGTATATTATATTTCATACGAAGTAGTTTCTCAGCTTTCTTCTTCTTCTCTGTCGCAAACAAGTTCTTAAAAAACTTCATACCATCCGTCCTTAATCGAAACTCCTCCTCAAAAACTTGTGGAAGAAGAAAGTTTGAGGAGGAGTTTCGACTAAGTACGGATGGTGTGAAATTTTTTAAGAACTTGTTTGCGACAGAGAAGAAAAAGAAGGAAGCTGAGAAACTACTTTGTATGAGATATAGTTTCGTGTAAATTTCCTTGCAGACCCACAAAGGCGTAATATCCTCCCCCCATGTCATCTGGGAGGATTTTAATGAAGCTGGGATTTTAATAGTACTAGAATCACGTTTTTCTTGAAATTATATTTTTTATATTTATGCTTTATCATTTTTGTATATTAATTGTATGATCATTCTAATAGTTGAAGTCGTATGGTGTGATAACTGTTATTTTCAATGCATATTTTTGACAGAGTCAATGTGTTCCAATACATTGTTTAGTATATATACATATGTTAGTATATTATTTTTTGACTAATTTTGTTTTTATAATTATTCTCTTATAATTTTGATGTATTGGTTTTAAATTATGTTTTTATGTTGGTATTTTTTTCAATTATTATTTAGTCTTCGTTATACAACAAATTTTATTTTATTTTATAGTTGTACATTGAAAGGTTGAAGCAACAATGATGGAGATACAAAAAGGAAGTATTGCTGATTCAAAGGTGAATGAGAACATCGATCCATCACAAAAATCATCAATGCCGTCATCAGAGTTGAGCACCGGCAACTTACAAAATGTAACAAGATCTCGAACTTTATTCACTTCATTGCCGCAATACATACCTCCGACAGTGGTCTTTGAACTTGGTGGTACCAGCAAACATGGCTTACCTTCAATTAGTGTGATGTGTTGTAAGTTTTGTTTGATGTTTGTGCGTGATTGTTTCCAGTGCTGACCCTAAATGTCCAAGGTACAAAAATATTGTGATGGCTATTGACAATGTTTAAGTGAATCGTGCAAAAAGAAGAAGAAAATATCGTGTTTAAGTACTTAAGCGAGATATTTTGTTTTTGTGGCTTAATTTGTGCTTGCAATCCTTATGGAGACTATACTAATATTATTTGTACAAAAATCAACGCCTCACGCCAAAATCATATGAGAAAGAAGCTTACAACACATCACACTAAAATGTTAAATATGAGAAAGAGGATGTGGAAATATGATCTAACAATCAGAAACAAAAATGCTTCTATAATAAGTTAATCCAATCTGTGCCTTTACTATCCAAGAATCTGATCATTTTGTAACTTGTAGAACAAGTAAATTGTTTAAGGTGAAGATTGCAATTTAAGGAAAAATGTATTTCAATGTATGAAACATTGAAGAGTGATTGATTCCTCAAGTAACATAGTCATTCCTTGATTTAGTATTCTGTTCTCTTCATGAAGACACTAACAAGAGCATAATGCAATGAGCGCTTTAGCCTTTAGTGCACCAGACTCCCACCAGATGTGTGCAACATTTTATTCAACACGGGAAGAGCTCGCTTTCGGAATTTGAACTCGTAAATCTTCTGTGACAAGGCATCAATCTTACTGTTGCACTGAGATTTTGCCATCAACAAGAGGAAGAAATGCTTCGAGTTTTTCTCTTATTGTGTCTCTCATTACCAACGATCATTACAGGCACATTTTCCGTTTTTAAAATGGTGAAAACGGCCACCATCTCGAAGTAAAATCTCATGGTTTCGAGCCAAAGAAATGTACTTTGCAACTGTATGACAGTCGCCACAAATTCTTGTGTTCTTAACAACTCTAATTGGTGATCCACCTTTCATTTTCATCAATCCATATACCATTGCCAACTTCTCAGTGTGACTCATAAGAATCTTCTCTTTCTCATTGTCATCAATGTTCTGACATACACAATTGAGATCAGCTACATAACCGAGCTTCTGTATCTCAGAAACTAATCGATATAACTCAAAATATATTTCCCCTTCTTCTGGATGTGGTTTCCCATCTGTAGAGAACACATGAATACTCTTATTAACCTGTGTCCAGCTCCAAACAGGCGGACTTTTCATCCCCAACACAGTCATCGAGCGTTTAAGACGCTCCACATCATCCCATCGGTTTAAACTCGAATATAAATTCATCATCAAAACATAGTTAGCAGAATTATTTGGTTCCATCTTAAAAAGCTTCTTTGCCGCAATCTCTGCTAGCTTAATGTTTTTGTGAGTTCTACAGGATGCAAGAAGAGCACCCCAAACACTTGCATCTGGCTTAATCGGCATAGTTTCAATGAAGTCCAAAGCTTCGTCGAGAAAACCAGCTTTTCCAAGTAGGTCTACCATGCAACAGTAGTGCTCAATTGTTGGAACAATATTGTGATCTTCTTGCATGCTATCAAAATACTTCCAACCTTCATCGACTAAACCTGAATTCTTGCAGCCAGAAAGAAGAGCGGTGAATGTTATTGCGTCAGGTTTAATGCCACTTCCTTGCATCTTGTCATAAAGAATCACTACCTCTTCCCCATGTCCATGAATAGCATATCCCATCATCATGCAATTCCAACATGGAAGTGTTTTCTTTTCAACTTTGACGAAAACATTGTATGCTACTTTTAATTTTCCTGCCTTACAATACATGTCAATGAGGGATGTTGCAATGTATATATCATCCACAAACCCTAGTTTCACACTATAGCAGTGTATCTCTTCACCTTTCTTCAACAGCGACGGTCCAGCACAAGCACAAAGTAAGCTGCAAATCGTTGTCGTGTTAGGTTTTACATTTTCGTGTTGCATTTGGCTGAAAATTTGTAGGGCATCAAGGTACTTCTCGTTTTGAGAACATCCGGATATCAAAGAAGTCCAAGACACCACATTCGGAGTGATTCCGTAACTCTTGATCTGATTGATCACAGCCAAAGCTTCCTCTATCCGACCTCGCATTGAATAACCTGAAATCAAACCATTCCATGTCACTAAATCAGGTTTTATCCCTTCATCCACCATCTGATTCAATAGTTTTACGGCATCACCAAACAGTCCCTTGAAGGAGTAACCCGATATCAAAGAATTCCAAGCGCAAACATTTTTGTTCTTTGCATGACGAATCACTTCTTGAGCCTTATCTAAGCAATCGTTCTTAACATACATATCCACCAATGAAGTACAAGCATATACATCATAGTTAAGATTAGTTCTCATTATGTAACCATGGATTTCTTTCCCTAACTTAAAGAAACCTAAATCAACAACTGCTTGTAGAGCACTAGTTACCGAGCATGAATCCGGCTTAAAGCCTGCACTGTGCAGGCTCCGGAAACTAGTGAGAACCTTTTCAAATAATCCCTGATGAAGATAACCTGACAAAACCGAATTCCAAGTAATAATGTCCGGTTTAATACCGGAACACTCCATTTCTTTGATGAGATTATCCAATGAATCATCATTCAAACAGCCATTGACGGCATAACTCGAAATAATCGAGTTCCAAGACGATAAGTTACGACTACAATCCTCCATCGAATCAAGAACCGCTCTAGCTAGTTTGAATCTACTATTTCTAGAGTACATACTAATAATTGAATTGCAAACTAAGGTATTTGAAACTAGTCCAAATCTTAAAGCATACCCATGAATTTGTTTCCCTTCATCGAAAGCTCTCAACTTTCCACATGCTTGCAACATCTTCACAATGGTGCCAACAGTGGCTTTGGCAGAAACTCTCTGCATGCTACAGAAAAGTTCTAAACCATCCTCCCATTTTTCACTCCTCAAATTTGCCATAACTATTGTATTCCACAAAAAATCTTCTTTATATGGAGTCTCATGAAATACTTGATTTGCCTTATCTATACTCCAACAATTCTCATAGAAATTGATCAATGCACAACTCAAATGCACATCAACATGAAACCCTTTTTTGATCAAACAAGCATGAATTTCCAAACCAACACACAAATCCCTTAAAGCCAAACAAATTTTCATAATAAAGGTGAAAGCTTTGCTATCAAATTCAACTCCTTTACTATACAATTCTTTGAAAACAACCAAAATCTCAAAAGGGTCACCTCCAAAACTTTCAAATTCCTCAAGAAAAGAATTCCATAAAAGATAATTCCTTGCAAAACCCACAAAGAAAACCCTAATAGCAGACACAAAATCACCAAATTCCAAATAGTATCTTATCATGGTTCCATCCAATGTACTAAAGTTAGAATCTTTAGGCATTTTAAACTTCTGGGCATGCAATTCCTTGACAGAATTCAAAGTTCTTAACTGATTGAACTCATCAAAAGGGTGAAAAAATGGAGAATTTTTTTGTGATGAAAATGAAATAGAAGAAGGAAAGAAATGAGTATCTTGTGTTGGAAGAGAAATTGAAGTGGGTGAAAGGCTTTTAGGTAGCATGTTGGTTTTTGGATTTTGATGAGAATAAGGATTAAGATGATGAAATGGTGATAGATTATCCATAATGATTTGGTGCTTGGAGAAGATACAAAATGTCATTGGAATGAATGAATGAATAAGTGATTATATGGATAATTACATTAAGAGAGATATAGTTTGAGTTCAAATGAAATTTCAATTATCCATTTTCTAATTTCTTCTTCATTTGAATTTTGTATATTATTGGGGAGATTGTGTTAGACTTGTTGTGGGGTGCAATGCAAGGATTTGAGTTTTTAGGATAAGGTTATCCTTTGAAACTCATAATTCAATTTCTTCTACTTTTTTTGCTTATAATATTTTTAACTCCTGCCTAATTTTTTAAGTGTATACTTTTAAACTCGTAATTTCAATTTCGTAACTTCTGATATTAAATAATTTTAGTTTTCTTCTAAATTCAGCGCTAAATTACTATTAAATTGATTAAAGTTTGATACATTTATCTCTTTTTTAATTTACTAGTTTTAGGTCTAATTTTGACCAAACATTACAATGACTCTTTTTCGGTAGTTGTAATTAAATGTGAAAATATGTTATATGAATTGACAAAGAATTACGGTTTAATATGCATAATGATATGATTAAATTATAAATTTGCTAATATTTATAGTAATTTAAGTTTACCAACTTAAAATTTATATAATTAAATTCATTATCTTGTATGTGACCTCCTGTACAAGTGGATAATTTTTTTTTTAAGAGAGCATGTTCATAAAGAATGAATGAACTCGCATTTTAGGATGATATTGTTAACATTTCAAATGTATGTAAAAAATGTGAAGGAAGAGACAAGAAATAATTTACAATAATATATATTTAAATTTAGATATAAAAAGGTGATTGTCTCCATAGAGTAACTTAAATGATAAGATTTAAAAGATATTTATGTTAAATAGAGGGAAGTCCAATAATCAATTTCTAACCGGAACAATTTAATTTATCTTTATAATATATCAAACACAAAGATATAAAAATGTAATTATGAGGAACACACAAGCCAAGATATTCAATACAATGGACAACCTTTTGATTAATGAAATAAATTAAATTTTTTTGTTTTAAAATAAAAAAACAGAATGGACAACCACATTGTTCCATTAACTTAATCATCCATAAAGTGATAAAACACCAAACTAACTTGAACACTAGAGTTGCAAGTGCTATACCCTTCCATCATTGGACTTGGACCAGAAGAGCTTACATCATGGGTCACTAGAAAAAAGATCCCAACCCAACTTATGACCCACTAAGGATTAAAGAAAATACCTCAAAAAAAAAAAAGGATTAAAGAAAATAATTTTAGCACATACCTTAATACTTAAGCAAATGTGACACTATTAATTAATCAATAGAGTATAACAATGAATTATATGTGTAAAAAAAAACAATGAATTATAATTTACTATATCAACTATTTAAAACAAAATTGGTTTGTAATTATTTTTTAAAAAGTTGGTATTCAGTTTACGTACGAACTAATTTAACGAGTCTAATTCTATCGGTCATTTGTGAAAGTTCCATTTAAAATCAGAGCTTTATTTGTATGAACTAACCTACCAAAATTGACACAAAAAAAATTAAATCTGAAATCTTGTCCACACTTCAAACAAAATGAAGAAATAAAAATTAATTATTTGTATGGATCGATCATCCTTTTAAGTTTTTAAACAATCATAAGTTTGTAGGCAAATAATTCTTATCTTTACATATTTTAAAAACACGTGTAACATACTAACATTACTCTTAAGAGTTTAATAAATAAGTCTTGCACATCCAATACAATTCAGATTCAGGTGTAATGAGATGATTTAAAAGAATAAACAATTATTATTAGATGACTGTTTAAAATTATTTCACATCGTCTATACATATATTATTTTCTCTACTCTTAATATATATATACATACACACACACTTTTAATATGAAAAATCAATAAAAAAAGGACATTTGTATTTGATGATTTTATATAAAAACATTAGTTGATAAGTTGGCATGTGTGCTGGCTTGAGTTGTAAAATATGAATAATGAATCAGAATCGCTTAATTTTGTAACCTTACCTTTATGGCTTTATCCACTTTTCTAGTCATCAATTTCTTGTCTCTTCTTCCAAAGTAAATAACCAACTTTTCCTTTCCATACTAATTTTCCCTTTATATAAGCTCTATTATTTGATGTGATACTCAATTTGCAAAAATCAGAAACTATAGAGCCATTCAAATATTAAGGAGATCATATTCAAGACACATAGAAAGAGTGATTGAAAATATGTCTGATTGGGGTCCAATTTTTGTGTCAGTGGTGCTCTTCATTCTCTTAACTCCTGGCTTGCTCGTTCAAATACCTGGTAAAGGCAAAATGGTTGAATTTGGAAATTTTCAAACTAGTGGATTATCTATACTCATTCATTCCATTTTGTATTTTGCTCTTGTTTGTATTTTCATGTTAGCTATTAGAATTCATATGTACATGGGGTGAACCTCATTTATCTCACTATACAAATATTATTCATTGTTTGGTATATCTTTTGGTTTCAACTTTGAATTGTGGGGTTTTTTTTTGTTTGTTTTTGTTTTGGTTGAGTTTTGTAATTGTAATTAACTAGTACTCTTTGGTCACAACTCTTAATGTACCGGTTGATTAATGAATATAAGTAAATAAATCTTTTTATTTTCAAAAAAAAAAGTAAATAAATCTTTTTATAAAGATTGAAGATTCATTTTGATTTTTCACAATTTTTTGATGGCCTAATTCAACTCACGACGAAAATAAAATTCAAATTAATCTTTGATATTTTTATATGGTGGATAAATTAATCTTTGATTTGTTATAGTATATAGGGACTAATTTATTCTCAATATGAAAATATTAGGGTCTATTTTGTATTTAATTTTTGTCAGAAATCAAATGTTTAGATATTTCTTCAATGTCTCAACCCCATTAAAAAACAAATAATGAAAGCAAAAAATGGAAGTGAAAAAAATGGTTCATCTAATAATCTAAGAGAACTAATCTCTCAAAACTCACAAAGAGTGTAATATAAATTGTAATTCAATTAAACAAGTTCCAAATACAAACTACAGTAAAAACTCTATAAATTAATAGAGTTGGAACCAGAGAAATTTATTAATTTAGAGAGTTAGTAATTTATCGATAAATTAATAATTATTAATTTAAAGAGTTTTTCATAACTTGTAAATCAATAATTAGTAATATGCATTGGAAATCAATAATAACTTTAGTAATATGCATTGGAAATCAATAATGACTTTTGATGTAAACAAGAGCAACAAATGAGTTCAATATATTCTTAAACAAGTTTGCCATATATAAATTACATGAATGTGATAGAATATTAACACCATATTTCACAAGACGGTTTCTCATCTAAAAGGTGTTGCAAAATCAACTATGTCATATCAAATACGTAAGGAGTTTTATGAATTATTAATTTATGATTTTCTTGGGACCGAAAATTACAAAGGGATCTCTCGAAAAATTATTATGTTATTATTTTATCGAATTTTTCAATTTTTTTCACTGGCCCAAATTAGGACCGAACAATTTTATTATTTTAGAGAATTTATTAATTTACCGAATATTAATTTAAAAAAATTCTACTGTATTTGTATTTGTTAAGTGGTGTCTTCCTCCCCACTTATTTGGCTAAGCATAGAGTTTGAGCTAACTTTGTGTAATGGACTCAAATTTAATAGGAAGGTACCAACTAACTTAATTCTTCTATGCACACCTCCTCGATCACATAAATATCATTAGCAAAATGAGAATATCAAAGAAATAAATTTTAAAAGTTCAGATACATAAAAATATTAAATTCAGCACACACTCTAGGCTCTTGTTTGGAGTTTCACCCGGATTACTTGACATATATAATTTGATTTTATCACATTATTTATATAGAGTACATGAATATGTCATTTTATACTATTTGATAGGAATACAAATATATTTAACATTTAAACTGTTTTAACTTATTTCAATATAGTTTGGTAAAAAAAAAATTATTTCAACACCCACTACCCTACTGATCGTCAGAGTGTTTCTATATCTGTCTTCTCTACGGCGTTATTGTTCAACCACCATTGTTTTTATTAGAATATAGAAACATATTACTCAACCACAAAACTTATTTATATAGAGGTATCTACCTCCAACCACACAATAATTATTTAACCGATATAAATTTTTATAAAATACATTGTTAGATCGAAAATTTATATGATATAGATCATTTGTATAAAATTTTAGACAAATTTAAAATTATTTAATATGTTATTGAGACATATAAAGATGAACAATGTTTAAAAAAAAACTTAGTATGAGTATTACTCTTCTTCCACAACACAAAGTGTAGATATATGTATGTCTCTAATATAATAATCTAAGACTTTTTGTGATCACTCAATTTTGATACCATGAAACCTCACCTCAATCCTCATCAGCTGCATCTCATCTTCATTCTCCACATGTCAACCAACCATTAGTCTTGTTCATATGTCTAGTAGTGTTCAAAGATTTACTAGCAAATAACCATAACTAAATTGTCACGAGTAATGTTTCATCCTAAATTTTATTTGTGTGATTATTAAATAAGAAAAATGTCAGTGTATCTCATCTATTAGTTAAAAAAAGTCAATATGGTAAAATTACAATGGAATTTGTGTAATTAATATTTATAAAATTTAAAATGTGTTATTTTTGAAATAAAATTTATTTATTTTATATGTTTAACTAATATATATATATGAGATGTATACTAGCTAGTTAAATTTAGTTTCTTTACATCAGTTAAATTTAGTTAAATGGAGTAGTAGGAGAGAGTATATTATTCTTTTACCTTGCTGTTCAAAACTAAATTATTCTTTTACCAACAAAAATAAGGAGGGTATATATATTATTCATGCATGGTGTATTAATTATGTGGCTCTCCAATCCAATATCGTCTCTGTCTCACCGCCACGCAAACTTCAAACTTGTTATCATCACATATTTCCCTCTTTCTCTGTCACATAGAGATAATTACGTCCAATTCATCAAATGGCCGGTAATGGCCACCTGCCGACCTCACTTTATTTTATCACATTTATTTATAATAAATAAGTAGAAGTACTAGTACTACACTTATTTAATTTACTACTACTAGTTAAAATATCACGTGACAAACAAGATGTTACACATGGAAAAACCAAATTATATGAGGAGGTGAGATACCTTATTACGAGTATTTTTATGCATATAAAGTCAAAAGTAAGTTCCCAGAAGCAATTATCAACAACAAGTCCCATTTTGTTTTCTCTCTTGTTAAGTCTTAACTTCATCTTCTTCTTCAGCTCTACGTGTTCTCCAAACAACACTGCAAAAACACTATATCAAATCCTTCCCCTTTTTGTAGCTAGCTTCACACATATTGCATGGAGACAGCCACTACCTTAAGAGCTGTTTTTCTTCCTTTTCCTTCAACCAGTCACACTATTCGTGTCGTTGACACGGCGAGGGTCTTCGCCAAGTACGGTGTTGACATCACAATCATCACTACTCCAGGTAATTCTAAAATCTTTCAAACCTCCATTGATCATGATTCAGCTCGTGGTCACCCAATCCGAACCCACCTCATCAACTTCCCGGAAGTCCCTGGTTTGCCACAAGGACTTGAAACCTTCAACTCTCAAACTCCTCAACACTTAACCCCTCTTGTTGCTAATGGAATTTCCCTTCTCCAAGAACCAACTCAAGAACTTGTTCGTCACCTCAACCCCGATTTCATCGTCTATGACATGTTTTTCACTTGGTGTCCTGATTTAGCTGCTGAGTTGGGGATTCCGGGGTTGATTTATCTCGGTGGAAGCTTTATAGCTATGTCTGCACGTAAATCTGTTGAGAAATATGAACCTCACACCAAAGTTGACTCTGATGATGAACCTTTTCTTCTTCCTGGATTGCCTCACAAATTGAAGATGACACGATTACAGTTGCCGCTTCATGTTAGAGAACATAACTCATTCACTGACACAATGAATAAGGTGAAAGAAGCAGAGCACAAAAGCTACGGTTCACTGTTCAATAGCTTCTCTGAGTTTGAGGGATTATACGAAGAGCATTACAAAGCAACCACAGGAACGAAAAGCTGGGGTGTTGGACCAGTTTCGTTGTGGGTGAATCAAGATGCTTCTGATAAAGGTGTTAGAGGAAGTGCCATTGAAGAACGAGAACCAGAAGGGTGGTTAAGTTTTCTTAATTCTAAAACAAAGGACTCTGTTCTCTATGTAAGTTTTGGGAGCATGGTTAAGTTCAACAATGCTCAGATTGTTGAAATAGCTCACGCCCTTGAAGATTTTGGCCATGATTTCATCTGGGTCGTTGGTAAATTTGAAGAACAAATCGAAAATGAGGGTGAAAATGGTTTCTTTAAAGAATTTGAGAACAGAGTGGTGGGTAAAAATAGAGGATATTTAATAAGAGGTTGGGCGCCACAACTTCTAATACTGGAGCACCCTGCGATTGGTGGTGTGATAACTCACTGCGGGTGGAACACCACGCTCGAAAGCGTGAATGAAGGGTTGCCAATGGCGACAATGCCGCTTTTTGCAGAGCAGTTTTACAATGAGAAGTTGTTGGTGGATGTGTTAGGAATTGGGGTTTCTGTTGGAGTGAAGAAGTGGAAAAACTGGGATGAGGTTGGAGATGAGGTAGTGAAGAGGGAGAAGATAGTGAAGGCAATTTCTTTGTTGATGGGTGGTGGAGAAGAGGCTTTGGAAAGGAGAAGAAGAGCTAAAGAAATTGGTGATGCAGCAAAGAAAGCTATTCAGCCTGGTGGATCTTCTGACACCAAGTTGAAACAATTGATCAATGAGTTGAAGGAACTCAAATTGCAAAAGCTCAAAAAATAAGTTGCAATTTTGAGTATTTTCATAACATAAAGCTTTATTTTGTGTCTGTGGTTTGGTACTATTTTGTTTTCGTTGTTGCTTGCTATATTGATTACATGGTTTTGTATGGTTTCATGTTTTGTACGGTTTGTTTTAATTGGTTAATGTTTTGGTGATGTTTGTTTGCATTCCATCATTGGAAGTGTATACTTTTTTGTTTTAGACATATGCATGTGTTTGTCTGTTTAGTTCCTTTTTCTTGATATGGGTTTCACTTGTTTTAGTCATACTAAGGATTAGGGAATGTTGGTGGTGAATTTGCGCCTCATCTATCATCATAATCATAATGTAATAAGTAATAAACATTACTTCATTTCTTAATTTCCATTTCAGGAACACCAATGTCATATATTGTCTTGACCAAAATACAACTAAATGCATACACACATCTGCATGTCGTCTTATCTAAAGGTGACAATGAACCGAACCAATTCAAATAAAGTTCTAAATTCGATTTGATAATTAATTCGTTAAACTTAGTTTATGAAACAAATGAGCTGAACTTGAATTAAAACTTAAGTTTGTTAATTAAATGCTGAACTTGAACTATATATAGTTCGACTCGTTTGGTTCACGAACTAATTCGATTATATATATAATATTTCAAAATTATTTATAAATTTATATATTTAATTTTATACATTTATATTTATAATAAAAAAATATAATTTAATTCTCTAATTTTAAAATTAAATTCTTTTATCATCTTATTATCCATCGATCTGCATTTGGTGCCATTAAAAACATCCAAACTTTGTTTTATAAATGTTAATGACGTAGCTAGGCCGGCATTTGTTGCCATTAACCTGTCATTAAAATATTCAATAAAAATATTAAAAGAGTAATTAACATTTGTTTTAAAAATATTCAAATACTAGAAGTCAATGATAAAAGTCTAATAGAGATACATTGAAACCCCACGTTGTCGGAAACTTTAAGTGGAGTAATATATTGAGGCAAATTCCTTACTCCCTCCGTCTCATTTTAAGTGTTATAGTTGACCAAATCACACACTTTAAGAAAAATTTAAAGTGTGTAAATGAAGGAGAGAGAATTTAATTTTTACTAAATTACCCTATTTTTTTATTAGTAGTAGACATTGGAATATTAAAAAGTAAATCTTTGAGTGTACTTTTTCTTTCACCTAATGATTGCTTTAAAGGATAAAATAGGAAAAACTAATGTTATAAATAGTATGTGACAATTATTTTGGGACAAACAATTTTGTCAAGTACGATATTTATTTTGGGACGGGGGAGTATAATTTTAGAGTAGTATCAATGCCCATTGCACATGTGGATGGCTTTTCACATTGGATGTATGCTTTTTAAAAGTAACTTACTTGTAAGAAGTGTTCTCAATGGCCAATGCAGTTTCAAAAGTGTTTTTATTGTTATTGTTATTATAATTTGTTGTTAATTTTTAATTAAAGATAAACGAGTCGGATTGAATTGTTCGTGAATTTAAATGAATAAAATTTAAACTGAAAAATGAATTTGTGTTGAACTCAAACCAAATTTTAAACCGAACTAATTTTTAATCGATCAAGCCGAATTCACACAAATTCGACTTGACTCATTTTTGACCCACTTATCTTTGTTTAATTAAAACTTTGAATATCTATATGTGTACAACACACATGTATAAATGTTAATGGTCTTCAACCATACATTAATAAAAGTAGACTATATGATTGGACTCTTTATTAAGAATCACCAACTTTTTAATTTATTAATGTTCATAAGAATTTATTAATGTTCATAAGGTTCTGGCAATCATATAGTTAGATATCAAGAGCCGTCTTTTTTAGTACATCGGAAAAAAATATCAAGAGCTGTCTGATTAAGATTAGACAGTATTTATTAGTTGAAAGTAATTTAGAATTATTCAAAATAAGATATATAATTTTTAAACCGTCCAATCTTAATCGTACAACTACAAATACATTGAATACATTTGTGCTAAAAAGTTGACCGTATATATATACATTTTTATTGTAGTAAATTAAATTCTCACATATCAATGCACCAAAAAAATAATTCACACACACACATCAACCAAACATTAGTTGACATTGATACTAAACTTGGTAGAAAAAATCACAGTTTAATCTCTGCAATTACACTTAAGAGAGACTGGAATCACTAATTCATATCAAACTGAAATAGCAGAGATCAAATAAAATTAAAAAAAAATCACACAAATCAAAACATAAAGTGAATTGTTTGAATTTCAATGAAACACTCTATTATTAATCAAAAATTAAAGTTTGAATTTCAATTAAACACTCTAAATCCCAAATTTTTGTCCATCTTTTTCGACCTATAATCCCGATCAAGTCTATGCACATTTTGTTCATCAATTTTCTTAATACTTCATTTCTTAATTCCATTTCTAGTAACACCAATGATATATACTGTCTTGTTTGACCAAAATACAATTAATAAGCATACACACATTGTGCATGTCGTCTTATTTAATCAAAACTTTGGTTGGACTTGGATATCTATATACTACTAGACTGGATGCCCGTGCGATGCACGGGTCATATGTATATATGTGACTTAAAACATGATATTGTGCAAATACCTTATGAGTGTAATTGTAAATTTTAAAAGTAATGAAACTAACTCATAATATAGACCACATTCATCACTTTTCTAATGAATCTTTAAAGTAAATCTCCTCTTATAATTAGGACCAAAGGGAGTATTGGTTAATTTTAGGTTTCATTTTGATTCGTTAAATTTTTTTGTTTCATTTTAGTCACCTAAGTTACACATATTATACAATTTGGTCCTTTAAAAAACCACAATGAAACAAAACCAAAGTTAAAGGGACCAAATTATCTAACGTATATATATAATTTAAGTGACCAAAATAAACTAAAAAAAGAATGCAACATGATTTTTATTTTTTGGTTCTATTAAATAGCTAATGCTAGAACGATCGAAGACAATGGATGAGACTTAAGCTATAGAAAGATCTAGGCAGGTGACTCTCTTTTAATATGTATGACTTAGCAAGTGCATAAAGCAATTGAAATAGCTAGGTACCGAAACTGTCACCACCTTAAAAGGCCAAGTAAGTTTATTTGTAATGTGATTATAATTTTTTAACAGGAATAAGTTACACTTGAATAAGTCACCATTGATTTCCTGCTAAATTTTATGGGTTCAATTGAATAAGTTACACTTGGCAATTAAAATATGAGTTCTTATGAATAGTCATGTAACTTATAGGCACCAATCATATTATACGGATCATTTTTTTTTTGAGGTATATACGGATCAATCTATAGTCAAGTTAATTGAATATTAAAATTCAGATTCTATAGTCATGTTAAGAATATTAAGAATTAGAGTTCTTATGAATATTTTCACTATATATATATATATATATATATATATTTTTTTTTTTTTTATTTTAATGTTCGGTATCCGGCTTAAGGACCGACTAATGTGAGAGGACTAATCCCACCGCCCACTTGCAGGGACCAACCCGAGGGAATACATATTTTCAATATATATGATAATGAGCTGTTTGATATGTCTTCAAATGATAGAATTTAATCTCAAAAACACTTAGTCTTCATCTTAAAATGACAATAAATCAAGTCTTAGCCATTAGTCTTCAACAATAGCATATATAATTCTTAGAAATTATAAATCAAGTCTCAGCAAAAAAAAAAAACCACATGACTTAACATGGGAACACATGACAGCAATATCAACCATGGCAGCAAAATACTTAAACAAAAAACAAAACAAACTTCAAATAGTTAAAAAACAAAAAGACTTGAACCAAATTTCTAAGACTTCAATCAGTCATCAGCTTCGACTTTGACACGTGCAACTTTTGGAGGCTTGGTAACTGATCCTTCACAATCATCAATATCAACCATGACAGCAGACCCAACACCATCAGTAGTCCTTTTTCCAGTTGCTTTGCTGCTTGGAGTTAGTTCTATATCTTTCTGGGCAGCTTCAGTATTGCTGGAATCACCGCATTCAATTAATCGAACCTCCAATGGTGATTCATCCGCAAGGTTTGTAGCATGCTCAATACAATCAGCATGTTCTTCCTCATTACAAATCTATTTAACAAATAGTATTAGATAAAAGTAGTTATAATTTGAAATTGCTATACATAATAAAATATGAATGAAACTACCTTAATTTTATGAAGATCCATAAATTGCTTAATAATGCCAACATCGTCAGTCACCCTCTTAACAGTAAAATTGCGCCAGTCATGTATTAAATGGCCATCAGTGATCTCCACCTTAAACAACATTTTTTTCCCCAACAAAATATCCAATTCCATGGGATAGTTGCAGGACTTACTCTTCTATAAGAAAAAAAATAAACAGTTTATGAAATAAAAATTCTATTGTTAAATACATAGCTAATCTAGTGTATATATATATATATATATCCTTAGACATTTATGGACATATATATTGAATGAACATGCTCAATATAGATATGCAAGTAGAAATAGAATATCTCACCTAGCTCTATATTCATTAACAACAGAAATATCACCATTCAAAATTAGCTTTGTACCATAAAAAGCATTTGATACTCCCATCACACCTACATTTTCATATCCGATCACTTAATTAGATTATGAGATTAACTTATTAGTCAACATGTCAGCAACTAAAAAATAAACCATTAACTAACCATAGAACTTTTTCAGTTTGCAAAGTTGCATAACAACTATGATAGGGGATGCTGATTCATAGCTTGTAAGAAATTTCTGCATTTTTTCTGCATAATGATTCCAAAGAGTGCAATAAATTCTGATTCCCCTGAGAAATATAAAAACAACAAAAATCAATTATTATAGTCATATAAAAATTCAGTATACAAATAACGAAATTTTAACTATAACAGACTATATATAGCTTACTCTGCATCTTCCGGTGTTAAGTCAATAACCTTATTCTTTTTACCATTCTTCTCTGTCACTTTTAAGTCATCCTTTTCAACAACATGACCGATAATGTCTATCAATATAGAGTATATAGAAAAATTAGCATGAATTAAACTTCACAATAATATCAAAAATGATAAACTCAATATCAAATATTACACATGACTTACCAATATATTCATCTTCTCTGTCCGCATCTAAGATTTCTTGGAAAGACATAAAATCAAAATGATTCAGTGGAATACTACTTTCCTCAATCTTAACAAAAGTTGTCCCGTCAATAAAATTGATTTTGAACCTATGTTTTGAAGCTGCATACAACCGATCATTTTGAGCTACCAACATATTGTCAATTTCATACACAGAACCTTCTTCAACAGATTTCTTAACTTTCTCCACCAGACTCTTTTTAGCAGTTGCTTGTATTTTGCCAAGCTGTTTCAGCAACAAAAAAAAAAGAAAAAAAAAAGGTAGCACATCAAATTTCATAACTCAAGTAGTATTATCCAACCACAAATAGACATTGCATATAACTACCTGTTCATCAAGCAGAAGCATGTGCATACATTGTTCTTCAATAGGATTGTTAAAGTCTGGTATGGACCAAATATGAATCAAACGTACTTTCAACTTGAAATTAATTTTTCCAGCCACTATGGCAGAAACTGGGGTAATGATAGAAGACATTGGTCACTGGTTATGAAACTTGTTAGAAATCCTAAGAGTATTATGCAGGGGTATTAGAGAAAATAGAAAATACCTGAAACTGAATGTAAGTTATGTATTTATATTAAATATTAAACTAACCTGTGCAGAAAAGAGAGGCCGTGCACATTAAATGAAATGGGTAGATGAAAAGGCTCACCTTTTAGGTATTGGACGTGTAATTTGATTGCATAGGAATCTTGGCTATCTGATACCAAGATATGCTTGGTAAATGAAAAGGCTCTCATGATGGTGGCAATTAATAGCTTTGCATTGTTAATGATAATTGAAAACTGATTCCCTAAGAAAAAGAGAAGCATGCGTGGCCTACTCTTAAGAAAAAGATAAGCATGTGTGATAGAGAATAGTGTATTGCAATTAATTCATGATTAGCTATTACCTATTACCTATGTATCTTGCTATCAATACTTATCTATTACCTATGTATCCTACTGTGAGCTGTCAATGCTTATCTATGTTAATTATAGCTTGCCGTGAATTTTATTTTATTATTAGATTACCGCCAATTTAAGGGATTAGGGTTAACTTAAGTTGCTGCAGACTTAGTTAGGAATAAAGATATAAAGATAAAGATTAGGCGCACAGCACACATGTATAATTTTTTTGTTGTTGAGAAAAAAGTACACATGTATAAATGTTTAATGGTCCTCATCCATACAATATACAATATTAAAGGTAGACTACATGATTGGATTCTTTATTAAGAATCACCAACTTTTTAATTTATCATCAAAATTAAACATTAAATTTAATTTCGTCTATGCATTTTATATATATATACATAGATATAAATATAGGAAATTAAATTCACACACATCAATCAAACGTTAGTTGGTTCAGTGGTGATTAACGTTAGATTTAGTAGGGAGGACCATAGCTTGATCCCCCTACAATTGTATTTGAAAGAGATTAAAACTGCTTAATGTCAGAATTCGTTCTGAACTAAATTAGTCAGTCCAATAATTTAGATAACGGTGGTGAAAATAACAAATAAATAAATTCACACACATCAAAACATAAAGTGAATGGTTTGAATTTCAATTAAATACTCTATTATATATTAATCAAAAAATAAAGTTTGAATTTCAATTATTTACTCTAAATCCCAAATTTTTGTTCATCTTCTTCGACCTCTATTCCTGATCAAATCCATGCACATTTTATTCATCAATCTTCTTATTGCTTCACTCAATTCGTTATCAAAAGCTTACCCTATAATCTTTCCATTTTACTGGGCTATATTTGGATACGTAGTTTTAATTTCTTAATTTGTACTACCTACTCAACAAATATTAGTTATATATTTGCTCATAAATGATTGCAACTTCTTGTATTTGGTTCTTGAATGATGGTGGTGTCAGCTGTCAGGTGTGTGCCGACACACATAGAAAATAAGGTAAGATGATTTATATGCATAAGATAAGATGATAGGTCCAAGCATATAAATTAGATAGAATTAGAATGAGGCTCGCGCGTTGCGCGGTTACTGCGTACCTGTATAAAATATCTATATGTAATAGGAGAAAATGAATAAGTGTTTGTGTAATTGTACCGAATCATTAAATATGCAGGCCATCTAGACTTGTGGAGTAATTGTTCCATCGAAGTAATTGTTCCAAATCATTCCATGAAATCAAGCATCCTATTGAAAATGTAATTAGAAATATGATCACTCAACTATGAGGGTGTTGTCAATTTCAAACTACTCAATATATGAAGAGATTTGTTGTTGTGCATGGACATTTGATTTTTATCGATTTATTGTTTTGTGATTTTTGATGTAAACTCTTTTGACCTGTTTCTAACACATTTTGTGCTGGGCGTTGACTTTTTAGAAGAGATTTAATTTTGGAGGAAGGCACAATGCATTCTAATAGATTGGTAATTTTTTTTTCTAACGCTGGAAAACAAAAACTCGTAACATAGGAAGAATCAATTATATATATATATTTTTTACGCAAGCAAACTCAATACATTTCATTCATAATTATTGTAGCAATACAATGAGGAATATAATCAAAAGTAATGTGAGAAGCATGAGAAAAGCTTCCCTAGTAAGAGTGTGGGAGATACCATTCGCTTGTTGCCTAGGAAAAACGACTACAACGTCGGAGTAATTAGAGAGTAAGATTCTACAATTACCAATAAGTGAACCATATTTAGAACGATTTGGCTTGTGCTTGTGCACATCGTCTACCACCATTTTATATTCAAATTCAAACACCAATGTATTATGACCCAATTGAGCTATCCATTCAATTCCTTTGCATAAGCTCTAGCCTCAGCCTCAGATGTCGTGTACATGCCGTTATCATAACCAGAAGAATCAATTATATTAGGCAGCTAAACAATATACAAAAATAAAACATGTAATCGAATCCTGAATTTTATAATTAAAACAAAAAATAAATGTTTTTGGCACCTTTAAGATTTAAAGGAAAGCATATATATTGCACATCTAGACTTGTGGAGATCGATCCAAATGGTTGCAGAAGCTGCACCCTTCATTATTTATTCTTTGTTGGAAATTAAGTGGAAATGATGAAAAAAATTGAACTTGGTATGTTGAGAACATTACAAACATTAAGGTGTGAGTAGTGTGAATTTGAAAAGTTGTTAAGTCCCACATTGGTGGGACTTAAGACTTTGATAGTGTTTATATACTAATTCTTCACTCTAAGGGTGTGCCCTTAGGGGTATAGAATTTTGTGAACGGGGAAGAATGCAAGCAACATAGACCATCACACGCGCGCCGCCGTCCGGCCGGATCGGATCGGATCTGGGCCTTGGGCTTGCTTGTGTGATGCATTATTTTTTAGTGACTGAAAAATATTAATTAATATTTATTTGTTGCATTTCTTAAACGTTAGAGGAAAAAGAACACATGGAAAATGTGTATTGAACCAAGTCAATAAAACGGTTTAATTCAAATCCGTTTCAGTCTGATCCATGATTCAACTGCCTTCCCACGTTTCATTGATTTTCGGTTTTTGATTGAGTCCATTACTTGGTCAAAACCGCTCCACTACTTCCTAATTTTCAGAAGCTTAGCTTTTCTATATATTGGCTTTCTGTTTCATCAGAAAGTACACAATTCAAAAACTCAGAAAAAATTCTCTCTGCAATTTTTCTTCACAAAATATATTATCATTCTGTTGCTGCTTAGACTGGAATTTAATTCCATACGAATTGGTCTAATCGACCAATATTAGAGAGTGATTCTTGTGATCACTGAAGGGTGTAATTCTGACCAATTTATACAGTGCAGTATAAATTCGGTAATTTTTAAGAACTGAGCTGTTTTATCCTGGAGCGTTCGTGGTAAATACGACTGCTTGCACAATTACGCAGTACCCCGAAACGTCTTAAAGAAAGCGACCTGGTCGTGACTCAGCTAGTAAATTTCGATTCGGTTTTCATTGGCAATTGGTTTTCAAAACTGTTTTTTTAAAAAACTCTGTTTACAACAATTTTAAGACGTATTCTGTACTGCTGCCATGTCGACCGAACAATTTACTATCGATACTACTAGTGCTTCTGACAAACCTTTCAAATTTGAAGGCGCTCACTTCAATCGTTGGCAACAAAAAATGTTTTTCTTTCTGACTTTGAAAAAAGTTGTCAACGTCCTGACTGATGAGATGCCTGTTGTTCCTGTGATTTCTGTCACGAACAATGAAAGCACTAGCAGTAAACAGCCTGTGACTGATAAAGATGCTGCTGAAAAAACTGATGCATCTACTCAGGCTACGGATAACTTACAGCTCCGTAAAGAATTACTGTTATGGAAAGAACATGATTATCTTTGCAAAAATCATATTCTTAATGGATTGGCAGACGATCTGTATGATTATTACAGTAAGTGTGCTACTGCTAGGGAGGTTTGGGAAGCATTAAAGAAGAAGTATGATACTGAAGAAGCTGGTGTCAAGAAGTATGTTGTTAGCCGCTACCTGAGGTATCAGATGGTGGATGAAAAGTCTGTTGAGGTGCAGTCTCATGAGTTGCAGAGGATTGCTCACGAAATCATTAATGAAGGTATGCCTCTTGATGAACAATTTCAGATTGCTGTGATGATTGACAAACTGCCCCCAGGTTGGAAAGATTTCAAAAACACTCTCCGACATGAAAGAAAAGAATTTTCTATTGAGAGCCTGATTACTAGCCTGAGGATTGAGGAAGAGTCTAGGAGACAAGATCAGAAAGATGAAGTCTTAGTTGTTTCTAACAACAAAAAGAAATTCGGTTTTGGTGCGGTTCTGAAGCCTACGGGCAAACCACTTAAGAAACAGAACCGTAATCCTAATCCTGCTGGGAACCGAATTAAGAATGGGAATCCTTCAAAGGCCCCAATGCAACAGCAACCACCACCACCGCCACCTAGAAATGATGCTGGTAATCCTTTCCTGTGTTTCAACTGTGGAAAGCCAGGTCATATGGCAAAGAGGTGTAGGAACAAGGCTAAACCTGGTGCATCCAATGCACAGGCTAACCTGACTGATGAGTTTGTTGCTATGATTGTTGAACTCAATATGGTTGGTGGGACTGATGGCTGGTGGGTGGATACTGGTGCCTCTCGCCATGTTTGCTATGATCGTGCTATGTTTAAAACATACACGCCTGCTGATAACAAGAAAGTGTTGTTGGGAGATGCTCACACCACTAATGTTGCTGGTATTGGTGATGTGGAGCTGAACTTCACCTCTGGAAAGACTCTGATTCTGAAAGATGTTATGCATGCTCCTGAGATTAGGAAGAATCTTGTTTCTGGTTATCTTTTGAATAAGGCTGGGTTTAATCAGGTTATAGGGGCAGATTTGTACACCATCTCTAAGAATGGTATTTTTGTTGGGAAGGGTTATGCAACTGATGGCATGTTTAAATTGAATGTTGAAATGAATAATAATTCTCCTTCTGTTTATTTTTTGTGTGATTTTAATTTATGGCATGCTAGACTTTGTCACGTAAATAAGCGTTCGATTGTTAATTTAAGTAACTTAGGATTAATTCCGAAATTAAGTTTAAATGAACAAGAAAAATGTGAATTTTGCAGTCAAGCTAAAATAACGAAAAAGTCTCATAAATCAGTAGTTAGAGAATCCGAACCATTTGATTTAATACATTCAGATATTTGTGAACTTGACGGAACTTTAACTAGAAATGGGAAACGTTACTTTATAACTTTTATTGATGACTGCTCTGATTACACGTATGTATATCTTATGAAAAATAAAAGTGAAGCATTTGATATGTTTAAAGTTTTTGTGGCCGAGATTGAAAATCAATACGGTAGTAAAATTAAGAAGTTTCGTAGTGATAGAGGAACTGAATATAATTCTAGTTTATGTATTGAATTTTATAAACAACACGGAATTATACATGAAATGACTGCACCATATTCTCCTGAAATGAATGGTAAAGCAGAAAGGAAAAATAGAACTCTCACTGAGTTAGTTGTTGCTATTATGTTAAATACCGGCGCTGCAAACCACTGGTGGGGGGAAATTATTTTGACTGTTTGTTATGTTCTGAATAGAGTTCCCAAGTCAAAAATGATGATATCTCCATATGAGATATTAAAGAAAAGACAACCAAACTTGTCTTATTTAAGAACTTGGGGATGCTTGGCTTATGTCAGAATTCCGGACCCGAAGCGAGTTAAACTCGCTAGTCGAGCCTATGAATGCATATTCATTGGGTATGCTGCAAACAGTAAAGCATATAGATTTTATGATCTAAATGCAAAAGTCATCATAGAATCAAATGATGCTGAATTTTATGAAAATAGATTTCCTTTCAAATCAAGAAACAGTGGGGGCAACGAAAATAGTGGGGGCACCCAAACGAGTCACACTCCTGTGATAACAGATTCTGAAAGCAATGACAAAATAGAACCAGTACTTCGAAGAAGTAAACGAGCAAGAATTGCTAAAGAATATGGACCAGAATTTAAGTCCTATATGATAGAAGAAGATCCAGCAAATCTTCAAGAAGCCTTGTCATCTCTGGATGCAGATTTATGGCAAGAAGCTATTAATGATGAGATGGATTCTTTAGAATCCAATCAGACTTGGCATTTGGTAGACTTGCCGCCTGGATGCAAACCAATTGGTTGTAAATGGGTTTTGAAAAAGAAACTAAAACCTGATGGTACAGTTGATAAATACAAGGCTCGCCTTGTAGCCAAGGGTTTTAGACAAAGAGAAAATATAGATTTCTTCGACACTTTTTCTCCGGTCACGAGAATCACATCCATAAGGGTACTAATCGCAATTGCTTCCGTTTATAATTTATTAGTACACCAGATGGATGTGAAAACCGCTTTTTTAAATGGTGACTTAGAAGAAGAAATCTATATGGAACAACCAGAGGGTTTTGTAGTACACGGGCAAGAGAATAAGGTTTGTAAATTAGATAAGTCATTATATGGACTTAAACAAGCTCCTAAGCAATGGCATGAAAAATTTGACAACTTAATTATATCAAATGGATATAATGTGAATGAAAGTGACAAATGCATTTATTATAAATCTGAAAATGGCATTTGCACTATCATATGTCTATATGTGGATGACTTACTAATATTTGGATCAAACCTTTCTGCCATAGATGAAGTAAAGTCATTGTTGTGTAACAACTTTGATATGAAGGATCTCGGAGAAGCGAGTGTAATTCTCGGGATCAAGATCACTAGGTCTGAAAGTGGGATATCTCTGGATCAATCTCACTATGTGGAAAAGATTTTAAGAAAATATGAATATTTTGACTGTAAACCTGCAAGCACCCCTTACGATCACAGTGTAAAACTTTTTAAGAACACTGGTGAAGGTGTTAGACAAAATGAATATGCGAGCATCATTGGTAGTCTTAGGTATGCCACTGATTGTACTAGACCCGACATTGCCTATGTCGTGGGATTGTTGTGCAGGTTCACTAGTAGACCTAGTAATGAGCATTGGCAAGCTATTGAGAGAGTCATGAGATACTTGAAAAAGACCATGAATCTCGGTTTACACTATAAGAGATTTCCAGCTGTACTTGAAGGATATTGTGATGCTGATTGGAACACCTTATCAGATGATTCCAAAGCTACAAGTGGCTATATATTTAGTATAGCAGGAGGAGCAGTATCCTGGAAATCAAAGAAACAGACCATATTGGCACAATCCACTATGAAGTCTGAAATGATAGCACTAGCTAATGCTAGTGAAGAAGCAAGTTGGTTGAGATGCTTACTTGCTGAGATTCCCTTGTGGGAAAAACCTATGCCAGCTGTGTTGATCCACTGCGATAGTACCGCGGCTATTGCAAAAATTGAGAACCGTTACTATAACGGTAAAAGACGTCAAATTAGAAGGAAACACAGCACCGTGAGAGATTTCATCAGTAAGGGTGCTGTGAGAGTGGATCATGTACGCAGTAATGATAACATAGCAGATCCTTTGACGAAAGGATTGGCTAGAGAGAAAGTCTTAAACACATCTATTAAGATCGGACTAATGCCTATGAATTGACATGATGGTAACCCAACCTAAACGACTGGAGATCCCAAGAATTAGGTTACAATGGGTAAACAACAAGTTGTGTACAATTAAAGTTGATCATGCTTATGTAAGGTGAGCATGAATCCTGAAGCGACAGGTTGAGATAATAGAAACTCTTAATGATGTCTATACTCTATATGAGTGAAGTACCAAGCTACAGGAGTACTTCTTATAGACTCACCTATGTGAATGTGGAACTGAGGCCGGTACCTATGGAATTTTGAGGCAGAATTCCTAGAGCATTCATGAGACCGGGATAGTCGTGCAGGGCCATAAAAGCACGGGCTAATTGAATACACCCTAAAGAGAAAGGTTGTGTGCAGGTTAGAGGAAAAGCTGAGATAGAGTTCAAGACATGTGTCACTCTTGTTAGATCAGACTCTTACTTGCTACGTAAAGGTTCAAGTCGTAGACACCTTTGCTTATGCACAATTTTTCAGAAACGTTTGACGTTACTTCTAAACAACTCTTCTAAATTCAAGTGGGGGATTGTTGGAAATTAAGTGGAAATGATGAAAAAAATTGAACTTGGTATGTTGAGAACATTACAAACATTAAGGTGTGAGTAGTGTGAATTTGAAAAGTTGTTAAGTCCCACATTGGTGGGACTTAAGACTTTGATAGTGTTTATATACTAATTCTTCACTCTAAGGGTGTGCCCTTAGGGGTATAGAATTTTTTGAACGGGGAAGAATGCAAGCAACATAGACCATCACACGCGCGCGCCGCCGTCCGGCCGGATCGGATCGGATCTGGGCCTTGGGCTTGCTTGTGTGATGCATTATTTTTTAGTGACTGAAAAATATTAATTAATATTTATTTGTTGCATTTCTTAAACGTTAGAGGAAAAAGAACACATGGAAAATGTGTATTGAACCAAGTCAATAAAACGGTTTAATTCAAATCCGTTTCAGTCTGATCCATGATTCAACTGCCTTCCCACGTTTCATTGATTTTCGGTTTTTGATTGAGTCCATTACTTGGTCAAAACCGCTCCACTACTTCCTAATTTTCAGAAGCTTAGCTTTTCTATATATTGGCTTTCTGTTTCATCAGAAAGTACACAATTCAAAAACTCAGAAAAAATTCTCTCTGCAATTTTTCTTCACAAAATATATTATCATTCTGTTGCTGCTTAGACTGGAATTTAATTCCATACGAATTGGTCTAATCGACCAATATTAGAGAGTGATTCTTGTGATCACTGAAGGGTGTAATTCTGACCAATTTATACAGTGCAGTATAAATTCGGTAATTTTTAAGAACTGAGCTGTTTTATCCTGGAGCGTTCGTGGTAAATACGACTGCTTGCACAATTACGCAGTACCCCGAAACGTCTTAAAGAAAGCGACCTGGTCGTGACTCAGCTAGTAAATTTCGATTCGGTTTTCATTGGCAATTGGTTTTCAAAACTGTTTTTTTAAAAAACTCTGTTTACAACAATTTTAAGACGTATTCTGTACTGCTGCCATGTCGACCGAACAATTTACTATCGATACTACTAGTGCTTCTGACAAACCTTTCAAATTTGAAGGCGCTCACTTCAATCGTTGGCAACAAAAAATGTTTTTCTTTCTGACTTTGAAAAAAGTTGTCAACGTCCTGACTGATGAGATGCCTGTTGTTCCTGTGATTTCTGTCACGAACAATGAAAGCACTAGCAGTAAACAGCCTGTGACTGATAAAGATGCTGCTGAAAAAACTGATGCATCTACTCAGGCTACGGATAACTTACAGCTCCGTAAAGAATTACTGTTATGGAAAGAACATGATTATCTTTGCAAAAATCATATTCTTAATGGATTGGCAGACGATCTGTATGATTATTACAGTAAGTGTGCTACTGCTAGGGAGGTTTGGGAAGCATTAAAGAAGAAGTATGATACTGAAGAAGCTGGTGTCAAGAAGTATGTTGTTAGCCGCTACCTGAGGTATCAGATGGTGGATGAAAAGTCTGTTGAGGTGCAGTCTCATGAGTTGCAGAGGATTGCTCACGAAATCATTAATGAAGGTATGCCTCTTGATGAACAATTTCAGATTGCTGTGATGATTGACAAACTGCCCCCAGGTTGGAAAGATTTCAAAAACACTCTCCGACATGAAAGAAAAGAATTTTCTATTGAGAGCCTGATTACTAGCCTGAGGATTGAGGAAGAGTCTAGGAGACAAGATCAGAAAGATGAAGTCTTAGTTGTTTCTAACAACAAAAAGAAATTCGGTTTTGGTGCGGTTCTGAAGCCTACGGGCAAACCACTTAAGAAACAGAACCGTAATCCTAATCCTGCTGGGAACCGAATTAAGAATGGGAATCCTTCAAAGGCCCCAATGCAACAGCAACCACCACCACCGCCACCTAGAAATGATGCTGGTAATCCTTTCCTGTGTTTCAACTGTGGAAAGCCAGGTCATATGGCAAAGAGGTGTAGGAACAAGGCTAAACCTGGTGCATCCAATGCACAGGCTAACCTGACTGATGAGTTTGTTGCTATGATTGTTGAACTCAATATGGTTGGTGGGACTGATGGCTGGTGGGTGGATACTGGTGCCTCTCGCCATGTTTGCTATGATCGTGCTATGTTTAAAACATACACGCCTGCTGATAACAAGAAAGTGTTGTTGGGAGATGCTCACACCACTAATGTTGCTGGTATTGGTGATGTGGAGCTGAACTTCACCTCTGGAAAGACTCTGATTCTGAAAGATGTTATGCATGCTCCTGAGATTAGGAAGAATCTTGTTTCTGGTTATCTTTTGAATAAGGCTGGGTTTAATCAGGTTATAGGGGCAGATTTGTACACCATCTCTAAGAATGGTATTTTTGTTGGGAAGGGTTATGCAACTGATGGCATGTTTAAATTGAATGTTGAAATGAATAATAATTCTCCTTCTGTTTATTTTTTGTGTGATTTTAATTTATGGCATGCTAGACTTTGTCACGTAAATAAGCGTTCGATTGTTAATTTAAGTAACTTAGGATTAATTCCGAAATTAAGTTTAAATGAACAAGAAAAATGTGAATTTTGCAGTCAAGCTAAAATAACGAAAAAGTCTCATAAATCAGTAGTTAGAGAATCCGAACCATTTGATTTAATACATTCAGATATTTGTGAACTTGACGGAACTTTAACTAGAAATGGGAAACGTTACTTTATAACTTTTATTGATGACTGCTCTGATTACACGTATGTATATCTTATGAAAAATAAAAGTGAAGCATTTGATATGTTTAAAGTTTTTGTGGCCGAGATTGAAAATCAATACGGTAGTAAAATTAAGAAGTTTCGTAGTGATAGAGGAACTGAATATAATTCTAGTTTATGTATTGAATTTTATAAACAACACGGAATTATACATGAAATGACTGCACCATATTCTCCTGAAATGAATGGTAAAGCAGAAAGGAAAAATAGAACTCTCACTGAGTTAGTTGTTGCTATTATGTTAAATACCGGCGCTGCAAACCACTGGTGGGGGGAAATTATTTTGACTGTTTGTTATGTTCTGAATAGAGTTCCCAAGTCAAAAATGATGATATCTCCATATGAGATATTAAAGAAAAGACAACCAAACTTGTCTTATTTAAGAACTTGGGGATGCTTGGCTTATGTCAGAATTCCGGACCCGAAGCGAGTTAAACTCGCTAGTCGAGCCTATGAATGCATATTCATTGGGTATGCTGCAAACAGTAAAGCATATAGATTTTATGATCTAAATGCAAAAGTCATCATAGAATCAAATGATGCTGAATTTTATGAAAATAGATTTCCTTTCAAATCAAGAAACAGTGGGGGCAACGAAAATAGTGGGGGCACCCAAACGAGTCACACTCCTGTGATAACAGATTCTGAAAGCAATGACAAAATAGAACCAGTACTTCGAAGAAGTAAACGAGCAAGAATTGCTAAAGAATATGGACCAGAATTTAAGTCCTATATGATAGAAGAAGATCCAGCAAATCTTCAAGAAGCCTTGTCATCTCTGGATGCAGATTTATGGCAAGAAGCTATTAATGATGAGATGGATTCTTTAGAATCCAATCAGACTTGGCATTTGGTAGACTTGCCGCCTGGATGCAAACCAATTGGTTGTAAATGGGTTTTGAAAAAGAAACTAAAACCTGATGGTACAGTTGATAAATACAAGGCTCGCCTTGTAGCCAAGGGTTTTAGACAAAGAGAAAATATAGATTTCTTCGACACTTTTTCTCCGGTCACGAGAATCACATCCATAAGGGTACTAATCGCAATTGCTTCCGTTTATAATTTATTAGTACACCAGATGGATGTGAAAACCGCTTTTTTAAATGGTGACTTAGAAGAAGAAATCTATATGGAACAACCAGAGGGTTTTGTAGTACACGGGCAAGAGAATAAGGTTTGTAAATTAGATAAGTCATTATATGGACTTAAACAAGCTCCTAAGCAATGGCATGAAAAATTTGACAACTTAATTATATCAAATGGATATAATGTGAATGAAAGTGACAAATGCATTTATTATAAATCTGAAAATGGCATTTGCACTATCATATGTCTATATGTGGATGACTTACTAATATTTGGATCAAACCTTTCTGCCATAGATGAAGTAAAGTCATTGTTGTGTAACAACTTTGATATGAAGGATCTCGGAGAAGCGAGTGTAATTCTCGGGATCAAGATCACTAGGTCTGAAAGTGGGATATCTCTGGATCAATCTCACTATGTGGAAAAGATTTTAAGAAAATATGAATATTTTGACTGTAAACCTGCAAGCACCCCTTACGATCACAGTGTAAAACTTTTTAAGAACACTGGTGAAGGTGTTAGACAAAATGAATATGCGAGCATCATTGGTAGTCTTAGGTATGCCACTGATTGTACTAGACCCGACATTGCCTATGTCGTGGGATTGTTGTGCAGGTTCACTAGTAGACCTAGTAATGAGCATTGGCAAGCTATTGAGAGAGTCATGAGATACTTGAAAAAGACCATGAATCTCGGTTTACACTATAAGAGATTTCCAGCTGTACTTGAAGGATATTGTGATGCTGATTGGAACACCTTATCAGATGATTCCAAAGCTACAAGTGGCTATATATTTAGTATAGCAGGAGGAGCAGTATCCTGGAAATCAAAGAAACAGACCATATTGGCACAATCCACTATGAAGTCTGAAATGATAGCACTAGCTAATGCTAGTGAAGAAGCAAGTTGGTTGAGATGCTTACTTGCTGAGATTCCCTTGTGGGAAAAACCTATGCCAGCTGTGTTGATCCACTGCGATAGTACCGCGGCTATTGCAAAAATTGAGAACCGTTACTATAACGGTAAAAGACGTCAAATTAGAAGGAAACACAGCACCGTGAGAGATTTCATCAGTAAGGGTGCTGTGAGAGTGGATCATGTACGCAGTAATGATAACATAGCAGATCCTTTGACGAAAGGATTGGCTAGAGAGAAAGTCTTAAACACATCTATTAAGATCGGACTAATGCCTATGAATTGACATGATGGTAACCCAACCTAAACGACTGGAGATCCCAAGAATTAGGTTACAATGGGTAAACAACAAGTTGTGTACAATTAAAGTTGATCATGCTTATGTAAGGTGAGCATGAATCCTGAAGCGACAGGTTGAGATAATAGAAACTCTTAATGATGTCTATACTCTATATGAGTGAAGTACCAAGCTACAGGAGTACTTCTTATAGACTCACCTATGTGAATGTGGAACTGAGGCCGGTACCTATGGAATTTTGAGGCAGAATTCCTAGAGCATTCATGAGACCGGGATAGTCGTGCAGGGCCATAAAAGCACGGGCTAATTGAATACACCCTAAAGAGAAAGGTTGTGTGCAGGTTAGAGGAAAAGCTGAGATAGAGTTCAAGACATGTGTCACTCTTGTTAGATCAGACTCTTACTTGCTACGTAAAGGTTCAAGTCGTAGACACCTTTGCTTATGCACAATTTTTCAGAAACGTTTGACGTTACTTCTAAACAACTCTTCTAAATTCAAGTGGGGGATTGTTGGAAATTAAGTGGAAATGATGAAAAAAATTGAACTTGGTATGTTGAGAACATTACAAACATTAAGGTGTGAGTAGTGTGAATTTGAAAAGTTGTTAAGTCCCACATTGGTGGGACTTAAGACTTTGATAGTGTTTATATACTAATTCTTCACTCTAAGGGTGTGCCCTTAGGGGTATAGAATTTTTTGAACGGGGAAGAATGCAAGCAACATAGACCATCACACGCGCGCGCCGCCGTCCGGCCGGATCGGATCGGATCTGGGCCTTGGGCTTGCTTGTGTGATGCATTATTTTTTAGTGACTGAAAAATATTAATTAATATTTATTTGTTGCATTTCTTAAACGTTAGAGGAAAAAGAACACATGGAAAATGTGTATTGAACCAAGTCAATAAAACGGTTTAATTCAAATCCGTTTCAGTCTGATCCATGATTCAACTGCCTTCCCACGTTTCATTGATTTTCGGTTTTTGATTGAGTCCATTACTTGGTCAAAACCGCTCCACTACTTCCTAATTTTCAGAAGCTTAGCTTTTCTATATATTGGCTTTCTGTTTCATCAGAAAGTACACAATTCAAAAACTCAGAAAAAATTCTCTCTGCAATTTTTCTTCACAAAATATATTATCATTCTGTTGCTGCTTAGACTGGAATTTAATTCCATACGAATTGGTCTAATCGACCAATATTAGAGAGTGATTCTTGTGATCACTGAAGGGTGTAATTCTGACCAATTTATACAGTGCAGTATAAATTCGGTAATTTTTAAGAACTGAGCTGTTTTATCCTGGAGCGTTCGTGGTAAATACGACTGCTTGCACAATTACGCAGTACCCCGAAACGTCTTAAAGAAAGCGACCTGGTCGTGACTCAGCTAGTAAATTTCGATTCGGTTTTCATTGGCAATTGGTTTTCAAAACTGTTTTTTTAAAAAACTCTGTTTACAACAATTTTAAGACGTATTCTGTACTGCTGCCATGTCGACCGAACAATTTACTATCGATACTACTAGTGCTTCTGACAAACCTTTCAAATTTGAAGGCGCTCACTTCAATCGTTGGCAACAAAAAATGTTTTTCTTTCTGACTTTGAAAAAAGTTGTCAACGTCCTGACTGATGAGATGCCTGTTGTTCCTGTGATTTCTGTCACGAACAATGAAAGCACTAGCAGTAAACAGCCTGTGACTGATAAAGATGCTGCTGAAAAAACTGATGCATCTACTCAGGCTACGGATAACTTACAGCTCCGTAAAGAATTACTGTTATGGAAAGAACATGATTATCTTTGCAAAAATCATATTCTTAATGGATTGGCAGACGATCTGTATGATTATTACAGTAAGTGTGCTACTGCTAGGGAGGTTTGGGAAGCATTAAAGAAGAAGTATGATACTGAAGAAGCTGGTGTCAAGAAGTATGTTGTTAGCCGCTACCTGAGGTATCAGATGGTGGATGAAAAGTCTGTTGAGGTGCAGTCTCATGAGTTGCAGAGGATTGCTCACGAAATCATTAATGAAGGTATGCCTCTTGATGAACAATTTCAGATTGCTGTGATGATTGACAAACTGCCCCCAGGTTGGAAAGATTTCAAAAACACTCTCCGACATGAAAGAAAAGAATTTTCTATTGAGAGCCTGATTACTAGCCTGAGGATTGAGGAAGAGTCTAGGAGACAAGATCAGAAAGATGAAGTCTTAGTTGTTTCTAACAACAAAAAGAAATTCGGTTTTGGTGCGGTTCTGAAGCCTACGGGCAAACCACTTAAGAAACAGAACCGTAATCCTAATCCTGCTGGGAACCGAATTAAGAATGGGAATCCTTCAAAGGCCCCAATGCAACAGCAACCACCACCACCGCCACCTAGAAATGATGCTGGTAATCCTTTCCTGTGTTTCAACTGTGGAAAGCCAGGTCATATGGCAAAGAGGTGTAGGAACAAGGCTAAACCTGGTGCATCCAATGCACAGGCTAACCTGACTGATGAGTTTGTTGCTATGATTGTTGAACTCAATATGGTTGGTGGGACTGATGGCTGGTGGGTGGATACTGGTGCCTCTCGCCATGTTTGCTATGATCGTGCTATGTTTAAAACATACACGCCTGCTGATAACAAGAAAGTGTTGTTGGGAGATGCTCACACCACTAATGTTGCTGGTATTGGTGATGTGGAGCTGAACTTCACCTCTGGAAAGACTCTGATTCTGAAAGATGTTATGCATGCTCCTGAGATTAGGAAGAATCTTGTTTCTGGTTATCTTTTGAATAAGGCTGGGTTTAATCAGGTTATAGGGGCATATTTGTACACCATCTCTAAGAATGGTATTTTTGTTGGGAAGGGTTATGCAACTGATGGCATGTTTAAATTGAATGTTGAAATGAATAATAATTCTCCTTCTGTTTATTTTTTGTGTGATTTTAATTTATGGCATGCTAGACTTTGTCACGTAAATAAGCGTTCGATTGTTAATTTAAGTAACTTAGGATTAATTCCGAAATTAAGTTTAAATGAACAAGAAAAATGTGAATTTTGCAGTCAAGCTAAAATAACGAAAAAGTCTCATAAATCAGTAGTTAGAGAATCCGAACCATTTGATTTAATACATTCAGATATTTGTGAACTTGACGGAACTTTAACTAGAAATGGGAAACGTTACTTTATAACTTTTATTGATGACTGCTCTGATTACACGTATGTATATCTTATGAAAAATAAAAGTGAAGCATTTGATATGTTTAAAGTTTTTGTGGCCGAGATTGAAAATCAATACGGTAGTAAAATTAAGAAGTTTCGTAGTGATAGAGGAACTGAATATAATTCTAGTTTATGTATTGAATTTTATAAACAACACGGAATTATACATGAAATGACTGCACCATATTCTCCTGAAATGAATGGTAAAGCAGAAAGGAAAAATAGAACTCTCACTGAGTTAGTTGTTGCTATTATGTTAAATACCGGCGCTGCAAACCACTGGTGGGGGGAAATTATTTTGACTGTTTGTTATGTTCTGAATAGAGTTCCCAAGTCAAAAATGATGATATCTCCATATGAGATATTAAAGAAAAGACAACCAAACTTGTCTTATTTAAGAACTTGGGGATGCTTGGCTTATGTCAGAATTCCGGACCCGAAGCGAGTTAAACTCGCTAGTCGAGCCTATGAATGCATATTCATTGGGTATGCTGCAAACAGTAAAGCATATAGATTTTATGATCTAAATGCAAAAGTCATCATAGAATCAAATGATGCTGAATTTTATGAAAATAGATTTCCTTTCAAATCAAGAAACAGTGGGGGCAACGAAAATAGTGGGGGCACCCAAACGAGTCACACTCCTGTGATAACAGATTCTGAAAGCAATGACAAAATAGAACCAGTACTTCGAAGAAGTAAACGAGCAAGAATTGCTAAAGAATATGGACCAGAATTTAAGTCCTATATGATAGAAGAAGATCCAGCAAATCTTCAAGAAGCCTTGTCATCTCTGGATGCAGATTTATGGCAAGAAGCTATTAATGATGAGATGGATTATTTAGAATCCAATCAGACTTGGCATTTGGTAGACTTGCCGCCTGGATGCAAACCAATTGGTTGTAAATGGGTTTTGAAAAAGAAACTAAAACCTGATGGTACAGTTGATAAATACAAGGCTCGCCTTGTAGCCAAGGGTTTTAGACAAAGAGAAAATATAGATTTCTTCGACACTTTTTCTCCGGTCACGAGAATCACATCCATAAGGGTACTAATCGCAATTGCTTCCGTTTATAATTTATTAGTACACCAGATGGATGTGAAAACCGCTTTTTTAAATGGTGACTTAGAAGAAGAAATCTATATGGAACAACCAGAGGGTTTTGTAGTACACGGGCAAGAGAATAAGGTTTGTAAATTAGATAAGTCATTATATGGACTTAAACAAGCTCCTAAGCAATGGCATGAAAAATTTGACAACTTAATTATATCAAATGGATATAATGTGAATGAAAGTGACAAATGCATTTATTATAAATCTGAAAATGGCATTTGCACTATCATATGTCTATATGTGGATGACTTACTAATATTTGGATCAAACCTTTCTGCCATAGATGAAGTAAAGTCATTGTTGTGTAACAACTTTGATATGAAGGATCTCGGAGAAGCGAGTGTAATTCTCGGGATCAAGATCACTAGGTCTGAAAGTGGGATATCTCTGGATCAATCTCACTATGTGGAAAAGATTTTAAGAAAATATGAATATTTTGACTGTAAACCTGCAAGCACCCCTTACGATCACAGTGTAAAACTTTTTAAGAACACTGGTGAAGGTGTTAGACAAAATGAATATGCGAGCATCATTGGTAGTCTTAGGTATGCCACTGATTGTACTAGACCCGACATTGCCTATGTCGTGGGATTGTTGTGCAGGTTCACTAGTAGACCTAGTAATGAGCATTGGCAAGCTATTGAGAGAGTCATGAGATACTTGAAAAAGACCATGAATCTCGGTTTACACTATAAGAGATTTCCAGCTGTACTTGAAGGATATTGTGATGCTGATTGGAACACCTTATCAGATGATTCCAAAGCTACAAGTGGCTATATATTTAGTATAGCAGGAGGAGCAGTATCCTGGAAATCAAAGAAACAGACCATATTGGCACAATCCACTATGAAGTCTGAAATGATAGCACTAGCTAATGCTAGTGAAGAAGCAAGTTGGTTGAGATGCTTACTTGCTGAGATTCCCTTGTGGGAAAAACCTATGCCAGCTGTGTTGATCCACTGCGATAGTACCGCGGCTATTGCAAAAATTGAGAACCGTTACTATAACGGTAAAAGACGTCAAATTAGAAGGAAACACAGCACCGTGAGAGATTTCATCAGTAAGGGTGCTGTGAGAGTGAATCATGTACGCAGTAATGATAACATAGCAGATCCTTTGACGAAAGGATTGGCTAGAGAGAAAGTCTTAAACACATCTATTAAGATCGGACTAATGCCTATGAATTGACATGATGGTAACCCAACCTAAACGACTGGAGATCCCAAGAATTAGGTTACAATGGGTAAACAACAAGTTGTGTACAATTAAAGTTGATCATGCTTATGTAAGGTGAGCATGAATCCTGAAGCGACAGGTTGAGATAATAGAAACTCTTAATGATGTCTATACTCTATATGAGTGAAGTACCAAGCTACAGGAGTACTTCTTATAGACTCACCTATGTGAATGTGGAACTGAGGCCGGTACCTATGGAATTTTGAGGCAGAATTCCTAGAGCATTCATGAGACCGGGATAGTCGTGCAGGGCCATAAAAGCACGGGCTAATTGAATACACCCTAAAGAGAAAGGTTGTGTGCAGGTTAGAGGAAAAGCTGAGATAGAGTTCAAGACATGTGTCACTCTTGTTAGATCAGACTCTTACTTGCTACGTAAAGGTTCAAGTCGTAGACACCTTTGCTTATGCACAATTTTTCAGAAACGTTTGACGTTACTTCTAAACAACTCTTCTAAATTCAAGTGGGGGATTGTTGGAAATTAAGTGGAAATGATGAAAAAAATTGAACTTGGTATGTTGAGAACATTACAAACATTAAGGTGTGAGTAGTGTGAATTTGAAAAGTTGTTAAGTCCCACATTGGTGGGACTTAAGACTTTGATAGTGTTTATATACTAATTCTTCACTCTAAGGGTGTGCCCTTAGGGGTATAGAATTTTTTGAACGGGGAAGAATGCAAGCAACATAGACCATCACACGCGCGCGCCGCCGTCCGGCCGGATCGGATCGGATCTGGGCCTTGGGCTTGCTTGTGTGATGCATTATTTTTTAGTGACTGAAAAATATTAATTAATATTTATTTGTTGCATTTCTTAAACGTTAGAGGAAAAAGAACACATGGAAAATGTGTATTGAACCAAGTCAATAAAACGGTTTAATTCAAATCCGTTTCAGTCTGATCCATGATTCAACTGCCTTCCCACGTTTCATTGATTTTCGGTTTTTGATTGAGTCCATTACTTGGTCAAAACCGCTCCACTACTTCCTAATTTTCAGAAGCTTAGCTTTTCTATATATTGGCTTTCTGTTTCATCAGAAAGTACACAATTCAAAAACTCAGAAAAAATTCTCTCTGCAATTTTTCTTCACAAAATATATTATCATTCTGTTGCTGCTTAGACTGGAATTTAATTCCATACGAATTGGTCTAATCGACCAATATTAGAGAGTGATTCTTGTGATCACTGAAGGGTGTAATTCTGACCAATTTATACAGTGCAGTATAAATTCGGTAATTTTTAAGAACTGAGCTGTTTTATCCTGGAGCGTTCGTGGTAAATACGACTGCTTGCACAATTACGCAGTACCCCGAAACGTCTTAAAGAAAGCGACCTGGTCGTGACTCAGCTAGTAAATTTCGATTCGGTTTTCATTGGCAATTGGTTTTCAAAACTGTTTTTTTAAAAAACTCTGTTTACAACAATTTTAAGACGTATTCTGTACTGCTGCCATGTCGACCGAACAATTTACTATCGATACTACTAGTGCTTCTGACAAACCTTTCAAATTTGAAGGCGCTCACTTCAATCGTTGGCAACAAAAAATGTTTTTCTTTCTGACTTTGAAAAAAGTTGTCAACGTCCTGACTGATGAGATGCCTGTTGTTCCTGTGATTTCTGTCACGAACAATGAAAGCACTAGCAGTAAACAGCCTGTGACTGATAAAGATGCTGCTGAAAAAACTGATGCATCTACTCAGGCTACGGATAACTTACAGCTCCGTAAAGAATTACTGTTATGGAAAGAACATGATTATCTTTGCAAAAATCATATTCTTAATGGATTGGCAGACGATCTGTATGATTATTACAGTAAGTGTGCTACTGCTAGGGAGGTTTGGGAAGCATTAAAGAAGAAGTATGATACTGAAGAAGCTGGTGTCAAGAAGTATGTTGTTAGCCGCTACCTGAGGTATCAGATGGTGGATGAAAAGTCTGTTGAGGTGCAGTCTCATGAGTTGCAGAGGATTGCTCACGAAATCATTAATGAAGGTATGCCTCTTGATGAACAATTTCAGATTGCTGTGATGATTGACAAACTGCCCCCAGGTTGGAAAGATTTCAAAAACACTCTCCGACATGAAAGAAAAGAATTTTCTATTGAGAGCCTGATTACTAGCCTGAGGATTGAGGAAGAGTCTAGGAGACAAGATCAGAAAGATGAAGTCTTAGTTGTTTCTAACAACAAAAAGAAATTCGGTTTTGGTGCGGTTCTGAAGCCTACGGGCAAACCACTTAAGAAACAGAACCGTAATCCTAATCCTGCTGGGAACCGAATTAAGAATGGGAATCCTTCAAAGGCCCCAATGCAACAGCAACCACCACCACCGCCACCTAGAAATGATGCTGGTAATCCTTTCCTGTGTTTCAACTGTGGAAAGCCAGGTCATATGGCAAAGAGGTGTAGGAACAAGGCTAAACCTGGTGCATCCAATGCACAGGCTAACCTGACTGATGAGTTTGTTGCTATGATTGTTGAACTCAATATGGTTGGTGGGACTGATGGCTGGTGGGTGGATACTGGTGCCTCTCGCCATGTTTGCTATGATCGTGCTATGTTTAAAACATACACGCCTGCTGATAACAAGAAAGTGTTGTTGGGAGATGCTCACACCACTAATGTTGCTGGTATTGGTGATGTGGAGCTGAACTTCACCTCTGGAAAGACTCTGATTCTGAAAGATGTTATGCATGCTCCTGAGATTAGGAAGAATCTTGTTTCTGGTTATCTTTTGAATAAGGCTGGGTTTAATCAGGTTATAGGGGCAGATTTGTACACCATCTCTAAGAATGGTATTTTTGTTGGGAAGGGTTATGCAACTGATGGCATGTTTAAATTGAATGTTGAAATGAATAATAATTCTCCTTCTGTTTATTTTTTGTGTGATTTTAATTTATGGCATGCTAGACTTTGTCACGTAAATAAGCGTTCGATTGTTAATTTAAGTAACTTAGGATTAATTCCGAAATTAAGTTTAAATGAACAAGAAAAATGTGAATTTTGCAGTCAAGCTAAAATAACGAAAAAGTCTCATAAATCAGTAGTTAGAGAATCCGAACCATTTGATTTAATACATTCAGATATTTGTGAACTTGACGGAACTTTAACTAGAAATGGGAAACGTTACTTTATAACTTTTATTGATGACTGCTCTGATTACACGTATGTATATCTTATGAAAAATAAAAGTGAAGCATTTGATATGTTTAAAGTTTTTGTGGCCGAGATTGAAAATCAATACGGTAGTAAAATTAAGAAGTTTCGTAGTGATAGAGGAACTGAATATAATTCTAGTTTATGTATTGAATTTTATAAACAACACGGAATTATACATGAAATGACTGCACCATATTCTCCTGAAATGAATGGTAAAGCAGAAAGGAAAAATAGAACTCTCACTGAGTTAGTTGTTGCTATTATGTTAAATACCGGCGCTGCAAACCACTGGTGGGGGGAAATTATTTTGACTGTTTGTTATGTTCTGAATAGAGTTCCCAAGTCAAAAATGATGATATCTCCATATGAGATATTAAAGAAAAGACAACCAAACTTGTCTTATTTAAGAACTTGGGGATGCTTGGCTTATGTCAGAATTCCGGACCCGAAGCGAGTTAAACTCGCTAGTCGAGCCTATGAATGCATATTCATTGGGTATGCTGCAAACAGTAAAGCATATAGATTTTATGATCTAAATGCAAAAGTCATCATAGAATCAAATGATGCTGAATTTTATGAAAATAGATTTCCTTTCAAATCAAGAAACAGTGGGGGCAACGAAAATAGTGGGGGCACCCAAACGAGTCACACTCCTGTGATAACAGATTCTGAAAGCAATGACAAAATAGAACCAGTACTTCGAAGAAGTAAACGAGCAAGAATTGCTAAAGAATATGGACCAGAATTTAAGTCCTATATGATAGAAGAAGATCCAGCAAATCTTCAAGAAGCCTTGTCATCTCTGGATGCAGATTTATGGCAAGAAGCTATTAATGATGAGATGGATTCTTTAGAATCCAATCAGACTTGGCATTTGGTAGACTTGCCGCCTGGATGCAAACCAATTGGTTGTAAATGGGTTTTGAAAAAGAAACTAAAACCTGATGGTACAGTTGATAAATACAAGGCTCGCCTTGTAGCCAAGGGTTTTAGACAAAGAGAAAATATAGATTTCTTCGACACTTTTTCTCCGGTCACGAGAATCACATCCATAAGGGTACTAATCGCAATTGCTTCCGTTTATAATTTATTAGTACACCAGATGGATGTGAAAACCGCTTTTTTAAATGGTGACTTAGAAGAAGAAATCTATATGGAACAACCAGAGGGTTTTGTAGTACACGGGCAAGAGAATAAGGTTTGTAAATTAGATAAGTCATTATATGGACTTAAACAAGCTCCTAAGCAATGGCATGAAAAATTTGACAACTTAATTATATCAAATGGATATAATGTGAATGAAAGTGACAAATGCATTTATTATAAATCTGAAAATGGCATTTGCACTATCATATGTCTATATGTGGATGACTTACTAATATTTGGATCAAACCTTTCTGCCATAGATGAAGTAAAGTCATTGTTGTGTAACAACTTTGATATGAAGGATCTCGGAGAAGCGAGTGTAATTCTCGGGATCAAGATCACTAGGTCTGAAAGTGGGATATCTCTGGATCAATCTCACTATGTGGAAAAGATTTTAAGAAAATATGAATATTTTGACTGTAAACCTGCAAGCACCCCTTACGATCACAGTGTAAAACTTTTTAAGAACACTGGTGAAGGTGTTAGACAAAATGAATATGCGAGCATCATTGGTAGTCTTAGGTATGCCACTGATTGTACTAGACCCGACATTGCCTATGTCGTGGGATTGTTGTGCAGGTTCACTAGTAGACCTAGTAATGAGCATTGGCAAGCTATTGAGAGAGTCATGAGATACTTGAAAAAGACCATGAATCTCGGTTTACACTATAAGAGATTTCCAGCTGTACTTGAAGGATATTGTGATGCTGATTGGAACACCTTATCAGATGATTCCAAAGCTACAAGTGGCTATATATTTAGTATAGCAGGAGGAGCAGTATCCTGGAAATCAAAGAAACAGACCATATTGGCACAATCCACTATGAAGTCTGAAATGATAGCACTAGCTAATGCTAGTGAAGAAGCAAGTTGGTTGAGATGCTTACTTGCTGAGATTCCCTTGTGGGAAAAACCTATGCCAGCTGTGTTGATCCACTGCGATAGTACCGCGGCTATTGCAAAAATTGAGAACCGTTACTATAACGGTAAAAGACGTCAAATTAGAAGGAAACACAGCACCGTGAGAGATTTCATCAGTAAGGGTGCTGTGAGAGTGGATCATGTACGCAGTAATGATAACATAGCAGATCCTTTGACGAAAGGATTGGCTAGAGAGAAAGTCTTAAACACATCTATTAAGATCGGACTAATGCCTATGAATTGACATGATGGTAACCCAACCTAAACGACTGGAGATCCCAAGAATTAGGTTACAATGGGTAAACAACAAGTTGTGTACAATTAAAGTTGATCATGCTTATGTAAGGTGAGCATGAATCCTGAAGCGACAGGTTGAGATAATAGAAACTCTTAATGATGTCTATACTCTATATGAGTGAAGTACCAAGCTACAGGAGTACTTCTTATAGACTCACCTATGTGAATGTGGAACTGAGGCCGGTACCTATGGAATTTTGAGGCAGAATTCCTAGAGCATTCATGAGACCGGGATAGTCGTGCAGGGCCATAAAAGCACGGGCTAATTGAATACACCCTAAAGAGAAAGGTTGTGTGCAGGTTAGAGGAAAAGCTGAGATAGAGTTCAAGACATGTGTCACTCTTGTTAGATCAGACTCTTACTTGCTACGTAAAGGTTCAAGTCGTAGACACCTTTGCTTATGCACAATTTTTCAGAAACGTTTGACGTTACTTCTAAACAACTCTTCTAAATTCAAGTGGGGGATTGTTGGAAATTAAGTGGAAATGATGAAAAAAATTGAACTTGGTATGTTGAGAACATTACAAACATTAAGGTGTGAGTAGTGTGAATTTGAAAAGTTGTTAAGTCCCACATTGGTGGGACTTAAGACTTTGATAGTGTTTATATACTAATTCTTCACTCTAAGGGTGTGCCCTTAGGGGTATAGAATTTTTTGAACGGGGAAGAATGCAAGCAACATAGACCATCACACGCGCGCGCCGCCGTCCGGCCGGATCGGATCGGATCTGGGCCTTGGGCTTGCTTGTGTGATGCATTATTTTTTAGTGACTGAAAAATATTAATTAATATTTATTTGTTGCATTTCTTAAACGTTAGAGGAAAAAGAACACATGGAAAATGTGTATTGAACCAAGTCAATAAAACGGTTTAATTCAAATCCGTTTCAGTCTGATCCATGATTCAACTGCCTTCCCACGTTTCATTGATTTTCGGTTTTTGATTGAGTCCATTACTTGGTCAAAACCGCTCCACTACTTCCTAATTTTCAGAAGCTTAGCTTTTCTATATATTGGCTTTCTGTTTCATCAGAAAGTACACAATTCAAAAACTCAGAAAAAATTCTCTCTGCAATTTTTCTTCACAAAATATATTATCATTCTGTTGCTGCTTAGACTGGAATTTAATTCCATACGAATTGGTCTAATCGACCAATATTAGAGAGTGATTCTTGTGATCACTGAAGGGTGTAATTCTGACCAATTTATACAGTGCAGTATAAATTCGGTAATTTTTAAGAACTGAGCTGTTTTATCCTGGAGCGTTCGTGGTAAATACGACTGCTTGCACAATTACGCAGTACCCCGAAACGTCTTAAAGAAAGCGACCTGGTCGTGACTCAGCTAGTAAATTTCGATTCGGTTTTCATTGGCAATTGGTTTTCAAAACTGTTTTTTTAAAAAACTCTGTTTACAACAATTTTAAGACGTATTCTGTACTGCTGCCATGTCGACCGAACAATTTACTATCGATACTACTAGTGCTTCTGACAAACCTTTCAAATTTGAAGGCGCTCACTTCAATCGTTGGCAACAAAAAATGTTTTTCTTTCTGACTTTGAAAAAAGTTGTCAACGTCCTGACTGATGAGATGCCTGTTGTTCCTGTGATTTCTGTCACGAACAATGAAAGCACTAGCAGTAAACAGCCTGTGACTGATAAAGATGCTGCTGAAAAAACTGATGCATCTACTCAGGCTACGGATAACTTACAGCTCCGTAAAGAATTACTGTTATGGAAAGAACATGATTATCTTTGCAAAAATCATATTCTTAATGGATTGGCAGACGATCTGTATGATTATTACAGTAAGTGTGCTACTGCTAGGGAGGTTTGGGAAGCATTAAAGAAGAAGTATGATACTGAAGAAGCTGGTGTCAAGAAGTATGTTGTTAGCCGCTACCTGAGGTATCAGATGGTGGATGAAAAGTCTGTTGAGGTGCAGTCTCATGAGTTGCAGAGGATTGCTCACGAAATCATTAATGAAGGTATGCCTCTTGATGAACAATTTCAGATTGCTGTGATGATTGACAAACTGCCCCCAGGTTGGAAAGATTTCAAAAACACTCTCCGACATGAAAGAAAAGAATTTTCTATTGAGAGCCTGATTACTAGCCTGAGGATTGAGGAAGAGTCTAGGAGACAAGATCAGAAAGATGAAGTCTTAGTTGTTTCTAACAACAAAAAGAAATTCGGTTTTGGTGCGGTTCTGAAGCCTACGGGCAAACCACTTAAGAAACAGAACCGTAATCCTAATCCTGCTGGGAACCGAATTAAGAATGGGAATCCTTCAAAGGCCCCAATGCAACAGCAACCACCACCACCGCCACCTAGAAATGATGCTGGTAATCCTTTCCTGTGTTTCAACTGTGGAAAGCCAGGTCATATGGCAAAGAGGTGTAGGAACAAGGCTAAACCTGGTGCATCCAATGCACAGGCTAACCTGACTGATGAGTTTGTTGCTATGATTGTTGAACTCAATATGGTTGGTGGGACTGATGGCTGGTGGGTGGATACTGGTGCCTCTCGCCATGTTTGCTATGATCGTGCTATGTTTAAAACATACACGCCTGCTGATAACAAGAAAGTGTTGTTGGGAGATGCTCACACCACTAATGTTGCTGGTATTGGTGATGTGGAGCTGAACTTCACCTCTGGAAAGACTCTGATTCTGAAAGATGTTATGCATGCTCCTGAGATTAGGAAGAATCTTGTTTCTGGTTATCTTTTGAATAAGGCTGGGTTTAATCAGGTTATAGGGGCAGATTTGTACACCATCTCTAAGAATGGTATTTTTGTTGGGAAGGGTTATGCAACTGATGGCATGTTTAAATTGAATGTTGAAATGAATAATAATTCTCCTTCTGTTTATTTTTTGTGTGATTTTAATTTATGGCATGCTAGACTTTGTCACGTAAATAAGCGTTCGATTGTTAATTTAAGTAACTTAGGATTAATTCCGAAATTAAGTTTAAATGAACAAGAAAAATGTGAATTTTGCAGTCAAGCTAAAATAACGAAAAAGTCTCATAAATCAGTAGTTAGAGAATCCGAACCATTTGATTTAATACATTCAGATATTTGTGAACTTGACGGAACTTTAACTAGAAATGGGAAACGTTACTTTATAACTTTTATTGATGACTGCTCTGATTACACGTATGTATATCTTATGAAAAATAAAAGTGAAGCATTTGATATGTTTAAAGTTTTTGTGGCCGAGATTGAAAATCAATACGGTAGTAAAATTAAGAAGTTTCGTAGTGATAGAGGAACTGAATATAATTCTAGTTTATGTATTGAATTTTATAAACAACACGGAATTATACATGAAATGACTGCACCATATTCTCCTGAAATGAATGGTAAAGCAGAAAGGAAAAATAGAACTCTCACTGAGTTAGTTGTTGCTATTATGTTAAATACCGGCGCTGCAAACCACTGGTGGGGGGAAATTATTTTGACTGTTTGTTATGTTCTGAATAGAGTTCCCAAGTCAAAAATGATGATATCTCCATATGAGATATTAAAGAAAAGACAACCAAACTTGTCTTATTTAAGAACTTGGGGATGCTTGGCTTATGTCAGAATTCCGGACCCGAAGCGAGTTAAACTCGCTAGTCGAGCCTATGAATGCATATTCATTGGGTATGCTGCAAACAGTAAAGCATATAGATTTTATGATCTAAATGCAAAAGTCATCATAGAATCAAATGATGCTGAATTTTATGAAAATAGATTTCCTTTCAAATCAAGAAACAGTGGGGGCAACGAAAATAGTGGGGGCACCCAAACGAGTCACACTCCTGTGATAACAGATTCTGAAAGCAATGACAAAATAGAACCAGTACTTCGAAGAAGTAAACGAGCAAGAATTGCTAAAGAATATGGACCAGAATTTAAGTCCTATATGATAGAAGAAGATCCAGCAAATCTTCAAGAAGCCTTGTCATCTCTGGATGCAGATTTATGGCAAGAAGCTATTAATGATGAGATGGATTCTTTAGAATCCAATCAGACTTGGCATTTGGTAGACTTGCCGCCTGGATGCAAACCAATTGGTTGTAAATGGGTTTTGAAAAAGAAACTAAAACCTGATGGTACAGTTGATAAATACAAGGCTCGCCTTGTAGCCAAGGGTTTTAGACAAAGAGAAAATATAGATTTCTTCGACACTTTTTCTCCGGTCACGAGAATCACATCCATAAGGGTACTAATCGCAATTGCTTCCGTTTATAATTTATTAGTACACCAGATGGATGTGAAAACCGCTTTTTTAAATGGTGACTTAGAAGAAGAAATCTATATGGAACAACCAGAGGGTTTTGTAGTACACGGGCAAGAGAATAAGGTTTGTAAATTAGATAAGTCATTATATGGACTTAAACAAGCTCCTAAGCAATGGCATGAAAAATTTGACAACTTAATTATATCAAATGGATATAATGTGAATGAAAGTGACAAATGCATTTATTATAAATCTGAAAATGGCATTTGCACTATCATATGTCTATATGTGGATGACTTACTAATATTTGGATCAAACCTTTCTGCCATAGATGAAGTAAAGTCATTGTTGTGTAACAACTTTGATATGAAGGATCTCGGAGAAGCGAGTGTAATTCTCGGGATCAAGATCACTAGGTCTGAAAGTGGGATATCTCTGGATCAATCTCACTATGTGGAAAAGATTTTAAGAAAATATGAATATTTTGACTGTAAACCTGCAAGCACCCCTTACGATCACAGTGTAAAACTTTTTAAGAACACTGGTGAAGGTGTTAGACAAAATGAATATGCGAGCATCATTGGTAGTCTTAGGTATGCCACTGATTGTACTAGACCCGACATTGCCTATGTCGTGGGATTGTTGTGCAGGTTCACTAGTAGACCTAGTAATGAGCATTGGCAAGCTATTGAGAGAGTCATGAGATACTTGAAAAAGACCATGAATCTCGGTTTACACTATAAGAGATTTCCAGCTGTACTTGAAGGATATTGTGATGCTGATTGGAACACCTTATCAGATGATTCCAAAGCTACAAGTGGCTATATATTTAGTATAGCAGGAGGAGCAGTATCCTGGAAATCAAAGAAACAGACCATATTGGCACAATCCACTATGAAGTCTGAAATGATAGCACTAGCTAATGCTAGTGAAGAAGCAAGTTGGTTGAGATGCTTACTTGCTGAGATTCCCTTGTGGGAAAAACCTATGCCAGCTGTGTTGATCCACTGCGATAGTACCGCGGCTATTGCAAAAATTGAGAACCGTTACTATAACGGTAAAAGACGTCAAATTAGAAGGAAACACAGCACCGTGAGAGATTTCATCAGTAAGGGTGCTGTGAGAGTGAATCATGTACGCAGTAATGATAACATAGCAGATCCTTTGACGAAAGGATTGGCTAGAGAGAAAGTCTTAAACACATCTATTAAGATCGGACTAATGCCTATGAATTGACATGATGGTAACCCAACCTAAACGACTGGAGATCCCAAGAATTAGGTTACAATGGGTAAACAACAAGTTGTGTACAATTAAAGTTGATCATGCTTATGTAAGGTGAGCATGAATCCTGAAGCGACAGGTTGAGATAATAGAAACTCTTAATGATGTCTATACTCTATATGAGTGAAGTACCAAGCTACAGGAGTACTTCTTATAGACTCACCTATGTGAATGTGGAACTGAGGCCGGTACCTATGGAATTTTGAGGCAGAATTCCTAGAGCATTCATGAGACCGGGATAGTCGTGCAGGGCCATAAAAGCACGGGCTAATTGAATACACCCTAAAGAGAAAGGTTGTGTGCAGGTTAGAGGAAAAGCTGAGATAGAGTTCAAGACATGTGTCACTCTTGTTAGATCAGACTCTTACTTGCTACGTAAAGGTTCAAGTCGTAGACACCTTTGCTTATGCACAATTTTTCAGAAACGTTTGACGTTACTTCTAAACAACTCTTCTAAATTCAAGTGGGGGATTGTTGGAAATTAAGTGGAAATGATGAAAAAAATTGAACTTGGTATGTTGAGAACATTACAAACATTAAGGTGTGAGTAGTGTGAATTTGAAAAGTTGTTAAGTCCCACATTGGTGGGACTTAAGACTTTGATAGTGTTTATATACTAATTCTTCACTCTAAGGGTGTGCCCTTAGGGGTATAGAATTTTTTGAACGGGGAAGAATGCAAGCAACATAGACCATCACACGCGCGCGCCGCCGTCCGGCCGGATCGGATCGGATCTGGGCCTTGGGCTTGCTTGTGTGATGCATTATTTTTTAGTGACTGAAAAATATTAATTAATATTTATTTGTTGCATTTCTTAAACGTTAGAGGAAAAAGAACACATGGAAAATGTGTATTGAACCAAGTCAATAAAACGGTTTAATTCAAATCCGTTTCAGTCTGATCCATGATTCAACTGCCTTCCCACGTTTCATTGATTTTCGGTTTTTGATTGAGTCCATTACTTGGTCAAAACCGCTCCACTACTTCCTAATTTTCAGAAGCTTAGCTTTTCTATATATTGGCTTTCTGTTTCATCAGAAAGTACACAATTCAAAAACTCAGAAAAAATTCTCTCTGCAATTTTTCTTCACAAAATATATTATCATTCTGTTGCTGCTTAGACTGGAATTTAATTCCATACGAATTGGTCTAATCGACCAATATTAGAGAGTGATTCTTGTGATCACTGAAGGGTGTAATTCTGACCAATTTATACAGTGCAGTATAAATTCGGTAATTTTTAAGAACTGAGCTGTTTTATCCTGGAGCGTTCGTGGTAAATACGACTGCTTGCACAATTACGCAGTACCCCGAAACGTCTTAAAGAAAGCGACCTGGTCGTGACTCAGCTAGTAAATTTCGATTCGGTTTTCATTGGCAATTGGTTTTCAAAACTGTTTTTTTAAAAAACTCTGTTTACAACAATTTTAAGACGTATTCTGTACTGCTGCCATGTCGACCGAACAATTTACTATCGATACTACTAGTGCTTCTGACAAACCTTTCAAATTTGAAGGCGCTCACTTCAATCGTTGGCAACAAAAAATGTTTTTCTTTCTGACTTTGAAAAAAGTTGTCAACGTCCTGACTGATGAGATGCCTGTTGTTCCTGTGATTTCTGTCACGAACAATGAAAGCACTAGCAGTAAACAGCCTGTGACTGATAAAGATGCTGCTGAAAAAACTGATGCATCTACTCAGGCTACGGATAACTTACAGCTCCGTAAAGAATTACTGTTATGGAAAGAACATGATTATCTTTGCAAAAATCATATTCTTAATGGATTGGCAGACGATCTGTATGATTATTACAGTAAGTGTGCTACTGCTAGGGAGGTTTGGGAAGCATTAAAGAAGAAGTATGATACTGAAGAAGCTGGTGTCAAGAAGTATGTTGTTAGCCGCTACCTGAGGTATCAGATGGTGGATGAAAAGTCTGTTGAGGTGCAGTCTCATGAGTTGCAGAGGATTGCTCACGAAATCATTAATGAAGGTATGCCTCTTGATGAACAATTTCAGATTGCTGTGATGATTGACAAACTGCCCCCAGGTTGGAAAGATTTCAAAAACACTCTCCGACATGAAAGAAAAGAATTTTCTATTGAGAGCCTGATTACTAGCCTGAGGATTGAGGAAGAGTCTAGGAGACAAGATCAGAAAGATGAAGTCTTAGTTGTTTCTAACAACAAAAAGAAATTCGGTTTTGGTGCGGTTCTGAAGCCTACGGGCAAACCACTTAAGAAACAGAACCGTAATCCTAATCCTGCTGGGAACCGAATTAAGAATGGGAATCCTTCAAAGGCCCCAATGCAACAGCAACCACCACCACCGCCACCTAGAAATGATGCTGGTAATCCTTTCCTGTGTTTCAACTGTGGAAAGCCAGGTCATATGGCAAAGAGGTGTAGGAACAAGGCTAAACCTGGTGCATCCAATGCACAGGCTAACCTGACTGATGAGTTTGTTGCTATGATTGTTGAACTCAATATGGTTGGTGGGACTGATGGCTGGTGGGTGGATACTGGTGCCTCTCGCCATGTTTGCTATGATCGTGCTATGTTTAAAACATACACGCCTGCTGATAACAAGAAAGTGTTGTTGGGAGATGCTCACACCACTAATGTTGCTGGTATTGGTGATGTGGAGCTGAACTTCACCTCTGGAAAGACTCTGATTCTGAAAGATGTTATGCATGCTCCTGAGATTAGGAAGAATCTTGTTTCTGGTTATCTTTTGAATAAGGCTGGGTTTAATCAGGTTATAGGGGCAGATTTGTACACCATCTCTAAGAATGGTATTTTTGTTGGGAAGGGTTATGCAACTGATGGCATGTTTAAATTGAATGTTGAAATGAATAATAATTCTCCTTCTGTTTATTTTTTGTGTGATTTTAATTTATGGCATGCTAGACTTTGTCACGTAAATAAGCGTTCGATTGTTAATTTAAGTAACTTAGGATTAATTCCGAAATTAAGTTTAAATGAACAAGAAAAATGTGAATTTTGCAGTCAAGCTAAAATAACGAAAAAGTCTCATAAATCAGTAGTTAGAGAATCCGAACCATTTGATTTAATACATTCAGATATTTGTGAACTTGACGGAACTTTAACTAGAAATGGGAAACGTTACTTTATAACTTTTATTGATGACTGCTCTGATTACACGTATGTATATCTTATGAAAAATAAAAGTGAAGCATTTGATATGTTTAAAGTTTTTGTGGCCGAGATTGAAAATCAATACGGTAGTAAAATTAAGAAGTTTCGTAGTGATAGAGGAACTGAATATAATTCTAGTTTATGTATTGAATTTTATAAACAACACGGAATTATACATGAAATGACTGCACCATATTCTCCTGAAATGAATGGTAAAGCAGAAAGGAAAAATAGAACTCTCACTGAGTTAGTTGTTGCTATTATGTTAAATACCGGCGCTGCAAACCACTGGTGGGGGGAAATTATTTTGACTGTTTGTTATGTTCTGAATAGAGTTCCCAAGTCAAAAATGATGATATCTCCATATGAGATATTAAAGAAAAGACAACCAAACTTGTCTTATTTAAGAACTTGGGGATGCTTGGCTTATGTCAGAATTCCGGACCCGAAGCGAGTTAAACTCGCTAGTCGAGCCTATGAATGCATATTCATTGGGTATGCTGCAAACAGTAAAGCATATAGATTTTATGATCTAAATGCAAAAGTCATCATAGAATCAAATGATGCTGAATTTTATGAAAATAGATTTCCTTTCAAATCAAGAAACAGTGGGGGCAACGAAAATAGTGGGGGCACCCAAACGAGTCACACTCCTGTGATAACAGATTCTGAAAGCAATGACAAAATAGAACCAGTACTTCGAAGAAGTAAACGAGCAAGAATTGCTAAAGAATATGGACCAGAATTTAAGTCCTATATGATAGAAGAAGATCCAGCAAATCTTCAAGAAGCCTTGTCATCTCTGGATGCAGATTTATGGCAAGAAGCTATTAATGATGAGATGGATTCTTTAGAATCCAATCAGACTTGGCATTTGGTAGACTTGCCGCCTGGATGCAAACCAATTGGTTGTAAATGGGTTTTGAAAAAGAAACTAAAACCTGATGGTACAGTTGATAAATACAAGGCTCGCCTTGTAGCCAAGGGTTTTAGACAAAGAGAAAATATAGATTTCTTCGACACTTTTTCTCCGGTCACGAGAATCACATCCATAAGGGTACTAATCGCAATTGCTTCCGTTTATAATTTATTAGTACACCAGATGGATGTGAAAACCGCTTTTTTAAATGGTGACTTAGAAGAAGAAATCTATATGGAACAACCAGAGGGTTTTGTAGTACACGGGCAAGAGAATAAGGTTTGTAAATTAGATAAGTCATTATATGGACTTAAACAAGCTCCTAAGCAATGGCATGAAAAATTTGACAACTTAATTATATCAAATGGATATAATGTGAATGAAAGTGACAAATGCATTTATTATAAATCTGAAAATGGCATTTGCACTATCATATGTCTATATGTGGATGACTTACTAATATTTGGATCAAACCTTTCTGCCATAGATGAAGTAAAGTCATTGTTGTGTAACAACTTTGATATGAAGGATCTCGGAGAAGCGAGTGTAATTCTCGGGATCAAGATCACTAGGTCTGAAAGTGGGATATCTCTGGATCAATCTCACTATGTGGAAAAGATTTTAAGAAAATATGAATATTTTGACTGTAAACCTGCAAGCACCCCTTACGATCACAGTGTAAAACTTTTTAAGAACACTGGTGAAGGTGTTAGACAAAATGAATATGCGAGCATCATTGGTAGTCTTAGGTATGCCACTGATTGTACTAGACCCGACATTGCCTATGTCGTGGGATTGTTGTGCAGGTTCACTAGTAGACCTAGTAATGAGCATTGGCAAGCTATTGAGAGAGTCATGAGATACTTGAAAAAGACCATGAATCTCGGTTTACACTATAAGAGATTTCCAGCTGTACTTGAAGGATATTGTGATGCTGATTGGAACACCTTATCAGATGATTCCAAAGCTACAAGTGGCTATATATTTAGTATAGCAGGAGGAGCAGTATCCTGGAAATCAAAGAAACAGACCATATTGGCACAATCCACTATGGAGTCTGAAATGATAGCACTAGCTAATGCTAGTGAAGAAGCAAGTTGGTTGAGATGCTTACTTGCTGAGATTCCCTTGTGGGAAAAACCTATGCCAGCTGTGTTGATCCACTGCGATAGTACCGCGGCTATTGCAAAAATTGAGAACCGTTACTATAACGGTAAAAGACGTCAAATTAGAAGGAAACACAGCACCGTGAGAGATTTCATCAGTAAGGGTGCTGTGAGAGTGGATCATGTACGCAGTAATGATAACATAGCAGATCCTTTGACGAAAGGATTGGCTAGAGAGAAAGTCTTAAACACATCTATTAAGATCGGACTAATGCCTATGAATTGACATGATGGTAACCCAACCTAAACGACTGGAGATCCCAAGAATTAGGTTACAATGGGTAAACAACAAGTTGTGTACAATTAAAGTTGATCATGCTTATGTAAGGTGAGCATGAATCCTGAAGCGACAGGTTGAGATAATAGAAACTCTTAATGATGTCTATACTCTATATGAGTGAAGTACCAAGCTACAGGAGTACTTCTTATAGACTCACCTATGTGAATGTGGAACTGAGGCCGGTACCTATGGAATTTTGAGGCAGAATTCCTAGAGCATTCATGAGACCGGGATAGTCGTGCAGGGCCATAAAAGCACGGGCTAATTGAATACACCCTAAAGAGAAAGGTTGTGTGCAGGTTAGAGGAAAAGCTGAGATAGAGTTCAAGACATGTGTCACTCTTGTTAGATCAGACTCTTACTTGCTACGTAAAGGTTCAAGTCGTAGACACCTTTGCTTATGCACAATTTTTCAGAAACGTTTGACGTTACTTCTAAACAACTCTTCTAAATTCAAGTGGGGGATTGTTGGAAATTAAGTGGAAATGATGAAAAAAATTGAACTTGGTATGTTGAGAACATTACAAACATTAAGGTGTGAGTAGTGTGAATTTGAAAAGTTGTTAAGTCCCACATTGGTGGGACTTAAGACTTTGATAGTGTTTATATACTAATTCTTCACTCTAAGGGTGTGCCCTTAGGGGTATAGAATTTTGTGAACGGGGAAGAATGCAAGCAACATAGACCATCACACGCGCGCGCCGCCGTCCGGATCGGATCGGATCTGGGCCTTGGGCTTGCTTGTGTGATGCATTATTTTTTAGTGACTGAAAAATATTAATTAATATTTATTTGTTGCATTTCTTAAACGTTAGAGGAAAAAGAACACATGGAAAATGTGTATTGAACCAAGTCAATAAAACGGTTTAATTCAAATCCGTTTCAGTCTGATCCATGATTCAACTGCCTTCCCACGTTTCATTGATTTTCGGTTTTTGATTGAGTCCATTACTTGGTCAAAACCGCTCCACTACTTCCTAATTTTCAGAAGCTTAGCTTTTCTATATATTGGCTTTCTGTTTCATCAGAAAGTACACAATTCAAAAACTCAGAAAAAATTCTCTCTGCAATTTTTCTTCACAAAATATATTATCATTCTGTTGCTGCTTAGACTGGAATTTAATTCCATACGAATTGGTCTAATCGACCAATATTAGAGAGTGATTCTTGTGATCACTGAAGGGTGTAATTCTGACCAATTTATACAGTGCAGTATAAATTCGGTAATTTTTAAGAACTGAGCTGTTTTATCCTGGAGCGTTCGTGGTAAATACGACTGCTTGCACAATTACGCAGTACCCCGAAACGTCTTAAAGAAAGCGACCTGGTCGTGACTCAGCTAGTAAATTTCGATTCGGTTTTCATTGGCAATTGGTTTTCAAAACTGTTTTTTTAAAAAACTCTGTTTACAACATTCTTAGTCGATCATCTTGAAGAAACAATATAAATATGCAAATTTTCAACTTTTCAAATAATTTGTGATTTACTTTGTTGATCATATTGAATGAAATGTAATAGAATCCAAAAAATTACAGAGATAACCTTTGAATCCTCCAAAAAAGCATGTGTTGTCTCATGTTCTATCCTACAACATGAGAAAGGTGCACACACATGTGGGAGTTCATTTTATGGTATACGTGTATACCCGTGCAAGGTACGGGTGACACCTTTTTCGAATTAAATGAAAAATAAAATACTTTATAATTATTTGAGACTATTATAAAATATTTTATTACTAATAAAAATACTAATATAAAAATTTATAATATTATTTTAAGAATAGGTAAAATTATAAATAAGAGAAACAATCTATTTAAAAATGTGGAGTCTAAACTCTGAATATAAATTCAAATAATTGATAAATATAGGAAATATTTTAGAGATATTTATTCTATAATAAATCAAATTCTTAAAAGTAAAAAATGTTTCTCAGTGATTCATTGACACCAATATATCTACAGTATGGGAACTAAGTAAACACAAAGGAATCGGACAAAGAAAAACTAAGAGTAGTGAAGAGACAAAGAAAAATAAGAGGAAAATATAAACATACGTTAAAAAAAATTGGAAAGTAAAATAGTATTTGGAAAACTTTTTTTTTTTTGGTACATCGGAAATATAAATTGCTCCCGCCAAGGATCGAATCCTAGAACTCCCCCTACCCAACCCAAATGTCCCCCAGCTCTTACCACTTGAGCTATCCTACGGGGACTTTGGAAAACTAATTTACTTTATAGAGAAAAATAACCAAAATTGGAGTGAGAAATTGATGACAACCATTGGTTTCCCAACAAAATATGGAAAGATTAAATGGGTGCATTGAAGAATTAAACATTGATGAGAGAAATACATTGAACCACTCCAAACTATTTTTCTTTCAAATTAAATAATTAAAAATTAAATTAAAGATAATTAAAGAAACATTACTATTAATAGTAACTTTTAAAATAGCAAGCACTTTCATTAGCTGACAAATGACAAACTTGCCAAAGAACTACTTTTGCTTTATTATATTCTATGATTTAACAAAATATACCATAAGAATAAGATTATTTAACAAAATAATATTTAAAATTCAATTCATATAACATAATATTGTGGTATATATGTTGAATGAGGTAAAATGAATTGGCTCTAATGTCGTACTTGCAATTGGAAGCTAGCAACACACAAGAATATAACAGGAACTGGAAAATTTGCAACAGAGATGGCAGGAAAATAGTAAAATGGTTTAGGTTACAAAGATGGCTTCAACTCATCACATCAAACAAAATGGTAAAACTTTTTTCTCAATTGAAAATTCATATTTAAGTCTATGAAAAACTTGAAGAAGACTGTATGATGTTTTGGAATTGGGTGACAAAATATGTACGGATGCAATGAAATGAAGTTACCATTTTTTGTTAATAATTATATTGTTACCGTTTTTTAAGAAAAAAAACACATGAGACTTATAAGTTATAACTATTTTTTAATAGAAATTATTGATTTTATATAGAATCAATAATATGTTGTTTAGATCTCTCACTTGTGGAGAGCGTGTTTTTTCTCTCTTTCTATAGAGAGTTTGTTTTCTGTGTTCGTTTTCATCTTCTGTTGCCAAATAAAGAAAAGCTTTTGCCTTGTTTGTGACCAAGTTCTTATGGCTAGTGAGGATCTTGCCAACTTATCATTACATGGAGAGGAGGAGGAGGGCTTTACGTTCGAGTTCGACGAAGGGGAGGATGAGGTGGTAGACCTTCGATGGTGTTTGGTGGGTCGTTTCCTCTGTGATAAAACGATCCATGCCAGTTCGATGATGGTGCGCATGGCTGATCTATGGAGGCCGGTGAAGGGGGTGGCGATTAAAGAAGCTAAGCCAGGGTTGTTCCTTTTCCAGTTTAATCACCAGCTGGACATGGAGGAAGTACTGAATAAGGGGCCATGGACGTTCGATAATCATCTCTTGCTTGTGGAGAGGGCTCAAATCGGAGTCCAAGTCGAAAATATTCCGCTGTACCATGCTGAATTCTGGGTACAAGTCCATGATCTTCCCATGGGACTCATGAAGGAGAGTGTAGGGAAAACATTGGGAGACTATGTTGGATCACTGGTAGAGTATGATAAAAACAACAAAACCAGTTTCTGGCGCCAATACATGAGACTGAGAGTGAAGATGGATGTACGACTGCCTTTGAAAAAGGAAACTAAAGTCAAAGATCGCCATGGGAATTGGTGTACGGTAAAATTCAAGTACGAAAAACTGGGAATATTTTGCTTCGTTTGCGGTATTATGGGACATGCGGAGAATCGGTGTGCTATCCGTTTTGACATGGAAACGGATGAAGGAAGGAGGGACTGGAGTAACGAATTGAGAGCAGAACCAAGAAGGACAGCGGGTCGACCAACATCACGGTGGTTGGTGGATGAGCGTGCAGGTAGGGTGAATCATGCAGAGAGCGGTGGCGGCGGTAACCAAGGTGGAACCAGTGAGAACAGTGGTGCAAGACACAACGCCGGCGAGCCTTCAATGCAGGGAAACAACCCATTCAATGCCAATCAAAACCATCATGAAACAATTATTACTACCAATCATAACCCCCAAACTATACCATTAAAGTCCAATCAAAACCCTGCCATCCATATTCCCCAATCAACTAACAATAAATCAGCCAATAACTCCCCTTTACCTTTGTTTTCCAACGTTACCACACCACCACAAACTAAAACTACTACTCAGCCAATTTCCTTTGAATTCAGATCGCCACCTCAACAACAGAACCCTAACCATTTTAATATTGACACCTCAGCACTCTCTTCATTGCCTAATCATTACCAACCATATCTACATCCCATCCATGTCAGCCAACAGTCCACATCACCAATCATAATCCCTGACCCCACCAAAAACTTACGTCAACCAAACCCCAAAAACCAAACGATACAACACTTAGCAGAAACCAAAAACATCAGTAATAATCATTCCCACAACACCGCCGGAACTGAAACCTTACAACAGCCTTACCAAGTCAAAATCTCAGGCGCCCTGCAGGTTGTTGAATCAGGTGATGGTAGCACTGAAAATAATGATACTATGGATACTCATGTGGAACGGAAGAGAAGAAGGGAAACCGGAAAAAACATACTATATGAAGCAGACAGTCAAGTCCAGCATTTTTTATCGGCAGGTCCTGGCAGCCAGGCCTGCCGGGGGCAATGATCATCTTAAGTTGGAATTGCCGGGGACTGGGCACTCCGAGAGCAATTCCGAATATTCGCCGCCTTGCTCAGAAGCATCATCCTGATGTTTTGTTCTTATCTGAGACGTTAGCAAAATCTGTGCAATTGGAAAATCTTCGAATCCTCCTAAATTTCGATTCGTGCTTGGCTATTGATGTGGAAGGTAGAAGTGGAGGGTTAGCAGTCTTATGGAATAACAAAGTGAAATGTAAAATTATTAATTACTGTCGTAACTTTATTAATCTGGAAGTGGATGAAGAGGAGAAGGGATTGTGGCGACTAACATGCTATTATGGCTTCCCTGAAAGGGGACGTAGACGGCAGGCCTGGGACATGCTACGAAATTTGAGAAATATGTCTCCTTTGCCGTGGTGCATCATAGGCGATTTCAATGACCTTCTTTCTCAAGACGACAAAGCCGGTATTCACCCCCATCCGAATTGGTTATGTTCGGGATTTCGAGAAGCAATTAGTGATTGTGATTTGACTGATATTCAATTGGAAGGACACCGTTTTACTTGGATTAAGTGGCAAGGAACGCAACAAGTTGTTGAGGAGAGGTTGGATAGAGCCATGGCATCTAGTGATTGGTTAGCACTTTTTCCGGAGGTAAAACTTTCTAACTTGCTGGCCTCACATTCCGACCATAGCCCCATTTTGCTCCAAAGTGAACCAATCAACAAAGTTAGATACCGGTACTCCTTCAAATTTGAGAATGCTTGGCTAAATGAGGAGGATGTTGATGAGGTGGTTGAAACTGGGTGGAGAAGGGTGGAGAACGTGGATGTTATGGAGAGAGTGGCTACATGTGCTGATGCATTGCAACAATGGGGGAGAAGGAAAAGAATGAGGTTTAAGGAGGAGGTGGAGGCGTGCAGTGCAGAGATGGAGAGTATTAGAGGTAGTAATGATCAGCTGAGCATATCGCGTTATCAAGAACTACATAGTAGACATGCTCGGTTGCTCACTCAAGAAGACGCTTATTGGAGACAACGAGCAAAGATGCATTGGTTAAAAGAAGGAGACCTCAACACAAAATTTTTCCACATGTCGGCCAATGCTCGAAACAAGGTGAAAAAAATTGTGAGGTTATTAAATGAAGAGAATGTTGTTGTTACAAAGCATGATGAGCTTTGTGAGGTTGCTAAGAGGTATTTTGAAGACTTGTTTAAAGCCGCGGGCAATGATCATGACCAGGTTCTGTCACTTATCCAACCGAGGGTCACTATGGAGGATAACATGAGCCTTACAGCCCCTATTTTGAAGGAAGAACTACACACTGCTCTTATGCAAATGCACCCCGACAAATCCCCGGGGCCTGACGGCTTTAATCCAGCATTCTACCAACAATTTTGGGACATTTGTGGTGACGATATTTTTTCGGCAGTTAAGAATTGGTTGACTAGAGGTTTCTTCCCGGCTTCTCTCAATGATACTAATATTTGCCTTATCCCCAAATGTGAGAACCCGACTACTATGAGAGAGTTGCGTCCAATAGCACTATGCAATGTTCTTTACAAGCTGGTTTCGAAACTTCTTGCAAATAGACTTAAAGCGTGCATAGACAAGTGCATCTCCGAGGAGCAATCAGCCTTTGTAGAGGGAAGATCTATTCTGGATAATGCCATGATTGCAATGGAAGTTATTCATGCCCTGAAGCGAAGAACACATGGTAGGAAGTGCGAGCTAGCTCTCAAAATTGACATTAGCAAGGCCTATGACAAAATTGACTGGAGTTTTTTAAGAGGAATGCTACATAGAATGGGATTTTGTGACCAATGGATTCATTGGATGATGATGTGTGTGAGTACGGTCAATTATTCCGTGTTAATGAATTTTGACAAGGTCGGACCTATCCAGCCTGGACGGGGTCTTAGACAAGGCGATCCGCTATCCCCTTATCTCTTTATTTTGGCAACAGAAGGGTTAACAGCATTGATCAAACAAGCTATAGGACGAGGAGAGTTACATGGTATCCAAATTTGTAGAGGGGCACCCACTGTGTCCCACCTTTTGTTTGCAGATGACTGTTTCTTATTTTGCAGGGCTAATATTTCAGAAGCTACACACCTTATGTCTTTACTTCAAGTTTATGGAGTAGCTAGCGGACAGGAAATTAATCTGTCTAAATCAGAACTGTTTTGCAGTCGGAACTTGAGTAAGGCAGCGCAAGAGGATTTGTCTAGCATTATGGGAGTGAAGCATGTCATGGGCACAGGCACATACTTGGGTTTACCGTCAATGGTGGGAAGAAGTAGAAAGGCAACTTTCGGTTACATAAAGGATCGTATTTGGAGAAAAATTAATTCATGGAGAGGGAGAGCATTGTCTAAAGCGGGTAAGGACATTATGATAAAATCTGTACTTCAGTCTATACCTGCTTATATTATGAGTGTGTACCTAATCCCGAGTAACATCATTTCTGATATTGAAAAAATGTTGAATTCCTTTTGGTGGGGCGATGGTTCTAATAATAAAGGCATTCGATGGCTAGCTTGGGATAAATTGGCTAGACCAAAAGCGGATGGTGGGCTAGGATTTCGTAATTTCTATGCCTTTAACATGGCTATGGTGGCGAAGCAAGCATGGCAATTTGTTATGAATCCGGAGAAGTTAGTAGCAAGAGTGTTCAAAGCAAGGTACTTCCCCCATTCCTCTTTATTTGATGCTAAAGTTGGAAATAATCCGAGTTATGTTTGGAGGAGTATATGGAAAGCTTGTGATGTTTTTCGTGATGGATATAGGTGGAAGATTGGTGATGGTAGGAATATCAAGGTGATGGGAGAACCGTGGATGCGTAATGACACTATGTTACAAGTTCCTGCTCCGCAAAACCAATGTATGTATCAGTTGTATGTTTCTGAGTTATTACTGCCGAATAGGAAAGAGTGGGATACTCACCGCATTTACTCTCTTTTTCCAGCGACAGTGGCTGAAAGTATAGTACAAACACCCTTATTACAGGAGGTCCAGGCTGATCAGATTGTTTGGGTGAAGGAGCAGAACGGTAATTATTCGGTAAAGTCGGGATATAAGCATTTTCTCAGCCACACAGAGGCAAGACAGAACTATACGATAGCTGGTGATTGGCTTGCATTATGGGATATACAAGCACATCCAAAATCAAAACATTTGTTGTGGAGGATTTGTAGAGGATGTTTACCAACTCGCGTGAGGTTGAGGGAGAGGTATGTTTCGTGCCCACGGGAATGTCCTTTATGTAACCAATATGATGAAGATGATTGGCATGTCGTGTTTGGATGTAATGAAAGCCGTCAAGTGTGGAACATTGCGGGTTTAGACGCGGTTATTGTGCCTCGGTTAAGTGCTGCCACTGATGTTCAATCTATATTCTTTGATATTTGCAGGTTAGAAACTGAGTTGATTGCTGGAGCTGTAGCCACTGTTGTGTGGTGTATTTGGCATAACAGAAACAATTGGGTTTGGAACAACACCAAAGACACAGCAGAGAACATCGCTACCAAAGCTATGCATATGTATGCGGAATGGAGGGCAGTAAACCGCGAGCAGCAAAGCAGAAACCGAAGGCATAGTGCAGTCTCAACAGTGGCTGACTGTGGTACAGCAGGTGCACCCGCGCGCGCAGCAACACAAGCTCCGGACAGGGTGAGATGGCGGAAACCACACGAAGGTTGGATGAAATGCAACGTAGATGCGAGTATCACACCAAATTCAGGCTCAGCTGGTTGGGGTTGGTGTGTAAGAGATGCTACTGGAAGTTTTGTGGCAGCAGGTACAAATAATTGTGCTTATAAATTATCTGTTGTGGAATGTGAAGCAAAGGCGTTGTTAGAAGCTATGCAAGAGGCTATTAGGAGAAATTGGACTCATATTGTTTTTGAAAGTGACTCAAAACTAGTGGTGGATGCTATTCAAACCCGATCACACGGAATATCGGAACTTAGCGCTATTATTTCCACCATTAAGTTGTTATTACAATGTAATCCGAACTTTGAGGTTAAGTTCATTAGGCGTCAAGCGAATATGGCGGCTCATACTTTAGCTAGGGTAGCCAATTCTTGGTCTAGACGTAAGATTTTTAATCATGTACCTCGTTGTATTGAACCTATTGTTTTGAATGAGATTAGTTGATTGTGTTTGCATCAAAAAAAAAAAATTATATTGTTACCATATTTTGGTCAATGCCAATTATGGTCACATAAAGACATTCCCCCAAATTAAAGTGTAGTTATGTGTTGAGCATGTGATTAATTGCATAAATAAATTTTAGAAAAGAGGTGGTAGATAAATAATCTAAACGGTGGTAGATGTGTGGATAGATAAGTTGAATGAGGAGGTTGACACATAATAATTTTGCTGATGTGGAACAAATACTATTATGTAGCATATGATTGATGAAGTGTCAATCTAATAAATTTGGACTCTAATTTAATAAATTAAAATAGATGAAATAAAAAATGGAAGAGGCAAAAATGGTTCATCCAATAATACAAGAGAACTAATCACTCAAAACTCACATAGTGTAATACTAACCATTTGTAAAATGGATGGTTAGTGTAATGAACTAAAATTCAATAATAATGTAGCAACTACGTCTATATATCAATATATGCACATTTGCGTCAAAAAAAAAAAAAATCAATATATGCACACTTTCTCGATCACATAAATATTATTAGGAAAATGAGAAAACTATAAGAATTTCACTTGAATTACTTTTATCACATTATATAACACTTGTTTGATTTGTAAAAAAAAAAAAACACTTGTTTGGGTTTGGAGTTTCACTTGATTTTTTTTGGTTATAACTAGTGCTCGTTTGACCCGGCTTATTTTTTACTTTTCTATTTAGCTTAAACGAAATAAGTATAATTGAATTTAGCCATATTTCTCTTTAAAAGTATTAGAGAAATAAATTAAAGAAGTAAAAAATAAAAAGAAGTAGAGTCAAATACATTTTTTTTTCCACTTTGCTATTTTTAAGGAAAAGAAAAAAAAAATAGAAAATAAGCCGGACCAAACGGGCACTAAGAATTTCACTTGAATTACTTGACACGATTTAAATACTTTTATCACATTATTTTTATTTGAGACATAAGTATACTGATTTATGTTATTTGATAGGAACAAAAATATAATTAACTTATAAACTATTTTATATTATTTCAATACTAACTTCAACTATTTCTGAATAAGCTCTTTTTTGAATGACTTTTTTTTTACATATTTAATTAAATAAAAGCTTACTAAATCAAAACATGAACTTAACAAAGTCCCTTAGTTGCATAACTCCAAATTATTGCTTCAAAAATTCATATGAAAATCTAAACACAACACTATCTTCAACTCCACATTTAATATTTTTGACCGCACGAAAATACAATCTACTAATAAATTAAATCATTTTAAATCACTAACTCTATCTAGAACTGGACCATAGCATGAATTTATCTTAGAGGCACATACATTCACGTAGGTCATTGAAACAAGTAGGACAGTCAAATCAAGATCACATTATTATTGGTCTATATATAACTGTCATTTGAGACAACTACCTAATTATTGTTTTGGATCCTAAAACCCTAATCCTCTTGCTAGAAATTAGTCTAACTCCAAGTATACTATTCTCAATCCTAAAAACCTCACACCACAACCCTTACTATTCAACCATGTACATCCCCTCTAAAGTGTTATTGTTCAACCATTACCGTCTTCAACTATTCAATCAACTCTGACGTTATAAATTTTAGTTTTGTTAAGAGTCATTTATATATAGTAATTGATCTCGATACAAATCTAATTTGATCTCACACGTGAACATATCAAACATTACTACTATTATGGAAATGAATATAGTTTAATATAAAATTAAATTTTAAATTTGATTATTCGATCTTTCAATGAAAGACCAAAATTTAACTGAATGTAATACAATCACTAACAAATCAGTCACCGCACTCGAAAGGAGTTGTAGTTACAAAATAATTATGTTTAAACAATTTCTACTAGTGATAGTGATAACCAATTGGAATCAAAATCCATGTTTACATCAAGATGATTGTACTGCATTTTCTAGAGACTATAGTAGTACTACTAGTACTTCTTTTTTTCTAGACACATTTTCTGAACCACACAATTTTGATACCATGAAACCTCACCTCAATCCTCATCAGCTGAATCTCATCTTCATTCTCCACATGTCAACCAACCATTAGTCTTGTTCATATATCCTTGCCACGTCATCACTTCATTGTCACCCACATCATTACCACCAAAACAACACATTCTTTCCCTTTTACACCTTTTTCTCTCTATCTTCACAATTTTCAGTTTGTAATATCTCATGATAGTTCCTTAAGTTACAATCTTTGAGAGCCTCATAAAGTTTCTGTCAAATATAAAAAAAATTATGCTATGGAGGCCCTCAATTCTGCTGTTTTCACCCCCCTTTCTGTGCTTTCTGACAGAACAAAACACCCCACAAAATTTTCATCACACCCAACAATTTCTACATGCAAAGTTTCAAACTTTTCCACTTCAATTAACAGAAAACAGAACTTAAGAGAGTTTTTATCAAAGAGTTTTCAAAAGGGTCTATTTCTTGCTGCAGCTTCAGTTGTGAATGTTAACAATGGTGAATTTGCAAAAGCTTTAACATATGAAGAAGCATTAGGACAATCTCCAAGTGCTTCTTCTGGTGGTGACATTGATGTTAATGGTTTTGTAGATAGTGTGATAAGTTTTGCAACTGAGAACCCTGTAATTCTTGCTGGTGGTGTAGCTATTTTGGCAGTGCCATTGGTTTTGTCTCAGATTTTGAAGAAACCTAAGCCTTGGGGTGTTGAATCAGCTAAAAATGCTTATGCAAAATTGGGTGCTGATGGGAATGCTCAGTTGGTTGATATAAGAGGTTTGGCTGAGATTAGGCAAGTTGGTGGTCCAAATGTTGGTGGTTTGAAGAAGAAATCGGTGTCGATCGTTTATAAAAGTGATGATAAGCCAGGGTTTTTAAAGAAGATTTCTTTGAAGTTTAAGGAACCTGAGAATACTACATTGTTCATTCTTGACAAGTAAGTATAACAAAGATCAATTTTATTTGCAGCATTTTGGTATTTTGTAATTTTGATCCATGCTGGTGGTGTAGAATTTCTAAAAACATTTTCAGTTTTCATATTTGTGTTCATTTTGAATTGCTTTCATTCTGACTGTGATAGAGAGAAGATGGAAGATAAGTTAGGAAGAATGCATTTTTAGTAAGTAATTATGATGTCGGACATGTGATGATTACATTTAGTTAAATGATTATTTTCTTAAATTATTACCAGTGTCGACGAATCAATGTTAGGGTTATATCCGGTGTCTGTGTCTGTGTTAGTACTTTGTCCAAATTAGAGTAGGGGAAACTTTAGAATTGAGAATGCAGAATTTTTTTGAAATTATGATCAAACCATGACCACAATTTTCTGTTTGGTGAAAGAAGTTTACTAGTTTAATCAATCTCCACATAGGCTATGTTACACTTGGTGTGTTGGCGGTGTGTCGGCTCAGTGGTAAGAGCTTAGCCTTATAACTTCAAGGTACAAAGTTCAAATCCCCTCAGGAACGGTTGTGAAATGGCCAATAGTGCCACTTTATTATAAAAAAACCCCACTTCCCCAATTGTTTTGAAAGGACACATAGAGTCATAGACTATGTTCTTTGTCGAACATGCAAAAATAGAATATAATTTGTCAAGCAGATGCATCTGCAGTCTGTGTTATCAGATTTAGCATGTGAGGAAGATTAATTACATAAATTTATTGTTTCTTCTTGCATTTTGCAAAAGAATGTACTTGAAGCTGATTGAGTGAAACTTGTGTTGGAAGCCAGATTTGATGGGAACTCTGAACTGGTTGCAGAGTTAGTGACCCTTAATGGATTTAAATCTGCTTATGCAATTAAGGATGGTGCAGAAGGACCACAAGGATGGCTGGTATTTCTTTTCATTTTCCTATTTTTGTTTTTCATATTTGTCATAGTCCTAATACTAAAATTTCTATGTTGGAACTCTGCAGAATAGTGGTCTTCCTTGGATTGAACCAAAGAAAGCATTGGGCTTGGATTTTGGCAGTTTGACAGATACTATCAATGATGTACTCGGAGTATGTATCTTGGATTTATCTATTTGCGATTGTAATATTCAATGTTGACGCACATGCAAAAAACTACTATTAGTTTTTTCAGACTGCAAAAATAGTTGGAAAAACCCTTCTGTTAAATTGAAGAATACAATGAATGTATTCAAACTCTCTCTTAGAGTAATGAAATTTGAGCTTTCTCAAATTTAGGATTTTTGCGAGCAAAAAGGGAACATAGGAAATGTAGAAAATGAACCTAGTCATCATTAAATCTTAGCGCTGTGATTATAATTAATGGTGGTTTATTGCAGGAATCTGATGGCTTGGCTGTTACTCTTGGGATTGCAGCAGCTACTGGAATTGGTGCATTAGCTTTTTCTGAGGTTCATCTAATGAGTTATTGCCTTTATCTTAACATTCAATGATATATTACGGCATGACTCTACTAACATATATTTTTCGCGATGTTAATATTTTTGTAGGTAGAAACAATTCTCCAACTTGTAGGATCAGCTGCACTTGTTCAGTTTGCAAGTAAGAAGCTTCTATTTGCGGAGGTAAGTGTGTGTTTTTTTTTAATGCCGGATGGATTTATATTGTTTATTATCATCATTTCTGTTGAATAATGGACCGTTGAATGCAGAAAGCCATAACTTTCCTGTTGCATGTTTGGGCATTTTAGTTTTATAATAACCTAACCATCACATGATGTAGATTATAATATTTGAAGAGTTTAGATTTGTAAGGGGATTTGTTTTTTAGTAATAAATTATGTGTGCATGTGTGACTAAGAATAAGTCTAATAGCTGTAAAAAAAAGGCAAATAAATATGAGATTTTTTTTTGGTAACAAAATAAATATGAGAATTAATTCACTTATAAAAGGAAGTTAATTTTGCACCAAATGTGTAAAAAAAATCAAAATGGATCCTCTACAGCCTCATGTCCCTCTCCAACAACACCTCTATTGTTGGATTAATCTAATGTCTGCGGTGTTGTTTGAGGGCCGGGAGAGGATCTGACCGTGAGTTGCATATGATCATAGCTTTTTCTATTAACTTCCATCATAAAGTGGATAGTGAAGACTGATGAGGAAGTTGAAATATGTTATTGATCAAGTTGTACATCGATGAGTTTGTAGTTGTGATCGACCATTGTATGATTATTATTGCCAGTTCCATCATGCCATGCACTTTGCTTTAATCCTTATTTATAGAGTAAAGTTATATTAATTTGTTTTTCTTCTTTTTTTTTTAAATTGTTTATTTGATGACAGGACCGGAAGAAAACACTAAAACAAGTTGAGGAGTTCTTGAACACCAAGGTTGCTCCTAAAGAGCTCGCTGATGAAATTAAGGTGTTTGAAATTCTTCGTGATCTCTATATATATATATCCTGATAAGTTTGTTGCATGTGGTACATGTTAGAATATATATCACAATTAACAATGTATTATTTATATTTCTTAAATTTATCCTATGTGACTCTTCTTTGAATGGAATGGTCGAGAACATTAGGACATTGGGAAGGCTCTTCTACCAACTTCCACCAACAATAAGTCTCTTCCCGCACCAACAGAAAATACTCCAGAGCTTGCTACGGCTGGCAGCACCATACAGAAAGCAGAAGCTACTCCTGACACTGTCTCCGAGCCCAAAGTAGAAGCAGCAGTAGAACCTGTGACCAAAATAGAAGCAGCAGCAGAACCTGAAGCCAAAGTAGAAGCGGCAGCAGAACCTGAAGCCAAAGTAGAAGTGGCAGCTGAATCTGCTCCGGAAATAAACTTTGTGCCGAAAACTGAACCTGAGGCAAAGTCAATTCCTGTGCAACCTAGACCACTTTCACCATACCCATATGTAATGTCTTCATTTCATTCCTTTTTCAAGTTTTTTCACTTTGATGCTCAATTATATATGCTTGTTGTTGACTATTTTCGTGGTACTTTTCTTTGATCATATTTTTCTTTGCACATATTTTTGTTGAAATTCCTTTTTGGAGAAAAGATATATTTCATTAATTTTCAAATTTTGATTAATTTTGATGCATTGTCGGTGTAGAATTTTTTACACAACCACTCATATGTGTGACTTTAGAAATAATTATGGTTAAAGTCATACGTTTTCAATAATCAGGTGGTTCTGATTGATTGACCGTGTAAGAACTTTTACATTGACAATGTATATGAATTAAATCCTTTCAAATTGTTACGTAATAAGTAATAAATTTAATATATGAATACCACTTTTCGATTTATATTCACGCTCCTAACACATACTTTACATCTTTTTTTTGACTTGCAGTATCCAGATTTCAAACCTCCAACATCTCCATCTCCATCAAAGCCCTAGAGTTTCACTTGTATGAAGAGTATTCTATAGCAGGCAAAATAGTTGTTCATAATATTCAGCATGTATCAAGAGCTAGCTGCACAATCCTACAATCTATAATCCTGCCAGAACAAAACATCTTCAACTTACATGAAACTTAGGTTGAAGATTAGATCATGTCACTAGTTGTATAATTTATTATAATCTTTTTATGATCATCCTTACATTTGTGCTTCTCAAATAAACTTTTTTTTTGTCTTGTTAACATTGTACTGTTAGTTGTTATGTTGTGATTTAGTATTGTATTACATTATTCAGTTTTGAATAAGCAAATAAGGTTTCAAAATATGCAATATGTGGCTTTGTATTGATTCATGAATTTGTATTTACTTAAGCATTGAACTTTTGGTTGTGTGTTTGTTTGATTTGACTTTGCAATTCTCAAGTATAGAACTTTTGTTAGGCTTGTTTAGCTCTGATCACTTTGTTAAATTGACAACCCTAATGCTGATTAGACAGTTAATAAATGTGTTCTTCAACTCATTATTGTAAGCTTAATGATAAAACAAGTTTGAGGTGGCGTTAGATATGTGGTTAGAGTTTAGCACTGTAACTTCGAGGTGTTGAGTTCATATCTCTTGGGGACGACATTAATTGGTTGAAAATAAGAAAAAGGAAATTCGTTGTGTTGAAAGAATTAACGAAGCTCAAAAGAAAATGCAGGGAAAAATTGAAGAATGTGTCAAGGATTTTGTAGCAAAGGAAGGGAAGCTCTATTTGATGGATGAATTGATTGTAGAGCGCAAGCAAGAGCTCAAGATAAAAGAGTTGGAACTTCGACATGTTATGGATAAGATTTCAGAACAGAAGCAAGTGCCGGAGCTAGTGAATGATTTGGTATAAAAACAGAACCACTTCGAAAGCCGAATGGAAGAGCATAAGTCAAAAGAGAAGCAACTTGAAGGAAAAATGAAGGAGCATCAATCAAAAGAGAGTAAGTTTGAAGGCCAAGTGAAAGAGTTTGAATCAGAAAAGAAGCCTTTTGAGGGTCGACTGAAAGAGCTCGAATCAAAAGAACAGCAATTCAAAGGACAAATGAAAGAGTTCCAGTCAAAAGAGGAGGAATTTAAAGGTCACATGAAGCAGTTTGAATCAAATAAAGAGAAATTTGAAGGTCGTATTAAGGAGCTTGAATCACAAAAGAAGAAATTTGAAAGCCAAGTTGAGGACTTCAAATTGAAGGAGAAGCAATTTGAAGGACGGTAGAAAGAACTTGAGTCAAAAGAGAAAAAGTTCAATGTAAGGGTGAATGAGCTCGAGTTAAAAGAGAATCAGTTTAAAGGATAGGTCAAGGATCATAAGTCAAAGCTGGATAAATTTGATGGACAGCTGAACAAGCCTGAGTCGACAAAGAAACATTGTGAACCATTAATAATCTTTCTTGCTGGAAGACAGATTGAAAGAATTTGGTAAATGTTCTTGTTCATCTTATTTATTGAAAGAATTTCATTTCAAGTATTTATTTTAATGATGTTAATGTAGTATACTGTCTTATTTTATCAGAAAAGATGTAATATATTTTAGTGAGTTAAAAAGTTTGTCCAGTTTTATATCAGACACACACACAAATACTGTCAAACTAATTTGAATTATATTTTTCACTGTCGAACATTTTATGAATCTTTTAAGCACAATGTTTTTTTTACGTTTTTATCCATAGCTAAAGTATAATGATAAAATTGTGGTGCTGCTATGCTAATGATAGATTCGTATATTAATGTATACAGTGTACGTAAACCTCTTGAGTTAAAACGTAGTTGCATATGCTATGAGGGAGCTCAAATATCTTCTATCTAAATATGCAGTTACATCTTACATAGATGATGAATTAAGTCCTGCCATTGATGAAACAAGTTTGCAGTTGCTCCCAAGTGACAAAACTGACAATCTATCTGAGTTGAACAAAGAATCTCACCAAATATCAAACCTTGTGTAAGAGAAGATGCATTGAAGCTAGCACATGATTTGAAAGCTAACATGAAAGAAAATACTGAAAACAAATATTTCCAACTTTCTCTTTGATGCTCTTTCTTCTTTTTAGTTTTTATGATTGTACTACAATATTAACATAGTATCATGAGGAAAGTAAGCTTTCTTGTATAAATAATAGACACACTTCCGGTGTTTGGTCTAAAATGCGACCTTACCAGATGCACGCTTCCGGTGTTATTTATAGTAAATTTTGACATATTTGAGCATATAACTCGTAAACCTCTATTGATTACGAGTTAGTGAAAATGATTTAAAATGTTATCGTCAAATATCAAATCATCTAATATTTGGAAGAATCCAACGAAATTGGCCTAGTGAAAGCATATTAATTTTGCATGCAAGAGAATGTTCATCTGGATAAACAAACCCATATTACATTGATAGGTTTCTAACAGAAACTAACCCAGCTAAATTCATTTTCAATCTTATCTAAAAAAAGTAAAGGCAATTCACTGAAATTTAGACCAACTGTCACTTGTTCATATACTAAAGCCAGCAAGCATTCCACGTGATTAGTACAAAAAAAGGCTCCACTTTCTATTACTAACGTTTGTTTACTTACATTCTAAAATTTTACTTTTTCTACTTACCCTTCATGGATTTGTGGAGCAACATCATCTGAAGCACCGGTCAAGCGCAGAAACACTCTAGCTCTTTTATACATTGTCCCCTCTTCACTCGGTTGGGTCATCTCTTCCACTTTTTCATTTTGATATTGACCTTTTCCTTTGGCATTATTCTGATTCTTCGAAGCCTTAGCCTTTGAAGAAAAACTTAAGCGAGAAAACACACTGGTTCGGTTTTTGGGCTCATCAGAATACAAACCCTTTGAGAGAAGGGAATTCAAATGATCATTTTCATCTTTGGACTGTAAGTCACTTACAGCGGGAGAGGAAGAGTCATCTGTCCTGTTATGTTCTTCATTACTCAGCAGGAATCTTGGTACAGGGATCGAAGAAACATTGTTTCCAACAAGCATATACAAATCTGTCTGTTCTTCTTCTGAACACTCGCTGAAGTTATCAATCTCTCCATCTCCAAGGTCAGAATTATCTTCTGCACACAATGGTATAAAATCTTCACCGATGTCTTCCTCAAGAATATGGAAGTTTTCTTTCTCCTTTTGCAATGTAGGAAGCTCATGTGATTCATAGCTAGAAGCAGAGTGAGTCCCAGATCCCACTGAACGATGACTGAAGCCAGGGTGTTCAGGATCATAAGCATCATCATCGAAATGGATGCTTTCACACTTCCCCCAAGACTTGGGAGACAAAATAAGCTTTTCCACCTCTTGCTCACCAGTTACTGAAGTTCCGTGGGCGTTGAGCTTCCTTTTCTGAGTGTTAGTAGGCCTTCCTTTCATTAGCACGTCTTCAATGACCCGAAAATCGAACTTTCGTTTCCTAATTTTCTTCTGATGAAGAGAGTGTGGAACTTCACATTTTCTTGATTTGAATAGCCAAATCAGACTTTCAACCTGACAGTAAAACAACCGGAACCATAAAACTACGCATCGTGCAGGTTATTCACACAAACTCCTGCATATGCTTATAGAAAAAATAAAATGGTGTAATGATGTCCAACCAAAAGTTGAAAAGGAGCAGACCTGATCTTTAGATAAACCAAAGTTGAATTTGTGGGTGGTAAAGTAATTATCTCGAATAACATCACAAAACTCATCTTCAGAAAGAGGGTCACAATGCAAGATTCTGGTGAATTTAACCTGAACTCAAAAATAAAAATATTCTAAAATTTAAGTTTATCAAAATAACAGGAAAAGGAAAATATACCCACCAGGAAAAATAAAACATAAATTTAAATTTGAGTTGGAATAAGGCAAGCATAATATGAAAATAAAGATTACAACCTGTGCAGGGAATTGCTTTCCCGATGAAGCATATGCATGGGGAACAATGTTCATGCCACCATCTGATATCGCTTCATAAATCCCATGAAGTTTTCTGTCTTCAAATTGAAAAAGGAACAATTTCATTCCTACCTTGACATTTTTGACAAAACTAGAATAAGTATCTGGTAGCCCAAACAAACTCCTCTTGAAGCATTCTTTCAAAGTACTTCTGTTTGACATGAAGATGGCACCATGCTCAGGAAACTGTCCGGTCACCTTTTTCTTAGAGAAATCCCTCGAGTACATTTTCATTCTAACAAAAAAAAACTTTGTACATTAGATTTGCCATAAAAAAATCCATAAGCCTACTACATAATTCACTATGAAAAAATGAGCCCACAGACAAGCAAATTTCAAATACAAGGGAAAGATTCAATTCAAGAAACGAGTAGTAAAATTATATATATGCATTGCAGATTATTATTCACTCGTGAGGAGTGCAGTGTGATCTATACTTTAAACTACCACAACATTCGAGTTTTTTGCTCTCGGAATTGGAAGCAGGGATGGAGCAATATGCATTGCCATTGGCCATTGGGGCTCAGGCCCCTGCCAGATTTTAATCACTGTACTATTAGGAAGATAATCTATTTTCCACATCAGACAACCGCCATTAGAACAGCGACAAACAAAAAATGCAACACCATAAACCACCACAGGAGACCAACCAAACCTCCTTAAATGTTCACAGTCACTACCTCTTCCTCCATTACCCTTCACCAGTACCTAACTTTTACGCATCCTCTTGAAACCAGCACTTCTTCACTATTCCCGATCACACCATAAGCCACTAACTCTTCCATGTTACATAACCTTAACCCATGTACAATCCCTTTATCCAACCATTACAAACTCAACTATGGAAATTGGTCTCACATAAAATGGTGAGACCCACATGAGTTTCATCGAATTAGAGAGTGAGCGTTCAACCGATATTGTTGTTATCAGTTATCGCTCCTCTCCCTCACCTAGCGTTCCCATAATCAAACCTTCGCCTCCTCCGCTAGACCCCTACGATCTCACTGCATTTCCCACTACCTTCCTCCCCTAACTAGAAAACACATATTCATACGATTCTTTACAAATCCATATATTAAAAAACATTAAAATTTACACTAAGATACACTACAATGCAATAAACTCAATGTTTACATGAATCACCAGCCTTAGAAGTTAGTTCCAAGTTGAAACCCTAATCATATTCATACCTAAATATAAATCATATAAAAAAAAGAAAATAAACAACCATAGATTCATTCATTCACACACCACAAATATCCAAAAAAAAAAAAAACAGCTTAAAATGAAAACGGTGATTCTTATAAAAATTTCATTTTGGATTTCTAAATCGTAACAGTTAGGAACATTTTGGAAAGTGAAAATAAAGAGCAGATTCAAGAAATTTAGAGTATAATAAATGGAAAAATAATGTTGACAAACCTTTGAAATAGCCCTAATTTGTTCTTGTGGTTTTTCTGAGAAACGAAATGTTAAGAGAGAAAAGTGATTAAAAATAAGCGATTAATGTAGCTTAAAAATAAGCTATTAATGTAGCAAGAGAGAGAGAGAGAAATGAGTACTCACTCAGTCTGTGAGTGAGCAGCAAGAACTAAAATGGCGCCACTACTATGCACGTCTTCGCGCGGAAGTAGTGCCTCTTTTAGTAACCAATTTACTACTATAATAATAATTTCTTTTTTCTCTCAAGTCCTCTATTACACTAGAATTATGTACGAATGACATTTATTTTGAAACGAATTGAGTACATCGAAAATGTTAATCCATTCGTTTTAAAATAATTGTCGCAATCTAATTGTTGATATTTATTTTTACCGTATTTTTTACTAATTTAAAAAAAAATAAAATTTTATTTGATCTGTTTCAATAAACATTTTCATAATATACATTAATATAAAAACTAAAAATATTAATGATTAAAATTATACATTAATATACGAAAATCTTATCATCCACCCTGTATTTATTTTGTGTGTATGTATTGGTAATCAAATGTATATAGGAAAATGTAGCGAGCCACCTTGCATTCATTATGTTTTTTTTGACAGGCACCTTGCATTTATTATGTGTGTACGACGAGAATGTACTACCTCCGTACCAAAATATAAGTTATTTTGACCATATCACACAAATTAAAAAATATAATTATTATTGTATAAAAAAAAAGAAATTGTGAGTTAATTTACAAAATAGTCTTCGTTAATATACAAAAAGAAATTTGTATAACCTTAAAAATGAAATTCCAACCATTCAACTACCTTAATTCCTTAAACTTTGTGAAGAAGTTATTTTTGCATTTTGGGGTCTGTTTTGTGGACCTCCACTCCTTCACGTCTAAAACCTGTAACTGTAACAATCTCACAATCTCACAAGCATTCAACCTTCTCTTTTCATTTATTTCTCATTCCTTTGTTATCATTTCTCATCAATCAATTTCTACAAACTACTTCACCACCTTCATCTTCCATTTTTCTCTCGCTAATATTGTACTGTGTCAACAACAACAAGAAGAAGAACTTACTGTAAGCATCTCAACTTCATTCTCTTTACTTTTTATATCTTTGTCAACAAAACCCAACATGCAACTAACATATCGAGCTTAAGTGGTTAATAAATTTTGTCATCGAACGAGTTTGATTGGAATAATTTTAAGCTAGACTTTACTTACTTCGTATTTGAATATGAACTACTAGCCTTTTTTTTTTTCTAGGAACATGAGAGTTAATAAAAAAACTCAACATCATGCAATGTTATATCTAATAAATATAGTAAATGTGTATATTTATTTATATATCTTGAGAAAGTTTACACCTGTTCCATTGTTTGTTCTTGGTGTTTATTGTTTGAGTTTGCTTCTTTGAAGTGTAATATATTACTTCATGATTCATTTTGAACTAGAAAATTTTCAAATGAAGCTTATTATGTTCTTTTATTTATTTTTTGTTTCTAGGATTTTATTTCGTGTTCTTGTAATTGCTGAGGGTTTCCGGTTTCTATAGTTGAATGATGGATGTTGAGGCTTTTGATAAGCCAAAATATTGTGATGATGATAGGAGGGAATTTGATGATGATGAAATTCCTCTGTCAAAAAGGATGTTTCAGATTTCGAATTTGGGAATGTGTAGTAGTAAACGCGATGCTTCTGATAAGATGAGGGATACTACTACACTGCCGGCTAAGAACAGCTCCTTGTGTGGTCCGTTGATGAAATCCAAGGTGTCCCCAACACCATATGATGATAATGACAATAACGATAACGATGATGATCTTCCTATTTCCTCGAGAATTAAAATGCTTCCCATGTCAACTGATAAATCATTTTCCTCGCTCAAGAAAGAACTTGCATTGGTAGAAAACTCATTTGAGGAATGCAAAAGGAAAATACAACTAGAAAAGAAGAGATTGCATTCCATAAAAAGAGATATTGAGGAGTACTCCAGAGAGCTTGGAAATAAGAAGACGCAAGTTAGTTGTGTTAGAAGAATTAACGAAATTCACAAGAAAATGGAGAGAAAAACTGAAGAATGTGTCAAGGATTTCGTAGCAAAGGAAGGGCAACTCTATTTGATGGAAGACTTGATTGGAGAGCGCAAGCAAGAGCTCAAGACAAAAGAGATAGAACTTCGTCAAGTCATGGATAACATTTCAAAACATAAGCATTTTGAAAGACATGTGAAGGAGTTTGAATCAAAAGAGAAGAAATTTGGAAGCCAAGTGAAGGATTTGATATCAATAAAAACACATTTTGAAAACCGAATGGAGAAGCTTGAGTCAAAAGAGAAACAACATGAAGAACGAGTGAAGGAGTACGAATCAAAGGAGAGAGAATTTGAAGGCCAAATGAAAGAGCTAAAATCTAAAAATAAGAATTTTGAAAGACAAGTGGAGGATCTAACATCAAAAGAGAGGCAATTGAAACGACGAATTATGGAACTCGAGTCTAAAGAGAAGCAACTTGATGACCGAGTAAAGGAGTTTAAGTCAAAAGAGGATGAATTTGAAGGCCGGGTGAAGGAGTTGGAATCACAAAAGAAGCATTTCGAGAGCCAACAGAAGGACCTCGAGTTAAAAGAAAAGCAATTAGAAGGACTAGCAAAGGAGCTCCAGTCAAAAGAGGAGGAATTTGAAGGCCAGGTGAAGGAGTTTCAATCAAAGGAGGAATTCGAAGGTCAAGATACGAAGCTCAAATCAAAAAAGAAGCAATTTAAAAGCCAAGTTGAGGACGATTTCAAAGTACCGGCGAAAGAACTCAAGTTTAAAGAGAGAAAAATCAAGGATCCCAAGTTAAAGCTGAATAAATTTGACGACGAAAAAGAATTCGGTAAATGTTCTTATTCATCTAGTTTATTGAAAGTATTTAATTTCAATTGTTTCTTTTAATGATGCCGATATTTTTAATTATCTGAAAAATAGTTTTATGATGTTATTGTAGTATATATCTTACTATCTTAGTTAAGCTGAAAAGTTTGTCCAGTGAGGGGAACTTAATAGTCCTATATTAGTTCAAATATTTCTAGTCTTGGCTTATAATTATTGATCAATTTAACACTTTCTCCGGTGATTCAGTTAAGGTGCTATATTAACTTTGTAATCGTTAGTATAATGCTTTCTTCTCTCACATTTTTTCATAGTAAAATACATATTTTAGTTCCTATTGTCAACTTCATTTACTGTTGCTAATATAAATAAGAGGGAGCTTATACATATATATGCTATCTGAATATGCAGTTACATCTTACATGGATGATGAATTAAGTCCTACCATCGATAGAAATTTTTTGCAGTTGCTCCCGAGTGAGCATACTGACATTATAGTTAATCTGCTAGAATCATCAAATCCAGCAAAAATTGTTTTGGATATAATACAGAACCCCATTATTCCACGTTGTAAGAAGGAAGACAGTAGTGCTGTGATTATTGATGAAAGCCATATATTTCTGCTAGAACAACTCATGAGAATCTCACCAAATATTAAACCTTGTGTAAGAGAAGAAGCATTGAAGCTAGCATTTGATTTGAAAGCTAACATGAAAGAAAATACTGAAAATTCTTTGGTGATTCTCGGTTTTCTACTGCTTTTGCAAATTTATGGATTGGTTTCTTATTTCAACGAAGATGAAGTCTTCAAGCTTTTTGCATTTGTTGTTCAGCACAAGATAGCTGTGAAGCTGTTTGGGACCCTTGGTTTTGCAAATAAACTTTCAGGTATATATGTTCTAATTTATATATGCTCTGGTCACTCACTAGTATCTCTCTTTTTGTCTCATGATTTGGTATGTTACATCATATGATCATCAAATCCATATTGCATTTTTGGATCTTATCATTACTTATGTGTTGTTTCGGCGTTCTATTCTTGTTGAAAATTGGTGTAAACTGTTGACTACATACATGTGTAACTCTTATGAGGTTTGTGACGGATCTTCTCATAAATCCATATTGCAAGTGATAGCTATTGATGTTTGAGATAAAATGAAATAAAAATTATTTGTGTGATTGTACAAATGTTCTGGAATATGTTCAAATTTTATATCCTATATATTGAGAATGTGGAGAGTCTTAGAACCGTAATTCGAATATGGTTTGCATGTGTTTCACATCTGTTATCTTAATTTGGTGTCTAGTTCTTTGGAGTTTGGATGATGTAAACTATGCAGGAATATATATACAAAGATACTAAAATTAAAATATTAGATGTTGGTATGAAATTGAACTCATATGGATATCATTTTATCTCCCCTAACAGTTCTGTCATCTGTGAAGAGAAAATTGACATATTGGTAATGGTGTTAATGCTTGGAAAATGAATTAGACTTGAAGTTTATGTCATTTTATGTATGTCGTATATTTTCTAAACAGTTTGACGATTTTTGAATTATTCAGTCCAATCTGCTTAGTTTTTTTTGGTAACTAGAAGTTATATAATGTTTATTCTGGTACGTTTTGATGAAGTGAAATTTTCTTGCACCTCGCAGATTTTGTTGAGAATCTTATTAGGAGGAAGCAATTTGATTCAGTTGTGCATATTACTTGACTGAGAAGAATCAACAAGTATTTGTGCTAGAAAATGTGGTATAGAAACCTGTCAACATACACGCTGCTCAATGTTGGGTTACATTAACATGTAAATGCCTTTGACATGATAGGATTTTCTGTTTCTTACTCTAAAATATGTAATTGAGAAGAATGTGGTATAGAAATGTTCATAATCAAGCTTTTAATCTCTTTTGAAAAATAAAGAGGGTTATAGCAGGCAAAATAATTGTTCATAATATTCAGCATGTATCAAGAGCTAGCTGCACAATCCTACAATCTATATTCCAGCCAGAACAAAACATCTTCAACTTTCATGTAACTTTAGGTTGAAGATAAGATCGTGTTACTAGTTGTATAATTTAGGGTTAAATATGTTTTTGGTCCCTATAATTTTTTTTTTCAACTTTTAGTCATTGTAAAATTTTTCATCTTCACTTTTGGTCCCACCTTATAAGTAAATTCATATGTAGAATTCATATTTTTGAGTAAAATTTTGCACAAAAATTTATAAAATTATATTAATCTGTCCCAAAAAAATAGAATTTTTTAAGAAAACAGGAATTAAATATGAATTTTTATATTTTTTGTGGTTAAAAATTCATATTTAATTCATGTTTTGTTAAAAAATTCCAATTTTATTTTAGAGAGATTTTCATAATATTTTATATATTTCTGCACAATTTCATTAAAAAAATATAATGACCACACATGAGTTGAATTAAAAATTGGGACTAAAAGTGGTGATTAAAAATTTTATAGGGACTAAAAGTTGAAGAAAATTTTTAGAGGGACTAAAACTAAAATTTGATATATTTATAGGGACCAAAAACATATTTAACCCTATAATTTATTATAGTCTTTTTATGATCATCCTTACATTTGTGCTTCTCGAATAAACTTTTTTTTTGTCTTGTTAACATTGTACTTGTTAGTTGTTATGCTGTGATTTAGTATTATATTACATCATTTAGTTTTGAATAAGCAAAGTAAGGTTTCAAAATATGCAATTATGTGGCTTTGTATTAATTCATGAATTTGTATTTAGTTAAGCATTGAACTTTTGGCTGTGTCTGTTTGATTTGGCTTTGTATTCATTTTTTTAAGCTTAATGATAAAACAACGTTCGAGGTCTCACTAGATATGTGTGGTTAGAGTTTATTGTAATTTCGAGGCGTTGAGTTCAATTTTTTTATGAACGACATTAATTGGTTGAGTTTCAGGAAATGTGTTGAGTTTGAATTCTAATATGTTCATTCATTCACCTCTTTAAAAGATAAAATTCTAACCACTAGACTACCAAATCAAAAAATTGTTAAAGAGTGTGCTCGAGACATTTTTAAAATATAAAAATTTTGACTTGAAAAAAGAAAGTATTTAACTTTTTTGAAGTTTAAAAATTATCATTTCTAATATAAAATATAAAACTGTCTTGAATTTTCTGTCTATTTATATATTTTCAATTTGTCAATTATGTTTCCATCCCTAATTTTTCTTTTTTTGATAAGCAAAAATAGTATTAAAAAGAGTACAAGGGGTACTCCACCCATACAATTCGGTCGAAATATTACATCATACTGTGAATACAAAAAAAAGGATTACCACACCAATCAAAAAAAGAAAAGACTGGAGTAACCCGAATCCTACCGGCAAACCAAAACCACGAAAAGTACTTAACATGGTCGAATAAAGACACCACATTAACCTCATTGCCCCTGAAAATTAAATTATTCTGCATACACCAGATGCACCATGTTGTCGCCAACCAAACAATATGACGTCATCGTTTATTCTATTTACCCTGCCCATTAACCCCAAACGAAACAAAATGCTGAGCTACACCAATAAACGGACCTGCCTCCAATCCCATCCAATGAAAAACCTTGACCCTAAAAAACTAATTAAGTTAGAAATATAATTTGGGATTTCAAATTTGTCACTTATGTTTCTATCCCTAATTAACCGCGAAGTGTTTTTTTACCAATTTTTGCCTCCTTTTCTTGATACGCAATGACCAAACTACCCTTTAAACCGACCGTTATCGCGCTAACTCTATTATTGTACTTCAGTAAAAAATAAGTCCTTGTTTGGTTGCATAATTAAAAAGCTAAAAAAGCGATAATCCAAAATCAAAATCTGAAATTCGCGGTTTCGTTTCTCCGTCAAGTTCACTCACTCACTGCTGCAAAATTCCATGGCAAGAGTTAAGCACAAACCTAGTCCTGCTAAACGCACTGGTACGTTCCAATTTCAACACTCTTCTTCTTCTTCTTCTTCTTCATATTCCAAAACCCTTGTTTCGCAAATTCATAGTTAATTTTTCTTTTTCAGCACCAAACGAGACTCCGAAGAAAAGACGCAATAAGCCAGGAACAGTTGCGCTTCGCGAGATTCGTAAATTTCAAAAAGATGTTAAGTTACTTATACCGTGTGCTCCTTTTGTTAGATGTGTAAGTTCTTATGATTCTATAGTTTTTACTCTTATATAAGTAATAAATCTAAATTGGATTTGTGTTTTTAATGTGTTGTTAATTAGGTTTTAGTAATAAGCTGTGAAACACGAACACTAGATAGTTGACACGACACTGACACTGACACGTACACTCTGGTAGTCATTTGAGAATATGAGTGCATTTGATTTGTTAAAAAATAAGAGACTGGACATAAAATTTAGGAACAAGACATCGGACATAAAATTGAAATTTTTGTTCGTTACTAAACCACATGACAACTATTTGTCCAAGTATAAGTTGTCTAAAATACAAAAATAACCTTTTGCAAGAAAGTTTGTCGTGTGGTGTTTTTATTAGGACTTACCTTTTGCAAGTCAAACAATCCCTATAAGTAATTGGATGTAACTGCATGTGTTGGTGAGGGGATATGATGTTGGTTTGGTAGTCGGGGTGCATGAGTTAAGATGCGGAGTGATAAGGAGGTTGAGGTTTCAATCTCCACTCCTAGTTTAATGCTAGTAATTGATAACAATGTTTATATTGATCATTTCAGAAACTTCATGTGTCGTTGTTAGATAATAGATACTAATAACACGCGTCATACTTTGACATGTGTATGTGAGACACGGGACATCAAAGATGCTTTCATTTTGAAGTGTTGGTACTACATAATTACTAAGTCTAAAAATTGACATTTTTTATAAAGATTTTTTTCTTTCTTTTAAGTTTCTAGTTGATATGAACTTAGGAATAAAAGAAAATTTTGTTTTTGGAGTGTTTGCATTTCTGTTGTCATATAGCTTGGTTGATATTTTTGTTTATTTTTCACAGGAAAATTTTGTTTGACCTTTATCAATTTTAATATGGTTGGTTTGATGAGCATGCTCTATACGGATATCACTTTTTATGTATTTTGCTTGATGAGCATGCTCTATATGGAATTAGTGGTTTGTTATTAATTAAGAGATGGTCTGAATAAACTTTTCAATTAGCACTTACCGGAAAATAAAAGTCGAAATGATCTTGCAATGACTGCGAATCTTTTAATAATAAATTCCGACGTTAGTTGAAATTAATTTCTGCATCTTATTTTTCCATAACTGCGTATGAAATTATAAGAACTTTTCGTAAGTTAGAGTTAGTTACTTAGGGGTTTGGATAAACTTCTCCGTAATCCCTTTTGTAAAACAGAATTAGTGAAACAATATGATGATAATTATGAGTTTTTTAAACCATTCCTCTTTGTATATAGTTGAAATTAGCTTTTGCATCTTATTCTGTTTAGAAGGTCTCTGATTTAACTTCTCTTTAAACATCAAGCTTATAATGCCATTTTTGAAAGCGAAGACCTATGCACTTATTTTAAGTAAAAAGCTCCCATAACTTATAACTTAGGAAGATAATTGAAACTAGTCCTCATACCTGTTGAGAAGCTTCTATCTAGAAGATAAATCAAACTGGGCCCTTTGATTTGTTGGCGTGACATCAGGACACATATTTGGGTGAATTGGATCTAATGGGAAGTTAGTTCTCAATTCTCACTGTTGTTGCAATGCTGGTTCTTTTACTTGTGGCTGTAGGTCAAACAGATTACAAACCAATTATCAAACAATGTTTCGCGCTGGGCGGCTGAAGCCTTACTAGCACTTCAGGAGGTATGTAGCATTTTTCATACTCATTTGAGTATTAACTAGAGGGTGTGCAAGTTGCAACTTATCTTATTTGTCATGCAAATGTATTTTTCCAGGAAAAAATGGTTTGAAAGTAAATTCATTTTAACTTTTCCCAAACACTGTTTTAATTATTTCCTCGTTGAGATATTAAATTTTCATACTTAGAATATTTTTTCGTTCATTTTATTCTAATCCCCTACAATTTTTGTATATTTATTTTAGTGCATTCTTATATGGTTATGTGATCAGTTGAAGAATACTGGATTATTACCAAGTCTGCTTTCATACTATCCATTGATTATCGAAGATTGAGATTTAGAACTATATGTCTGAGCATAAGAATGCTCTCATTATATCTGCAGTCTTAACGAAATAGAATTAATATTAAGTAACTTGTTTTTTCCCCTTTAATAAGCAAGCATTTGATCAGTCATGCAAGTGAAACAAAGACTTGGTTTGAAGGCTCTATTATATTTTTAATATGTATTACAATACTATTCAAATTATGAAGAACCCAGCAGTTATACTTCATAGATCCTTATGAATTAAACAGGAATACATGGCACTTCTGTTTTTGGTTTTAGGGGAGAAACAGAGGAAGAAAAAAGTGAAGTAAATTGTAGGGTTTAAACTGTACACTTTCCTTGCACGTCCCATAAAATTTCCAGCTAAGTTGTCGAAAGGGGACTTAAAATGAAAAACTGATTTGAGAATGTAGAATTGTTTTAAAACGTTATTTAAGAGTAGTGATATGGCTGAGTGACAGGCAATATAGTCAAAATTTTGATCTTATGACCTTTGAGGCTCTGACGACCCATGTGATCCTAATCATAGGCAGGCGTAGGATCACAATCTAGTGGGATAGCGTGGTATTGACAATATTGGTTGTAAGATCAGTGGGATCAGCAAGTACTTTGGTGGGATATCTAGAATTTGACTACTTACTTTGGTAGGATAGCGTTGTATTTTGCATATTCATAGGTGTGAGGTTCTTGACAATACTCTAGCTAAGTGTTGACTAATGAATTATGTATCTTATGGTTATGGATTTTGAATTTAAGTTTAATATAATTAAGTGTTTGTAGTGAGTGTATAAGTGAGGGACATAGTAAGAATTTAATCAATAGTTTTGTATCAACTGTACTTGCAATTCTTAACTTGTGTACTATTTTAAATAGCTCTTAATTTTATATTAATTTAATCAAGAATTTTTATATTTCATTTTGTATGGACCATGATCCTTCTCTGTTTTTTATTGTTTGTTGAAAATACTAGGCAGCTGAGGACCATCTGGTTCGTATGTTTGAATATGGAATGCTCTGTGCACTTCACGCAAGGCGTGTTACCCTTAGTAAGTTGATTTAATTTTTTACTTCTTTCATCTGATTTTCTTTTCATCAATCACATAATTCATATTTTACAGATAAAATATACTCCTTTTTATTTTGGTGATGAGTGAATCTTTATCTTGGTTACATACAGATAATGAACTCTTTTGTTACTAATATTAATTAGATTCAAACAATATTCTATAGTCAGTAATCTGTATACTGTATACTAGAGAAAGAGGAAAATTGCAGTAGTGTAGTTGCTGTGAACATCACACATTGTTTTAAGAATAGCACTTGGTATGTCAATTTTATAGAATACCATTATTGGCCGTACCTTGTAAAGGGTGCTTGCCATAGTTGCAAAAATGCAAAAAAGAAAGTGATAAATATTCAATGTGGACTGTTTGCGTCCTCTGGTCATGTAAAAGGTGGGCGAAGATGTGCTTGGATATTTGTGGGTATTGTTAAGATCAGCAATTTTCATTATCAGGAAAAATTAAGTCATTCTTAGGCAGAGTCGAAGAGATATTTTGTGTTGTCTTCTGGTTAGGAGCTAGTTTCATACTGTCATCAATGAACTTAAGTTGAAAAATAAAGCTTTTGATGAGCATGAGCTGAAGACTCAAACAGAGTTATATTATCTAGAGCAAAATAATAGACAGAATACAAAAACCGAACTTTGTTTACCTAGTATAGTGGGTATTTTCTATAGATAATTTTTTTCCTGCTGTATAAGTTGACTTATAACTTTCCCATCTGTTATTTGATTTTTTGTCTGTCTCAGTGAAAAAGGATATTGAGTTGGCGCGTAGGCTTGCCGGAATAGGAAGGCCTTGGTGAGAGTATGACACCGTTAGTGAACTCAAAACTGTTGTTGCTATATATAAACTTGACATTCTTCGAAGAAGCCATTGCTACTTGTATACCCCAATTTGAAATTAAAATTAGGTACTAGGCTAACTCGCATATTGTCAATAGTAATTTTGTAGGTGAAAATCTGTTGTAGATGAACCATCAATGTAGAAAAATGGTTTACTACTGAGTCTGTCTGAGATTTGATGAGTAGCTTACTATTTAAATTGTAGCCAGTGAGTTATTTCAAGATTATTGTCATTCATATATTTACTTGATGTGGTAGAAGGAATTCATGTAATTTAAGTGCTTGTTAAGTATTCTGAAAATGCATTCTTTCAAGTTTGTCTTCTATATCTTCTCTATCATAATATGAGTCTTTTATCTCATTGTTAGTAATTTAGTATGAACATAAATTTTAGAAAATGAAAACTTTTAAGAATTTTCAGAAAGTAAATAGGGGCTTTAAGCATCCAAATAGAAGCATATTAGGACAGCAAGTGGAAATAATATTTTTAGATTTTACTTTTAATTCAATCATGCAAAGTTTGTATCTTTGTGAGCAGACATGTGATTATGAGGATTCAACTTTTTGCAATACATAAAGCTTTGATATGGGTGGTGATGGCAATATATGTGGCCCAACTCCAACATCAGATTTCTGATGAAGTTTTATCTCATCTTAGATTTTAGTCAAAATCTCATAAATTTAACTTGAAAGTGGAAAATTGTCTAAACTTTATAAACTTTTAGTTGAGGTAATTGGTTTGGTTTGGTGAAAGTAAAATCTTTGGCCTCAACCAAAATTATTTTAAAATACAGAAATTGAAATTATATTTTTGAGGCGTGATCACAAATCTACCATAATTAAGATGCAGTTTGAATTGACTTATTTTGAGTTTATGTGAGTCTATCTACTAATATAAACTTTTATGAAGGAGTTTAGTTAAATCAAAACAATAGCTTATCACAATTTCATAAGCTCATAAGTTGCTTATGCTATAAATAAACCATTTATGTAGTATTATAGGCTTAAATCAATACAATAGCTTATCACAATTTCATAAGCTCATAAGTTGCTTATGCCATAAATAAACCATTTATGTAGTATTATAGGCTTATGTAAGAAATATAATCTAAACATCATAAGTTCACAACTAAAACGCAGAACAAATCCAAAAGTGGCAAATGCCAAAGGATGCTCCATAACTTTATATTCCTTTTTGGGTAAAAATGGTTGGCAACCATTCCATACCTCCTCCAATTCTCATTTCTCACTAGCTACCAACATTTAGGGCATGTTTGATTCTCTTCTCAAAAACAGTTTTTTAGTTTTTGAAAATTAAAAATTAAAAAATTTGTTTGGTAATTCAATTTTACAAAACTGCTTTTAAAAATTGTTTTCTGTTTATCAGTTTTTAAAACTAAAAAAGTAAGAATAAGTTCAAAAAAGTTTGTTTTTTTCATTATAAAAACAGTTTTTGAAAACACATTTATAAAACACATTTTAAAAATTAAAAAATCAAAATTGTTTCTAACACGCCCTTAATGTTTTTGAGTGGAGGCACGTTATATTCTTGATAATAACATGTTTGGCAACATTTGTAAGTCTTATTTAGCAATTGGCATAATCATTCGCATTAAAAGTTAAAACCTTAACTTTTTTGATTGATCATGAACCTATCTCAAACATTGGTTTTGATTCCATTCACTACAACAATACATCACTAGCATCCTCTCCACACGTTACAACTTAAAAATACTTAATTCCAAACTTTACAGTGTGTCCCTCATTTGAAACAATAACTCAAAAGTGATTATTATTTTTTAACATCTCTCTAGAGATATCATTTTCATAAGAATTGATGTAATGATATAATTGATTATTGAAATGTAGTCCAACTAAAAAAAAATTAGAAGTTTCGTTGAAAGACTTGAGAATTAAGCCGTGCGATACATTGCATATATATTAGAGTTTTTTTTTTTTACACAATTGCATATATATTAGAGTTAAAAATACTAATTTAAATTAGAAAAATAATAATATCAATCAAAACATCAAGCTCAATTGGTTAAAGAGTTTCTCTAAAAGATGAATTTAAGAAGAATCAAAGTTTGATTTTTGAATGGAACAATTTTTTAATTAAATTTTACTTATCATGCAGTTGAACTCAGAATTACTGATACCCTTCATCTAAGAACCAAAAGTTAATATGTGCCTTAAAAGTACGTATTAATTAATAAATGAAAAGTAAAAATATTTGCTTCAAAAATCGTGTCTTTAATTTTTTAAAATTAAAATATTATATTTTTTAATATAATATTTTTACTTTTAGATTCCTTATCATTAAGACCCTTATTTAAAATCATCTTACTTAGATTTGACAAATCAGTTATGTTGTTAAGAATAAATTTGTAAAAAAATGTGATCATTTGACATCAATCTCAATCTTCAAAACACTCAAACTCGATCATTTAAATATTTGCATATTGAATTTACTAGAGCTTTATTCCATTGAAGATGTCTCCTTATTTATTCTACGAGTGGTTTTGGGACTCCGGCATTTGTGTGTTACGGTAGTGTTGGTTTGTTGGTGTTGGTTGTTAGTGCATTGGAGTTGGTTGTGGAGTCTCTATGCTTTGTGGCTGGTAGTCTGAGTGTATTATGATATATACTCTCTTTTTTTATAAGAAATGCAAATATTGTTAATGTGAAAATTCTGTTGGCGTTTTTGTGTTGGCTATAATTTTGTAAAAATCCATTTTGTCATATGCTCTAGAAAATGCTGTAGCAACTGAGTACGTTGTGACCGGAAGCTTCTAGACACGTGCGCGTTTTTGTTTGTTATTTCCAGAAGATATCTTTTAAGAAGATTCATTTCAGAAATTATATTTTTGCTGGAAAATATATTTTTGTTAGGGCGGAGCTGGCACAGCACGCGAGCCTTGTGTCACAAGTAACCTTGTGTGTGAAGATTTAATTCTAAAATATATTTTATATATTTTATGAATTTTTTGTTTGGCGCTAAAGATTTATTGGATATATTTCTGAAGACTCCTTTTCTTAAGGAACAAGTAAAGCCCAGCATGAAGACTCTATAAATACAAGTGTAAAACCTAGTTAGGTTTTTGTGGGAATTTGTTGTGTTCACTAAAGCGTGTGTTGTTTATCTTTTCCTAGTGAACTGTGTGAGTCTTTTCTTGTATACTTGAATTGATACATGCTAAAGACATAGGTTGTTGTATTTATTGAGTGATTACTCTTAAGCTTTTAAGCACGGAGTTGATCGGTTTGTTCGAGTGTGTTCTCACCATTATATGTTTGTTGATTAAGAACAACACGGTGTGTCTGTGTTGTAAGTAGGGGAGTAAGGCGGGGCGCCTTTGACCTAGGAGTTCCTAGGTTGAGTTGCACAAGGTAGTTGCTAGGCGAGAAGAAGTAAACGGGTTGTTTACGTTGATCTTTGAACTAGGGCTATAGTAGTGGATTCCTCCTGGATTGGTATCCCCCAGATTAGGGCAAGTTTGCGCCGAACTGGGTCAACAAACTCTTGTGTTATCTACATTCTGTCCTTTATTGTTTTTATTATTATCTGTGTTGCGAGTAGACGCTGTAGCAATTGCTAAAGCAATCTACTACTGAGTACCAGGAATTTCAATTGGCATCAGAGCAGGCACCCTGCCTGTTTGGGTGAGCTCCAGGGAAACTATTTCTGGCATAATGGATAAAGAAGGAGGAATGGTGAACAGACCACCCATGCTGAGTGGGTCTAACTATGATATTTGGAAGTCTCGCATGACGGCTTTCTTGAAATCACTAGATAGTAGGGCTTGGAAGGCTGTACTCAGAGGTTGGGATCATCCCAAAGTGAAAGATGCTGATAATAATGATACTGATGAACTCAAACCTGAAGAAGAATGGACCACGGCTGAAGACACGGCAGCAATTGGAAACTCCAAAGCTCTAAACGCCTTATTTAATGGAGTAGATCCAAACATGTTTAGATTGATCAATCAATGTACTGTTGCCAAGGACGCGTGGAATATTTTGAAGACTGCTCATGAAGGTACTCAGAGGGTAAAGAAGTCAAAACTCCAGCTTCTAACAACTCAGTTTGAGAATCTTAAGATGAAGGAAGAAAAAAATGTTCATGACTTTCATATGAATGTGCTAGAATATGCTAACTCATTTGAATCCTTGGGAGAAAAGATATCTGATGAAAAACTAGTAAGCAAAATTCTAAGATCTTTACCCAAAAGGTTTGATATGAAAGTGTGTGCAATAGAAGAAGCACAAGACATTAGCGATATGAAAGTTGATGAGCTGATTGGCTCCCTTCAAACTTTTGAGTTGAAAATCAATGAGAGGGTAGAAAAGAAAAATAAAAGTATAGCTCTTGCCTCGAACATTGATGAAGATGATGTGGAGAGTTCCATAGATACTGATGAAGGCTTATCAAATGCTGTGGTAATGCTTGGAAAACAGTTCAACAAGGTGCTGAAATCTATGGACAGAAGACCTAGACTAAGATTTGCTGGAGGAAATGCTAGAACATCTGCGCATGGTAAATCATATGAACTCAACAGAAATACTGCTTCTCAAAAGAGCCCAAGAACTGATGATAAACCTACTCAAGGCAAAGGTGTTCAGTGTCATGAATGTGAAGGTTATGGCCACATTAGACCTGAATGTGCAACATATCTAAAGAGGCAGAAGAAAGGTATGAGTGCAACTTGGTCAGATGAAGACGCATCTGAGGAAGAAAGTGAAACTGAGTCTGCAAAGAACATCACTGCACTAACAGGAATATGTCTATCTGATGAAGATGGATACCTAACTTATGATGCACTAGCAGCTGCCTATAATGAGTTATGTATCAAAAGTGCTGAAGAGTTCAGAATCAGTGAGCAACAAAAGGAGACTATATCCCAGCTCCAGGGTGAAAAAGAAAAATACTTATCAGCTACTTATGATCTCCAACAAGATGTGATTGTGCTGAATTCACAAATCAGAGAGCAAAGGAAGTATGTTTCTATGATGACTAATGGTACTGAGAAATTAGATGACATTCTGAATCAACAAATCTCAGGTAGGCCAAAAGGAGTTGGATTTGACTATGAGAAGTTCAACAAAAAGAAGAAGAATATTCAGAAGACTATGTATCCACCTCTCAAAGAAACATTCTCAGCAAGGCCGAGTCAGTTGCCTCAGCAATCTGTGCAGCATCAGGGAGTGAAAGAAAAATCTCAACCTTGGATATGTCACTACTGTGGGAAAAGGGGTCACTTAAAACCTTATTGTTTCATACTCCATGGACCCCCCAGTAAGATGCAGCAAGCAAAATCCAAGAAGAATGCCAAGAAAGAATGGAAACCTAAACCTAGAAAGAAGCTTGTTTCACTCATTGCTCACACATCTTTAAAAGCAACATCTAGGGAAGATTGGTATTTTGACAGTGGCTGCTCCAAACACATGACTGAAATTGAGAATTTTCTGGTTGATATCAAGTCCTATTCAACAAGCTTTGTCACTTTTGGTGATGGATCTAAAGGAGAAATCAAGGGGATAGGAAACTTGGAAAGAAAGGGTCTACCTAAACTTACAAAAGTCTTGTTTGTGAAAGGTTTGACGGCTAATCTAATCAGTATTAGTCAGCTATGTGATCAAGGATTGTTGGTTAACTTTACAAAAGCTGAATGTCTAGTCACTAATCAAGAAGGAGAAGTCATAATGAAGGGTGTGCGATCAAAGGATAATTGTTACTTATGGGAACCACAAGAGGAAGTAGGCTTGTCAACTTGCTTGCTTACTAAGGAAGATGAAGTAACATTATGGCACCAAAAGTTAGGTCATCTAAGGAGTATTAAGAATGCCATAGCTGAAGAAGCAATCAGAGGTTTACCCAAGCTCAAAATTGTTGAAGGAAACATATGTGGTGAATGTCAGATTGGGAAACAAACCAAAAAGCCTCATCATCAGCTACAGCATCTGACAACTTCCAGAATTCTTGAGTTGTTACACATGGATTTGATGGGTCCTATGCAAGATGAAAGCTTAGGTGGCAAAAGATATGCATTTGTAATGGTAGATGACTTCTCAAGGTACACTTGGATCAAATTCATTAGAGAGAAATCTAATACTTTTGATGTCTTCAAGGAGTTATGTGTTCAAATACAAAGAGAAAAAGATAGTACGGTCTTGAAGATAAGAAGTGATCATGGCAAGGAGTTTGAGAATTCCAAGTTCTCTGAGTTCTGTACAGCTGAAGGAATAGCACATGAATTCACTTCACCAATTACACCACAACAAAACGGTGTGGTTGAGAGAAAGAATAGAACTTTGCAAGAGTCAGCTAGAGTTATGTTACATGCCAAAAATCTCCCATATCATTTTTGGGCTGAAGCTATGAATACTGCTTGCTATATTCACAATAGAGTCACTCTGAGAACTGGCACTAAAGTTACCCTATATGAGCTGTGGAAGAATAAGAAACCAACTGTCAAATACTTCCATGTCTTTGGAAGCAAATGTTATATTCTTGCGGATAGGGAACAACGAAGGAAATTGGACTCCAAGAGTGATGAAGGCATATTCTTAGGATACTCTACCAACAGCAGAGCTTATAGAGTGTTCAACTCCAGAACTAAAGTCATGATGGAATCCTTTAATGTTGTTGTAGATGACTCTAGTGAAGAGAAGAGGTCTGATGCTCCAGCAATACCTATAGCATCTGATCAGCAGGAAGAGGTATTTGAAGCTGAAAAGGAAGATGTTGACTCTGGATCTAGTAGTACTGAACCCAACAAAGATCCATCTACAAGAGTTCAGAAGAATCATCCAAAAGAGCTTATCATTGGTGATCTTAATCAAGGCATTGTTACAAGAAGAACAAGAGATGTTGTGTCTAATTCATGCTTTGTGTCAAAGATTGAACCCAAGAATGTCAAAGAAGCTCTTACTGATGAATTCTGGATAAATGCCATGCAGGAAGAACTTGAACAATTCAAGAGGAATGAGGTATGGGATCTTGTGCCTAGACCTAAAGGTGTGAATGTCATTGGTACTAAATGGATGTTCAAGAATAAATTTGATGAGAGTGGGAACATAACTAGAAACAAGGCTAGACTGGTAGCTCAAGGCTATGCTCAGATTGAAGGTATAGACTTTGATGAGACATTTGCTCCAGTAGCACGTCTTGAATCCATAAGACTTCTCTTAGGAATTGCATGTATTCTGAAGTTCAAGCTATTTCAAATGGATGTGAAAAGTGCCTTTCTCAATGGGTATTTGAATGAAGAAGTCTATGTTGAACAGCCCAAGGGTTTTATTGATCCTAGTTTTCCAAATCATGTCTACAGATTGAAGAAGGCTTTGTATGGCCTAAAGCAAGCTCCTAGGGCTTGGTATGAAAGGTTGACTGAATTTCTGGTTACTCATGGATACAGAAAAGGTGGTAATGACAAGACTCTGTTTGTAAGAGAAGAGAAAGATAAAGTGATGATTGCACAAGTCTATGTGGATGATATAGTTTTTGGTGGAATGTCTGATCAGATGGTCCAGCAATTTGTGCAGCATATGCAGTCAGAATTTGAGATGAGTCTAGTTGGTGAACTAACTTTCTTTCTTGGCCTCCAAGTCAAACAAATGGAGGATACTATATTTGTGTCTCAAAGTAAGTATGCAAGAAATATTGTGAAAAAGTTTGGTATGGAGAGTGCTAGTACCAAAAGAACACCAGCAGCAACACATTTGAAGCTTACCAAAGATGATAATGGGATCAGTGTTGATCAAAGCCTTTACAGGAGTATGATTGGAAGCTTATTGTATCTCACAGCAAGTAGACCTGATATTACTTTTGCTGTAGGAGTATGTGCAAGATATCAAGCTGAGCCTAAAATGAGTCACCTCACACAAGTCAAAAGAATCTTAAAATATGTGAATGGGACTTATGACTATGGAATCTTGTACTGTCATAGTGATAACTCTATGTTAATAGGGTATTGTGATGCTGATTGGGCAGGAAGTGCGGATGATAGGAAAAGCACTTCAGGAGCATGTTTCTTCCTTGGAAATAATCTCATATCTTGGTTTAGTAAGAAACAAAATTGTGTGTCTCTATCAACTGCAGAGGCAGAATATATTGCAGCTGGTAGTAGTTGTTCTCAGCTAGTGTGGATGAAGCAAATGTTGAAGGAGTACAATGTGGTACAAAATGCTATGACATTATACTGTGACAACTTGAGTGCCATAAACATTTCTAAAAATCCTATCCAACATAGTAGGACTAAGCATATTGATATAAGGCACCATTTTATTAGAGATCTTGTTGAAGAAAAGATTGTCACACTTGAGCATGTAGCAACAAATGAACAACTTGCTGATATTTTCACAAAAGCATTGGATGCTACACAATTTGAGAAGTTGAGGGGCAAATTGGGAATTTGCCTATTAGAAAGCCAATAGCAGTTACATTTGAAAAGGCGTGCAACTGTTTCTCCCTCCTATCAAGTTAGGGTGCACGCATATCAAGGAACGGTTTCTATTTACTTCTTTTGCAGTTATCATTGCTTCACATCTCAAAAACTCAAACGATCACTCTATTTTCTGCATCATTATTTTTCATCTGCCAATTCACAACTCTCAGACTTCCCGTATCTCTCATCGCTATCTTCTCAAAATCGATCATGTCTACTACAATCTCATCACCGATCCGAGACTCCTCTCCAAAATCAACACCACCGGTTGATCCTACCACTTTGATTGTTGACGCAATACCTATATCAACTGTCGCTCCCGACACTAGCGCAAAATCAAAGAAAAGCAAGTCAAAGAAGAAGAATCTGGTAAGTGATCCTCCCTCTGCATCTGTGAAATCGAAAGAAAGGAAGAGGAAAGTAAAGTCTAAATCTAGATCTAAAAAGGTACATACCATGCAAGAACTGTATGTTGATGATTTAGATGAAGAGAATGTTGAATCTTCTAGTAGGGTAGTTCAAGAGTCTAAAACCCTAGGATTAAATGATTCTGCTGATATTGATGTTGATGATGGTGCTACTGCTAAGACCACAGAGAATGTTGTGTTGGAGACAACTCAGGAAGATGTCTCAACTGCTATTGCCTCTGAAAAGGCTGAAGATCATGAAGGTACTAACCTTCCTGATAATGAAGATGCTGCAGCTGATGCTAGAGCATCTGATGTTCCAGACACTGCAAATAATGCAGATGAGAATGTGTCTGGTGATACTGTTGAAGTCTCTCAAAATGATGAGAGCATGAAGACTGCTGAACAGGAAACAGAGGATCATATCCTCTCTGATCTACAAACAGGTTCACAAGACAAAGAACCTGATTTTGAGATTTTGTCAACTTTGGACAAAATGGTGAAGAAGGCTCCTGGACCTAGCATTGCTGAGAGGTTAAGGAGTAGAGCTAGAAGAGATGTAACACCACCACCAAAGTCAACAAAGAAAGCCAAGAATTCTGATGGCTTGAAACCGGTGAAGTATGGTCCTGGCAGGTCAAAAAGCAAAGTTACTGTGACTGCTCAGACTAAGAAGAAGACCTTGAAGAGGAAACAATTGCACTCTGATGATGGGGATTTTGTGGCTGAAGAGGATGCTGTAGAGGATGCTGGCACATCTGACAAGCCAGTTGATACAGGAAGGAAGAGAGCTAAGAGTGTACCATCTGTACCTCTTGACAATGTGTCCTTTCACCATGAGGAAGGTGCTTCTAGGTGGAAGTTTATTTGTGAAAGGAGAATTGCTGTTGAAAGAAACCTACATCATGACTTGTTGAATCTCCAAGAGCTGATGGAGGTTATTGAAGCAGCTGGTTTGATAAAGACTGTCAAAGGCTTGGGGAAATGCTACAGCAAGCTGGTCAGAGAGTTCATTGTGAACATAGGAACTGATTGTGATGATCCTATGAGCTCTGAATTTAGACAGGTATTTGTGCGTGGCAAATGTGTTAATTTTTCCCCTGCTATAATCAATGAATATCTAGGCAGGAGTGTTGAAGATGTTGCTGAGTTGGAGGTAACTCAGAATCAGATCTGCAAAACCCTCACAGGTGATCTGGTCAAGGAGTGGCCTATGAAGAGCAATTTGTCTGCTGCTAAGCTGTCCACAAAGTATGCTATTCTCAACAAGATTGCAGCTGCTAATTGGGTGCCAACTACCCATTCTAATGATGTGTCCAGAGGGATGAGCAAATTCATCTATGCTATAGGTACAAAATCTGTTTTTAACTTTGGTGATTTTATCTATTATCAAACTATAGCTCATAGGAAGACAAATGCTACAAAGATTCCTATTGCTTTTCCTACTTTGCTCTGTGATATCATCTTGCAACAATTTCCTGAGCTGTGTTTTCCTACTGATGAGCCTGCTAAGAGAGAGTCAGACATCACTTTAGACTCTAGGTTTTTGGAAAAGTCACATGCTGCAGATATTGCTCTAGCGTCTGGCAAAGGCAAATCTGCTATGCTGAGTAGACAGCAGATGATTGCTGATCTGAAGGTTAGAAGTAAGGCTCTGGATGATAAGAAGTTCTTGGTTGATCGTGTGATTCAGACTTTGGAAGCTGAAGAGCTGGTTGCTCATGATGAAGGTCTGGTGGTGGAGGATTCTGAAGAAAGTGCTGATTTTTAATAATCCATTTTTTCTCTCTTTCTGATGTTTTGTGTTAAGGGTGAAGCCCTGGATTCTATGCACCTGTGTGTGCTATTTGGTCTGTAATAAGTACAATTCCTTACTTATTTGATGTTCTTTTCCTTTTGTCAAATTATTTGGCTAAAAAGGGGGAGTATTAATAGTGTTGATGCACTACTGAAGATTATTGCTAGCTACTATTCTCTATGATATATTTTACTTAGCTATGCATGAAGACAGGGGGAGTGTAGTATGTATGTGTGGAAATTTATTTTTTCCATTGAAGTGGAGGTTATTCTTTATATGCATTGAGGGGAAGGAATTTATTTTTCCTAATCCTGGTTGCATGAATTGAGGGGGAGGAATTTATTTTTCCTAATCCTTAAAATTAGTTGATTGGGTGATGATTTGGTGGCGGAAGACTCTAAGGAAACTGCTGAATTTTCATTTTTATCTACTGATTTTTTATATGGAATCCACTTGAGAGTAAGTCTCTCTGATCATACTCTTTGAGGCTAATTGAATTTCATATCCGCTGCATGCCTCTGATACATGGTTAGCCTATTGCATTCAAGTAATGTCCTTTATTTCTTCTGAAGTTATGTCTTGAAGTTGAATTGAAGAATTATTTCTATGCATGCTGATCAAAAAGTGTTTTAGCCAAAATTTGCCAAAGGGGGAGATTGTTGGCGTTTTTGTGTTGGCTATAATTTTGCAAAAACCCATTTTGTCATATGCTCTAGAAAATGCTGTAGCAACTGAGTACGTTGTGACCGGAAACTTCTAGACACGTGCGCGTTTTTGTTTGTTATTTCCAGAAGATATCTTTTAAGAAGATTCATTTCAGAAATTATATTTTTGCTGGAAAATATATTTTTGTTAGGGCGGAGCTGGCACAGCACGCGAGCCTTGTGTCACAAGTAACCTTGTGTGTGAAGATTTAATTCTAAAATATATTTTATATATTTTATGAATTTTTTGTTTGGCGCTAAAGATTTATTGGATATATTTCTGAAGACTCTTTTTCTTAAGGAACAAGTAAAGCCCAGCATGAAGACTCTATAAATACAAGTGTAAAACCTAGTTAGGTTTTTGTGGGAATTTGTTGTGTTCACTAAAGCGTGTGTTGTTTATCTTTTCCTAGTGAACTGTGTGAGTCTTTTCTTGTATACTTGAATTGATACATGCTAAAGACATAGGCTGTTGTATTTATTGAGTGATTACTCTTAAGCTTTTAAGCACGGAGTTGATCGGTTTGTTCGAGTGTGTTCTCACCATTATATGTTTGTTGATTAAGAACAACACGGTGTGTCTGTGTTGTAAGTAGGGGAGTAAGGCGGGGAGCCTTTGACCTAGGAGTTCCTAGGTTGAGTTGCACAAGGTAGTTGCTAGGCGAGAAGAAGTAAACGGGTTGTTTACGTTGATCTTTGAACTAGGGCTATAGTAGTGGATTCCTCCTGGATTGGTATCCCCCAGATTAGGGCAAGTTTGCGCCGAACTGGGTCAACAAACTCTTGTGTTATCTACATTCTGTCCTTTATTGTTTTTATTATTATCTGTGTTGCGAGTAGACGCTGTAGCAATTGCTAAAGCAATCTACTACTGAGTGCCAGGAATTTCAAATTCTTTTATAAAAGATATGTTAAAGTTGAGGTGATGTATAGTAATGAGAGAGAAAGAAGAAAGTTGTTTTGCGTGTAGAAAATTGAAAGAAATTAATGGAAAATACCTGCTGTAAAATATCAATATGTAAGAATCGCTTTTTTTTTTGCAATAAGTTTGTTTTTCTATTTTCAGTTAAACTCACGTTTGAATTTGAGAATCATGGTTCCAAAATTGCTTTTGTATTTATTCAAACATCCCAGAAATTGACAAAATCGCGTTTGAAACTGTAAAAGTGCGTTTGAGGCTGGCCTCCGCCAAACCAAACAGATCCTATATCTAAAAATTATACATTAAGATTAAACTAATATTTACTTCACTCATTCCTTTTTAACTATAACTTTTTAGAAATAATATTTATATGTTAATTTTAAAAATCAATGCTATATTAACTAGTACTCCCTCCGTCCTAAAACTATTGTCCTTTTAGAGTTATGCACGTGGATTAAGAAATAACAAATATTAATAAGTTAAGTCTATTTTACCTTTTGTAAGGGTACAATTGATAAATTAACATTAATTTTACATTGGTTTGCGAAAAAGACAATAGTTTTTGGACAAAATTAAAATGCTAAAAGGACAATAGTTTTGGGACAGAGGTATTACTTTATTGATAATATCTTTAATTATTTATTATAGAAAAAAAACATGTGCAATAAGTAAAAGATGGTTAAATTCATAAAAAACAAAAAAAAATCATTTCTTAGAAAATAATTAAGGTATGTTGCAAAAATGTCCAAAAACTCATTGTGAGAGAGAAATATGAAAATTCAAATTTGTAGAAAATGCAAAGAAAAGTGCTAAAATTAGTCTAGACCATCTTGTTTAGGAGAAATTTTCAAGTCATTAGGACCATATCACATGTCGACACGTGGCTACTTGTCTCTACATACTTAATCTTTTATTCTCTTTGTACTAAAATATATGTCGTTCCAACATTTTTACGTATATTAAAGAATCTGTAACTTCTATGAATCTTGTCAAAATTATATACGTTTTTCTTCTTTTACCCTTGACAAAATATTATTTTCTCATTTATCTCTCTTTGTTGGTATATCGAAAAATAATAAAGTTGAAGAGAGGATAGTAACTTTTGTTGGCAAAAAGAGTATAAATGAATGAATAATTTAGGAAGATCAAAACTAATTTTACATTGATTTTATAAAACGACATATATTATAGTACAATTTTTTTTTCTAAAACGACATATATTATGGTACAAGGAGGCAATGTTGAAGTTTTAGATTTACATAGCTTCCCTCCCATTGATTTAACCCTACCAACAAACAAGAAATTAATGAGTAAAACAAAATCTACGAAATAAAATCATACTAACAAATATTGATTGAAACATGAATAAAGCTAACAGGAAAAATGTGTAAAGGACCAAAGCGTACACGGTTTCATCATTAAGAGGAAAAGAGACACTTTCATCTTTCTAGTGTCACTTTTGTCAAAAAAAAATCTTTCTAGTGTCACTTTCCACAAAGCATATACTATAACGTGGTAGTTTCATTGGAAAATTTTCATTATGACTTTGGTTAATTGTACATAAATAAAATGACATGTATTAATAATCACATTCTATCTTATTTGATAAAATGATAGTAGAATTTATTGATTCAATAATGAGGATTAACTTGTGCATGATATAAGACTTATCGCCAAACAGTTCCTATAATATAATAGCCAAACAGTTCAAATTAAAATTTAGTCAAATAAGCCCCTCAATTAGAATAATTTTCATCTGAACACAATCATTTAAACGCATATATAAACACAACATTTTTTTTTTGACAAAATATAAACACAACATTTAGACACACATAAATATATAAAAAAATTTAGTTATTTTTTTTTATAATGATGTGATCAAATTATTGTGTCTATCCAAAACTTCTTCTCTTATTTAACTATATTAAAGTGTACATTAAGATTTCTTTTTTCTCGTGTGATAACAATACAAATACTATATAAAATTGCATTTGTCATTTTCCAACTTAATGCCTCGACGCTTTTTAAGTATTCAAATTACACACATCAACAAGACATTATTAAATTATAGTATTAACTAATTCTAGAACTCATAACTTTCCCACTTTGCCTTGTTAATTATCTGCTCCAAATTTTATAACTATCAACATCAACGTAAGCAAAGTGTTGCTTAAACTCGTCACTTTCCTTGTCTTTTAGTCTCATTCATTCAAAATCATAATCTCAACCAAAAAAATGGGGATGGATCAAATATTAGATTTTTTAATTATATTTATATATAATATGATTATTAGATGCAACCAAGAATTTTCAATTCTTCTTCCGCGTTGTTTCTCACTATGTGTCTTTCTCTTTTACCACTTTTCTTGACCCATTCAATAGGCTAACACAAGAAATTAATTATTTTCATGTTTTCACATTACAAATAGTCAATAATTCCATCATCACCAATTTCATTGTTCACTTCTTTAAATTTCTAACAAAAGAAATTAATATGAATATACTATAGTCTTTTTAAGCCAAAAGAAAAAAGGACCCACATTGTAGAAAAATCACTTATCATTCCTCTTTTCCTTCTCTTTTCTTCTAAATAAATATCACCTTCCTCTCACCTTCATTTTTGAGCATTCCCCTTTATATTTTCACACACATCACTCTCTATTTCCATTGCCTTATATCTTCTCCTCTAATCAACACATCCTCAACATCACACTTAAATTTCAAGAAAAAAAAAATCCAATTTTTTTTAGTTATTCATTTGGCATTTCATTAGCTTTACCACTTGGCCTAGTGTTTTATTTTCAACTCATCAACAAAGGGTAACACTTTCTTTGTGTTGTTACATATATTTTCATAAAATGGGAGAAAATATTAAGTGTGAAGAAATTAGTCTCATTGGTGAACTAATGCAAGGAGAGGAGATAACAAAGAAGCTTTATGATCAACTTTTCTCTCCATCATCACCACCATCATCAACATCAACATCATCATCATCAACACCATCATCATCACCATCATATGTAGCTAATGAAGTCTTAATTGACAAAATAGTTTTGTCCCTTGAGAAAGCAATAACTATGGTGAAGGGTAATGTAGGAAAAATTAAGACAAACAATGTTAACATGATGGATTTTCATTGTTCAAATGGAAGCCCCAAAAGTGAAGTCCAAGACTCAATGTTCAAGCATAAACATGTATCCAAGAAAAGGTATATTAGCTTAAGTTACAAAATTTATTTATTACTTTTGAACTTAGGGGGGTGAATTTTAATAAAGTTCATAATTTCATAATTTTCATTATGTAATTTTTTTTTGAATTTGTGGTATGTAGAAAAACCATGCCTAAGTGGACAGAGCAAGTGAAAGTGTATTTAGGAACAGCACCCGAGGGATCTATAGAGGATGGTTATAGCTGGAGAAAGTATGGACAAAAGGATATTCATGGAGCCAAATTTCCAAGGTAACAATCTATTTTTTTCATGTGTAGAGAATGTTTGAATTGACGGTGAATTTTGACAAAATTTCGGTTCCTATTTACCGAAGTTTTAAAATATAGTATTTGTCAAAAACTCGTGATAGTTTATCGTAATTATGTTAAATTTATCGCAATCAAAACATGCAATCAATTGAAGCATCTTTTTTCATAAGGGAAAGTTGTATGTTTGCTTGCCATATGTTTTTTATGATAAGAAAAGTTTTATTTTAGCTATTCTGAATTTTTTTATGTAGGACTACTTTTTTATTTTTGCAAGTGGCCTTATGGTATCCCTATGATATCACTAAAATATAATTGGGCAAACCAACTAACAATCTAAAAAAATAAGGTGTGCGCAATTTGGATTTTTTGCAATTACTGCATAACGCGATAGTAATTGATTTGAACTATTTAATCTAAAATTAATGGTTGAGATCTAATACAATGTAAAATTGCGTGTAATTTTTATATCAAAGAATCTAAATCCATGTGTTGGATGAGGGGTAGGGTAGGAAATAAAATATATACTGGTAAGGACAAAATGTTTTAAAAAGACTGTGCAAAGTGATCCAAAGGACAAAGTTAGAAAGATTCAATTTTTTGGTAGGTGCAGGCACTAATGCATGTGTTATTATTATTGAGGATCCGTGCGCTGTCCTAAAGAAGATAAGACATTGAAAAAATTTAACAATTTTATCAAGTTGATGTACTTTTTTTTTGCCATTCATGAACATTAACTACAAGCATGTTAGCTGAAATCACATTTGTGGAATTATCTTAAGAACATGTACATTCACACAATCATGCTGTTCTTAATTTTAATAGTAAAAAAAATGATTAGTCAAATTAAAATTGGACGACTCGTGTTTTAATGTGGATTATCTGATCATAATTGAACGGTCAAAATAATGTGCGAGTTTTGTCGCTGAGTTCATTGACACCAAAAAAATAAAAGGGCATTTTGTACTCTTATTTTTCTCATACGTATGTTTTTTTTTCTTCTGAATTTTCTTTTACTATTATCTTACAAATAGTGATTTGCATTGCAGGGGATATTATAGATGCACACATAGAAATGCACAAGGTTGTTTAGCTACTAAACAAGTGCAAAAATCAGAAGAAGATTCAATGGTATATGAGATAACATACAAAGGAAGACACACATGCACACAATTTAGTCATTTGAACAAGGCATCATCATCCAAAACAAAGTTGAAAATTGGTCAAAATAATAAATCTCAATCCAATCAAAAAATTCAACCACAAGAAGAGAAAATACAACCAACCCAAGATAAAATATTCACTTTTGACAACAAAGAGGAAATATTCCCATCATTCAATTTTTCATCTCCATCAATAGGGTCTGAAAATGAGGATAACATGTTTTTAGAGACCATGATTGAAAACAATTTCATGGAAAATGAAGACAACAACATATTCTCAGAATCAAACAATTTATGCTTGTCAATATTGGATTTGGACAACATTGAAATTGGCCCAGGTGAGTATGATATTATGGAGTTGGTTTCAGGCCCAAATTCAGTTGCCAATTCTCCAATAGATTTTGATGTCTTTAATGACATAAATTGTGATATGGATTTCTCTATAAGTCAGTTTGCGTGAGGTGGATCTCAATGGCTCACCCCGGAGTATGTTTAACACTTGGAGACGGCTAACAGATGTATTTATATATTATCCACCAACGAAGTTCTTACGTTAACAATAGAAGTTGAATTTACGCTTTTGCGAAATGAGTCAACTCATTATCAACTGAACAATTTTCGTTGACATTGTCGATTAATTGTCACATTTAGATTTTTGTGCACCGATTAATTAACTTGTGAGTTTTGTAGATCAAGATTAGTAAAATTGAAGAGAGAAGGAAGGATATATAGTAATCATATTTTGAGTGTCCAAAAATAAAACAATAAAACCTCTTTCTCATATGTTAGTTAAGAGAGTTTTTTTAGGTACTTAGTTAGGATGTAATGTGAAAATACTTTGTAAGTGTTTGCAACTATTGTATTTCACTATTTTGCGGTTTCTTAGTTCTGTTGTAACTTAGTCATCTATATATCACTAGTCTTCTTTTTGCTCAAGCAAAAAAATACATCTATCTGTACAATATAATAAAAATAACACAAATATAATACTAACAAAAAAGACGGCTAAAATTTTATTAGAATGAGCAAAGCTTAAGAAGTACAAGAGTTACTCTTACGGGCTACATAAAATAGTCTCATGAGTGGTGCTCTATTTCACTCTTTGAGTTATGAATAATTAATTATATACAAGCACATGACATAAGAAAGTAAGTACCTGTATGGTTGAGCAAATATAAATAATTTAACCTATCATTCATGGCTGATGGTTTGATACAATGTGTTTTGAATGATTTTCAGTATGTTTTGAGTTAGGATTAATTAGGGACCATATATGCATCTAAAGTAGTAGTAGTACATAAGGTAGGTTTGGATTTAATTCACCTACATTGAAATGTTAACCATTCAAATATGTACTATTAGAGCCGTTAAATTATAGGGTTTTATCAATTTAGGTCCGACTCTTATATAGAGAGGCCAAATAATTCATGTTAAAATGAGTCCCATTTTACATAGCCTTCAAATATAAAAAATCCCATAAATTTAAAATGGCCCCAGGGTCATATAAATCGGGAGTGGTTATGGTGCATAAGTTTTTTCCTTATGCATCGTGCATAAGTAATGAAAATTTGCTTAATACATCCTCAGATTGCTTAGTACTAAGCAATCTGAAAATTTGCTTAGTACACCTCTCAGATTACTTAGTGCACCCCTCAAATTTTTAGCTCACCCCTAAAAATTTGAGAGGTGCACCAAACAATCTGGAGGTGCATTAGAAATTTGGGAGGTGCGCTAGAAATTTGGAAGGTGCACTAAGCAATCTAGAGTATTTATGCACGGTGCATAAACATATGGCTTATGCACCATAACTTGTGCCCATATAAATCTACAAAATTTCTTTCTTCTAAATTTAACTTTTGGTGTAAAATTTTTGAAGTTTTTTTGGTAAAAATATTTCAAAAAATTGGAAAAAATTCCGAAAACCTTTTTTCTCGAAATCGAAAAAAATTCCGAGAACTATTTTTCTTGAAATTGAAAAAAACTCCAAGAACTTTTTATCTCGAAATCGGTAAAAATTCCGAGCAACTTTTCTGAGAGCGAGTTTGAATGAGGGAATTTTGTGAAGGAAATTAATTTTTTGAGGGAATTCAAATGACTTGCACTAAATTATATTGTTTGGATAAAATATTTAAGGGATTTTTAAATTCCAAGTATTTTGCAAGTCATTTATTTTACTCTACCGATTATGTAATGATTTTGATTGATATACTATACCGATTTGAATGAATGAATATCGTTGTTTTTTAGTCAAAAAATAAAAAGACATAAAGATCAGTACAAAATCAACGTATTTAGATGACTAGTCCACCATCTCTCTAATTCCACAAATACATAAAACACACCAACTCGCATAGAATGCCACTGCCACTACAAAATAATACAACCAAAATTACCAAACACCCCCACCAATCAACTCTCATGCCTCTACAAGTTACCACTTCAATTTGGTATTGCTACACCTTTCCATTTGAGAGCCAATTCACGTATATGCTTTGTTGAAGACCCATTTTCCTTTAGAGCATTACAAGCTGCATCTTTGAGTTCATTCATTTTATAACGAATCTTCTTCTCTTCCTCACCTATCATCAACCTCTTCACAACACTTACAATTTCTTCCCTTTCAATCAACCCATTCTCACCAACCTTGTGTTTAATAGCCACTTTAACTATTTCACTTAAGAAAACTGAATTTATCTTTTGCTCCGCATAAAGCGGCCAAGCAGTCAAAGGCACACCATTCACCACACTCTCGAGAGTTGAATTCCAGCCACAATGAGTCACAAATCCCCCGATTGCGCCATGACGCAAAACTTGTGATGCATGTGGAGCCCAATATGGAACCACTAAACCCCTCTTTTTAGTTCTTTCTACAAAACCATTAGGTAAAAATTCAAAAGGATCAACATTACTATTAGCAATGAAATTAGTATCACTAGCAACTTTATCAATTGGACACCTCACTAGTCACTACCCATAAGAACCTTTGTTCACTCATTTCCAATCGACCAATCCATAAGCTAATTCATCCGTTTGAGCACTGGAATGCATCCCAGTGCTACCAAAACACACAAATAAAACACTTCCACGCGGCTGCTCATCCAACCATTGAAAAACCGTTTCAAATTCAGACCCATTACTAATGGAGTCAATATTCACCAACGGTCCAACCGGATAAACTGCCAGTTCATTCTGTTGTAAAAACATAAAAGCCTCCAGTTCAATCTCTAAAAAACTATTTATTATAAACCCCTTAGCTAACTTGTATCTTCCACATGGTGGAGATAACACTTGTAGGCTTCATCATTTCGGTCGTGAAGTGGGTCAGTTACGTCTTTTCCATGAACCGCAAAACATCCAGGAATATTTAACGGTTCATGGATGTCCTTAAACGCGCCCGGATATTCTGGCCTAGTTGAGGTAAATATAGGGCAAATGACAAGTTATTAGCATTAGTAGGATAGTATAAGTATGACGGGATGTTGAGTTCTGCTCCTACGTTGAAGGCGTCTGTACTGAAGAGATCAATAATAAGAGCGGAGAGATGGTGGGATGTCATGAGAGAGAGGAGAATTTGATGGAGAGAAGGGAGAGAACGAAGGGTGGTGAATGACATTAGTGTTTCGGGTTTGGAATTTGATGGGAGGTCGGAGAGGTTGACCGGAGGAAGGAAGATATAGGAAATGGAAGATGGTAGGCTGCCCCCTCGTGTCGCAACAGTGGTATCAGAGCCGATGGTTAAAGACCGGATTCCTTGTATCGAAAGTCCTCCTGGCAAAGGTGGTTAGGCGGCGTGTCCCGTTGAGTGCAGCGGCAACGGTGGTACAAGTAATTGGATTGTTGGAAAAAGCTTCCGCCTGAGGGGAAGCATAATGATATGAAGACTCACACTTGAGGGGGAGAATGTTGTGGCAAGTGTGAGTAAGTCTCACATTGCTTAAAAAAGTGGAGGTTTAACACTTTATAAGTAGAAAGACCCATAAACCCATTGCCTTAAGGTTTTGGATAAGAGTGTGGTGTCCAACACTTATATCGTTGTTCTTGAACCCAATGTGGATGATCTCCCGGCTGCCCCCTCGTGACGCAACAGGTAGGGTGGTGAGGACGGTGGTTTGAGCTTTTGAAAGTGGAGCATCGGAGGGGATAATGAAAGTGACAGGGAGGTTATGGTGATTGGTAAGTCGTTTGGCGAATTCTATGAGTGGAATGAGATGTCTTATTCCTGGGGGGTGTTTGGTTCAAGGATGTAAAAATTATACCCGGGAATAATTTTCCTAGGAATTTGATTATGGGAATTTTATTCCAAAGAATTTTTCAAAAAAGTGTTTGGTTAACAATTTGAACATATGGGAATCTTTTTTAATTTTACTGGAACAATCAATAACTGTTCAGTGGTTATCACCAAGTAGTGGGGTAGAATAGTGTTTTATCAAAAAAATTGATTTCACTTACTTGGGAATAAAAGTTTCCCACCATCATCATGGGGGAATTAAAATCCTGGCTACGTGGGAATAATTTGTTCCTGAGTATAATTATTTCCTTGGAATTAATGTTTATTTTCTATTAACAAACACAGGTATTATTTATTCCGGTCTTGAATTCCCGGGAATAAGTTTAGAAGAGGTGAAACAAACACCCCCGGTGTTGGATACATGGCTACTAGTGGTGGTAGTTGATCTTGTTTGTGTTCCATATTCAAGATTGAATTGATGATGATGATGATAATGATATGATGAAGGGTATCCAAATTTATGTTTGAGCAAAGGAACGTTGCTATGAGAGTGAAGGTGTAACAATGTTGTTGGTTAGTGAGGATTGAAGAGATAAGAGTGAAGACGTGCACGGCTTCACCAAGAGATTCTATATATGAATATGATATGAGTGTATGACTCCATCTCTATCGGGAATAAATAATCGATATATTTGTCCATTTTAATGCATATAGTATCATTGACTATATATTTTGTGAGACATGTGAACATATTAAAGGCTCTAAACAATTTTTTATCGATGTAGACATGTAGCTACAAACAATTTGAGCAATTTCAGGGAAAGAAGACAAATAGTATTAATGTATTGAAATAACCATCTTCTGCTTTAAGGGTCCCCTAGGATGGTCCAACAATTCATTTTCACCATCAAAATCATGGTCTAATTAAAGGATTTTTTTTTCCACTTACAAACTAGGGAATCTCTCAGTCTTACACTTTTATATAAACAACATGATATAACTTAACAAAATAAAATTAGCATATCAATATCTAACAATTCAAACTTGACTCATAAAACGTTTAAAACAGAATAGCTCTACAAACACTGCCGGTACACATTGCTCTAAAAGGAACCATTAACATTAATAAAATAGAAAGAGGAAAAAAAATAGCAAGTGATGCAATAGAGGGAGAATAATGAAATGGTATAATAGAAGAAAGTAAAAATAGCTGAAGAATTCTTTTTTCTTACAGAATTATTCTATTTATTTTTTTACTTTGATTCAAGCCAAAAATACTATTTTATATGTTTTTTATACTATCGATTCCAAATTCAATTTTCGATCTTTTTATTTCTCTAGTTGTTGGGGTTTTTTTTTTACTCCCTCCGTCTCAAAATGATTGTCTCTTTAGAGTTTTTATTTTGTCTTAAAATAATTGTCACTTTAGAATACCAATTGAGTATTATTACCTTTTTCTATTATTATACCCTTATTTATTAAACTTCATCTAACTTAATTACTCCACTAACTACAATTAATAAGGATATTTTAGTAAATTATACTAATTTTATCATTGAAATCAACACAATCAATCATTTTCTTAAAACTCGTATAAAAATCTTAAACGACAATCATTTTGAGACGGAGGGAGTAACATATTTTATGTTGTACTTCATCATAGTGATAAATACTCATAGAAAAGAGCAAAAGAAAAGGACAATAATGATTAACCATTGATAGAGGGTTCATTGAATTTCCACTATATTATTTGAGCTCAACTATTATAAACTCTTACAATGTGGTGAATCAAATATTCAATTTTCAGCTGAAAGAAGTGTTTAAATTTAGTGTTCAAGTCCCTTAAATAGAATTATGTCTAATGAAAAAATTTATTGAAAACAAACATAAGAAAAGAATACAATCTCTATTTATACATCTAGATTGTAACCAAGACTAAAATTATATTCATCTAATAATAAATTATACTATTAACAAAGTAAATGACATAACCAAATTATAACTAACCTAGATGTATAAAATAGTAACAAAGATAAAACGAAGAAATTGAGGAAAAGAAGAATAAATGAAAGACAATTAACTTCAATTAGGTATCATTACACTTTTCCATTTGAGAGCCAATTCACTTATATGCTTTGTTGAAGACCCATTTTCCTTTAGAGCATTACAAGCTGCATGTTTGAGTTCATTCATTCTATAACGAATCTTCTTCTCTCCATCACCTACTACCATCAACCTCTTCACAACACTTGCAATTTCATCCCTTTCAACCAACCCATTCTCACCAATCTTTGGTCTAATTGCCGCTTTAACTTCTTCACATAAGAAAACTGCATTCATCTTTTGCTCCGCATAAAGTGGCCATGCAATCAAAGGTACACCATTGGTCATACTCTCAAGAACTGAATTCCAGCCACAATGACTCATAAATCCCCCAATTGAGACATGACTCAAAACTTGTGCTTGTGGTGCCCAATATGGGACTATTAAACCCCTCTTTTTAGTTCTTTCTACAAACCCCTTTGGTAAAAAATCAAAAGGGTCAACATTGAAATCAGAATCACTTGCAACTTTATCAATAGGGCATCTTAATACCCATAAGAATCTTTGTTCACTCTTTTCCATTCCAAAAGCTAGTTCATCCGTTTGAGCACTAGAATGAGTCCCAATGCTACCAAAACACACAAACAAAACACTTCCTCGTGGCTGCTCATCCAGCCATTTAAAAACCATTTCAAATTCAGATCCATTGCTAGTAGAATCAATATTCACCATCGGTCCAACCGGATAAACTTTATGTTCATTCTTTTGTAAAAACATGAATGCCTTCGATTCAAGCTCTAAAAAACTATTTATTATAATTCCCTTAGCTAACTTGTATCTTTTCACGTGGTGGAGTAAATACTTGTAGTCTTCATTGTTTCGGTCTTGAACTGGGTCTGCTAGGTCTTTTCCATGAACCGCAAAACATCCAGGGATGTTAAGCGGTTCAGGGATGTCCCTAAACTCACACAAATACTTTTGGTGGAGTTGAGGAAAATAAAGGGCACTTGACAAGTTATTAGCATTAGTAGGATAGTATAAGTATGACGGGATGTTGAGTTTGGCTCCAATGTCAAAGGCGTCTGTAGTGAAGAGGTCAATAATAAGGGCGGAAAGATGGTGGGAGGTCATGAGAGAGACAAGAGTTTGATGGAGAGAAGGGAGAGATCGAAGGATTGTGATTGACATGCATGTTAGGGGTTTGGAATCGGATGGGAGGTCAGAGAGGGTGACTGGAGGAAGGAAGATATGGGAAATGCCATATGGTAGAGAGGTGAGGACGGTGGTTTGAGCCTTTGAGGGTGGAGCATCGACGGGGATGATGAAGGTGATGGGTAGGTTGTGGCGATTGGTGAGTCGCTTGGCAAATTCGATCATTGGAATGAGATGCCCCATTCCTGGAGTTGGAAACATGGCTACTAGAGGGGGTAGTAGCTCTTGTTTTTGTGTGGTGACAGATTGTTGGTGTTCCATATTGAAGATTGAATTGATGATGAAGATGATGATGATATGAAGTAAAGGGTATCTATATTTTATACTTTTGTTTTAGGTTGGAGCAAAGGCACATTGCTATTTGAGTTTGCCCATACAGTAATAGTACTGGTACTGGTATTAATTGCGGGTGGGATGCTTGTTGGTGAGAATTGATGGAAGGAGTAAAAGGAGGTAAGAGTGAAGTCGTGGACGGGTTCATAGCAAGAGATTCAATACATGAGCATTAATAATATGATATCACTCTCACTCCCTCTCTATCATAAATAAAATAATAAATAACCTAGCAATACCATCTATACACACTTTCAAACACACTCTTTTTTTCCTGATTAAAATTTATATCGATCATACTAAATTTATATAGAATCTACACAGTTAGTTGGGTCACACATAAATTATAATCAATAAAAAAGAGTATGTTAAATAATACTGTGTGTTTAAGAGTGTGTTGGCAACATTATATAATGTGAACACTATTGTTCCAACATAATGCAAAACCGATCATTAATATTACCCAAAAAGGAGAGGCAATTATAGAGAAAGAGCCAACTATTGAAGACCCAATTTCATTTAAATTAAACCTATTGAAGCTGCCTCTTTAAGATCAATCATTCTATTACGAAGTTTTTCCCTATCTAACCTTCCATCAACAACTTCACAAAATTTGCAAATGCTTGCCTTTCAATCAATCCATTCTCACCAACCTTTGGTCTCATAGCTACTCTAACCTCTTCCCTAACGAAAACGGCATTTACTTTTTGCTTGGGATAAAGTGGCCATGTAACCAAAGGAACTCCATTTACAACACTCTTGAACACCGAGTTCCAACCACAATGATTCAAAAATCCCCTTGTTGATGTTGGGAAAGATAACACAAAACAAACACCTAATACAAGGTCGGCGGATAAATGTTTATCCCTGGATCAAACTTTTCCCACTATAATAACAATAATAACAATGGAGTAATTTCAATATCTTCTGTTTAAATGAATCAATAATCTTAACAATTGAGAATCATGTAATTTGCCTTCAAATCACTGTAGGGACCTGTTGGAATTGGCCACGTCTCCCGTAATTTTGGTTTGTGGATGAAAATGTTTCCCGGTTAATTGTTTAGAGGTGTTTGCTGAATTTGAATTTTGAATTCTAGGGTATACTGTATTGTTTTGTTTTATGGTAAAGAATGAATTGAAGTTTGATGTGAGGGATTTTGTTTTCAGCTCTGATGTCCTTTCACAGTTGTGGTAAGATCCAAAAGCTTTAATTATTTTTGACTTATTTGCTTTTTGGCTTCTTTCCCTTCACTATAAAGTGTGGATCTTGCAGATTGGTGAATACACCATTTGTTTTGGAAACTGCTTTTGATTTGGTCGGTTGTGCTCTTCATCCTTTCTTCATGGAGATGTGTAAGTGTTTCCTCATTTCCATTCTCATTATTTCTCACTGATCATAAATATTAGTTATATGGATCCACTTTGTTTCTGATCTGAATTTTAGTTTACAATTTATTTTTCCCCTTGCTTGATCTATTGATGTGTGTATTTAGATCATGATTTCAATTTTGATTCTCTTTTCATTTTTCAATATTGAAATTAGGGTTAATTGAATTAATTTATGTGTTTGAATTGATTCAGAATATTTGAAAATGGGTTGTCGTTCATGAAGTTGTTCAGACGGTTGTTTGTGAAGGAGATGATGCGTATACTTATGGTGGGTCTGGTAAGACCACCATTCTCTATAAGATCAAGTTTGGAGAAATTGTCACCACCATTACTACCATGGTAGGTTTTTCAATTCATGTCTATAGAGAATGGTAATGAAAATAGCGGGAACATTTGTAGATTATGTCAATATTGGTTTTTTCAATATCTGTGTGGTTCTTCTTCTTCTTCTTCTTCCTATTATTAATTTTTCTTTGTTAAAGTAATAATATAGCTTCTAATTTTAAAATCAGAGGAAATGACATTGATGGTGTATGGTTTTAGCTTTGAAAATAAATTATAGATGTGGCATATTTTCTATAGCATTTGTGTGTTTGCCTTTTTGACTTGGTTAGAAGTTAGAACCAACCATATATATAATCACTATTTGTATGTTCATGATAGAAGAAAATCTTATGTACCAAACTTTGTTATCAATGATTAGATCCTTGGTTTTATAACATACTAAATCAAAACATAGGTTGTGATTTCTTGTACAAGCTGATTTTGAATTCATAACATCAAATTTATATGTATCAAGCTGCTTTTATAACATACTAAATCAAATTTGTATCAAAGATTAGTTCTTTGGCTTTTTCTCGAAAATCCATAACTTCATCTAAAACTTGCATGAACGTTACATATTTAATGAAATCTTACAACAAAGGCTTGAAGTGGTTAATGCATTAACACCTGTAAAAACAATAATTTGCATATGGCCTCTTATCTTTCGGCTCAACTAACCGATTAGCGACTATTTTACTTTATTTTGTTCATTGTATTCTTATTTTGATGTTTTGTTTCTTATTTGCAATGTTTCAAGTGTTCATGTGTTGATTTTTCTTATTTTTCCCAGCCATTTGAGCATCTTTACATTCAATGATTAAATCCATGAATGCCCAACTATATGTCTTCCAAATCCCTAACTTTAAGGTATTGTTACTAATTGGCTAATTGAAAATGTATTGTTACTAATTTAATAGCTTTAAGGTATTGTTACTAATTTTGCAGGTGACAGGAACCAAAAGAAAAAAACTCAAGAAAATGAAATTGTGATTTGTGACTAATTGACTGCTATATCTAAAATTTATCTCTACTACTATAATACAATGATCAATTGTTACTTCGTGTTTACTTGCATATGGTTCTATTTAGTGTTTTATGGTTTATTTTTGTTTTTGCAATCTTCTGGTATAAATTTCATTAAGAAAAACACTTAATTAAATTTCTGTAGGATCCATGGCATCTGTCATCAACATTGGAGAGAAGTAGGTTGTTAATTAATGGTACAAGAAATGGATTTCATGGCTTAGAGGATGAAATATTACATTGGAGAGAAGAAGGTTGTTAATGGTTTTGTTCTGCATGGAGATCTTTTGTGTGCTATCTTTTAAGTTGTCCTTGATTTCCAGAAGATGAGAATGAGTTATTCAAATTGTATATCAATTTGGAATGCTCTCATTTGCCTTCGAATCACTGTTACTTCTGTTATTTTCATTTTCTATAAATAGAGATGAAACATTGTTCTTCATCATACAAAATTTTCCTTTCACCAGCTTCAATTTATCTATCAGGTAAGTTGATCAATTTATGACAATGGAAATGGGATTTGATTGTAGTGTGTAGTCCACCTTTTTGCATGCTTTAAGTTCCACTTGCTTTAGTTTACTGGTTTCATTTATGTATATAGTACAAAATACATAGATGTTGTTTAACTTATTTCTTCATCCTCTTATACCTTCTCTATAAAAGCCAGATCTGTGAAGTGGAACGGTAACCATTGCCAATCATCTCTTAGGTCTTTTTACTAATTGGTATATTATGGATAGTGCCTTTGATTTGGTTGGATCTGTGAGTCCCGATAGAGAGTCATGGCGTTTCAAAGTTCATATTCTTCGTTTATGGAGTGTATCGTCTTTTATGAAATCTGATCAGGTGAACGCACTCGAGATGATACTTATTGATGAGAAGGTATGCAAAATTAATTTGATTTAATTTTGTGTTTTAGTAGTTCAGTCAGTTTAATATTAATACTATTTGTAATTCATTTTTTTGTGCTATTTAGGGATGCAAAATTCAGGCATCAATTCACCAAGTTAGTAAAAAGACCTAAGAGATGATTGGCAATGGTTACCATTCCACTTCACAGATCTGGCTTTTATAGAGAAGGTCTTTAAGAATTGCACAAATCATAATCATCTCTTAGGTCTTTCAAAATGGTTCCAAGGTTTGTTTTCAATCTATTTTTATTTGGTAAATTTTGATCGCTGATTATGATTTGTGCAATTCTTGTGAGTTTTGTTGCTTGGTTTATATCCCTTCTGCCTTTAGTTTTGTACTTCCATGTTGTTTTAATGGTAGACTTTTTTTTCTTTCCAAAATAGGCATTTGCTAAGTGTGGTTATGATTATGATGGCGGAGTGGTGTGGCGGAAGAATTTGTGGAAAATACTCAGGTTGATAATTTTGTGGCTCATGTTATTGTAACAACCCTTTTTGTTAAGTATGGAGATGTTATGAATGTAAGCTTATTTATGGGTGCAAGTAAAGCAGGAAAAATCAGTTGATGAAACAAAAGTTGAATCCAAAAGGGTAGAAGATTTCAAAGCCAAATTAGGCTCTCTAATGAATGAGTTCCGATATGATCAGAGCAAATCCAAAGAGTCATGATCAAAAGAGATGCAAAAAGTGTAGCAGAGACGAAGGACTTGGAAAAAGATGAGGGTAGATTGACTCAACAGAAACAGGACTTGCAGTTATTACAGAAGACGGTTAAAGTGCACTTTGAGGAAGGTTCCAATTCGTGTATTGCTGCGACAGAAATGGCGGAGAAGATTGATGAGCTTGTGAACAAAGGGATCAGTTTGGAAACTTCAATTTCATCTCAGACTGGGGGTTGACTTGGGTTGGAGTTTGTTTATCAAGTACTTCAAATATTAACCGGTTTGTATTTTATGTTAGAAGCCTAGAATAAGTGTTTAATGTGTAAACTATCCCGTTGTATTTTGTTGTTTCTTTTGTAATTTTAATTGTCTATAGAACATATAATATGTTTGGTACACTAAAAGTACTTATATTTATGAATTAAGGTCATAGGTCATTTTTGAGAAATTGAAATATTTAAAATTGATATTCTCATTTTCAATATAGATTAGTTGATTTTTATCATTTGATCTAAATTAATAAATTGAGAAATTGATCCGGATATGTAGTAATTATTGATTAACCATTGACAGGGATAACAGAGACTCATAATTAATGATTAATGTACTTCCAAATTTGATTAGTTAATTCATTGAATTTAAAATCGATGACCTAAATTATATATATTGTGTTTGGCCCAATTTCGATGGTACAAAGTGGAGCTACTTAAAAATAGTGGTGTGAATAATATTATATGATATTTTATTTAAATTTAATTGTGTGATATAATAGTGTTGTATAATAGTGTTATATAATTGTGCAGGAGTAAACTATCTAAATCTAACAACATCAACAAAAACTTAACAGACCCGTGCGAATCGCACGGGCTGGACACTAGTAATAATACAAACTGATTATTATAATTCTCACCAACACAAATGGTGGATAACTCTCTTTTGGTTTTTATCACTCAAAAGGATTTCATTGATGATCGTATTGATGATATTACAAATTGAAACAAAGTGAAAAATTTATAGTGAAATGCATGTAAAGTGAGTGGTTCTGAGAAGTTTTATTGTTTTCACTCACTAGCTAAAATCACTCTCATACTATTAATTTTAATTACTAAAATTAATAGTGATTATCCTTCATCCTCTCTCCACATAATGAGAATACCTTTCAGTTGATGCATGACTCAATACTTTTGCTTGGGGGTACAATATGGAACCACTATACCCTTCCCCTAGTCCTCTCTACAAAACCATTTGGTAAGAAATCAATAGGATCAACATTACTATCAGCAATGAAGTTAGAAACATTTGGAACTTTGTCTTTTGAACACCTTCCAACCCATAAGAATATTTGCTCACTCATTAAACGATTAAGCTACAACAAAACAAACTAAATTATTAAAACATGCCAACTAAAAAAACACCAACACATTAAGCTAAAATCCCTGCTCCAATTTTCACATTAAAATCTCAATTCTAGATAACCCCAAATTTGAGGGTCAAACGTGAACCCTAAAGCCCCAAAACCAACTATATAGCTTCAAATCCAAAACATCATTCAAGCATATACAAACTAGGGGAATCACCCGCCATTAGAGAGATGAACACTGGATGAAGCAAACCCTCAACCCACGGACCCCTTTATTCTCTTTTCTTTGAATCTTTTTTTTCTCTCAGTCTAACACTTTTATTTACACTACATGATATAACAAAAGAGTTTAAACTGGATGAAGCAAAAAAATATATAGCATATGAATATCCAACAATTGGACTTACAAAAAACAATTAAAATTTGACTCATAAAATGTTTAAACCAGATCTATATTGAAAATCTACTCTGTTAGCTCTACAAACACAACCAGCAGACATTTCTCAAATTTACAATACAACTTCAAAAAAATAAATCAAAACTTGGACAGCACTCATTCATCAAGAAATTATGAAAGTCAGTGAAAATTTATAAGCGTTGATCAAAAGATTTTTTACATCACTGTTTAAAAGAGTTTAGTAGTACCCACAGGTGCTGCCACTTAGACTGTGCATCATAAGACATAAATGCATACAATGAAGGGGAAATGCCTGAGGCCTAATCCAAAATCAGTACATCAACATAATTCCCATTGCTAAAAGAAACTCGTATGCAGTCAAAAGAAGTAAAACATCACCAGTAGCAGGGATCAAGAAGTCAGCCAGCATGCTCGGGTGTACCATCTGCTCTACGATGTAGGTTGGCATGGTCATCATCATTATCTCCTCCATTTGTGTACTTCCTCTTTTCCATAGTGAACCCAATTGTCAACTTAAGACGGCTTTTAGGGTTAAACACACAACTCAGCAAGCACATTACGAGGATGTTCAAAAATAAACTCTTCCAACCAGTAACATTAAACCAAAACGCAACTATTATATAAGAAAGTAAGCTGTACGCTAACACGCGAATGGAAACCATAGGTTCCTCCCTAACTGCTTACACATGCAAACCTCCAATCACCTTGGGATTTTTCTTGATCTTCACTTCAATTATACCTCACAGCAATTCAGAACAAATTCCTAAGCCTCCTATGCTACATAAAGGGAACAAAAGGAAATAATAAAAGTTCAACTGAATCAATAGTGTGTAGATTATATACAAAGACACAATATAGTTCTTATTTCAATCAGAGTAAATCAATTAACATATAATTGATTAGTACTATCCCTACTTCTTAATAGAGTATATCCTAAACTTTGGGGAAAGCTGGTTGTAATCAAAGGTGAGAATAACTTGTGGAAAATTGTAATAGTAAGTCTAGTTTAATATAATACACAACGAATTTTTTTACTTTTATTGTTTTCACTGGTTCCAGCACCCTCCCAATCGCAGTTGCAGGGATCGAACCGTGGTTTTTTCTACCAAGTCCAGCGCCTATCACCATTTAACCAACTAACGATTGGTAAAATGCAATGAATTTTTGTTTTGATAGATAAACAAAATGACAATAATCATCGTAAATTCAGTCACCAAGTGGAGGAGTCAGAGTTCGAACTTCGAACCACAATAACAACGTCCGAGCTAACAATTTTAGCAATTTTGTCAGTTGAGCTATGATTTGTGGATGGAAAAAGCATTGAATTTAACATTCACGGTTAGTTATATTCACATTCGATTACAGAGTTTAGGTCTCATTTGCATGATTTGATGAACATAAAAGGAACTAGGGTCTAGGGTTCTTGAGAGTTTTAGTAAATAAAAACGAAATTACCAAAAGCATCCATCAATTTGAATCGCTAATTTGACAATGTTCACACTAATTTCAAAATCAAGAGTCAAATTCAAATTCAAGGTTTAGAATAATCTAGTGTTTTATACTAATCGGTAATTTGGGGAAGAACGATAAGAGGAAGGAAACGTAAGAGTTAACTTACAAATATTAGTGGAAAGAAGAAACAGAGCGGTCGTGGTACGAATGCGACGGCGATCGGAAGCTATTCCAGTTGAATAATGATCCTGAAATGCAAGAAAATAATTAGAAAAGTGTGAGAAGAGAAGAGAAAGAAAAAGAGTGATGTATGGTCGTCGGAGGTTATTACGGTTACGGTGGAAGTGTAAAGTTAGTTAGGGTAACGGTGGATAATCGGAGATGAGGTCGCCGGAGATAGGGACGGCGACGTATTGAGGGAAAGGTAGAGAGGAGTGGAAGGAGTTCAAAATAATGATCGAGCGATATATATGAGTATTAACATAAAACGTCATTAACTAAATCAGTTAAGAAAGTTAATTTTTTTAATAACAATAATAATTTTTTTTTCGAGACAAGGGTTTTTCACCGTCAATGATTATTTCCCTTGTCAAATTGAAACAACTTAAAGATTATGATAGCGAGAATCGAACTATAAATTTTTGATTAAGGAAGGATGACGCTCAACCGTTTAACCACATTCATAGGTTATAATAATTTTTCTTTTGATTGTAAGTTAATTTTTTTTTATTTTGTTTTGATAATTAAAAAAGTTAATTCAATATTAAATGTGTTGACAAATAAATATGAATTTTACATTTATTTATTACAAATTATTAAAAAAAGATATAAAATAATTAGGAATATATTCCCTTCAAACCTATAATATTAAGGGAAATTTGTTTTTTTAGATTTATTGAATGATTGTCGTGTCTCTTTTATAATTAGACTTATCAACCATTTAATAAACTAAAAACTTATATTATGAACTCAAAGTTGTACCAAAAAAAATACAAGGGACTATATTAAGTTCATATATTTAAAAGCAAATATTACAGGTGATGTTTTTAAATTTAATTATTGTGTTGATATAGATTTCATTCTATCACTGAGTTTATTTCTTCTTTTTCACTAAAAAAACTTATTTTCTTATATTTCAATTATGTTTTTGTATTCTTAACCGACATTTTGAAATAATTATTTTTTTTGTTTATCTTTCTAAATTAGAAAATCGAAAAATGTAGGTGAATAATAAATCTCATTGTCACGAAACTATCTGCATAGAACAAATTAACTGCCCGCGTTGAGAATTTGAGAATAATAAGGTTCACAAGTAATTGATACTACCTCCGTTCCTATTTATAAAAGACAATTCATTTTTTAGATTCATTAAAAAATTAATGTATTTGGTTTATTTAATGACCAGATATATTAAATTTTCAATGAATCTAAAAAGTTAATTTTCTTTTATAAATAGGAACGGAGGTAGTATTAGGTTGTGTGTCTTGAGGTGATCACATGTAAGATGAAAAAGTAGATTGAGAATGGAAATGGGTAAGACAAGGGTGTAAGAATAAGAAATTAAGAACTACCTTTAATTCTACAATCTATAATTTTTCTATAAAGCGGACACTGATACAACACCGACATTTATAATTAAATTGAATTATGTCATTTAATTTTGTTAAATTATTATCAATGTATCAGTATCCGTGTGTCTGATATTTGTGTTTGTCCGTGCCTCTCATAGGTAACTATGCAATTTATGCTCGAGTTTTTTTATTTAACGATTTTACCTAAAGTATGATAATGAGAATTTTGTGTCTTCATTTGGCAGTTGTGTTGTTAACTTTTTGAAATCATTTTAATGGAAACTTCAAAGCAGCAAGTTCCACCCAAAACAACTTCAGAGCACCCGATGTTGTATGTATATCTACTCCATTTTTATTTTGTTTGATAGTTCATATTAATCTTCACGTTACAGACTTTTTTTATATAAACTTGGGTTTAGTTTGGTCATTCTTAGGTTGGTGTCCGGGTGGGTATTGGCATGTGTATTAGAGATGATTCTGGAAGCTTTGTCCTTGCTAGAACAGAATGGCACTCTCCTATATGCTCTGTGGATGAAGGAGAAGCTCTTGGTCTTCTCTCTGCTATAAATTGGGTACACGACTTGCAACTTGATGGAATCATTTTTTAGCTTGATTCTAAACGGGTGGTAGATAGCTTTAATTCTACAACGGAAGATGTCTCGGAATTTGGTGCTATTATTTCTGAGTGTAGACATTTGTCCTCTCTTTATTTTAACAACTCTAGTGTTGAGTTTATTAGGAGACAAGCAAATGGGGTAGCTCACGCTTTAGCAAGAGCGGCTACATCTTTAGCTAGTGTCCGTCTTTTCATTGATACACCATCTTGTATTGATCATATTATTGCTAATGAAATGAACTAGTTTATTCCGTTCAAAAAAAAAAAAAAAGGTAATTTTCATTTTGTTTTAATATGGTTGGTAATATAATTTTTTGATAACACAATTTAGGATTATTAAATGGAGTAATTTGTTTACCATTTCGTCCTTTTTGTTTTTCATCGTACGATATAAATTAACTTACACCATATTAAAGAGATAAAATGTTTGCATGCAATCCAAATTCCAACCATACAAACCCCGTAATCAAAATAAGTAGAAAGAATTAACAAAAAATTTGATTCTAATTTGTGCTTTGTTAAAGTTGACGGTTTCAAGGATATCATGTTCCTTAACATGGTATTAGAGTAAGATTGATATCCGCTTTAAAGGAAATTTTTGACTTATTTTCTTGAGAAAATCAATTTTTCTTACTTAACTTCAGATTTTCATTTCGATTCATTTTCTCTCTTTTGCAAATCGTCATCATTTAATTTGGTTATAATATTTACTTCATTCCAAGTTTAAAATTTTAGAATATATAATCTTCAACAGAAATTAAGATAATAGAAAATACAGATCACATAATTTTGGATAATTTAATACACCAAATTCATATCTAAAATATGTCAACTGTTTATTAATTACACACTTTAGCGCAATAGAAAAAGCAGGCTGACGGACACTCCAATGCCCGTCTGACCGCTAGTATAAATAAAGAATTTAATTCTTATATAAAATAGCAATCAGAAGAACTTGAATGACCAAAATTACAATTTAGTCTATATAAAAAAGTAAAAGTTATAAGTTTTAGAAGAAAATTATGTAAAAAAAAAAAAGAAGAAAACAATATTGACTTACAAGCGTGTGTTTATATGAGATGACACACATGACACATCTCTTATAATTTAAGCAAAATTCTAAGTTCAATCTATAATTTATGTATGCACTAAAACTCTTAGTAGAATTTGTCATCTATTTAAATAGTACAAAATGCAATAATTGACATATATAGTTGTATGTAGATATTTGTTTTAGTATAAGATATAGTTTAATCGACAGAAAATACTAAATATTTTAAGCTGAATATCTTTGACTAAAATTCGATCATCCATCCTTCTACTTTATATTTGTGAGTTTATACCAGTGTTGCACGGGTACTCCGTTTTAAGGAGAGTACCGGTACCGGGTACGTACCGGGTACCGGTACGCACCCGATACTCAGTGGGTACGCACCGACGCCGCACCCTTTTTTTGTTTTTATTTTTTGGTCTGGGTACTCGTTGGGTACTTACCGGGTACTCCAACGGCTATTAAAATTAAAAAAATTGTTTTTTTTTTTCATATTTTTTTAGAAATATTTGTCAGAAAAATATATTTTATTTGCTTATAAAAAGAGTATTAACCTAGAGTTGCAAGAAACTGTAAAATAATATTTTTTGAGGAATTTGTTTTTTAATTTGATATGATTGTTTTGATGTTTTTGAATAATTTTAATTACTTTTTTAAATTGTGGTACTTTTTATGTTTAATCAATTGTTTTAAAAGTATGTTTTTATTATTTTATTTATATAATTATATTATAAAAAAAATTATACTAACGTACCCGTACCTTAGCTTTTTTAAAAATGTCGTACCCCGTACCCGTACCAGTACCGGGTACTGGTACCGTACCCGTACCGTGGCAACCCTGGTTTATACTGAGTTCGCCATTTTATCTATTAAAAAAATTGTTTTAGTGACTTGTCTTTTATAATAAGTGACTTGTCTCTTATAACGAGGAACAGAGATAGTAATAAAGAGTTGAAAAAAATAATATTCGATTAAACCGATGATTTAAAGTTTAAACCGGTTCAATTCCGCCCTAAATTAAAAAATGGGCTTATTAAAAGAACTCAGAATATTTTACCAAAAAAAAAAAAAGAACTCAGAAATAAATTAGCTTGGTTCTTGTGATTCAATTACATTCGAAAAAACAAAAAGAGCGAATCGGAGGAAGAAGAAAGAAGAACGACGATGATTTATCGGAAGTGGAGTCTCCTTACAGGTCCGACATCTATCATCGCTGGCGTAGTGGCCACCGTCGCCGTCGCCAATTTCATATTGGTCAAAAATGTAATTTCCTTTCTTTCTCACCCCCTTTTAAATTTGTTGAAAAAAATTGATTTTTACGGATTTAGATGTTGATTCATGATCTGGGTTTTCAAGATTTTAATCAATTTCATTTGGGTTTGTGGGGATTGGATTTCCAGATTGGTTTTCATGTTATCTGCCATTAGAATGAAACTGAAATTTTGGGTCTTGTTGATTACATTTTGCTGGATTGATAGAAAATCTATTTTTTTGATCGTTCCCTGATGTTAGGGATTTCTCCTCAATTATGTGTGAAATATTTTTTTTTTGGTGCAAATTTTTTTGTTGATTAATTAACATAGCTTTAATATTTTGTAAAGAGGAGTAATTTTCTCCCTTAAATCTTAATCTTAATGGATTATATATTAGGATTAGGATTCTTAGAAGACAGTAACATAGGAAAATTACTTAATGGTTTATGTTAATGTATTGAGGTGGATTTATGCCTCTCCTACCGTCCTACCTAGTGTTGTCAAATTTCCGTCATGGCGTTATAGCACGGCACAGTTTGTTCCAGCTTCCGTAGGCTGCAACACTTATTATATTTCACCATGTTTCCGACATAGGCCACAATGCCAATGTTGATATGGCGGATATTTGTCTGCTTACAATAATCTGCCGTCTGCCATTGATTAATGTTCATACCTACTAATAATCGATCTGTGTTTTTCTTAAGAGTTAAATATTGCTAATTGATTGTATGTTATTGTTTACTTATTTTATTGTAATTTCAGGATCCGTTCACTAAACCAGAGGAGAGGAAATTTGGAGACCAACCTGTAACCAAGTAGTGGAAAATATGTCGCAATGCTTTGTGTTTTGGTGTAATCTAAACATTGATTATGCGCCTTTTATGCTGTTTAGCAAGACATGCTCTCTTTAGTTAATAATAAATTCTGAGGTGTTAGATGAAATCTGGATTCTGGAGTATGTACCCTAGTTTAGAACTAAACTGCAAAAGTTCTAGCGAATTGATTCACATTTCAGAGATTCATACTTGTTTCTTCTGTACAATGTCGAATAGAATGTAATAATCTTATATTTCATTTCTCTTACCCTTATCAATTTTCTGTTAAAGCTTGCCTTGTTTTTTAGATTTGTTTATGCCAAAGGTAGCAAAGTTCTCACCTTTCTCTGCTTAATAGTTGAGTTGATCGACTGTTATATCTCGATAATACTGCTTATAAAATTCAAATATGTACAAGATAGATAGTTATGTCTTGCATACATGATTTACTTAGCCTCAAGCAAAAGAACATTCAAGACAGTAATGCTGCACATCTTTGGATATGTAGTATTGAGGTAGTGGCTGTAATCTCTCATTGGCTCTTTTACATGAAAATGAAATTTGTACTGGTCTGTGCAGTGTGCATATACAGACTACAGCATCTCCAACATTATTCGATTGTTTCTTGATTTGAGCATAACTTAATAAAATAGGCATATATTCATTATATAAATTATGGTGAAAAAGACATGAAATGAGTTTTTACATGAGTACTGCTAATGTTTTCCATATTGTTCTGCAACAAACTGATAATGTGTCAGCCGCCTCATTTGTCTTTTGCAAGTTTGATTATGCTATACAATTCCATGTACACAAAGGAGCTCAACCTAATAGAAGTATTTGATCACACATTACCATGTAGCAAAAAATCCTAAGTTTCAAATGATTATTGTTGAAACCATTTCCAAAAGTTCACACCTAGTCTAGATAATCCAATGACAGATTATTGTCACATTCTTAAGCATTTACTAACATTTCCATTACTATATCATTCCATGAGTCAATTGGTCCTGGTAAACACCAATGCAAGCAATCATTCTGAACTTTAGCATTCTTATCTTTTGCAAATGGCTGAAACTGTCTATAAGGTCCTGGATGTCCATCTGGTCTCAATAATGAAAGAAAAGTTGTGTCCAAGAGTTTCAAGTTTACCATTTTCTCAGATCCTAATGATGTAACAGCTTTCTTAAACTCTTCATCCTCGATACCTTTCATAATAGAATCTACATCTATCATATCAATTTCACCTTCTTTGAAAGGTATAGTTCTATTACAATACCCTCCACTAAACCATTCACCATTTTCAAAATGATCTGGTGTAGTAGTTCTAAACAAAACAGTTGCATTATGGCTAGAATTTGTGAAGAAGTTGAAAACGAGTTGTAGCGCTTTGCGGTATGCATAGTCGAACCCTAGATCGGTTAAATTCTTTCCGGGACAGTAATGGCAACCGGAAACTGTGTTGTTTTCATGGTATATTGAAGATTTGAGGAACCATTTTCCACCACCAATTACAACATAATCAAAAGTGTTGAATTGTTTGGTCCATTGTTGATCAAGAGTATCAAGATGAAGCTGTACCATTGAAGATGAAACTCCATTCATGTCTTCATAAATGGATGCTTTGACAAGGAAAGGTGTCCATATTACTGAGAGTGTGAAGTTATGAGAGGGAAATTTCCATATCTTTGATCTATACTCCTTGTCATGGTAGGTCTCAATAGCTGGTTCAACCTGTTTCAAGTAAAATCATTGGAATTTGATTTAGTACACATTTTGTAGGACCAATTCTTGAGAGTTGAGACAAAGCATGATGTTTTTGTGGGGACAAACCTAATCAAACTAAATAATAGACATAACAATGTGTGCAAGACACGACTAGAAGAAAAAAAGGTACTAGTATATGATAAATTTACTCAAGATACATTAATGTATCTGATACTTTCAGTTGGTATGTCAAATTGCATAACCACATACTATGATTCGGTTGACTGCACGCGGTAAGTGAAATTGAAATCGTTCGATTGAGATTAGACTATTCATATTTTAAGATCAGAATTATTATATCTAAAGGACTCAAAACTGCATTAAAATTTGAGTCATCTAATTTTGACGAACGATGACAATCCAGTGACAGCAATTTGACTGGAGTGTAAACGACTGAACTCGATCCATATTCCCATATACTACTCAGTCTTTCATTAAAGAAAGTTGTTGGCAAAATAACAAGAATTAAGAAAGTTTGTATTAAGATTAAATCCATTCATGATTGATATTGTTTTGCAAGTTTAGCCTTTAGAGGAGACACACTATGTTTATGTTTTCATCAGATTATTTATTATATATTACAAAAAAAGTTGTAATATATATAATTATGTATATGTCGGTACAAAAATAATTAATTTAGTTGAAAATATGAAATACTTTAAGTCTTATAAAAGGGACAAATAAAAATTTCAAGTTAGTCTTATTTTTGAAGACAGAAGTAGTATATGACAATATATTAATATTTTATCAATAAAAATGTGATTTAAAAAACCAAATATGCACTTGCAATGATTAATTTAGTGATAACCACACAATTTGGTAAACATCTAAGTGTTGTTGTATTCATGAAAAGCAAACTTTGAAGGTGTTTTACACTAATCATCACAAACACAAAGCTAGTCTTGAACATATGGTTGCAAGTCTTTCCATATTGAATCTAGGTAAACCATAATGGAAAAAGAAAGTGGACCAACCATATGTTATTAGCACCAGCTGTATTCCAAAATCAACAGCTTGATTGACAATGACAATGGTTTTACCTATACAATGACATTATCCATAGTGCTTGTAAATTATAATTTGGAAATAATAATGAGATGGTTGATGCAATGCAATGCAATTTACTTACATCATTGAATCACATGGCCTCATTTTAAAATCTTGGAATCAAGTCTTTCACTACATTTAAGTACAGAGAAAAACCCAAAAAAGATGTTGTCATGCTGAAATTCTTGAATTTTTACAAGCCAAAAAAAGTGGAGTGAAGCACAAGTGTCTTCAAAGGTTGGTGGGGGAAAAAGAGTGCAATTGAATATGTTTTAAATTGCGGACGGCAAGTAATTACAATCACGACATCAAGATTTTTTATGCTTCGCAACTACATCGCAGTCGCATTAACTATATTTATCTATAATATCAAGGATTGCAACATAACTAAAATCTTGATTTATTAGTTAGTAGTACTAATTAAGACTAAAAAATTGTGATCTGCAATCATAGTTACGACATCGAGATTTTTTATGTCTTCGCAGTTGTATCACTTTGCAGTTGTATCACAACTGCAATTTCAACCACATCAATTCTATATATTCTTCCATAATATAAACGATCACAATGCGACCGCAGTTGAAAATCATGAATTATTAGTTATATTAATCAAGAGTAAAATTAATCTTTCAAACAAAAAGGCCTAGATCATATTAAGTTGCAAATTGAATGGCAAGATCAATAAAGTTAACAATAACTATGAACTATACCTGTGAGAGGATGCAAAGTAAGGACTGAACATGGTTGCGTGAGATAGAATCACCAATAAAGGACATTGCTTTATTCTTCATTAGATTAAGAAACTTCTTTGGGTTGAACTTAGGTAACTCACACTCTCTTGGGGTCCACCTCCAATAAAGATACCCTAAATCTGGCCGTCCATTTTTTATACAATTTTGATGAGGTTCAATCAAATGGCAACTCTCATTTGTGTACATTGGATTAGATAGATCATATACCCAATCTCCTACAAACAAATCACATTTTCCTGCAAATAAATAATTGCCAAGTACATTATCAGTACTAGTTCAAACATTGTCATGAACACTTCAAATTATTCAGTGCATATTTGGAATCACGGTAAATTTATTGAAATTATAATGGTATCGTAATTTTGCAGAAGCTCTATAGTATCGTTTTTATTAAAATACAGTAATGTCAATGATACATTGTGATTCTACCAAACTATGATTGCAATTTTGGTCTAAGCTAAGGTTTTTCATGTCTTAACTCACCATGTATGGAATTAATCAAAAAGAAGAGAATTAACAAGCAATATTGGTTTAATTAAAATTTTATAATCACGAAAAACTTAGAAATTTAAATAATCTAAAAGAAGAAAAACAAAATGGGTGATTTTTTTATTTTTGTTTATATCCATGTTAGAAAATTTCAAGCAACATTTTAGAACTTTACATAAAAAAACACAAAATGAGCAATTTTTTCACAAAAACAACAGAACGAAAAAATCTCATACCATTCACAGAGGTTTGATTCTTGTTGATTACAAAAAGAACATCATCAGATTCTGGTGCTTGAAGAGGAGAAGAGACAACAGAGGACTCTGTTTTTGTCTCTGTTGGAGTAGTAGAAGGTTTTTGTATCTCTACAAATGATGAAAAACTGAATGAATCCCAGAGAAGAAAACGAAAAGCAAGACCCACACAGAAAACTGATGCAGCAAATTTAACACAGAAAAGGTTGTGATTTTGCAGTGAAAAAAAATGGCTGAAATTTTCAGACTTTACTCTGTTCTTCACCATCTTGAGTGAGTAATGGTGGAAGAAAATGAAACAAGTTTTGACAAAAAAAAAAACGGTGTTGTTGTGAAGTAGTATTAATTAGTATAGGGAAATGGAAATTATTGGTTGTTTGAAACATTAATTGTGATGATGCAATAGTTGATAGAAGACATTACATTGCATTATATGTCCCATGTGATGTGGGTTCTAGAAATGGTAAAAATGTGACCATGGTATAGTGAGAGGAGAATAAGTGTCATTTGGTTTAAGTGTAGTGTCATTTGATCCAACTATATGACACTATGGTGCTAGGATTTGGATTTGATGCATTCACGGATTTAGGGGGTTAGATATGTTTATGATCGTTAGATTGAGATTGAACGGTTTATATTTTAAAAAAATATATCGAACTTAAAGTTAAATTGTTTGATTTAGATTTAACGGTTGTTGATATTTTTGACTATGTGAATTATAGGTTACAGTGAATCTAAATTCATGTTCCTTAACTTGATATGCCGACTGCGGAATGTGGGATGTTGTCGGCGAAAGATGATCGAAATCTTCCAATATGTAGCACTACTGTTTTAACAAATTAAGACGATTGTTGTAAAAAAAACAAATTAAAATAAAATTGCTCTTAATAGTTGTTTTATTATTCTGTAATTTTAAAATTATTTTAATAACAAAAACATTTTCATATTCCTCAAAATAAATAGATATCCATTGTCAAGATAAAAAAACAAGTAAGATATCCATATATTAACTTAAATCAAATGTCCATTTTTAATGTTTTAAATTTACACTTTTACTATTATAAAAAAAAAAATTACACTTTTACTAAAGAAACTGTTAAATATAATATAAAACCATTGATGTGGCATTTCCTAACAGCTTAAGCTTTTGGGATAATCGGTCATCTGACATGGTATCAGAGCCTCTATGACCTAAAGGTCAAGAGTTCGATTCCCGCTCCCCTCACTTTCTAATTAAATAGTGGAATTTCAAGCATATGGTAGATGGGCCTATGCATTATCCACGCTTCAAGCCCAATGGGCGCTTTTGGGATAATCGGTCATCTGACAGAAACCTAAAAAATAAAATACTTATTGTTTACTAATTTTTCTAAAATAAAACTTTGGAACAAAAATAGTAAAAAATTTAGAACATGAATGAATGATTATAAATGAATGGAATGGAATAAATAAAAGTAGGTAGGTGTTGTAGGTAATTAAATCAAATCAACATTGCTTTTGTTTATTTAGGTGAAACATGGTTCATCACTTTGGTTTGGTTGAGTAACATCAAAGATAGCATAATGAATATCACCAACAACTTTTGATATCAATTTATTTATTTTCTTCTCCTCTTCAAGACAGTACAAAGATGCATGCATAAAATAAAATCAATCAATAACCTCCTTCCTTCAAATCCCATATGATATGATTTAATTTGGATAATTTTTTTTATAGACAAATGTTAGTTGTTAGTATATTAAAACAATATTAATTTTTCTCACTTGAACTTTAGACCTCCTTACTTCTTAACTCTTAGCTCAACTATCTTAATCAGTTGAGCTACTCATTTCCCCGGATTCAATTCGGGTAGTAATTTAGTATGAGCTCTAATTTTTATAATGTATGATTTTGGATTTGTCAGTTTTGAAGACATATGAATTGTCTTTATTACATATGCCCTATTTTTATTTCTTACATATGAATTTTCTTTTGTTTAGCTATCCTATCTTTGCTACTGCTTTTTTTGATTGCACACTTTTCCAATTTGTATATTCTATTTTTGATTGTGAGAAAATGGTAGAACAAAATCTTTGACCTTAACGAGATGATAGAAGTATGATGATTTTTCTTATATACTTACCATTTTAGATTAGATGTGCTTGCTCCATTGAGGTCATTATGAGCTAGTAAAATATATGAATTTCTTCTTAATGCTTGCTTACTAGTTGGTTATATTTTGATGATATGCTTCCCCTTCTTGCCCATATTCATCTAACTGAACAATTTACTTCAACCAATACACCCTTAATCACAGCCATACATAACATAAAAATAACATTTGAAAATGGTGGGCAATAAGCTAGAACACTAGAGCAGTTAGAGTTGTACTAAAACATATTTGTTTCATCATTTGTGAAACGCTCACTGTAGAGGGAATTTTGTTTTTGGTCCATACAAAAATGCAGCACAACACCGCATAATTGGAACACAGAACAACAACCATATGCAGGGACATTGGTGCTAAAAACACACTATTGGAAAGACTGCTTGAGAACTGTCGAGCGCTGAGGGAAAGAAAAAAAAAAACACTTCAAACACAACACCAAACTAAGACACATACCACACAAAGACTACCTCTCAAAACCCACCAGGTTTCAACGCCATACATCTCGTTGAGCCTTACAAAGGCTGCAATGGCTAATATAGCAGCAAAAAAAAGTGTAGATTGATAAATTAATCCTTAATATTCAATCTCACGTGTCAAAAATGTAACATGCATATATCCTTATAGGTTTATCATTGTGGTAATCTAATCAAGTTTCAAAGTTTTTTTATGAAGTGCTTGCTTTAAAAGATTCTTCAATCAAACTCATAATAATCGTAATGAAATAGATGACAAACCATTGAAGGCCATGAACTGAAGTAAAAAGATAACGTGCTCCATGAAGGCATTTAGAAAGATGACCAGTATAAGATGAACAAATAACTGAAGTAAAATCTGATCTTGGTCCAGCAAGAGAGTAATAAGCAAGAATATAAGCGTCGTGACCTTATTACTCTCTTGCTGGACCAAGACTAGATTTTCCTGATACTGTTGTATCTTTGTATCCTCATGCACCATAGGTTAACACCTAAAGTTGTATCCTGCTGCACCATACTGTTAATTTTTTATTTATGTTTTTCACTTGAAAATCTTGCTTGTATATATGTTTGTTGTTGAATGTTTCTTGAGCTAGAGGATTCCAATTTTCACTGCAAAATTCCTAGACATTAGTATTGTAATAAGCTTGTATTCTTTTTTATAATTCAGAAATGCTTCTACCAACTCTTGCAGCTAGTTTTTTCATTTCCCATTGAAGATGCTCCTTTTTGTGAATATAAAGTTAGGATTGTTTCATAGAAGAAAAGGTTGGAATTTGTTAGCTTGGAAACCAAGTAAAGACAGAGAATTTTCCTGCTTTGTGAGGAAACCTTTTGTACAAGAAATGAATAATATTTGCACTTGTGAAGACTAAGGATTAATGACTGGTCTTTGTGTTTGAAAAACTTTAGAGAAATTGTGTTATGAGGTTATGAAAGATTTCGAATTGTGAAAGAGAATTTTGGAATCTGATATGCTTTCAAAAATCTATGTTCTTCTGAAGATGAGACAGTTACTTTAGAATTTTCTAAAGAGATGTGTGAGTTGGAACAAACTACATAACCCCACTTTCTCTTCTTTTGACTTTCTGTATTTATGAGTAATTGATTAATGGTAATGTTATTCTTACAGTTTTTCAAATCTTCTTTATAAGAAAAAGTTATTTGCTAATCATTAAAATAAATGATAAAAAAAATAAAATAATGACATGTAAATTTTTAGAAGAAGTTGAAGGCGCTGATGTTTTTGCAAGAATTTGGTTGTTAAATCGGGAAGGAAGGAAGAATCAAAGAAAATAATAAAAGTTTGTTTAGATACACGCTCAAAGTATCTATTCAAAGCTAATATTCCAAACTTCAGCCTAAGTTTGTTTAATATTCGTCTAAAGTATCTATTCAAAGTTAGAATTCTAAGTTTCTGCGTAAGTTTGATTAAGAGAGATATTTTGTACATTTATATCATAGATTAAGTTAGAATTCTATGATTCATAGTTACTTTGTACATTCATAGATTATTTTATAATGCATTAACATTACACTATGTGATCAATAGTTATAGTCGCAACGTCATCATCAGTCATCTATTTTCTTAAGTTTGATGATAATCATGTGAAAAGAAAAAATTAGTAGAGAAAGATGTTTTTTTTATAAGAAAGGAAATAGAAGTAGTAAGTTAAACTGGGAAGGAATGAAGAATCAAAGAAAACAATAAAAATTTATTTGTTTGGATACACGTTCAACGTATTTATTCAAATTTAATATTCCAAGTTTCTGCGGCAACTAAACGCAAGTTGACTTTATTTTCTTTTACATGTTGACCGTTGTTTTACTTTGTGCTTCATTTATCTCTATATTATTTTGTTAATGTCTTATTTTTAATTTGCAAAAAAAATTATTGTTCCTAATTTTGAAAAAGTTAATTGTTAAATATTAAAATAAATGATAAAGAAATAAAATAATGACATGTAAATTTTTCTTCCTATTCATCATTGCCAAGTCAGCAACTACACTGCCACACTCGTGTATTATATATGGCTTTGTTTGTCCTATGAAGTGTCAAAGACAAGACCAAAAGTTTTAAGGAACACAAATTCAAAAACAAAACATAGTGATGAACCAAGTGAAGCAAATTCATGGTTACACACTAAGAAATGGCATAGACAACACCAAAATTCTCATTGAGAAACTGCTTCAAATCCCAAACCTAAACTATGCTCAATTATTGTTGCTGCACCATTCTCAAAAACCATCTCTTTTCCTCTACAACAAACTCATTCAAGCTTATTCCTCCAAAAACCAACACCAATGTTTCTCCCTTTACTCCCAAATGCTCCTTCTTGGCCATTCCCCAAATCAATACACTTTCAACTTTCTTTTTTCTGCATCTATATCACTTTCTTCTATTACCATTGGCCAAATGATCCATACCCAGTTCATCAAATCAGGTTTTAAACCTGATGTATTTGCTGCCACTGCTTTGCTTGATATGTATGCTAAATTGGGTTCTTTTAAATGTGCACGCCGAGTGTTTGATGAAATGTCTGTGAGAGAGTTACCTACTTGGAATGCTATGATGGCTGGGTATACAAGGTTTGGTGATATGAAAAGTGCATTGGAATTGTTTAGGTTGATGCCTTCTAGGAATGTGGTGTCGTGGACTACTGTTGTATCCGGTTACTCGCAGAATAAGCAGTATGAAAAAGCTTTGGGGTTGTTTTTGAGGATGGAAAGGGAGAAAGATATAATTCCTAATGAAGTGACCTTGACAAGTGTTTTGCCGGCTTGTGCAAATCTTGGGGCACTTGAGATTGGGCAGAGGGTTGAAGCATATGCAAGGAAAAATGGATTTTTTAAGAATTTGTTTGTGAGCAATGCTGTATTGGAGATGTATGCAAAATGTGGAAAGATTGATGTTGCTTGGAAGGTGTTTGATGAGATAGGTAGATTCAGAAACTTGTGCTCTTGGAATTCAATGATCATGGGTTTGGCTGTTCATGGACAATGTCACAAAGCCATTGAACTTTATGATCAAATGTTGGTAAGCTACTTGCTTGACCTGTTATTAAATTCCTTCACATATGTCATGATAGACCCTTTTGGAAGTTACTTTAGGGTTTGTTTGGATTTCCTTATTTGAGTCTATCTACTAACATAAGCACTTATGAGATTGTTTGGGATACCGTATGGATAGAAACATCTTTTATGACATGTCCATAATTTGTTTTCAGCTTATTTCCAAAAGCTCTCCAAGATAGCTTATGAAAATAACTATACGAAAAATAGTTTAACTTTATTTTATCTTTTGTTATAAAAATAGCTTATGTGTAAACTCTTATATGATAATCACGTATGCTAACTGCTAAGCATTAAGTAAGTAAACATTGAGAAGTTCTAAGTGACACTAGCTAACATTTGTGTTTCTTTGTGTGACTAATGGCGCCAGAGTGAAGGAGTTTTGCCTGATGATGTGACATTCGTGGGGCTTCTCTTGGCATGCACACATGGAGGCATGGTTGAAAAAGGCAAGCATATCTTCCTGTCAATGACAAGAGACTTCAACATTATTCCCAAACTAGAACACTATGGCTGCATGGTTGATCTCCTAGGCCGTGCTGGGAAATTAAAAGAAGCTTATGAGATCATACAAAGTATGCCGATGAAGCCAGACTCAGTAATATGGGGTGCTTTGTTGGGGGCTTGCAGTTTCCATGGTAATGTTGAGCTGGCTGAGATAGCAGCCGAGTCTTTATTTACACTTGAGCCTTGGAATCCAGGAAATTACGTCATTCTTTCAAACATTTATGCATCAGCTGGCCGATGGGATGGAGTTGCAAAGCTCAGGAAGCTGATGAAGGGAAGCAGGATTACAAAGACAGCTGGACATAGCTTCATTGAAGAGGGAGGTCAACTGCATAAGTTTATTGTGGAGGATAGATCCCACTCAGAAAGTAGCGAAATTTTTGCTTTGCTAAATGGAGTTTATGAAATGATAAAGTTTAACAGAAATGAATATGAATGTCATTTGGATTTTTTTATTTGATCAACCAATCATAGGGAGTAGGATTCATGGTGGATACACCAAAATGCAATCATGGAATTTTCCACAAACCCCATTTTGGACAAGCAAATGAGTTTGCGTAACGTAATCAATTTACAATACTCTCTGCAATTCATTGTGCAGTCACAGCTTATCAAGAGTCGCAAATTTTATTCTTGAAAAAGAGCACAAGACCTGGTTTGGAAGAGAATAATATTTTGATTTGGCTCTTTCTGCAAGATAATCATTTTTTGAATATAATGAAATTGTTCAATATCATTACTATCCACTTCATAAATCACAAAATGTGACTTTTCTTTTAATTGTTGGTTAAAATCACTATGAACATAAAGAAAATATAGGAAAGAGATTGCAGAAAGCCTTGTTCAGTTCAAACATATCAAGGTCTGGAAAGTGAACAGTGGAGGTGAAGTTCTAACATGGTTCCAAATTTTGTTTAATGAAAAGGGGAGCTTTTCAACTCAACTCAACTCAACCTGCATTTGATTTTGATATGTCACTGTCTCTCTGATTTGGTGTTTTATGTGTGTTTGTGAAGATAGAGTCAAAGCATATGTTTGGTTCTGCAGCGCATACACCAAAAAAATCACAATGGAAACCGTCTAGGATGCAAGTTTGAAGAGTCAAATACAACCAAACATAGGAATAATCCTTGGACTATACACTCACAAGCTGAATTTCAGGTACAGTAGCTTGTGAAAAGTGAAAACTGCCTTTTTTTGTTTATAGCAAAAATAAATGATTAAATAAAAAGTTCTTTGAACAAAATGATGGAATAGAAAGATAAAAGAGATGTAAAAGTGTTGTGACAACTGAGAAAATCAATTATTTTAGACTTTCTATACTTCCTGGTTAAAAAAGGTGACAAATTTCTTGTCACAGATTAATGACTGTAACTTTCCTAAAAGTTACAGTAAAAATTTATCAAAGAATTTGGCTTGATAGTTGATGCTCCCAAGTGTCCTGTGGTGTCCATTGAACTGAAATTTCATCATGCTTGTTTCTGTTTTGTGTTCCTCCTTTGACTCCTCACCACTAATTTTAGTATCTCATCAATAAGAATAACAGGTACTGATATCAGAATCACCAAAAACCACTCCTTCAAACTAAGTGGAGCAACACCAAACACCTCAGAGAGGAAAGGAATGTATAATATGACACAGTGTAGTCCTAATGATATTGTCATGGCTACCAGAAGCCAAGGATTCCTCCAAGGTGGTAATGTCCTTAAGCTATTCTCTTCTGAGAGAGCATTCAAGGAATTAAACATCTCGATTGCTACCAAGACCGAGAGAGAAAGAGTCATGGCCTTGACTTTTCCAACTGAAAAATAGTCACAGGGATTTGAAAATGTGATCAAGCGACCGCCACCAGCGTCAAACGAAGAAACGGTGAAATTAGACCATGAAGGGCATTCCCTCCAGTTGAGAAGCTGTGACAATTCTATAACTGTGTGTCCATCACTAACAAGATTGATGCCAAGAAAAGATGCTTGTGTGTACCACAAGACAAAAATGCCAACTGTTGCAATTCCCACATAAGAACCGATTACCTGCCATGAGCATTAGTATATGGTTATCAAATCGAGATTCAAATTGTGAATTAGTCGACCTATTTTTCAATTGGATTCAATTTTGTATTGAATTGAGATGAATCGCACGTACTGTAGTATACTGATAACCATGGATAATATTGAAGAGATTTTCAGCTAAACTTACTAGGTAACGGAAAAGAACCCAAGTACTTATAAGGGGATCGTCGCTCTTTCGAGGTGGCTTCTGCATAATATCAACATCAGCAGGGTTGAAGCCAAGAGCTGTTGCAGGTGGACCGTCAGTGACCAAATTCACCCACAGAAGCTGCACAGGTATCATGCATTCTGGGATCCCCAAAGCAGCTGTCAAGAATATGGATATTACTTCTCCAACATTTGATGATATCATGTACCTGAAGAAGATTTAGTGAATTTAAATGACTTTTATATAGATCAACCAAATGTAAAATGTGGAAGAAAAAAAATCAAGAGGCATACCTTATAAATGCTTTCATGTTATTATAAATAGCGCGACCTTCAGCAATAGCTGAAACGATAGTACTAAAATTGTCATCTGCTAGCACCATATCTGAAGCTTCTTTTGCAACCTGTTGTGATAAGATGGTGAAATATTATTTTATTCTTTATTAATTATCACTGCAATATATAGGTCCGCAGCATAACTGTGGCCTCAGTATCACAAAAGTCGAGTTACCTCTGTTCCAGTTATTCCCATAGCAATCCCTATATCAGCAAGCTTAAGTGCAGGTGCATCATTCACACCATCTCCAGTCATTGCAACAATCTCTCCCATTTCCTTTAATAGTCTCACAATTTCTTGCTTGTGTCTAGGCTCGGCTCGAGAGAAAACTTTGCCTCCATCTCTCAACAATAGTTTAACTTGTTCTGAATGAGAAAGAGACATGAATTCTTTACCTGTCAAACTGTGACCTGTAAGATCCTCATCTCTGGAGAACAATTTGATTTCCTTACAAATAGCCTCGGCTGTTGACTTATTATCTCCGGTTATTACCATAACTCTAATACCGGCTTGCTTACAATCCTCGATTGCTTTATGAACTTCCTCTCTAGGAGGGTCCTAATCAATTCAATTATAAACTAAATTAATTAATATCCTCAAAAAGTTGGATCATTAGAAGATCGATGAAGGTATGGCGCAAACTTACTCTTAAGCCAACAACACCAACAAAAACTAAACCACTTTCGATCGATGAATAGTATGTTGGATCAAGCAATTTCTTGTGAGCAGGATGAGTGTCGGCATAATAGTCAGAAAATTCTCCCAACTCATCCTTACATGCCAAACCTAAGCAACGCAACCCCTTCGAACTCATCTCATGGAGTCTTTGAAGAAGTAGTTCCCTACATTGATCATCTATTGGAACAAGAGATCCGTCGGCAAGTTGCACATATGAACTTCGCTCGAGTAAACTCTCAACAGCACCCTGTGATTCAATTACTAAGAACTTGAAAATGTAGCACTAGAATGAAATCAGGCATAGAAAGATGTCACATTTTTTATTTGGTAACTTGTACTAATGTATATATCTTAGGTGGCTTCTAAGGTGAGGGAGCAATTAAGTCCCTCACCGGTGTACCATATAACAACAGATTCAAAATTTCTTTACTGATAAAAGTTAAACTACTGATATAGCATCAAATTACCTTGACAAGAAGACGATTTTGCCCATCTGGTTCGCGAACAATAACACTCATTGACTTCCTAACACGGTCAAACTCTAATGTAGCTACCCTTTTGGATCTTCTATTCCACCACTCACAACAACCTGCACAATAAAAATCAAATAGTACTTTGTTATTCTTAATACAATTGTATTTTGACAATTAACTTATCTAATCTTTCATAATTTAGTCCATATACCAACCTAGCTTCAGAGTGTTGCAATCCATTGTGTTGTTTGTCGCAACTTGCGCATCACGAGTTTTATTTCTTGACTTAATATCTGGAAACCCCATCTTTTCAACCAAAACTTTGAGAGCGGCTTCAGTAGGCAAACCTGTGGCTCGAAATAAGCGACCGTCAAAATAAACATCAGCATCGTTACAAACAGCGCAAACTTCTGCCATGGCTAACAAGTTAGCATCCATGTTATAGCAAGTCCAATCAACAATGCCACCATCCTTTGGATCATAAGTTGTCCCTTCAACTCTAATGACTCTAGAAGCAGTGGTTTTCCCTCCCAAAGTAAAAAACTCTGTCGCAGACATTTGATTCGTAGTCAGTGTACCGGTTTTATCTGAACAAATCACAGTGGTACATCCTAAAGTTTCAACACTTGGAAGCTTTCGCACAATTGCATTCTTTTGTGCCATTTTTCTTGTACCAAGTGCTAAACAAGTTGTGATAACAGCTGGAAGACCTTCTGGTATTGCAGCCACAGCAAGAGCAACGGCAATTTTGAAATAGTAAGTGCATTTCTGAAAAGAAAATTGAATGTTTGAAGGCCATCCATCAACAACATCCCAAGAAATGAAATTTTTATAGTTTATAATCCAAACAACAAGACAAACTATTCCAATAGAAGTTGTAAGCCTTCCACCAAATTCGTCCAACTTCTTCTTCAACGGAGTATCGCTCTCCTCCAAAGAAGCTTCGTGTATTTGCTTCTGTATCTTTCCGATTTCTGTGTTCATTGCTGTTGAAATAACAATGCAAAGACAGCTTCCATTAACAACAGTTGTGCCTGCGAATACCATATTTTCTTTGGCCTGCAATTCACAGTCATCCAAGAAAATAGGATTGGTTCCTTTGAGAACAGGCATTGCTTCTCCGGTTAACGAGCTTTGTTCCGCTCTCAATGTTGAGGTTTTCAAAGCTGCAACTCTCATGTCAGCAGGGACTTTATCTCCAACACGCAATTCAACAATGTCACCTGGAACAAGCTCTCGCGCAGGCAAATCAGGAACAAAATATCCATCCCTTAATACTTTAATAGATTCACATTGCAACTCTTTAAGAGCTTCAAGAGCCTTTTCAGCATTATTCTCTTGCCAAACCCCGACAATTGCATTAAGGACTAAGATCAAAATGATCACGAGCGGCTCTACATAAGCTTCGAATCCAGACTCACCGGATTCAGTTCCTTCAATGTATGCCAAAAGAAACGATACAAAGGCAGCAACCAAAAGTATCTTCACCAACATGTCATCAAATTGTTCTAACACTAGTTTCCATATTGGCTTTCCCTTTTCTTTTGCTAACTCATTCCAACCATGCTTCTCACGCAGCTTCTGAACCTCAGAAGAACTCAAACCCTTGTCCAGTTTCACACCATACTCTTTTAAGCACTGCTCAACTGACCATGACCATGCAGGGAATGGCTTTTCCTCCATTGGAACTTTCATGTGCTATATATATATTCACCACTGAACATCAAAAAAGACACACAAAATAAAATTCGTTAAAAAAATTCACAAACATATTGTAAACAATCTTAGAAAAGTGCTAACAAACTTATAAGAAAGTCGAGGATTCAAATCTCACTCTCAGCATAATACTAACAATTGCTAACAATACTATAATATCGGTCGTTTCACAAAAAAGATTGGACAAACCAATTGTACAAGATAAAACATAAGAGGACAATATCATACATCAAAAAACATCTTGTAAGGACATGAAAAAAAGACAAAATTGCATACATCAACCACTCTTATATAGTTGCAAAATATGATGTTATATGATAGAACATGAAGAAGGAAAAATATATAAAAGAACAAAAATTGTACTACCATTAGAAGAAGCAGAAAAGGTTAGAATTTGTCAGCTTGGAAACCAAGCAAAGACAGAGAATTTTCCTGCTTTGTGAGGAAACCTTTTGTACAAGAAATTAATATTAATAATAATAATTGTACTTGTGAAGACTAAGGATTTAGACTGGTCTTTGTGTTTGAATAACTTTAGAGAAATTGTGTTGTGAGGTTATGAAAGACTTTGAATTGTGAAAGAGAATTTTGGAATCTGATATGCTTTCAAAATTTTTGTTCTTCTGAAAATGAGACAGTTTTTACTTTAGAATTTTCTGAGTTGGAACAAACTGCATAACCCCACTTTCTATTCTTTTGACTTTCTGTATTAATTAATTGATTAATGGTAACGTTATGCTTACACTTTTTCAAATCTTCTTTCTCTTTTTTATTTCATATATTGATAGATTAATATATCACACTTTATTGTATTTTTCATACAATACAATACAAGTAAATAGCTTTATTGCTTTCAGATTTGTCAAAGATATATTATATATTATACAAGATATATTATTTTTAAATTTTTATTTTTATTTGACTAAATGGTAAAAAGGAATTTTTTATAAGAGACAATCATAGTGAAAATGGGATCCCATATCAAACATGTAGTGAACTAGTTGAGTCTCATTCTAATCATATAGTAAAAAAATGAGAAAAAATTGATTAGTTAACTTCAAATTCATTTAAACGTGAATTAAAATATTCTTTATTGCTAAGCAAATATGATTATCTTTTATACTTTAAACTTTAAAGACATGAGTGTTGGCATGTTAGGCCAAGTGCAGGCACCAATAAGAAAATGTTAGGCTAAGTGTTGCTGTCATGATTATTATATCTTACTCTTGAGTACTATAGTGCTCCAACAAATGAGCATATAGTAATTTATTTTTTCTCATAAAGAATGAGCTAATTATTTTTTGGTTATAAAAGAATGAACTACTTAACTAACTAATTTAATTAATTAGCATTTTCTCCGTTTCAAAATTATTGTCTTTTTAACTTTTTAGTTTTCTCTTAAAATTATTGTCTTTTTTATCAATTAATGTAAAATTAATGTTAATTTATCATTTACATCTTTTACAAAAATTAAAGTATTAATTAAATATATTATTAATTTTTATTGTTTCTTAATTCATGTGTATAACTCTAAAATAACAATAATATTGATACGGAGGGAGTAATTGTTTATATGTGACTAAACTTTATGTGAGAAGTTGCATCTTTTTTATCCTCTCATTCTTAAAGAAAAGAGATTATAATAGTCTAAAATTTAAGACGAGTTCTAAAATCAATTGATTTTAATATTCTCTCAGACGCAGTTGCGCATGGAGAAATTGTGTCCGGTTATTCAAAAAGTATGCAACATCATTCCCTAAGTTGAAAAAAATATTAGATCGACAGTTTAACTAGATAATATTTTAAAAAGAAACTTATTTTTAAATACAAAAATAATATTAGCTTATTTTGTTAATTTCTAAAATACATTTAAAAGAAACTTTACAATAATGTTTGTAAAACTAAACCCAAATTAGATTTAAGAAATGTGTTGTCAAGAAAAAAAAAAAGATTTAAGAAATGTAGGATTAGATAGAAGTACCAAACTCAATTTTCGGCAAAAAGCAAATACTACCTAACTGATATCATCTGTGGAAGCTTCCACGCAACTTCCTCGCACATTTCTATTGTTGATCAGTCAACGAAATGTGAATATCTTTATCTCCTCAATCCTCATCAATGCAATTTGACTATGATTATGTTTGGTATCACGGTAGGTGTGCCAGAATTACGGTGATCCATCGTGATTTTACAGAAGCTATAATTTATAGTTTCTGCAAAATTACGGTGGATCACATTGATTCTCGCACATCCACCGTGATACTAAACATGCACTATGTTTGGTTTAGAGTGGGCGAAATTGAGTCTCACTGTCTAAAATTGATCTAGGAGTTTATTAGATTGAGATTTTGAAATACTATTTTATTAAAAAAAAATTGAAATTTTAAAAGATTTTGTGAGATTATAATAATTTTGTGGGATTTTAAAAAAAAAATAAAAATAAAGATTTTTAACACATGATTTTGTGAGAATTTGTAGTATTATAACACATATTTTTAAGATTTCAAAGTACATTATAAATTTTTATGATTTCAAAATAAAAATTTATAAAGCCAAGTGATTTTAGGTCAATTTTTGCCTAAAATCACCACTCAACATTAGTTTTTATTTTGTTTTAGTATAAATGAGTGGTTTTTTCGAATATATCACGTTTTTCTTGTGATTTTTTGTTGATTTCATCGTCTAAGTGCGGCGTTGTGTTGCCTGTTGAATGTGTATTGTTGGAGTTTGTTTGAAGTCACACATTGTTTAAGTTCCCAAACTGTCGAGTGTATAAATATGTGAGAGCAACCTCACCATGTGAACTAGCTTTTGGGATTAGATCCAAGTAATAACTTTTGAAGAATTTTTTGATAGGAAAAGATATGTGGAGTTATATCGATGGAACTTCTGTAAAACATAGAATAAAAATAATTCAAAATAACCGCCACAAAAAAACATAAATTATCTTAATTGAATACAACAAAATTTGTTTATATTTTATAAAAGTCTTGATTGAATACCACAAAAAAAATTATCATTAAAAAGTCTTTTAAAATATTTTGAAAACGTGCTTCAACAAAAAAATTCTTTTAAAATCTCAATTCAATACACCCTTAATATGTTTAGTAATTTTTGAGTAGAATTGATTTTGATTTTAGTATTGATTTAAAAGATAAATTTTCAAAAGAATTTGAGTTTGATTTATGAAAATAATTTTTGGTCAAATTTTAATTATATCACACAATTCTAGATTACTAGAATAGTAGAATTAGAGCCCTTATTCTAAGAACGAGAGGTTTTAGATTACTAGAAGAAAAAAAAAACAATTGCATATTTGATTATTTATCTTTATTTTAAGTTTTAAGCTGATCCTCTATGTTAATATCATCTTTCGTCATTTTTATTAAGTTTTTAGTTAATTTCATCTGATATTTTTTTAAAATTTTAAGTTAATATCGTCTAAAACTTTCGTGTGACACATTATTAAATTGTCCATAAAATTGTTTGTTAGATGAACAATCTAAATTGAAATTTGACTAAAATGATTAATTTAAAAAATTTTAAACTTAAAAGATCAAATTAAAATATAAATAAACATAAAGCACAAATATATAATTAAGCATTAAAAAAATTAGAGTAAGTTAAACCTATTTTGTTATCAATCGTTAGTTAATTCAGTAGTAGTTGACGCTGAATTTGATAGGAAATACCACCGTTTAATTTCCGCAACAAACGGAAGGAACAAAAGTACCGAACCACTTGTTACACAACTAACTCCCGAACCAGCTTAAAGCGAGCGGTGGTGAAAACTAAAAGTAAGAAAAAAAACCGTTTTTGTTTGGGCTTGATTTGGTATTTCCGAATATAAAACTCGTCTCTTAATTTTGAAACCCTAAAATTTTCAAATTACGCAGATTTCTCATTCTACACACAACACAACCTTCTTCTCTCTCTTTCATCACAATTTAGGGTTTGTGCGATTCCCCTTCCTGAATTTGTTAAATCCTCAAATAGGGTTAGCGAAACGTGTTCTTAGGGTTAATGCATTGTGCGTTCTGTTCCAATTTTCTCATATTAATTAATTCTCTTTGCTTTGTGTGAAAAAAAGGTTTGATTTTGAAGGCGATTTGAGGAGGAAAAGATGAGGCCTGTTTTCGCTGGGAATTTGGATTACGATACTCGTCAATCAGAACTTGAACGCTTGTTCTCAAAGTATGGCAGAATTGAACGTGTTGACATGAAATCTGGTATAATCTCGTTTTTCAACCATTGAATTTCAATAGTAGGAATTTTCTTTGTTTAATTGTTATTTTGTTGTTGTTGATGATGTTTTCAAAGACTAGGTTTTTTTCATAAATTTTGTTGAAAAATAGATAGCAAAAACCTGCATTGTCACCCTGAATTTAGGGTCTGAAGAACTGTAATTAATGACTTGTTTGTTATAATAGATTAGGCGTTGTAGATTGTGTGAAGTTAGTGTGTCGGTTATAGGTTATAAGCAAACGAAGTTTTGTCGTTTATGGTATAAATTGTGTGAAGTTAGTGTTTCGGTTAAGGTATAAACAAGGCACTAGGGTACTGCAAATGACCATGTTCTGGAATTTGGATATGGAGTTATGGACATGTGGCTGCTTTTGTGGCTCGAATGTCTAGCTCCTATATCCTGGTGGGAAAAAAAAGGGCGGATGCGAAATTGCAATGCCTTTGAAAAAAATCTTTGGTTTTTAAGTGTTTCTTTTGACGCAGGAACTTCTACTAAGGGAAAATATGCTGAGCTTTCTGTCTTGGCTTGCCAACCTCTCTGCAAAATTTTTTTTGGAAGGAAACCTTCCTGCTTGTCTGCTCTCATTCTATCCACAGATCTGCATTTTCTCATGTGATCATTCGTCACTCACTAACCTCATCACCTATCATTCATCACTGACATTTCAACCAGAACAATTTTAGTGGAATCATCAATCAATTTATTAAGACATGCATAGCTTCACTGAGTATAGGGGATCAATGAAATTCTGTCAAGTCATGCCATTCTATTTCTGAACTCTCTTGTGCTGTCTGAATGGAGAAGCATGCTTGGCAATTACAATCTCAGATCTGAATTTTGGATTTTAAACCTTTAAATGCAATCATGATTTGTTTCCTCATTCAACACATCTACAGCTTCATGTCCATCAGTCCACACTTATATTCAGGTGTTGTATTCCTTTGTTCTTAAAAGGGAAAATAATTTCCTGGTTTGGCTGATGTACTTGGTGAGGGATAATGTGCTGATATATCTTTTATTGACGAATATACCTCTAATTTCAGTTATCTTGCAGGATTTGCTTTTGTCTATTATGAAGATGAGCGTGATGCTGAAGAAGCAATTCGTGCACTTGACAATGTTCCATTTGGTTATGATAAGCGGCGACTATCTGTGGAGTGGGCTAGGGTATGCCAGTATTTTAACGATCATGTTTTGGTTTCATTTACTTATTGACGAGGATATGCAAATATCACAATTCTTTGCCTGAGAATAATGAAAACTTACTGATTTGTTTTCATTTTGGTAGGGCGAACGTGGGCGTCATCGTGACGGTTCAAAGGCAAACCAGAAGCCCACAAAAACTCTATTTGTGATTAACTTTGACCCGATTCGCACAAGAGTTAGTGATATAGAGAAACACTTCAAACCTTATGGGCAGCTTCATCATGTTCGAATTCGTCGGAACTTTGCATTTGTGCAGTATGAAACACAAGAAGATGCTACCAAAGCCTTAGAATGTACAAATATGAGGTCAGTGACTCAGTGATGAGAGTGTAATATCTTATGCTATAGTCCTTGAAGTTTCTTTTTATTGACATGCACGATTAATAACGAGTTTCTGCTCTCATTGCTCTTGCAGTAAGATACTGGACAGGGTGGTGTCTGTGGAGTATGCTCTGAGGGATGATAGCGATAGGGTTGACAATTATGGCAGTCCCAGAAGAGGAGGGGGTCTTGCTAGATCTCCCAGTCCAGCTTATCGCAGGCGAGCAAGTCCTGACTATGGCCGTCCACGCAGTCCTGTGTATGATAGGTATAGTGGACCGGACAGGCGGAGGAGTCCTGATTATGGCAGGAACAGGAGTCCTGATTATGGCAGGAACAGGAGTCCTGATTATGGCAGGACCAGGAGTCCTGAATACGGCAGATATCGCAGGTATTGTATTTGAAGTCAATTTAATTCCTTCCTGCAATTATGTTCCTTTTTTAAACTTATTTATTCTGTTATTTATTTACAGTCGTTCACCTGTACGAAGGTCGAGAACATAGAAGATGTCTCGTTTGAGGGTAAGTAGCAGGGCTTCAGTGGCACTTTATTACTGTCTTGATTTTAGAATAGTGAGTGGTATGTTATCATGTTCTTGTACTTAATAGTACACTTATCAGTCTTATGTGGATCGGTATGGCTTGGTTTGCCTATTTGCTATGTAGTAGTAGTAGACGTAGTCATTGTGCGTTTATAGGAATTGAATTCAAAACTGTTTACAGTCAGAATGATTGATTCATATTACTACAGGGACATCATATTATGATGCGACTGAATCCGAATGTTATATAACTGATGATATTGAATTGTGTTTTTCTAGTAATTTTGTAAGCTAAGTATGATAGCAAAATGTCAATGTTGGAAATGTTTAAATATCAATGTGGAGATGAAGTGGACCGTGTTCCATGTGTCTCTAACCATTGTAATAATTCACACATCATCTTATGAGAAAGCCCACTCAAAAAATAGGTGAGAAAGAGATCTAAAAATACAAGCCTAAGATGCATTGTGCAAAATTTCTCTCTTGAAAAGGTCATCCTTCGTCGGGATCCGATTAGTCAAGAAACGTCAAGCGAAAAACAAGACCTTTAAAGGAACCATTTGTTCCAAATGAAAGCATTTAAACCAAGGTTCACATCTATATTTTCATCATTATGAGTAAGCCTCAAATAAGCTTCCTCTAAAATCTATCAATCAAATTATGATGCAAAGTTATTGACAAGTTTTTTTATTAAGTGAAACTTTTTTGGCTTAGTCTTTTTGTTATCGAGTGAAAAAAATTTCTTGGTATGTTATTGAGGATATAAGTAAATTCTAGTTAAGAATTGTTTCGGCTAAAGATCGAATTTACACATTTTGATTTAACTAAATGTCATTAAACCTGAATTATTTACAACATGGCAAGTGTGAAACAAATGACTAAAGCTACACAGTCAAAACTGATCCTTTGATATTGTCAAAAAAGTTGATTCTAAGAAAAGCCAAAAAAACACTTTAATTTAAAAGAATTCTGATTGTTTAGTATTTTCTGAAAAATATGGTAATTGAATTCAACATTAAAAAGGGAATATGCTGTAATAGAACAAAAATCTTCTAACATTATTCCTTTGATGCTTAACCACTGAATGATGAATCATACATTGTCATTTTCTTTTATTAAGTAACTGAAATTTTAGCTGAAAGTTAACGCAACTAGCTACATGTTCTTTCACACTAATGTCACATATCTGCTAAGCGGTTGTTTTACTTATTTTCATAAACTACTTAAGATAACTTATGAAAATAGCTTATAATTTATACATAAATTCCAGTTAAAAAAACTTATACTTAAGTTATATAATAAGTGTTTATGCTATAAGCGTTTAATTAAGTTGTTTCTCAGGACCTTAATTTATCTATGTATTTATCTATGTATGATGAACATGAAGCTAGAAAAAATGATGATACTACTTATTAATAAGCTAGAAAATACAAGAAAACACCTTACTTGGCTCTTGAACCATTGTCAACTATGGTACATAGTAGAAATTTATTTCATTAATAATCAAATACCCTTTATAACAAACTTAAGTTTAAAATTGGAATCCAATAACAAAACTTAAGTTACATAATTTTTTGCACCTTAATTAAAGTGACAAATAATATATATAAATATATATATATATATATATATATATATAACTTCAATTAACCATCATAACAATAAGGGTAAAATAAAATCTAAGTTGAAGATTTAATTTCTTAGCTGTTCTTCAATTGCTTTCTCCAACCAAGTTTCAGCATCTTCCATCATTCCAGGACTAAGCCTAACCATCAATATGCAAAATTCAGTTTCATTCAATTTTCCATCTCCATCAAGATCACCTTGTTTCACCATAGCTTCAGCATCTTCTTTACTCATTCCATCCATACCAAGCATAGCTGAATTTTTTCTAAGGCTCTCACTTGTGATCAAACCTGTTTCTTGGTCTGCAAGAAGATTAAAACCATTACATAGTTCAGATACAAAGGTTTCTACATCAAGTTTCTCTGCCATTATTGGTAGTAAGTCCTCAAATTCTGCTTCTATGGTGGTGTTTGAGGTGGTTTGATTCATGTTCTTGTTGGTTTCCATTGTAAAATAAGTGCTTTTTTTTTTCTTTTTCTTTTTCTTTTAGTTGGTAAACATGGAAAGAACGGTGGATGAAGAAAATGACTTTTGGAAGAGTTGTATATTATATAGTACAAAAATGAGAATTCAATGAGACAATTCGTTAGGAAAATGGCTTTTTATATAGATGTAAAAGTCCTTTCTTTTTGGAATAACTATCTTGTAACTTTTTGGTACTTCATGGTGTGGAATTGGAATTTGGAGGATTTGGTAAATTACGTCGGTGTTAGTGAAACTTGACTTGATATGATGTACGTAGTTGTTGCACGAAAGATATCTCCTTCGTTGATTTAAGAGCGAACGGTTTATATTTAATTTGTAATTTAAATTGATCATATTTGACGCAATCTTTATCTAATGGTACATATTTGCCACTCCAACAAATTTACCCTCTTATGACAGTAGAGAATTTACATCCCAAACTTCTTTGAGTATGTGATCTCAATTGAATGCAAATTGTATGCTTATTGCTTAATCTATCTAGTATCAATATAATAACTCTTTATTATTTTATAATTATCAATGATTATCAAAAGTTGGCAAATGAGAATCAAAATTTAGTAGGGAAATTTAATTTTAATTTATCAAAATATATGCTATGAAACAAATCTTAATTTAGGTATTTTTCTTTTTTTCACTAATCTTTAGTAGTATTTTTTTTTCCTTCTCTTAAAATGTACTCCTATTTTGTTGGAGATCAAACCGATGATTCCCCCCAACAATCTCTTCACAACCAATTAAGCCACATGCATTGCTCGTTAATTATTATGATTGAGAAAGAATAATGTGCACACAAGAAAATGTTCACAAGAGAAAATGTGTGGCTCATTTAGCTTTTAGGCAGGATGGGAAGGTGGGATGTCTACATACTCAAATTTTTTTGAGGAATATATGGAGATGACCATCTATTTATTTAGCATTTTTTTATTAAACGAAATAATAAATTGTTGAAAATTTATATATAAAAGAAATGAATTAGAGTTCGAACTCCAATCATAAACATTTTTTTTAGTGAATTTTTAAGGACGAGATTTCTAGTAATTCAGAGTATACTTATAAGTTGAAAAGGTAAGTAAATCCGACTAAAAGTTATTTTTCTAAAAATTAAATTTAAAATTTTCTAAATATTTTATATTTGGGAGAATTGATTAAACAGTTCATAGTGATGGATTAGTTAAACCTTTTTCGTCACGTTACAACTTCAAGTAGATATATTTTTGTGCCATTGATTTTAAATTCCATTTTATATTTTAATGAATTAATAATATATGTATCCATCAATTTCATGATGGTTTCTAGGAAGGTGCCTTTGGTGGGAACAGGAGGACATTATTTATCTTCGTTGATTGGAATTTGGAACTATTTCAGAGTTTGGCTTCCATGAAGTTTCCTCTCTTACTTCTATTCACCAAATTTTGATATTCAGCACTCTTTTGTCGTGTTTATACAGTATTTTATTTAAGGTATATTAACTTGTGTCTTTAAGATACTCCCTCCAATCTTTAATATAAGAAAATTTTTATTGAATGATAAATGTATTTAGACCGTATTATAGACTAAATACATCAATCTTTCAATAAATCTAATAAACAAAAGTTTTCTTATATTAAAGATCTGACGGAGTATATGTTAAGAAATTACTGTAAAAAAAAAAGATATATGTTAGGAAATTAAAAATAAATATTTTGATTTTTAAAAATTAAATGTAAGATTTTTAAGATAGATGTTTTTATATTTAGTTTTTTAACATATGTTCTTATTTGTCTTTTATATATATTATAGGGTATATGTCAAGTGTGTATTTTTTTAAAAATTATTATCCGATAAAACTTTAGCATCCTTTTCACATGGGTCTCATTCTTTTATATCTCACAAGTTTTTTTCTCATTGGGAGTAAGTCACCATTTTACATTCTAAAATTGTCGATGTCTAACATTTTTTTTGAATGAAACAATGAATTTGCTTGTAGAAGTCTAACATTTATTCCTCCAAAAATTTGTGAATAAACAAAAAAATTGTACAAGTTATTAGAAGGACAAAGTTGTCCGACATCATTCAAAATCAAGGTCTACATAGACTGATAGACTCATGCGATATGCGTACCTTACAACAATTAAAATTGTTTTAAGTTAAAGAGAAAGGTTGGGGTGTTTGTTCATAAGAATGTACAAAATCGATGATGAAAAACAAAATAAAAGAAAAATGAGTTTTGTTGGGATTAGATTTAGTCAATCACTTTCCAATGTATCCTCATGATCGATTACATACATTCAAATTTTCGATAATATCTTCACTTATCGTATTTTGTATGTTTTTATTCCCTACAAACAACGAGAAATTCATCGTACCAATTAACTTTTGATTCCTCGCTCAGTCAACCTGTATGATAACATGAATGATCTAATAGTAGATTGTGATTGTTACACTAGTCCTATTCCTAGCAAATAGAATCTTCATGAGTTTATTGTAAATTCATATTTAAGAGTCTTCTCCAAACATTTAATAAATCAAAAATTTATTTTCAAAATCAGTTCGAAAAAAAATTGAGAACGAGAATATATAGAACATCGAATAACAAGATTACTACTAAATAATGTAATCCTTATTACAACCATTAAATTTAGTGAGACTCAAATGAATTTCAAGGAGTATGATAAATAATGTACTACTTTGTTAGCATAATTAAAAATATAGAGATTGTCATGTTTAGTGTATGTCTTTCCCAGAAAAATACTTCAGGAACTGTTCAGAGTTCTGCTTCTAGCTAGCTCCACAATTGAACAAGACTTTGAAGTGTACTCTGAATAGAGCCAACACTGACAATTTATGTCTTATACCATTCAAGTTACTAGGGTGGACAAGTGTTACATGTGATCTAGGGTGGATCGATTTTTAAAATCGTTCAGAACTTTGACAACAACAAACGTCATTAGTTTTAAGTACAAAAATCTGGGTTTTATGACCTTATGGTTGAAACGGTGACATGTTTGGTGTTGATTCATAAACAATAAGAGAAAAGAGATTTCTGTTAAGTTATGAGACACTAATATTCGATTTAATTGTTTTTTGTCGAACAAGTATCTATTGTCTCAGTCGTGAGAACAAGTAATATCACAACCTTTCTACTTACGAGAAACGACAGTGTTCATTATTACAATTTCAAACAATTTTCAAGTATTAATCGACTTTAGATCACATATACACTTCCCCGCGGTAAAAGTCGTCATTGTTCTATAATAACAGTTCTTAACTTGTTATAGTATTTGTTATGGTGCCATGACAAAGATTAATGTCTTCTGAGAAATATTGAAATGTGGCTTTGTTAATATTTCTAACAAAATGATGGTGGGAGTCTTGGAAAACACCAGAATCAACAGCTGCTAAAGACCGGAACAAAACCACCGAAATATTTTGGCACCACATCTCCTTTCAAACCTTTAACGCATTTAGTATATGAGTCGCATATCTTATATACATTTTAGTTAACTCATTCACAGTTGGTCTAACATAAACTACATGAAATTTCAGTTTTACGCACAAACACTCTTTAAATTAGGTGTGTGTCCCAGTGTCAGACATGCATCCACTTTTTAAATTATTACCAGGGTCGACGTGTCAGTGTCTTTGTGGTATTTGCTGTCCAAGCTTCATAGGTTTTACATGAATTTTACTCTCAAACAAAATTCATGCAAAAATAGAGATAACTGTCATTGTAGCTGATGAAAAAGTACTTATAAAACAACAAACTTCTGCTATTTGACAAGGCTTTCTGTACAAAGCTGATAAATGATATTTGTAATTTTCTTGAAAAGAATCTTTTGTACAATAGGAACAAGAACATTCAACTATTCACATTAGGTGAGAATCTTTTCACAACTTTGAAGGAATAAAATCATGTTTTTTTTTCAATGATCAAGCAACATTTACACACAAAAATAAAATAAATCACAATTATCTCTCATAAACAATTAAGATTAAAAATCAATTTTGATTACTACCCATTTCCCAAAACAATCTTGAACTTCTCAAGAACACATTTTCCTTCTTTATACTTCTGTGTTTCTTCATAAGCTTTAATGTATTTCCAACCAAGTTCTTCACCACAATCAGAACAATAAACATCAGCAACTGTATGAAGACCAGTCATAAGTTGTCTATCTTCTTTAGGTCCCAAAAATATGTTCATAGCATGAGAAAATAGAAAAGCTCTTCCATTACTTGCCTGTTAAACATAACCTTTGAAAACCCTTGCTTAAAATGGAACTTCAAAAAAACTATGGACTATATAGTATATATTACATGTTACAAATTAAACAAGTCTGAATGAAAATTTATAGTATGATTTTCGGTTTAAATCGTTCGACGACCAAGAATTCGGCCAAATCCAGAATTGATTTTCGGACTATATAGTATCTAATTCATTTTCGGTTTATAGTAATCCAGAATTCGGCCAAGAAATAAATAAAGTCTGACTAAATATTGTTCTAGTTAGTGATCGAATATTGGTGCTTGTGACTAATTCAACCTTAACTAAAGCTATTTAACTACAAATTACTACTATAATACATGATTTGAAATTGAATCATATGATTTCCATTAAACAAGTGAAATTAATTTTAGGAATAAGGATCATGTTTGAAAAACTTACAACATAATTTATATTGGGTTTGGTTATATAAATCTCAATATTTACCTAAGAAAGTAACTCAAAATTTTTGTTCTTATCAGATCATATTCTAAACCCAAAACCTTTTTTTTCTAATAGGTATGGATGAAAGAAATTGGATCATCTATCACTGGAGAATGACGCTGCAGCCGTACAAACCGTACAGCGTACGGCTGCGGCACAAAACTACAGTTTTAGATGATCCATGATCATGGATGAACAATTTTCAATATAGAAAACTATCATAAAATGATGAAAAATTCAAAACTGGAAGAGAAAAATTCACCTGAAAATCTTTGGAAACAATATCATCATGGAAAGCAACAAGATTTTGGCACTTGAAACAGCAGTATGCTCGTGATCCCATCAAATCCGCCATTAATGAATTTGCCTAACACTTCCACTTTATCTCCTACTCATAAGTCATAACAATAATAATAATAGATAAATATCAAAACATTATAAAAATTAAATATAAAAAAATATATATAAATAAAAAGCTTGGTCAAATTTTCTTTTTATATAGTTGTGACAAAACACTAGGAGCCAATTTTTCCATGTCAGAATTTGATAATTGGTGTATGATTTGTCAAATAAGGTGTAAGATATGTACTCAATCAATGAAAAAAAATAATTTGAAGCAAAGAATATGAATGAGAAGGTGAATGAGTAAAGAAGATTCCAAAAGAGTTGATTAAAATGGGATTAAAAAAAGTTTGGCAAGAAAATGATGCTATTGTTTTAAGAAATATTTTTATGTTGCTTGAAAAGTTGGATTTTCCTTTTTGTAGCAATACATAATATATAGAAATAAACAAATACAAGTAACTACTAAGTATGTAAAATTAGAACCAATAGAAAGGAAGATTCTACTAGCTAGAAATTTTATTGATTGGTTAAAAAAACAAGGGTGTTTTTATTCATCATGTTTTCTAGTTCAAGAATCAAAGTTTAACCTACCTTTGCCCTTTTGATTTTTGTTGTATATATGCTTAGATTTATGTATCTATGTGTCTTGTAAAATGATTGTGAAAGGGAGGGAGAGAGGGTTAAGTTTTGTTATAGAAAATACATGGGTGTGTTTGGATTGACTATTGAGAGAGATTTTTCTATTTTGGATTTTAATCGCAAAGTTGTCTTTGAACTACGGAGGTAGATTGACTACTGTAGCCGTAGGCAAGGCAAATCGCGTATTTCTACGGTGTTTTAAATTTTAGCCATTAACTTCAGATTATTCATAAACAATCTCGTACGTCGATTTTAAGTTAAAAAAGTCTACTGTAGGCAAATCACGTATTTCCAAGGTGTGTTTACGATTGTTGTAAGGTTGTTCATATATTTCTTTTTCCATGAGTATTTTGCAAAAAGTTTGACAGTAGGGGCTTAGGGGGAAGATTGAATGGAGTAAAACAACATTATGGTATACATATAATATAATGAGAGATCCAAAACATATCTCATGTTAAGATTGAATGGAGTAAGACAACATTATGGTATACATATAATATAATATAATGCTAGAGAGGTTAGAATAATGACGCCGGCTTCTGCAAAAAATGAGCCATCACATCCAATATATAAATTAAAATTTACAATGAAACAACTTCGACAAGGGTAAAAAGAGATTAGTTAGATATGAAGCACTGACACAGACACGACCGACACTGACACAACAAGTGTAGGGATACCAGACACACCTTCAATATGAAGTGTCGGTGCTACATAGTTAGTTAATCAACAACCTCGAAATCAAAGAATAGTTACTTTCTTCTTAGCCATCCATTTCCTTTTGGTGGCTTCCAATGCCTCCAATTTCATTCTAGTGAGTTCCTCAATCCAATGCTGATATTGTGACTCAATTGCATCAAGTTCAAGCTTTAGCTCAAGATCATTATCCTTTTCGGTTGATGACATAGAACAAGAACTACTCGACAAGCTCGCATCATTTGATGATTCTAAGTTCACGGTGCTTTCGCTGACATTGTAATCTGCTGCCTGAGATTTACAGTTTTCGAAATACGCGTCACCAACTTCATGTCCAGTTATCGACCTTTTTAGGCATTTAAAATATCCAACACCAAGAAATTTGGAATCGTGACAATTTTCATTTTTCATTGAAGCATCCTCAACAGCTATCTCAGAAACTCCTGATCCTCGTGAATACTGATCTTCTGAGTTAACCAAACAACGAGAAGAATTAGAGTCACCCTCGAAAATAGAATTATCCGTATTTTTGTAAAAACAGCTATTTCCAGCATTCTCAAAATCTTCTCTAGGTATTATATTAAACCCGGAGAAGCCATCTTGACCACCAACGGTTTCAGAAGGAATACTAGTTAAGATAGAACTCCAAGGGCATGATGTTAAGCTTTGGCTATCGACATTTGTAGAACCACTACAAAGACTTATTTCTCCAGTTGAGTTATGATCACGAGAAGGTTTCCACCAAGGAAGAAGTTTCATTATCAAGTAATCAATAAGTTCAGCTATGAAAGCCACATCGTGATGTGCCAACTCCAAATGTTCAACCATCTCTGAGGCCACAGAGACTGCAGTGTCTGTATAAAGGTAAAACAGAAAATGTATATTCCTTACTCGACCTGCAAGTAACACAGCAGAAAACCATTTTAGACCCTGTTTGGATAAACAACCTAATTAAGTGCTTATCTTATAAGTTCTTACGAATAAACCATGTGAATTGTGAATAACAAAAGATAAAGTAAATTCAAATTGTTCTCAAATAACTTATTGACATGTCATAAGCTGTTTCCATAAGTTCTCTCAAACAATCTCACATATGTTTATGCCGGTAGATAAGCTCAAATAAGCTAAAACAAGTGGGTCCTTAGTATCAATTCAATAATAAGGCATGAAGAAATGTGTTAAAATCTAACTCAGGAAAGGTCACATACTTACCACATGTATCCGCAATACGCAAGGTCAACGATACCGAGTTATCATCATTTTTAGTCCCTTTTAACCTAAACTCATTGTTATTATTAGTCCTTTGGACTTCAAAAACTGGAAAATGTGGACTTCCCTGGCTGCTTTCACTGTAGATACTCCCGGAAAACTGTTTATATTCAGCATCGATGTCCATAGATCCGGGCTTTGACCTATGTGCAGCTCTTGGAGTTTTTATAGGAGACGGTAATGGATCCTTTGGACTATCAATTTGTAGAAATGGGTCTTTAAGAAGTTCCTCTGCAGACAATCTCTCAGATGCTGGAACCAGGCATTTCTCAATAAACTCCTTAATTTGAGGGTCACTCACTTTATTAAGGGAAGCAGGTTTGATGCCCTGCAATGAAATATATCATGGTTATCAAATCGAGATTTAAATTTGATATCGAAGAGCCTATTTTCCGAATCGTGAATTGGATCTTATAATGAATCATAAAATATATTACGAATAAAAATGTCATTTTTGAGTAAAAAAGGGTGATATAGAAATTATAAGCTGATAATCATATATGAAGTTCAAAATAATTCAAGATTCAAATGACAAAAGAAAAGTCATCAGTTAAACAAAGTTGACAAATAAAGTGGGTGACTACACTAAGTTTAGGTAGTGAATCATTTAAACAAATCGGAATTTGTCATAATGAATCGAGATTCAAGATGAGATTCATTTCCAGAATAGATACATATACATATTAGATACTAATAACCATGGCATGAATCACAATAAACCATATATGCAGGCAATCATAATTGATAACAGTATGCTTATGATTGCCATACTTACCGAGGTAACTTTCTTAAATATTTGAGCTGGGTTGGTGCATTCGTTATAGGGATACTCAAGAGTAACCATCTCCAATATTGACATCCCAAAAGAATAGATGTCAACAAGTTCATTGTACTCCTCTTCATATAATTCTGGAGCCATAAACTCAGGTGTCCCTTTGAAAATAGAGAAACGAAAAGAAAAGAAAAAAAGCATATTTCAGTGTTCCTCATAGAACCAATGCGATAAAAAACTTCACATTTATGAAAGGAAAATGTGTTACCAATAACGCTTCGAGCAGTTGGCTGCAGCATGACGATTGCTAAACCGAGATCACCTATCTTAACTTCTCCGTGGTTTCCATTCACAAAGATGTTGTCGCATTTCAAATCCCGGTGAATAATAGGCGGCTTGTGACCGTGAAGAAATACCAAGCCTTGAAGAATCTGTCTGGCCCAACCTTTTATGGCTTTCATTTCAACACATTTATGCTTCTTACGGTACCTGTCAGCAAAAGTTGCACAAATTTTTCATGTGTGCATTGCAGAGAAACGGCATAAAGGAAAGGCGATAAAATCAAGAGAACATACTGTCTTAAGTTTCCAGATGTGAAGAGTTCAGTGATCATGTTAACGGTTTTCTGCTTATCATCAATCCAGGAATCGTAGAACTTAATGATATTTTCATGGTTTAAAGACTTCAACAGATGAACTTCAGAATACAATTTTGCAAGATCATCTGCTGAATGGAAGAGGCCATCAATCCTAACTTGGTTCCATGCAACTTCTATTCCATCAACTTCATCGAATGCTCTATAACTGCATAATGAATCGAAATTAAATTAAATAGCCTGTTTTATCAAGAAACAACTTCAACAACCCTACCAAAAATTCAGAAAAAAAGAAAAAAGAGATTAGGTGTCAGAATCGTACACAGTCTTGAAGGCACCCCTGCCCAAGATTTCATTGTACTGAGACAAAAACAAAAGGGAAAAAGTCAAATTAAAAAACAAATAGAAAGAACAAGTGAAACGTGGATTCATTGGATGCAATTAAACAAATCCCCTTATGTGATATAATTAGCACATTGTAATTAGTCTCCCTAGCTGATTAAAGTAGCATTGAATATTTGAGCATAAGATAGGTTTTATACTTGTGCTTTGCGCAAAAACACCAATAACCAATATCAAGATAATTCATTTCTATTGAATATAGTGCTATTGTGTAGCCGAGTTTGAACAAATCTCTATTATTCTGCGATATAGTACTATTTAGTACAAAGTGTTGTCAAATAACGGCTATAGCGGTGCTATCAAATTGTAACATAGCAGAATGTGAACAATTCACTATCTTCCAAAATTGACACAACATGGTTACAAACTTCAAAACTTTATTCTTGGATAAAAGCCTCCCTAATTCAAATTTAAGGTAATGATGCATTCTGATCTCTAGAATCATCAAGACATAAGAGTAATCGATTCAACTTATGTACATTGCATAATTAAACAAGAAAAATCATAGTTAATCAATATCAATTACTTATTATGCAACCCTCTAGCTTAATTAGCACCATTTCACCACATAAGATATATATGACACATCCAATCACTCACATTAATTAACCAAATATTTGAGCCAAAAACAAGAAAAATGAATCATGTAATGTGATGCATACATGCATACATACATACCCTTATGTACCGGCCGGTTGGATCTTTCTCTACAAAGTCCTCCTCAAAATCAGGAAGCTCCCTTGTTCTGAAACCATTGTCAGAAGGATGCAATGCTATAACAGAACCAGAAACCATTCTGGTTTCTGAATTTAAAACCCAACACAGCAAAAAGTACAAGGAAAAGTTTTCAAATTTTCAAATTTTCAAAATTTCAAAATTTCAAACTTTATATCATCTATTGGATGGGGTTTTGTTTCTGATTGGAATGGTGAAACGTTGGAATTGAATGAAGAACAAGAATGAATCGAATGCCGAATATTGTTTCGGCATTCGATGAAAATGGTTAAAGGCAATGAAAAAACATTCAAAGCCAAACAATAACCTGTCATGTCACAATAACAAAAATTCATCCTCAAACAAAACCCAACTCAACAAATTTTCTCTCAAATTCCATTTTTTCAACATACCCAGGAACCAAAACCTTAAAAAGGTTCAAAATTTACTAGATGGGTCTTCCATTACCCAATCTGTAAAATTAAAAAAAAATAGAAAAAATAAAAAGAAAAAAAAAAGGGAAAAAAAATGAGAAATGTTGATTCGTGAGGATTGAGGAAGAGAAAGAGAGAGAGAGAGAAAAAAACTACTAGAAAAAATGTTGGTGAGAAAATTAAGGTAGGACCAAACAAGTGTATGGTGAATCAAAATGCTATTATTGTGAAGAGATTTGTGTGTTGGGGTTTGGGGTGAACATGAAGGTCAAAGACTACTTCCTCCTCTCATTATTATAATTTTACCCTATTGTTCTTTTAAACTACAAATATCAAATCATAAAGTGAAATAATTGTCTAAAAATTTATAATTAAATAAGGTATACTCCCTTCGTCCTGAAATATAAAGGAAAAAAACTACTTTTTTTTGTCCCAAAATATAAGGGAAAAAAATCAATTTCAAGAATGTTTTTCCTTATTCTCATGAAATTAAATGTAAATTGCATTTAATTTTCTCTCTCTTCATTTTTCTCTATAAACAACAACCAATCAAAATTGATTTTAAATCTTTCCATGCACTTATTTTAAGAAAAATCCCACAAAACTATATTTTTAATTCTCATGTTTATATTTTTTCTTAATAAGTGTGTTTTTTTTTCCCCTTATATTTCGGAACGGAAGGAGTATTTAAAATAGTAGTATTAATTATTTTAAGGATCATGTTAACATGTGCCCTAAGGGCACATTTTAAGAATACTCTAAATAGTAATTTTTCCTGGAAGAAAACAAAGTTTGACTTTGAAAAATAAGAAATGCACAAGTTCCAAGATTAAATTTCTTTTATTAGTATACTAACAAGTGCCCCAAGGGCACATGTTAACAATTCCCTTATTATTTTAAGGCTCCCTCCGTCCCTTTTTATAAGACCCCATTTGACAAAATTGCACTATTCACAAATCATATTTTGACCGTATTTTTTTAATAATACATAGATGTAAATATTAGCATATAAGATCTTGTTTGATTTGTTTTGATGAGTACTTTCCAAATATCAAGTTTTTATAATTTTTACTACTAGATAATTAAAGATATTTGTGATCAAAATTATGCATTGGCGTACGTGCAGTGGTCAAACGGGGTCTTATATTTAGGGACGGAGGGAGTAGTAGTTAACTTTTTCTTACAATAATGACCAAAATTTGAAGTGCTTTTTTGCTTATAATAGTGTTCAGATGGAGTAGTTAGATACAACAGGGATTTTTTTTTCAAATTTATGTTGCTTTTATTATAGTTCGATAGGGAAATTCTTAATTAGAGTCATGTTAACGTGTGCCCTAATGATTAAAGAATCAGAAATCAGAATCGTATGTATTTTACAATTCGAAAAAAAAAATCATATGTATTTTTCCTGTGAACTTGGATATTGAAATGTGACGGTGCATTTTTTGGTTAATAATAAATTTTTATCTTGTAAATATAACATAAACGAGTTTTATTTTATCCTTTTAAAATTATTATTTTAGATTATCTGCTGTAAATTTTTTTTTTTAATTTACTTTATTTTTTGCTGACTTGATATGTAAGATTTAACTGTCACTTCAACAAAAGTGCAATATCACATCAGTAAAAAATTAAATTTTTATTGATATATTGACGAAATAAAAAATCATTGATAGCTCACTCATATAAAATGAATGATATGTTAAACCTAATAATTTCGATATTTTCAGTTTTAAACTAGAATTTCTTTCTTTGGTAAGAGTTTCAAACTAGAATTTATAAACACAAATTTATTATTTTAATACCTCTCAATTTTTTAATATTTTTAATAAACTAACACAACCACCACACCAACAAAATTTTAACCAACTCCCCCACACTCTCTTCTCTTCACCATTTTCAACGACTAGATCTTTTACCCGTGCAACAATCTTTATACTGTTGTCATTATGTTCTTGCATTTGCTTCATATATATTTTTTTTCTATAATCTTGTAGAATGACTTGTTTAACCAAGTAGTTGCAGAATGCAACCAACATCACGGTGAGCTTCAAACCTTGATAAGGTAATGGTTAAGACATGTCCTGATTTCATTTTACCTCATATATAACACAGACTGCGCCGTGCATAGACTGTTGGAGAAACCAATGTTTCAACATCTATACACAATGAGCTCTCGCTATTAGAAACTAAATCGATTGACTTGACTTAGTGCCCGTTTGGCCCGGTTTATTTTCTACTTTTCTATTCTGCTTAAACGAAATAGAGAAGTATAAAATTGAATTTAGCCATATTTCTCCTTAAAAGTATTAGAGAAATAAAGTAAAGAAGTAAAATATGAAAAGAAGTAGAGTCAAATACAATTTTTTTCCTTCTTTGCTATTTTTAAGGAGAAGAAAAAAGGAGAAAATAAGTCGGGCCAAACGGGGTCTTAGATTCAAATCATAGGTGACTTTTTATTAAGAGATTATTTAGAACTGAATGGAACTAATATTCAGACTAAAGCTCTAGTGGAGAGCTTAATAAAATAACTTATGACATGTTTGTTGAAATTATGGGTGAAGGGAATAACAAGAACTTTAAATATTGTTGATTGATAATAACTAGATAGTAGTTTGATGCTAATGTCTAAATAGTAAATACTAATCCTAATTTATAAGGAATTTATAAGGATGCATAGACTCATTATCCTAATTTTAAAAAAATAAAATAAAATTGGGGAATAGGGAAATTTTATTAATCATTAGCACTAATGACCATATTACAACTGTCTCTGACAAAATTTGAACTTGACACATTGAAGTTACAATGCTAGACTCTTACCACTGAGCTAACACTAATGCTAGACTCATTATCCTAATTAAACAAGGAAATGCTAGCACCAATGCTAGATTCATTATCCTAATGAAACAAGGAAATCAGGAAACAGATCAATAATCATAAGTAATATTGAAATTAATCCTAAGATATATACTATAATTATAAAAATAGCTTATATATAAGTGCTTATATGATGAGATACCCAAAGCACGTATTCTTGGTTAGTACTCTATTAACAATACAAAATTTTGATGTGCATTCCTGGTTAAATTAAATATCCAAATCGTTATTCATAAACATGAAAACCTCACATCAACTAGGACCGTAGGATCTGGTCAGTACCAATTTAATTTGGTTTTTTATTTTTTTTACTAGAAGTCTCTAATTGTGATGCATTTACCTAATCAGCAAGTTAGAAACAAAAAGTTGGTAACCCAAATTTAGACTAATGCGACTTATCAGCACAAGAGCTCTACATGTGTATAGCACTCAATCGCTTCTCTAAAAAAACATTCTAAGGTTCACTTTGAATGAAATAGAATCAAATCAATAAGATTAAGTAAATGTAGAAACAAATTACACAATGACAAGAAATAGATATAAGTCTCCAAGCCAAATCAGCTAGGTAACGGAAATAGTAAACCAAATCATGCAGATGCAAGCTAGAAGAGTCAGATCAAGGTTTATTGTAATAGAGTACAACAAGCTAAACCAAAGACATTAGGCACTTGTCGGAGCATATGAACATTTAAGAAACAGGCCATCCTTGGCTTTTTCAGCAAGCACATTGAAAAAAGCTTCACTGATAGGTTTCTTGGGGTTAAATTCATGAAGGAATTTAAGTATCTCAGAATCATTTAGATTACAGCTCCTCAATACGTTTTGTATTACCCAAAGCAGCTCATTGACCATATTTAGCCTTTTTAGAGTTCTAATAAGAGCAAGCACAATGAACATATGAGAAGCAAAACCATAATGCATCATGTCCTTGTACATAATATAGGCCTCATCAACATTATAATGTTTACAATGTGCAATAATAAATAAATTATAAACTATTCCATCATCTATTCCATCAGGCTTATATTTGGACTTCAACAATATGTCAAAAACATTCTCTAAACCCTTAATGCAGAAACCCTCGACAAGCTCGACCACACTCTTAAATTCATCACGACTGCTATTCTCTGCGAGTGTACGATGATAATCTAAAATTGGCCTAGACAAAGAGATTTGATAATTAAACCTGAGAAGACGCTTCTTAATTTTTGTTGTCCTAGCTGCTTTGTTATTATCAAGTCCATTAATAAGCACACTATAATACATATCAGTTAATTGCAAAGAACCAAAGTTTCTCATTTGAGCATACAAAAAAATAGCATAATCCCAATTACCTTCATCTAAATAAGCATTCATCAAACTAGTATAACTAACCTCATTCGACAGGGCTTTATTAAACAATGAATGCGTGTCTTGATCCATCCAGTGGAATCCTCTGCGTTTTCTCGTCTCGTTGTGCAATTCAAAAGCCTTCCTCATCTCTCCGATTCGGAGAAAGCCGCGAATAACATCGTCCAAAGTAGCAACCGAAGGGGAAAACCCACTAACATACATTTGATTCAAAACCCTATAAGCATCGTCAATCTTATTATCTTGTTTGCATAATGAATGAATGAGACTTCTGTAACTTCTTTCGTTGGGACTCCGATCCATCTTCTTTACCACTTGTTCTGATTCCAAGTTCCCGGCGGCGGCGGACGACACGGCGTTACGGAGGAGCATATAGCGAAAGGTTTTGTGGCTCACGCCGGAGGAGAATGAAACGCGGCGGAGGAGATTCATTTTCCACAACTAACTAACTAGTAACTAACACGCGCGGCGGCAGACTACAATGGTACGGTGAATTTAACTAAGAAAACTAAAAAAAGAGTTCATTCATATATATAATTTTCTAAATGAATTACATAAACAAAAGGATAAATATGTAAATTTTATTTTATGTTATTTTCTAAATGAATATAATATACTCCCTCAAGTGGTTTAGGGTCAATTCTTCTTGATCCGAAATCACCCTTCTAAATTAATTTTACTTTTTTTTTACTAAAATAAGTAATTTTCGCACATATTAGTTTTTGGTCTTGGTACGGTGTATTGTTTTCCGTCTTTTATGCGGTGTTCATTATTTTCAAGTTGAAAGATTAATTTCGATCAAGTGCAGATCCAATCAATGATTTTGGTGTCATCAACAACGTTACAGATCCGGAGGCTTGAGTATTCCGGACATTTCAATATAATCAAATTTGTAGGCATATGTAATTTGCCGTTTTATGCTATTAACATGGATACTGTGAGTTTGTTTGCAATTTCATCATTATTTTTTTAGCTATTTTGAATTTGTATTGCATCGATGTACTATATCAATTTGAATGAAAGAATATCTTTATTCTAGTAAAAAAAAAAAGTAATATACTCCCTCTCGTGTCCTAATTATAAGAAGAAATTTGTTTATGGCCCCACTTGGCATTGCATCATTGGTTGCGATTGCCGATTAGTTATTGTTATTTGGGGGTGAATAGTTAATTAGTTCTTGTCCGTTTGAATGATAGCGTAAATAATCAACCCTGCTCAATTAGTTAATTGTTAGCTGAAACTTGAAATTAGAGAGCAGTTATGGTGTTTCTTTGTTTGATGTGTGTTAGTTGATTTTGTTTATTTTTGGCTCTTGGCTCTTGGTGATTTTGATTTTGTTTATTAGTATCAAATGAATACTTAAAATCTTGTAGTATTAGGTGAACCATGTTTATTGTCTTGAGAACCAAATTAATAAGCAGCATGCATGTAGTGTAGTTTGATTCATGGTTTTACTTTACGCAAATTAATTCAGTTGGAAATCTGGTTCGCTAATCGCCTGGTATTGTGTAGTTGTTACTGCATTTTGTTGCTGGTTTTTTTACTTTGGGGTTAGTGGTTTTTAATAATGTTTGAATTTGAAGCTTTAGATTTTGAGGAGCTTTTGGTAGTTCCTTTGATAGTGGCATTTGTAACAGTAACAGCTACAATGGACGGTTTTAGCGTTGGTTGCTTTTAGTAGTTCCTTGATAGTGGCGTTTGTATTAGTTCTTGAGCTATGTTCATAGCCGCACTCTTGTGTATTTGTTAGTTCTAGCTACTATATGAATTACTTGAGTGGTGGAGTTCAAAGGTCATTGGAGATTGCTTGTGTTAGGGATAATATGGGCTTGTGGAACTCGATCATTCTCAATTAATCTTTTTTATTTTTTTAATAACAGATATGAAGCCTACGCGCGAAGCGAATGGGCGCTGTGCTGTGGGTCAGTTTCGGGGCGGGGGGCGAAGAGAGACCACAAGAATGATTCATTTGGATCGACGAGCTTTTTCAGCCCCAAAACTAAGAATCAAGCATAGTTTTGAAGTTGCTTGCTGATATATGCAATTATGCATCAAAGCTGAAAATTGGAATTTGGTTTGCCTCCACTTCAAATCATATATCCATGTATGTAAGCTGATCAAATGGCTAGTATTTTAGTAATCTTTGCATCAAGTGAAGATAAATTCTAAAGAGAAAAGGGTTGGATGTCATGAGTGGTGCGCTTCAGTTTCTGGATTCATTTATTAGTTCTTCTGATAATTTGTCTCAGGGCGTAGGATGCCATGATTTTATTATTATGTAATGAGGATTATGCACAAACGTTGTGCTTATCAATTTAAATTTGTCTTATTTTCATTATGTCATAACTATGCGTAATGTGTATGTCTTTGGAAAGAAGAAATTGTTATTTTTCATTTTCTTCAAATGTCAGTCTACTGCTAGTGGCGTTGTCCGATATTCTATCCAACGACAATGTTTCAGATCAATTCGTGAATCTCGTGAGAGGCCGAAAGATTGAAACTGCTGAAGTTCTACTGAGATTGAAAGTAAGGTCTGGCGAGTTTGCTGAAGGACAACCATAATCTCTCCAATTTGTATGATAAACTTTCGTCCAGGTAATGAGTGCTTATGCCATTGCTTGATTTGTTTTGGTGTTAGTTGTTGTTTGCTATTTTAAACTTGTCATTCTATGTGTGTCATTCTCTGCATCAAGAAAATTCATGAATAAAATATTCTATCTATTTTGTGATGTCAACATACCTGATTTATTCGGTGTCAAAGTATCGTGGTTCTGGTATAGTGTGGCATGTTTCGTGTAGTCTCTCACCCATTGGATTCAAATGTTCTTGTCTAAAGATGGAATCTGTGGGGTATCCGTGTGAACACATTGTAACCGTACTGGTGTTTTTAGATTTTAATGAGCTACCAGATCGTCTAGTTATGAGCAGGTGGTCGAAGAAACCGAAGGACGCGATTCGTGGAAGTTACACAGATGGGTCTTTTTATTGGGATTCTTAACTTGTTGCTAAACAAGCAAATTTGCACTTTCTTTGTAAGGAGATTGTGGAGGTGACACATCCTGGTGGTGAAGACTACAATCATCTTGTTGAGTTGCTGAAACGTGAACTTAACAATTTAAAACTGAAGGATCGTGATGTAAGTGTTGGTGAAAATGTTGAGTGTCAACCAATTGATGAGGTCATATATGACCCTCCAATCATTAGAACAAAGGGATGTGGCCAAGTTCGGGCAGTGGAACAGGGAAAACTAGGCGTAAATGCACAGGGTGCGGTGAACGTGGGCATAATAGAAGAAGTTGTCCAATATTGAGGGATAAAACAAACAATGTGGTGAGTTTATTTTAAGTATTTGACATATTTCTTGTAAACTGTATAAAGCATTCATACATTCAAATCAAAGGAAAGGGATAAGGAGTATTTTGCACATTCTGCTTCACTCAAATTCAAGCTTTTAAAAGCTGTTTATAATAATATGTTTTGTTTTTTATGTAATGGAAATGCAGCATATATATACAAATCTGCATGTGAATCGAAATGTATCAATAAGATTTTATCATGGTATTATTTTGTTGTGATTACATATATAGGTGCTTATATTATTCTCGGTCTTTTGTAAAAAAATAAAAATATTATTCTTTGCCCGCAAAAAAATTTATACAATATTGAAAGAGTGTTGATTATATTTTATCAAGAATATCCTTATTTATTTGTAACTCAACTAATATTAACCAATTTTTCCACTTAACTAAAATCACAACAAAAAAAAGGACAACAATATTTTTTGCCTTGCGAATTAGAGTAATTAATCATTTTTAAAAGTTGTACACATAACCTAAAACAATAATTGATATGAAATGAAGATATTATCACATTCAAAATGACACCCATTTTTGGCAATGCTGATATTTTTACATTAAATATCTTCTCCTTGGTTTCGAATCTGAGACTTCACAACTATGTTTGAATTTCTAGTAGTGATTTTCTTTTAGGTAGGAAAACAGAAAAAACAAGAGACCACCAACACATGACTCTCGTTTATGTTATTTTTAAGCGTCAATATCATTATTGTTACTTTTTATGTTGAAGGTGGAGATTAAACCATTAAACTTCTTATCACTCCATTTTTTAACTTTAAATCATATTCATAATGGAGTTGGATTTGAGCCTTAGACTCCCAACTCCTTTATTCCACACTCTCTACCATTAAGCCACTCTTATGACTCCCTTAAATTAAAACATAAATAAATAGACAAAATAGATGATAAAGACTTGTTTTGGCAAATTCTAACACATAACTAAGTGCTTGTTAATTGAAGTGGAGATGCATATATGGGAAATGCGTATTTGCACCTGAGAAAAAGGCAACTTTTACTTGAAATTCCAACGCAAAAAAATACATTCACTCCACATTTTTTAACCTTTCATAAATTAAAAACAAATTTTTTTATTCATACTCAATCAATCAAATAAAATCATAGAGCTAAAATGAACATCCTAGCCAACCCAACAAAAAAGGGGAAGGGGTGTTGCCAACAACATTCATCCAATCCTAATTTCTCAAGGAAAAGTCTTCAAAAAAAGAAACATGCAACATTATTAGATGCAATTTCTTACAAGGAAAACTGATTGAAGATAAGATGCAATGTGCCATACTGGCAAAATAACTTGCGCTTGCATCGTGTCGTTAAGTGCTTCCTGAGCCATGTCGCTAATGAGATAACACAGACTGTGCCGTTCATAGACTGTTGGAGAAACCATTGTTCCAACATCGTTAAACTGCATCTATACACAATGAGCTCTCGTTATTAGAAACTAAACCGATTGACTGGACTTAGATTCAAATCATAGGTGACGTTGTTATTATGAAGAGATTATTTGGAACTGTATTGAACTTATCTTCAGACTAAAGCTTTAGTGGAGAGCTTAATAAAATAACTTATGACATGTCTGTTGAAGTTATGGGTGAAGAGAATAATAAGAACTTGGAATATTTTTTATTGATAATAACTTGATAGCAGTTTGTTGCAAATGTCTAAATAGTAAATACTAATCCTAATTTATAAGGATGCATAGACTCATTATCCTAATTAAATAAGGAAATCAGGAAACAAATAAATTATTATAAGTAATATTGAAACTAATCCTAAGATATATACTAAGATCATAAAAATAGCTTATATAAGTGCTTATATGATGAGATACCCAAAGCACAACGTAGGACCGTAGGATCTGGTCCAGTACAGTAGGACCGTTGTTAAATTAAATATCCAAATCATTATTCATAAACATGAAAACCTCACATCAAGTAGGAGATCTGGTCCAGTATCAATTTAATTTGGTATTTTAACTTTAATTGTGATGCATTTACCTAATCAGCATGTTAAAAACAAAAAGTTGGTAAGCCAAATTTAGATTAATGCGACTTATCAGCACAAGAGCTCTACCTGTGTGTAGCACTCGATCGCTTCTCTAAAAAAAAATTCTAAAGTTCACATTTGGTTCATCAGAATGACATTTGAATGAAATAGAATCAAATCAATAATATTAAGTAAATGTAGAAACAAACTACACAAATGACAAGAAATAGATATAAGCCTCCAAGCCAAATCTGCTAGATAAGAGAAATGGTAAACCTGGTCAAGAAGTTTCCGTATTGCAAGTTCCCAAGCGAAATCATGCTAGATGCAAGCTTCAGATCAAGGTTTTTACAAGGTAATAGAGTTCAACAAGCAAAACCAAAGATATTAGGCAGTTGCTGGAGCATATGAACATTTAAGAAACAGGCCATCCTTTGCTTTTTCAGCTAGCACACCGGAAAGAGCTTCACTGTAATATTCCTTGGGGTTAAATTCATTAAGGAAATTATCTATCTCAGAATCATTGAGATTACAGCTCCTCAATACGTTTTGTATTACCCAAAGCTGTTCATTGACCATATCTTCCCTTTTTAGAGCTTTAATAAGAGCAAACACAGTGAACATATGACAATCAAAACCATAATGCACCATCTCCTTGTACATATTATAGGCCTGAACAGCATTATAAAGTTGACGACTATGTGCAATAACAAATAAATTATAAACTATTCTTCCGTCTGGCTTATAATTGGACTTCAACATTGTGTCATAAGCATTCTCTAAACCCCTGTTGCAGAAACCCTGGACAAGCTCCACCAGACTCTTAAATTCATCATGACTGCAGTTCTCTGCCAGAGTACGATGATAATCTAAAATTGGCCTAGTCAAAGACTCATCATAACTAAACCTGAAAAGATACTTCTTAATTTCTGTTGTCCAAGATTTGTTATCAAGTCCATTAATAAACACACTATGCATAACAGAACGTTGCAATTGATGAAATGGTGGCATTTGATCAAGCAATTTATGTAAGTATTTCATTTCATCATACAGATCTTCAGCATAATCCAAATTACCTTCATCTAAATAAGCATTCATCAAACTAGTATAAGTAACCTCATCCGAAAGGCGTTGATAAAGCGAAAATTTGGTGTCTTTATCCATCCAGAAGTCGTCATTCATCCATCGGTCTTTAATCCTCCAGCAAAGGACAGTGTGTCTATTCATCTCCTGGCGCATTTCAAAAGCATTCCTCATGTCCCCTATTCGGAGAAAGCCCCGAATAACATCGTTCAAAGTAGCAAACGAAGGGGAAAAGCCACTAAGAATCATTTGATTCAAAACCCTATAAGCCACGTCAAACTTATCTTGTTTGCAAAAGGAATCAATCAGAGACGTGTAGGTCGTCTTGTTGGGACTCAACCTCTTCACCTGCCGCGTCCGATCAGCACGACTGAGCTCTTCAGCCTTAGACATGTCGTCACTCATCAAAGTGTTGTAGTAAGTCACACAATCACCCCTCCTCTGCAGCAGATCCATCTTCCCAACCACTTGTTCTGATTCCAAGTTCCCGGCGGCGGCGGCGGACGACACGGCGTTACGGAGGAGCATGTGGCGAAAGGTTTTGTGGCTGACGCCGGAGGAGAATGAAACGCGGCGGAGGAGATTCATTTTCCATAACTAACTAACAAGCGCGGCGCCAGACTATATATATGGTACGCTGAATTTAACTAAGAGTTCACAAATTAGGGGTGAGAATACCCGACATGGCCTATGACTCGGCCTATTAAAAGTTTGATTCGACTCCGCTTATTTAGTAAAAGGATAAGATTTGGATTTTTAAAAAATTCTATTTAATTAAGAGTTAAATATGTTTTTGATCCCTATAACTATACCAAATTTTACTTTTAATATCTCTAAAATTTTTCTTCAACTTTTAGTATCTATAAAATTTTCAATCCCCATTTTTAGTCCCTATTTTTAATTCAACTCATGTATAACCTTTGTATTTTTTAATAAAATTGTGCAAAAATATGTAAAGTGTTATGAAAATCTCTCCTAAAAAAAATTGGAAATTTTTAACAAAACATGAATTTAATATGAATTTTTAACCACAAAAAATATATAATTCATAATTAATTCTTGTTTTATTAAAAAATTCTAAATTTTTTGGGAGAGATTATTATAATTTAATAAACCTTTGTGCAAAATTTTATTCAAAAATATGAATTCTACATATGAGTTTACTTAGAAGGAGGGACCAAAAGTTAAGATGAAAAATTTTATAGGGACTAAAAGTCGAAGAAAAATTTTATAGGGACTAAAAGTAAAATTTGGTATATTTATGAGGACCAAAAACATATTTAACTCTTTAATTAAATAGGTCGGACTTAGGCTTATTAAAAAGTCTATAAAACCTATCAGACCGGCCTATTTATGACTTTATATATGACTTTATTTTATATATATATATATATATATATATATATATATATATATATATGATGATATTTTCATTTTATTTCATTTCAATACATTGAGTATTTAAGTTATTCTTTTTCTAATATTAGGACTATGTAACGGTAAATTAACATTAAGATTCAAAAATAGGTCAAATGATATATAAAGACTTATATAAATCTACATTATAATATTCTACCAAAAAAATAAATCTACATTATAATAGATAAAATAAATTATTTAAAGGTCTCAATATGAATATTTTAAAAAAAAAAATGCTCAATGTAAAATAGGCTTTTAAATAAGGTTATAGGCCAAATCAGGTTTTTAAAAAGGCCAGGTCAGGCTAAAAAAAAACCCATTACAATTAATAGGCCAGATTTTAGGTTTCATAAATTCGAAGAAGACCAGACTCAGGCCTTACAAATTTTAAAACAAACAAAATTTGTATACGATAAAAAGATTATATTGTTTCAACAAAACAAATTATACAAAATTTAGTCAATAAAATAAAATAAGAAAAGGAGTATAATAAGCAAAATATAACTTAAATTGTCAAAACGACAAGTAAAAATAGCAAATTTATTTGGAGGGAGTATATAGTTTAGTCAAAAAAAGTTATTATATAGTTAGTGTAAGTTTGTTCCACATATTTTTAAGTGAGTGTAAGTTGCGCGCCCATATATATGGGGAGTGCGCGAATAAAATATGTGGGAGAAGACTTGCTAACTTCCTCCCACATAAAAATAAATATAACTGTGACACGAAAGAAAAACAATTGACGAATCGAAGGTTTTTACTTCATAAAACATAATAATTGTCTCATAATGGTGTTGTTTTTGCAGAGAAATTCTATCGGAACCATAATGAGCCCTGCAAATGTATGTTGTGTTCAATTCTCTGAATACTCCACCAATCTTTTATTTTTCGGATCAGCTGATTACAAGGTGTACGGTTATGATCTTCGCAACACTAAAAGCCCTTGGTGTACATTACCTGGTCATGTAAAAGCTGTTAGCTATGTAAAATTTATAGATGCACAAACAGTTGTGTCTGCTTCCACCGATAACTCTTTGAAGCTATGGGACCTGAAGAAAACTAGCTCAACCGAGTTGTCATCTGATGCTTGTGACTTAACTTTTCGAGGTCATAGTAATGAAAAGGTTGGTTTCTCCACACATGTTACCTCACTTTTTGTTTTGTTTTGTATATTCTAATTGTTTGTTGTTCATCTGTCTTCTCCAGAATTTTGTTGGTTTAATAATATTAGCCGTTTCAAGAAAACATTGCATGTGGTTCAGAATCTAATGAGGTGTGCATTTTAATTCATTTCAATCTTGGTTTTATGATATTGTGATTGTGTCATTAGACTCGCAAACTGTAATCACATCCTACGTTACTTGTAGTCGAAGAAATTAGTTTCTCAAATTTTTTATGGAATTTCAGCATCAAATTTGGGATCAAAAGATGTACATTATGATTTCATTTGAAACATTTCAAGTTATGTACCTTTCAGGTATACTGTTATCACAAATCTCTGCCAGTGCCAATTGCTTCTGTCATGAATGAATATAGGCCCAAAAATATAATAGGTCCAATAGAAGGTTCTAGATAAATTGTAGGATTTCTAGTCTATATAAAGAGAGGAATGATGAATGTAATAATTATGAATGAAATGAATGAAGTTTAATTAGTTTTAATGTTGTATAGTTTGTTAGGAGTAGTTTTAGAGGCTAGCTGAAAGGGGTGTGCCATGCACACAACATTGTGCTGTATGCAATCATGATGATGAGGACATCAATCATATTTTATTTCTTTGTCAAAAAAGTATCAAATGCTTGCAAAATTGTGGCTTATGGAATAAAATACACACATGTATTGATCCAACTAATACTATAACAACAAATTTGTTTTCAGCTATGCAGACACTCAACGCATCACAAATTGATCTTTTCAGTGTCATGTTATGGAGCCTCTGGAAGCGAAGAAATAATCAAGTTTGGGAGAATGTCACGGAACTAAGTCAAACTGTATGTGATCGAGCAAACAACATGTTGATGAGCTGGAAGAACGCGCAACAAATTCATAGAAATGCAACTGTGACTCAGCCAGCATCTCCTACAACGTCTTGGACTAAGCCCTGCACGGGTCGGTACAAGTGTAATATTGATGCATCGTTCTATAGTTCTAATAACAAGGTTGGTATTGGTATCTGTATTAGAGATGATTAGGGGAGCTTTGTGTTAGCTAGAACGGAGTGGATAGAGCCCATCCTTGATATCGAGGTGGGTGAAGCGTTGCTCTTACTTGGGTAAACGAATTGCAGTTGTTTAACATGGATTTTGAAATGGATTGTAAAAGGGTCGTGGATAGCTTATATAGCAAAAAATCATATGTTTCTGAGCTCGGTGCTATTTTGAAGGATTGTAGACATTTGATAGTCGCTAGTTTAACGAACTGTCATGTGAAGTTCATTAGGAGACAAACTAATGAGGTCGCCCATAGTCTTGCAAAAGTAGCCCCATTGTTAACTAGTTTCCATATTTTTATTGATATTCCTACATGTATCCAGCACATTATTTTGAATGAAATGAGATAAGGTTTTAACTTTAAAAAAAAAAAAAAAAAAAAGATAAATTGAAGCATTAGTTTGTGTGGATCAACGGATAATTTTTTGATGCATTGGTGAAGTTAATTTTCATATGATAAATTCCAAAGGTAATTAACACATCTTAATTATTGATAGTTTACATGCACAATATGTGTGTAGTAGGATATATAGATGAAGAATTGTAATTTTTTTTCTTATTATTTAATTTACAATTCGTATGTGTGATTATGGTGCATACGCTTTTTTCTTATATACTGTGCATAAATAATGAAAATTATTTAGTGCACCTCTAAATTTCTAGTAAACCTCCCAACTACACCCCCAAATTTCTAGCGCACTCCTCAATTTGGGGGGTGCCATAGAAATTTGAAGGGTGCACTAAGCAATCTGATTGGGGGTGCATTAAAAATTTGGGAGGATGTGCAAGCAATATGCAGTATTTATGCACGGTGCATAAACCATGCTTATGCACCATAACTTATGTCGTTCTAATGGAGTGAAGAAAAATATGGACATATTGAATTTTAATTTTTTTTGCAGGTATTGTTTATGTTTATACTTTTGCGACAATGTCAATGATCAAAATAAATAAGCAAATGTTATAACCGTGGTTTGTACTTGAAATGCAATCTTAATGAATAAATAGTGATATATATACTTTTATTCTTTTGTTATATTTATTTCTTCTACATGTATAAATGATTTGTAGATTACAATACACTATTCTTGAGCTTATTGAATCCAATATCATTTTGGAGAATTATTTTAGATTCATTAATATTTTTCTCTTTGTAATACAATGTTATCTTTCTATGGTTAGGGTAGTAGGATAGAGACTCCATCAATGGAGAAGCAGACTGTATAGAGAAGGAATGGTCATAGGAGTGGTCAAAGGAATCGTCATATCCTTAGCAACAACAATTGGAAATGATGGAGTGTGGTGGTCGTGAATAATGGCATCAACCCAAGTGTATTATGTATCATGGTGGCAATAGACCAATAGTGCTAATGAGTAATGCCATACCATCAGGTTCAAGCATTATATTTTGTTAATTTTTTTCACACCTATATTCCGCATCTAATCAAACAAATGCTTAATTTGATTTTTTCTTTTGGTTTTGAAGATCATCAATGATGTTTTTGATGGTATGTGACCATCAAGCAAGGGTAAACTTTAACAAAAGGGCGCTGCATCATTTTAGTTTACTACTATCATCTCGACTTCTTTACAACATGGAGTTGTCAGATTCGGGTATATGCTCCCAAATGAGTGGACCAAATTTCGTTTTGATTTTGAATATTGTGGTTGGATATGAGTATATATAATTTGTTGTTTGGCATCCTTCTTTTTTTTGTTTTTGATGGTGTCATGTATTATTAATATTGTTTCTGTTAGGTATTGAATGGCAATCAAAAGTTGTTTCATTCATGTAGAGGCATAAGCCTTATATAGAGTACAATCAATGAGTAAGCAAAGCCAAAACAGAAAACAGTTACACCAGTAGCTTAGTTGGCAAGTAACAGAAAACTAACTCAAAGAGTAAAACTAACTATACAACTAACTATGTAGGTTACTTCATAGACAAGCAACTCTAACATATCCTTCCTTAAACTGCATATTGCTTACAATATCAGTTTACATTATCAGCACAATACATTCCCATCATGGTTCTGATCTTCACAAATGCTTCCAGCTTTAGTGGTTTAGTCATAATGTCTGCAATTTGTTCCTGAGTAGTACAATACTTCAATTCAATTGATCCTTCCTTGCATAAATCTCTGAGAAAGTGGAACCTAACATCAATGTGTTTACTCCTACCATGCAGAACCGGATTTTTGGACAGTTTAATTGTTGAACTGTTATCACAGTACATGGTGATGCATTTGTTTTTCAAAATACCAAGCTTATCTAAAATTCTGCTTAACCATACTCCTTGGCAAGCACCTGAAGCTGCTGCAATGAACTCAGCTTCTGTGGTGGAGAGGGTTACAACTGGTTGCTTCTTGGATGACCAAGAGATGATAGCAGATCCCAGCATGAAGGCATAGCCAGAGGTACTCTTTCTGTCCTCAATATCCCCAACATAGTCACTATCTGAATAACCTGTAAATTCTTCATTTGACTGTGACTTATACCATATACCATAGTTTAGGGTACCTTTGATGTATCTCAAAATTCTCTTAGCTGCTATGAAGTGAGTTTCACAAGGCTTATCCATGTATCTGCTGATGAGACTCACTGCATACATCAAATCAGGTCTTGTAGCAGTTAGGTACATTAGACTTCCCACTATTTGCTTGAACATAGTTGAGTCTACCTCATCTCCTGCTTCAACTTTTGTTAACTTGCTACCTGGAACTATAGGACTTGTGACAGCTTTACTGTTATCCATGCCAAACTTAGTAAGAATTTCATTAGCATATTTCTGTTGACAGATGAATATACCACTACTTGATTGATGTACCTCAATGCCCAGGAAGTGTTTCATTTTTCCTAAGTCTGTCATATCAAACTCTCTTTCCATTGAGTGTTTGAAATCTTCAAACATTTGACTATTATTCCCAGTGAATATTAAGTCATCAACATATAAGCTCAGAATCATGATAGAATCATTTACCTTCTTAATGAACAAGGTATGTTCAAAGATGCACTTTTCAAACCCTTCTTTGATGAAATATGACTCTATTTTATGGTACCATGCTCTTGGAGCCTGCCTTAGGCCATACAAAGCTTTTTGCAACTTGTACACTTTGTTTTCTTGACCAGTGACAACATAGCCTAGTGGTTGTTCAACATACACTGTTTCCAGCAATTCACCATGGAGAAATGCGCTCTTCACATCAAGCTGGTACACACTCCATTGTCTTATAGCAGATAGAGCCAATATGCATCTGATGGTATCCCATCTAGCCACAGGTGCAAAAACTTCATTATAGTCAATGCCATGCTTCTGTGAATAGCCTTTTGCTACTAACCTAGCCTTGTATTTTTCAATCCTTCCTGCTTCATTATATTTGATCTTATAGATCCATTTGACTCCTACTTTCTTTGCTCCACTTGGTAGGTCAGTTAGATACCATGTTTTATTCTTTTCAATGGATTTTATTTCACTATCCATTGCCTTCTTCCAAACATCTTGTGTTGCAGCTTCTTCATAACTGTTTGGTTCATCACAAAAACCAATCATAGAAAAGTTATGTAGGTCAGCTTCAGTGTATTCATTTACTGCATTCTCTAGTTCATCACCGGTTACAAAATCATCCAAACTTCCAGGTGGTCTTCTATTTCTTCCAGCTTGAGTTGGCTGATTTACATTAGCAGCTACTAGTACTTCTGTCTCTTCATTTATGTCTGGTATCTCTGTTTCTTCATTCACTTCTTCTTCTTCTTCTTGGATTGGTACATCAGGAGCTGTTCCATCTTCATCATTGACACTATTTTCTTCATATTGTTCATCTTTCTTTTGTGTGCCTTTGTTTTCCCAATCCCATTCATCCATCTCAGAGAAGGACACATCCCTACTAACAATGACTTTGTTAGTTTTAGGATCAAGTAACCTGTAAGCTTTTGATTCAGTGCTAACTCCCAGGAAGATGCATTTTATGCTTCTATCATCTAACTTTTTCCTCTTTGCATCAGGAACATGAGCATAAGCTATGCATCCAAAGACCCTGAAATGATGCACAGAAGGTTTAATATCACTCCATGCTTCTTGTGGAGTAATGTTTTTCACAGCAAAAGTTGGACACCTATTCAGCACATATATTGACCAATTGACTGCCTCAGGCCAGTATATTTTAGGCACATGTCTAGCAGCTAACATACTTCTGACCATGTTCATTACAGTCCTATTTTTCCTTTCAGCTACACCATTTTGTTGTGGTGTGTATGATGAGGTCAGTTGCCTCTTTATGCCATTGGTTTCACAGTACTGTTCAAATTCTAGAGAAGTGAACTCTCCTCCTCTATCTGTTCTTAAGCACTTAATGACACACCCTGATTCCTTTTCTACCATAGCTCTAAATTTCTTAAAGCACTCAAATGTTTGTGACTTTTCAGCTATCATGTAAGTCCAACATTTTCTGCTATAATCATCTATGAAGGTAAGAATGTACCTCTTGTTACTTGAAGAGGTAGGTGATATTGGACCACAAATGTCAGAATGAATAAGTTCAAGCTTCTGAGTAGCTCTCCATGAGGTAGTCTTTGGAATAGAGTCTCTTTGTTGCTTGCCTATTTTACACTCTTCACATATGGTATCTTCAGTTTTGAGTTGTGGCAATCCTTTCACCATTTCTTTTTGAATCAACACTTTTAGGCCTTTGGTACTGAGATGACCATACCTATAATGCCATAATTTTGCTAGATCTTCACATGAAACTTGCATGCACTCAGGAATCACAACTGAAGCTTTTATTGCATATAATCTATTTGCAGCCATTTTGGTTTGGATAATCAAACCCTTTTCTGCATGATATATCTTGCAATGATTGTGTTGAAACATTATGGTGAGTGATTTCTGTTGCAATTGACCAATGCTGAGTAGGTTGTTTTTTAAACCAGGAATATAGTATACTTCACTGATTTGGTGACTAACTCCATCAATATCCAGTTTTATGCTTCCTTTTCCAGTTACATTCATCCTTGAGTTATCCCCTAGTTTCACTGATTCTTTGAATTGCATGTCAAGATTGCAGAACCACTCTTTCTGTCCACACATGTGGTTACTGCACCCTGAATCCAAGAACCAAGTGCTTTCTTGTTCTGCAAGTTTCTTTTCATTGTGATTTTGTGTGTGTGCCATTAGGAGCATCTCTTCTTCATCATCAAATCCAGCATAGTATGCATTATCTTCCCATTCAGGGCAATTGCTTTGATAATGCCCTAATTTATGACACTTGTAGCATTCTACAGCTTCTTTGTTATTGTAGTATTGATTTCTGCCACGACCTCTTCCATTTCTTCCTCCTCTGCCTCTGCTTCTGCCTCTATTGGATGATGAGACCTTCAATGCTTGTTCTTCTTCCTTTTGACCGTTCATGTGTTGCTCATGTACAAGGAGGCTACTTTGGAGTTCATCTATGCTCATTGTAGTGACATCATTAGATTCTTCTATGGAACACACCACATAGTTGAATTTTCTCACCATAGATCTTAGAATCTTTTCAACTATAGTGGTTTCTTCAATTCTTTCACCCGCCATTCTCATCTTGTTAGCAATGGTGAGGGTTTTTTTGAAGTATGTCTCAACAGATTCATCTTCTTTCATTCCAAGAATCTCAAATTCTCTTCTCAATGCTTGTAGCTGTGCTCTTTTCACCTTGGTTGATCCTCCATACTTCTGTTTCATGGAGTCCCAAATAGCTTTGCCAGTATCACGATTTAACATTGTTTCAAGAATGCTTCTATCAATAGCTTGAAACAAGTAGTTCTTCGCCTTCAGATCCTTTCCTTTGCTTTCTTCAATTGCGCGCAATTGTTCTGCAGTTGCATTCTCCACAGTTGCAGGAATTCCTTGATCCACCACATTCCAGTAATCTTTCGATTTGAGTAGATTCTCCATAAGCATGGACCAATGATCATAGTGTCCATCGTAACGGGGAATTGCAGGTTGCACAAACTCTTTAGATTCAGCCATGCTTGCTGAGAAATCTCTGAGAGAGACGTACACAAAGATGAACAATTCTTTGTATCACAGAAAAATCAAGAATAAGCGCTTCTGGTTAGAATAAGCACTTTCTTGATTTTCAATCACAGAAGATTGCAACTTCTTGATGAATATGCTTTTGATCAGGCCCCTTCAACCGGAGCTCTGATGCCACGTGTTAGGTATTGAATGGCAATCAAAAGTTGTTTCATTCATGTAGAGGCATAAGCCTTATATAGAGTACAATCAATGAGTAAGCAAAGCCAAAATAGAAAACAGTTACACCAGTAGCTTAGTTGGCAAGTAACAGAAAACTAACTCAAAGAGTAAAACTAACTATACAACTAACTATGTAGGTTACTTCATAGACAAGCAACTCTAACAGTTTCATTGTGAGATAGAAAAATAAGTTTTCTGAACTCTTTTTTATCACAAATTAATTATATATTTCAATTTTAATGAATCATTTTGGGGCTTTAAGTTGTGGCAAAATGTTAAAGTGGTCATCATATAGTGTAAGATAAGTCGTGAAAAAAATTGACGCATTACATTTAGTGTTATCAATTTTAATACATTTGGCAACATAATATTTAGAGAATATAATTTGAGATAATCAAGTAGAAGAATTTCAAATTTAAGGTATACCAATTATACATGAGTTACACATGTTCGCACAATAAAAAAATCGGACAGAAGTCAACATAATAAAAAATGCGGATCACACATGCGGATGCAGCACGGAACGTGTCCGTCTGACCCGCTAGTAATTATAATATTAAATGAGAGAGTAATTACTGGTCGTGCATCTACACGACAAAAACATGTCATGCTATCAAGCATTATGAATCATTGTTTGTATCGTATGACTAAATCGGATAAAATTGAATAAACCGATTGAATATATCAATATCTGTAAGAAAATTATATAGGTAATAAATCGGTCGAATCGGTGACTCGGTCTCTAAAAAAATCAAAAAATTTAAAAAATGTGAAAACAACAAAATATAATAATTTCACAAGTTTATTATTTAAATTTAACTTTTAAACACAATCATCTGACATACAACAAAATAAGTAAACAAAATATAGTGTTTTTATATTGAACCGGATGGTTCAGTCTTTAAAAATATTTAGCACTTTTAAAATATGTCTAATAAGAAGATGAAATACTAGTTAGAGATGATGCATTTCTGAAAATTATGAAAATAACTTTCTGCCATTTTCATTGTTATTTACAGTTACTAATTAAATAATAGGTAACACATTGTTTTTTGTCTTGTTTGGAAAATTGATTAGAAAGAGGGAGAGAAAGAAGCTTGGGTTGAGAAAGTATTTATCATTCACACTTGTCATGATAAGCATTCTTGATTTTCTTAAGTGGAATTGACAGGATGGGTAAAATTGATGGAATTATGGTTCTTCATTTTTATTTGTACTCGTGTTGTTGCAAAATTAAGAGTATGCCGGAGTTAGATCTACATATCTTGCACATTTATGTAGTATTTGCTTGAATTCATTCTTCAGAACTCTTCATCTTTATATTCACTTGTTTTTTTTGGCACAATTCTTTAGTCTAATTGGTAAAGTAAAAAGCACTTAAAAAGTAAAAAAAAAAAATGAAAACCGGTTCAATCTTGGTCCATCTGGTTCAACCACAATGCAATGTAATCAGGATTAAACCAACCGGCGAACTGGCTTGTTCAATCTTCGCACTAGGTTTTTTGTTCTGTTTACAGATGCTGATATATTATTGTCTGATGGAACTTGCAGGTGGATAAGTGACAGTCGCGACGAGTACGCTAAGGAGAGATTGAAAGCTATTAATGATAAATTCAAGCTCTATCGCTGACATGCCGTATTGAACTGTGCTTGAGCCTATCCAAAGGGTTCGAATCCTGGAAAGCAAATCACACATATCAAGTCTCTTCAACCAAAAGCTTTGAATCCAATTCTTACCAACACAAATTTTATTGAACAAAATTTGTATACTATAGACCTTTTCAAACACAAGTTGAGTAAGTGTGTTTGAGACCTTATTTTCCTTTTCTCAACTACAAACTAACAAGAAAGATTCACATAAAAAATGTCATTCCTCCTCTACATTTAATTTCCTCCTACTAATGAATGTTAACCACAAACCGCTACATGTAAATATTGGTTTGTATCACATCACTACTATTAGTAGCTAGCGGATGCTTTTATTTTATTAATGGTGTTTTTTCTCGACAAAAAAGAAATAGTTGACATTCATCAGCTTATCATTTTAATTTTTTTTGTTGAAGATTGGAGTAATATTGAAATCGGGGATTGAGAATTGATTTGATATTCAATTGGAATTGATGCAATTGAACGTTTGAAGACAAACAAAACAATAGGTTTCTTATTTTATTTTTTTTGATGTAGTTTGCTTGCTGATTGACTCATGCGGTAAAATTATTTTTTATAACACTATTATAAAATAAATGAGTATAAAAATATCAATCGTTAGTTGACTTATTAATGATTTACATTAAATTTGGTAAGTAAGATCATGTCGTAACTACGATCGAAGTCATAATTGACTTCTATATCATATTGAACTAGTGGTTAAAGCAAAAAAAATAAATTACCCCCTAAAATTTTAAATCTTAGGCAATTATAATTATTCAAAACTTATAACCGATTGAAAAAGACTCTTATAATTTAGAGTATATAAGAAAAAAAACTTAAACTAAAAACTATTCTATTCAAACATCAAACTCAAATTTTCATAAATGATTACTATTTTTTAATTGAACTTTTTATTTTGATAATTTAATTGAACTTTTTAATTACTTTGTGTTAATGTATTGCATTGCTCTTTAAATTTTTGGGTCAACTATCCCATCCATCAAATCTTCAATCTAACAAAAGATTAATCACTGCGTTTCTCAATATATACTTAATCTCAACCAAAAAAGTATTGCTTTGCTCCTCTTGTTTTTGTCATGCTTATCATTTTGATATAGTTGGCATTTAGTTGTCAACAAGTCGGTGTTATAGTCATTGCACATAAAGCGACAAAGCTTCGTGGAAAGACCAATAGAAAGTCCAAAAACACATTTATCCTTCTCTTTTTATAAATAACAATGAGTTCATGAACAAACATAAAAATAAGTTTAATGAATATGATATAAATTAATTTACTAAAATTTAAGTACTTTTTCATGTCATATAAAAATAGTCAATAAACAATTTAAAATTTTTATTTTAATTGATAGAAAATATCAAAATTGTTAAGTCGGATATTCATAATTAAAATTTGAACACTAAACACTCTATTATGTATGTGTGAATTTACGATGCTTTTGTCATTTTGTCTATCTACAAAAGAAATAGTCAATAAACACAACCTGTTAAGTTAAAATAGTAATTAGCTTATAAATTAAATATTTTATGTTATCTTTATAATGTTTATAAGTTCTATATGATAAAAATAGTAGATAAGTTATAAGTTAAGTTTATAGCAGATACATACATATAGTTTTTAGAATGAAATAAACTTTTTATTTAAATTTATAATATTTAATAAATTTAATTGTTGAAAAATTAAATAAATACAAAATGAAATTCTTTTACATTTATGAATTGAAATTTAGACACATGAAATGATCATTTTTTTTTTTTCATTTTATTACATCTGTATATATTCCTATTGACTAAAAATTCACAGTGCATCTATATTTGCTCTTTATTTTTTGATAGAATTATTATTTTTATTTAATTTCCCTTGTTTAAATCCAATCTGAACATTATACCAAAAAAACATCCAATCTGAACATAGTCAAAAAAGAAAAAGTTAAAAAACAAAAGAAAAATAGATTCCACTCTTTTCAATAAACAAACATCAAGAAATTTCTTTTTTATATTTATTTATATTTATTACTACCAATTAATTAAATCAATTTTAGGTAGTATCATTTTCAATTTTCATTTTCCAATTTCCTTCACATTAATTATCATTGACATATTAACCAGTTAGAAAATAAAAATCAAAAGGGTTACGTTTCTGGGTTTTTGGAATTTTCATTTTCATTCAGAAATAATAACCCTAAAGCATAATCAACATCAACATCAACATCATCAAGTTGAAAACTTTTTGATTTAAAATCATTATATTTGAGGTTTGAATCAAAAGGGTATCTTTAGATTTTAGAAATTTTGATGGCAAATCTGTATGTGAAAGCTGTACCTCCAGCGGATCTGAACAGAAACACCGAATGGTTTACGTATCCTGGTGTTTGGACAACCTATATTCTCATCCTTTTCTTCACATGGATCCTTGTTCTCTCTGTCTTTGGTTGTTCACCTGGAATTGCTTGGACTATTGTTAATCTCGCTCATTTTCTTGTATCGTCTTCTTTTCTTTTACCCTTTTCTTTTGTTTTATTTTGATTATTGTTTTTATTATCTTTTTTGAATTATTTGAATTTAATTGAATTATGGGTGTTTGTTTGATTTTTTGTTGTTGTTGTTGTTGTTGTTGTTGTTGTTGTTGTTGCTGCCTTGTTTAATTTATCACTTGATGAATGAATGATGATGAATTATTTGGAATTTTTTGTTGTTTAAGTTCGGTTTCAGTGTGTTTGTGTTCGCGCGTTGTTTGGTATTTCTGGATTAGTTTGAGGTTGGTGGGGTGTTTGATTTGTTTTGGATTTTATGTAATTGGACAATTTATATGTGTTGATTGTAGTTTTGATGCATGAATGTATTGGTTTCGTGTTTCGTTGTGTTTGTGATGGTCTTGAAAAGGTTTCAGATGTTGATTTTATTGAGTCATGACTTTGACTGCATAGTTATTTAGTGAGGGGATTGCTAGCAAATAGGTTAGGATTTTGTTTTTAATATTTGGTAACGATGAAGTAGAGGGAAGAGATTGCGTGAGACATGGTATAAATTAAGAAAATGAAAGCGATTAAATGAAATCACATGTGTCGGTGTTGTGTCAGTGTTGGAATTGTTGACATGCCTTCAATTGAAAGTGTTAGTGCTACATATAGGAGGTGTGACATTTGTGTCATCTTACAAAATAATATTGTGTAATTAGAAGTGAACAAAGCTCAATTTGTATATGTTTTATAATCTAATAGAAAGTTAACAGTGTCCCATATTGACGTTTGAAATCAGTATACATTGTTGATAATAATAAATCTGAAAGAGTTAATTGTTTAATAACGTATTACACAACTAACTGTCCGTCTCTGTCTCAACGGCCTCGCTAAGTTTAATACTTTCTTTAACAATCTATCCTGAGAAACAAATTAGTTACCGAGATTTATCCTCTCAAACAGCCTTTCCTTTTCTTAACTCTGTGTAGTCCTCTGCAATATGCACAGGCGTAATGCTGTATTGATTCTTAGTATCTTCCTACACCGTTCTTGGTCTCTTGTCAATTGTTGTGACGAGGTGTGGCTGGGTAGGGGAGTCCTTCAGAAAGTTCAGATCTTTGCTCCTCCTAGATTCAGTTGATTGCCGTGATTCTTGAACTACATTTGGTTTTAAATTGCTGTTATTTGACTTTAGAAGTACACTAGTTTAGTTGCATTATAAGGCATGTTCATTGCTTGTAAAGTAGTGCAGTTTATTTGTTTGACAGAGAACCTAACACTCCGTATCATTTTGCGGTTACCTAAAATTAATTGACTGTCATTTTTTTCTTCATCTTCTTTCGGTTTTTGGGGCAGGTGGGCGTATTATTTTAACTCATGTATTACGTAGTTAGGTGATGTACAGATTTTGTTTTGTATTGAAACCTGTGTGACGGATCAAAACCTGTATTGAAACCTGTAGTAATTAATATTTTGTTGTCTGTTATTGTTTATGAATGATATAATACTTTGATATCTCTACATTGCTTGATTGACTATGTTGTGTTCATCAGGTAACATATCACTTTTTCCACTGGAAGAAAGGAACTCCATTTGCAGATGATCAGGGGATCTACAATAGATTGACATGGTGGGAGCAGGTTGACAATGGAAAGCAGCTCACTCGTAACAGGAAGTTTTTGACAGTTGTTCCTTTGGTTCTGTAAGTTCTCCTTTAATTTGTATGCCTGCATTTGTTTTTAGAGGTGTTTGTTCGTGCAGATTAACACTAATGGTCTATGCTTATTAAAATGTTTTCTACACCGAGGTGGATAAATGTATTTGCACGCCTTCTTGATAGTGTTTTGATTAGAACTTTTGCATTTTAAGATTTTTTTTTCTCTCCATATCTTAATTTGGCACATGAACTTGTAAATAAATGTCATGCCTAAGTGGAAATCATGAATCTTGACATGTCCAATTTAATTGACCTGTGACTACTTAGATTCTTTTCTCTTTCATTATGTGTGGACTAAATATGTGTTTCTTTGGAATTATTGTTGCTTGTTTAGAAGTTTGTTGTTACTAAAAATGTTTGTATCTGTATACTTTATAACGTCTGTGTTATGACTTATGACAATTTCTCAAGTATTTGCTAGAAAATAGAAGTTTTACTTTGTTAGTGAGAGCAAATAGAAATATATGAAAATTTGAGCCGATAAAGTAGCCTATATGTGAAAACTTCCATCCAGCAAGCTCGATATCCTGGTATTTATATCATATTTAGTTGAATCAACTCTTGAATGACATTTGTTTTAAACTACTAAACATGACTTATTTTTTTTCTTATATTTGAGTCTGGAATCTGGATATCCTCATTTAATTTTCTATAGGAACTTGTTTTGTAAGATTAAAATTTGAATTTATTATAGAGTATTTTGGGAATGATATAAGGCGAAATAAGTTAGAATTTAATCAATTTACTTATCTTTTAGACCAACAAACACAAAGTTTTTTTGCTTATAATTGAGTTTGGAGGGAGTAAATGATTCCAGTTTCTAAAATGGTAGTTTCCATGTCACTAGGCTGCAAGTATGGGGAAGGGGAAAATTTTAAAGTGATTTGAAGTTAGTGTCTGGTCTCCCCCGTGTGTATGTGTGTATTGGTTGTTCTGCATGTCCAAAGGCCTCATCAAAGTGTGGTGAAGAACTATTGAATGCATACATAGTTTAAGAAGGCCAAATACACATGCTAATTTTGAATGGTAAATCTAGCTAAAAGTTCATATAAAAAATAGAAGTTAGATCAACATGTTGAGGTTTCAATTCTTCATGGTGTTTGGGGTTTAACTTGATCTGTTATTTGAGAAAATTAATTATTAATCTGTGCATCATGTTGTATGATTTATTAGAAGCAAGATTTATAAACCTGCTTTTAATTTGGTTTTGACATGTGTTTATTGAGCATATCCAAGAACTATTACCATAACATATTGCATGTTTTTTGTCGTTGATGTTATCTTAATGAGAGAGTAAAGAGAGTTGAAAATTAGATTGCATACTATTCAACAAACTGTGAGCTTTTATGTACTTTAAAAGATGGTGCAGAAATTTAGTCACATGTTAACTATAAGATTCAAGTTGGTTGAATGAAATGGAGTGATCAATGATGTGTTTATTTGTGACGGAAAGGTGTCTATCAAGTTTCAAAGAAAATTCTACTACACGAGTATTAGACTTGTATTACTGTATGGTACTGAATTGTAAAAATTCAATATGAGCATAAGCTCAATGTAGCAAAGATGAGAATATTGTGGTGTCTGAGTGGACAAACAAAATAAGGTAAATCTTCAAAACTAGTATCATATAGCGTACCGTGATTACACCCATGTAGGAAAACATGATAGGATCTTGCCGAAGCTGGCTAGGCAATGTGTGAAATAGACTGGATTGATTGAGGGTAGGCCTAAATCATCAAAACTAGTATCATATAGCGGGCCGTGGTTGGGACATCGAAGGAATTCTATTGCTATTAGGTGGTCAACGCTTGATCCCTTGTACCATCATTTTCCGTCCCTCCTAACAAGTTAACCACTAACATTTGTCTGTATAAGAAAAAAATGTTTCGGCCAAAACTTAAACTAGTCTTGTTTTTGTATCTTGAAGAGTCTTATTAAAGTGATCTATTTGATGGCTAAAGTAATGTCCTATTTGATGGCTAGAGTGGTCTTATTAAATTACCTATTTAGAATAATGGAATAATAATAGTAGAAATGGTGACTGATTTTGGTACTTCTTCCTATTGACAGGTACTTGATAGCTTCACACACAACTGACTATGAGCATCCAATGCTGTTCTTCAACACGGTTGCCGTGATTGTGCTAGTCGTTGCAAAATTCCCCAACATGCACAAGGTCAGGATATTTGGAATCAACGCTGATAAGTGACAAAGCGAAGTGTTTCTTTGTCGATGAAACTTTGGTTGTTAGTAGCTCATGAGCCTCTCTTTTTCCTTCTCTTGTTCTGGAAAAAAAAAGGTTGCAACCTTTGTATAGAAAAGGCAGAACTGTAGAAGGATACTTAAAATCATGTTTTGTTGCCAACTGTTTTTTTTCTTCTTGTTATTAAGCTTCTTTATTCTAAGGTATTAAACAAACAAATAAATATGTTGAGTTATTATTTCTGTACAGTAGAGAAATACGTGTACCAGAGATTATAACGGTGCTTTGAAATTTAGTAGTAAGTATTTTTCCGATGAAGCAAAAAAAAAAGAAATTTAGTAGTAAGTATCTTTCTTTTATTAATGCCTTAGAGAACTTTATACAAGAATCATCCTTTGCCTTAACATTAAATTCTTTTGTTTTTATGTCTGTGGGCATAACTCAGATGGCAGATAGTATATTGTTGTATGTAGAACCGGGTTTGAATCCCAGACTTCTTACTTATTTTGGTATCGTAAAAGGTGAATTTTTAGTCGATAGACTACATAATAAATAAAACTCTTCATTTCTTATTAGAAGCATGAGTTGAATGTGATAATGATGGGTAGATTAGATAGCTTAAATAAACTCATTTAATAACCATCGAAAGTTCAGTGTTGCTGTGAATGGACTGAATTATTGTGATACAGGTGTACTGTTCTCAACTACGATATAATATAATTGTCATCAACAATTTTAAAAGGATGTGAAAAAGCTACATCTTGAAAGGATTTTTTTTTGTGAGGAAAATTAAGAATCTTACTATAGGCATTCATCTATGTTTAGTCGTTTTCTTACTGATTAATTTTTTAGTATTTGTTTACTCTATTTATATCTTAGATAGTTTAAAGCTTTTTATGTATAAGAGGATTTTAAATGTATTTTTAGTCACTTATGTTTTGTGATTGTGTGATAGTAAATAAATTTGAATTTCATTCATAAAATTAGTGAGGGTGACCAACTTCAATATGGAGAATATCCACCCTCGTGTCTAGTATGAGTTTCGGGTCCAATTTTCATATTGTAATTTTAACCCAATTTTGATACCATGTTAAATAGAATTAAGTCTCTTTAAAAAGCCAATTTATATGATGAGAGGGTCCAAACACACAAACATTCAATTTAGAAATCCATTCAACCAAACTTAGATATAACTTCAATGTATGATTTTAGCCCCCCTCCAATAATTTGAGTTATTTTTGCCCTTTATGTTTTCTCATTTGTCATATGGTAGTCGAAATTAGTACATATCACCAAATTCTGATAGTCAAAAATGATTGATGTCACATGAGATCAGTCCGTGCACATGAGATCATCTTCATCCTTTTTATTAAATTTAACCAAGTCACACTAAATTATTTAATGAGTCGTGGTGGGGGTGGTGTTTCGCCGTTCTTTGGTGGGTGTTGTATGTGTTGCTTTCGTTTGGACAATTCGATAAGGTCTATTTGGATCGGATCTCTGATTTACCCATCTACCGTGGGACTGTGTTGGCTTAAAAGAGCCGTATATGCCTGCTATGTTTCGTCATAGGTGGTTGGGGTACGTGGACTTGTTTGTGTTGGAAGACCGTTCATTCCCCATTTCATACCTTAGTAAATGCCGACACATCTCTTTTTTTGCTATTTGATTTCGCTCTTGTACGTGGGTTTGCTAAATAGTGTTTGATGTGTTTTTATGTTTGCTTTTATTTTCTCTTACCTTTTCGGGTTGGTTTTATAACCACGAGTAGTCGAATTCATTTGTATTAGTTTTAAGGACTATTTTTTGTATGGTTTATCTGGGTTTGGTTGCTGTCCCCCCAGTTTTTTTGTAATATCTTTCCTTTTATATTTAATATATTTGGGGTGTGGCATAGGGCTTTAAATTTCCTCTACTCTCCATTTGCTAATTTTTTTTTGAAAAGTCATTCTAGCTATAAATGTTTGATGTCACGTTAATAAATGATACTACAATATCTATAAATTTAAGAGAGAAATGGCGGGAAACTTTCAAATTACAAATGAGAATATTCATTGTAATATATATCTTAGTTTACATTTCATTATATTGGGTAACACTTAGATTTTCAAAAGATGAAAAAAACTATATAACCCGTGGATACTCAAATGAGAATAATTAGGATGTTGGCATAAGATAAAAGTCAACAACACATGACCAAAGAATTAAAGCGTAAGATAAGTTTCGCCTTTGAAGTGAAATCTATTATGCGTCAAGCGAATAAGATCGCTTATTCTATAGCTAAAGTAGTTCTTTCTTAATTTCGTCGCTACGTCTTTGTTTTAATACCAACTTATATTAATAATTTATTATATAATGAAATGAACTTTCTTTTATAAAAAAAAAAAGTTTCCCCCTCCACAACACAACAAAAACAACACACACAAAAAAAAACTATTAAAAATATATTTAGGTACATAAAATTTCATTAAGTTAAGAATCATACAACATATAAAAATGCATCTAAGTCGTCTCAATACTTTTAGAATACCTTGAAAAAACCAATTAAAAAAAATATTGATTTTGTTTGTTTAATAATGTTTTTTTTTAAGTTTTGTTTAACAATGTTAAAATTTGAGTTTATTTTAACAATGTTAAAATTTGAGTTTATGGTTTATTTATAAGTTTGTTTTGCAAATTTTTTTGTTTGGTGTAGGATTTTTTTTTCTTCATGAAATTATAACGTATTTTTACTAGTTTATAATTCAATTTTATAACTCCTTTTGTTCTTTGTACCAAAAATAAAACTCATCAGAATAATCAAACCTAAGACTTATCGTATATTTTAAGGTTTCAAACGAACACCACTAAACTAATAATCTAAATGGATTTTATGTCATTTCATATTGATAAATTAGTTCAACTATGTACTAATTTTATCGATCACTATAAATTCAATTAAATAATTAATCAACTTGAAATTATAAACTAACTTAAAATTTATAAACTATAGAAGATATTTCAAGCGAGAGGAGTTTTAAAATGAGAGACTGACATGATTAAATCTCAATCATTAGACTAAATAAATGGTTTAGACTAAATTTGAAACTTAAGTGAGTCAGGTGAGTTTTTTCTACCATAGTTCACAATGAATCGTTCGCATGTGAAGCCATTGACCTGTCTAGTGGTGGAGAAAATAGTTTCCACTTGTTCCAAAGGAATGTTTGAGGGCCCCACAAAAATACCGAACCAAATTGTGATCTTCACAATTTTCCTATAGTCCTAGCATATAGTCACATACTATATATTATATTATATATTAATATTAATTAATTATAGTGGATCAATGACATAGGACACTCTCATCTCATCAAATAGAAGTCTTCAAATTAAATTTAAACTTCAAGTGGATGACAATTACATTATATATAAATTAGGTTAGTGTTTTAGTTGGGGGCAGGTAATCCAATTTTCAAGATTTGTCTAATTTACTTATTATGTGGTCTTTATATATAGTACATATGTAATTAAAATGTGTTTTAGTATAATTTTATATAGTTTGCATATATTAAAAGTGGGTGTAACATTCATTCCTGATTCAGCTAAAACACTGAGATCTTGCAAACACTCTCTTGTCCTTTCTTTTCAATATTCTTTTACTATTTATTCTTTTGAATAATGCTATCAAGTGGTTTCATAGTTGGAAGAATCTTAGATGTGATAATTTTGACAACAAAGCTGCCAACCCACTAATTATTATTTTCTTTATAAGGGAGACAAATATAGAAATAGTAGCTGGAAAAAAGTGCACAAAGTAACTCAAACAAAATTTATAATTATGATTATGCACTTGCAAAACTTGCAAAGTTAGAACATATATAATTAGACATCTAGCTAATTAAGTCTTTCTTTTTTCATCACTTCAAAATTCATTATTTGAACCAAATCCTTTAAAACAAATCAATGTTTCTAAAGTGTAACTGAAGTGGTTGAGTTGGAACATAGAAAAAACATATATAAATCAAACCAATCTACTAAGAAGAATTCATGAATACATCTTGCATGCCATGGACAAAAACAAGGCCCAAATATTCACCTATTCTTCTATGCCTCTACATATGAAAACAATTCTCACATTACTCAAAATTAATACCAAAGGTATTAATTGTATACAAAACAAAGTAAAATCATCACTACTAAAAGAAGTTAAATTATGGCTAGAAATATTAAAGACAAAAAAATATAAAAATCAGTCTCTAATTTTATCTCAAATATTTAAGACGAAATTAAATTAGAGATAATATCAAATTTTTGTCTTTAATTCCTTGGCGCTAATTCAATTTTTATTAGTAGTGCATGTGCATTGATCCTATTGTTAGTTTTGAACAACTTATGACAAATGATATCCATTAAAGGAAAAAGAAAAATAGAGAAATAAATTAAGAAGATAATAATGCACGATGTTTATCTCACTTTCCTTGTCCTTAACCTTCTTTTTCTTCTCTTAATTAATTACCATGATCCTTCACCAATCATTCCATTCCAATATCCAGCTGAATTTCCTTGTTCTTTATTGTGTTCCACTTCAACACCACTTGTAGAAAGATGTTTAGTAACATCTCCAAAAGGGAACAAAAGTCTTCCACCACCACCTTCTTGAACTTGAACATGATCATATGATCTATTTCCATTAATTCCATCAATTGAAAAACCAAGACTAGGTTTAACTTCTTGCATGGGAAATCCAGATGGATAAATAGCATTTGAGTTTGTCATCAAAGTATTATTATTATTAGCATAATGGTTTAATCCCCTAGATGCCATGCTAGACCTAAGTAGGTCAAGAGCTGAAGAAGATGATGATTCATTATTGTTATGCATCTCAACATATGATGAGGACATACCATGGTGATTATGATGATGATAACTTTCCATAGATGGAAAAGCTAGGTTAAGATCTTGACCTCCTTGCATTTTAGGGTTTTGAGAATTAGAAAGTGGTGAGACTTGAACTAGGGTGGTTGGTGGATTTAGGTCAGGAATTTTTGAAGGATTGATTAATTTCTTGTTCTTTCTTGATCCACCACCAACAGGAACATTTCTTAGTGATCCTCCTTCAGTCCAATACCTTCTACATGTCTTGCAAAAGTATCTTGGTTGTGTGAGACTATAGTTATTGTAATAACAAAATTTTGTATTTGTTGAATTGCACCTTGGACAATTTATTTGCTCTTGTGGCCTTGTTTTCTTCTCTAATCCTTGCCTTGAAGACGAATTAGGAGCTAACCCTTCCATTAGTGGGAACCTAATAATATATATATATATATATAGTTATAGTGTTCATTTTTTGGGTAAGGATATAGTTATAGTGTTCATCATGTGACATGAACAATTCCAAAGGATAAAAATATAAAATATAAATATTTCAAGAGCATTTTGATATCATGTTTACATAAGATATTTTTGGATTTAGGCATAATTAAAAACAAAATCAAAACAAGATATAGCAAAGCTTTCCTAATCAAACAATTGAGTTATATATGGTGAAAATTAAGGGTAAAATAACTTGTAAAGGATTAGGTTACTTAAAAGCTCAAAGGAATAAAAAATATATTAACTTACATATAGTATATATCATCTTTATGTTCTTTAAACACAAAGAGCAAAAAGGTAAAGAGAAATGAAAAGGAAAAGTTGAATTTTTGATATTTAGATATGATTAAAAAAATTCCTTTAATTTGTAGAAAAAAGTGAGAAAATAAATAGAATATCATATATGTGTGTGGACCTTATAAATATTTGTATATATAATGAACATGTTATTACCTAGGTATATAGCTATAAAATGAAAATCAAAGATACAAACAAGTAATAACAACACTTAAATCTAGATGTGTCAGCTTTGGAACAACCCTCAAACCCAGAATAAATAGCTATAAGAATTATGCATCAAAGAAAAGACACATGAAAAATCCATATCCACCTTTCTTTGGCCATGAATTCAAACAAAAGAAAAGAGAAAAGGCAAAGAGAGAGAGAAAGAGGATTCACCTTGTTTGTCTACAAGACTGCACCTGCTCTCCTTAGTGCAAGAAAGAATGTTTTTGTTTCGTTTGTGGGATGGCTTTATGTGTTAGCTTTACTTTATGAATGATATATAAAGGAAAAGAGAAAGTGAGATATAAGAGAGATAAGAAAGAATTACAGAAATAGATTTTTTGTTGTAAGTGTGTACGTAACACAACTATAACTCTTCCGTCCGATTTAAATTGACGGTTAAGATTGTTTTGCTGTGTAAATTAATTGTGTAATCTAGACCATTCGATTTAAAATAATGGTTCAGATTGATTATTGCATGATTTATGTAAAAATATTAGACACTAGAGAATTTTGATTCTAAAAGGAACAAGCATTTGTTTTGACTACACAAGCATTAGTTTTTTTTTCTTCATTAAAGATGTTTTTGCTATGGTACACTCACTTTATTTTAATGACGACTATGATGCTATGTAACTTTTTTTTCCATTATTAAATTTAATTCTATATTAGTTTCTATTGGTTTTCTTTATGGTCATGCTTTTAAATATTTTTTTTGTGGTGGAATAATAAGTATGTACTGTGGTGGGTTTCTACTTTTTGAACATTAAAGTAGACTCTTATTTGTGGTTCAAATCGTCAAACATTCTTTTTTTATAATCAAGCACCTTTCTTTATATTTTGCCAGAATCAAGGGCTATTCTTATTTAACCAATGATTTTTATAGGGGGGGTCACTTATATGTAATATTTGATTTAAATTTGATTGCCTCAATTCATGGTTTGCTTTCCCTTAATTAAGGACTAGATTAGAAAGCATATCCATCGGGTAAATAAAATTTATAGCAACATTAATCAAGATATTTAGCTCAAGGATACTAAAAAAGAATTTCAGAAAAACCGAATCAAGATATTTGGCTAGGGTTAATGAATTTCAATTAAAAATTAACTTTAGGAGCACCATATTCGATTCTCGAGTAGATAATTTTCAGGGTAGCTCAAGTAGTAAGAGCTGGATACATATATGTTTGATAGAGAGAAATCCAAAATTTAATTCCTGACATAAATAATTTATCAAAAAGAAAAAGAAGATAGTATCAACCAAATATCTCATGACATGGGGGTATTGTTTGCCTATAAATATTGAACTTTGTAAATTTTTTAGCGCACACACAATACATTAAGCTATATACGCATTTTTGCTTTTATACTTATATTTTTTTTTACGAGAAATATATTTATACATTTATCTATTTTCTTTTTGACAACATTTATCTACTATTTTTATACATTTATTATTTCGGTAGCTCAACATTCCGAAAACATTGTATTTAACACTCTGAGTAGATAAAGAATGCACAACTAAGGAACAAAGTACTTTCCTAAGCCACCACCAAAAAATGTACTTTCCTAAGTGTAATCAATTGAAGAAGAAAAAAAGGGAACACTATAGAGTTACTCTCTTAGTCTCAAAAGTCAAAACTATTGTTATTTTAGAGTTATGCGTGTGGATTAAGAAAGAATAAAGATTGATAAATTAAGTCTCTTTTATTCTTAATTTATTAAGAAAGAGAGACTCCTCCTATTGCACTCATTATATAGAGACAAATTTTACACAAATAATCTATATGATATATAAACTTTCAATCAAACGGTATATTTTATAAAATTTATATCAGTTAAAATATTATATACTATTATTTAGTGTTAGATACCAAAAATCATGAATTGGGAAGTAATTAATTGATGATATATATTTACATAATAATATCATAATTGAAAAAAATTCTAACGACGAATGTCTAAAGCATAAGCATGAACTATTTCCGATCACTATTATAAATAAATTTAATTTTTTTATACATTTAACTACTAATATATCAGTTGTCAAATATATAAAAAAAACAAAATTTACTTATATGACTATTATGTTTTAACCACTGCTCATGAGTCAAGATTTTCCATCATAAGCTTTTATGAAAGAAAAAGAAGGGCAAACCGGTGACGATTCTTTCATCTTTTTGGTCAAGAATACTAATAACTTTGCATCCTAAACAATATACAAATTTGCTTTATGAGCTATGATTATGTTTCTCCCTAATCCATGAGGCATGACATCAATACAAAAAATATTTCTTTTCGACATTTCAAAATAATTGACCTATTTATTAAAATATTTTATTTCAAAATAATTATTTTTTACTATTTGTAATATTGACTTTTTCTATTTTACCTTTTATAGCAATTATTAAATGAGGGAAAAAAATAAGCAAAAGTTTATTTGTCTACTATCAATAAAAATTGACAGTATTTTAATAAAAGTCGTATTTTATCTTTTTATTTACACATTTTTCTTAAATGTGTTAACTAAATCATACTCCCTCCGGTTCTTAGGCTTCGTTTGGCCAACTATTTTTAAGAGTAAAAGCTGTTTTAAGTTTAAAAATAATAAAAAGAGCTTAATAAATAAAGTAAAAGTTGTTTGGTATTTTTTTATATTTAAAAGTACTTTTTTTTGTAATTTAAATTAAAATATTTTGATATAGTTTATACTTTGTACTTATCTTTTTTTTACATAGTATATTTTGATATACTTTTTTTTTTATGTCGAGACAAATATCTATATTTCTTTCATTAATTAAGCCACTTTTTTTAATAAAAGCTTTATAAAATATATGTTTCACCCTACTTATAACTTGAAAGAGAAATAAAGTTAAAATAAATTCGGGTCAAACAGACACTTAGTGTTTAATTTGGAAAGCCCAACTAGATAAGTTCATCTCTCTCTTCTAAATTTTTCTTTTCAAACGGGAAATAATATTGTTTTGTCCAAACTTATCTATCAAATGCAATTTTTTCAGAGGAAAAATTTGAAATTTTAGAGGAATTATAAAGTATCATGAGGAGTTAGAGAAATTTTCTAATATGTTGGACTGATTCTTTTTAGGTGAGAGAACAATGCTTTGATTCAAGGGAAAAATCCTTATGACTATTTTTTTGACAAAAAAAACCCTTATCACTTAAAAAATGAACTTACATATGTATTTACATTTATCTCTCTCTAAGAACACCCGCCGACGAAACTTAAATTCAGAAACTCTCAAATCTAATATCTATGTTTTTATTTTGATTAATTATATGTACTTCTATGCGTTAAAGAAAAAGACTAAAGACAGTAAAATCTCTATAAATTAATAGAGTCATGACCGGAGAAATTTATTAATTTAGAGAGTTAGTAATTTATCGATAAATTAATAATTATTAATTTAAAGAGTTTTTAATGACTTGTAAATCAATAATGACTTTAGTAATATGCATTGGAAATCAATAATGAATTTTGATGTAAACAAGAGGGACAAATGAGTTCAATGTATTCTTAAGCAAGTTTGCCATATATATTTTAATAGAGTAATATATTTTATTTAATAGAGTGTAATATATTTTTTTTCAGTTTATATGAATTATTAATTTATGATTTTCTTGGGATCGAAAATTACAAAGGAATCTCCCGAAAAATTATTATCTTATTATTTTATCGAATTTTTTAATTTTTTATACTGGCTCAAGTCAGGACCGGACAACTTTATTATTTTAGAGAATTTATTAATTTACCGAGTATTAATTTAAAGAGATTTTACTGTATTTAGTTTAAAAAACATTCGACAATACTTCCTCCATCCCTATTTATAAGATCAGTTTAAAAATTTATGTATCTTTTTATAAGACTCTTTTTAAATTCTTAAGAGTATTAAATATTTCTTTACCACAATATACCCCTAATTAAAGTGTATTTTTTTCTACAATTTTAATAAATACACTAAAAAAATTTAACTAATTCTCTTTTTTAAAGGACAAAATTGTAAAACATTACCAATTATCAGCTAATTCAATACTAAATAATTCAACTTTTTTTTTGAAACAAAAATAATTCAACTTTCTTAATATCCATATTTTGTCAAACTAATGTTATAATTAGGGATGGAAAGAGTATTTTGGTAGTGAAATGGAAAAGTGGCACTTCATTTCTTTGCTCCAACAACATACGATAGCCCTAACACAATCCATTGTCATATGGGCCTAGAATTGATTCTGGGTTAGGTAGGCAATTTGTTAATGGAGTTGAAGTAAAAAAAACAATTTGTTTTGCCAAATAACTAGAAATTTTGTTATGAAATGTGATGTAGTGGAATGAAATAATTTTTCTTTTTTGGAGTAGCTAAACAGTAAAAATTGTGCAACAAATCCTCAATTTACTGGGGCACAATGAAGATTCAAAGCTCCAAGTCTAATATGCTAGGAAATCTATTATTTGTATCTAAAGAAATTTCTTGTGAATGGGATGCTTTGGCAATTGGTTTTGAAGGCGAAGTACGGGGAGGTCGGTCGAATAAATATGTCTTTTGGGAGAATTTCTTTTTGTTCCTTATGGTGGAAGGATTTTGTCGGGTTGGGTGTTGAGAAAGACATGGTGGGAGATTGGATTCCAAAGCTTTTTGTTAAGAAAGTGGGGAACGGTGGTCGAACGAGTTTTTAGTCGGATCATTGGATCGGGGATGCACTTTTGTGTGAGAGTTTCCCTAGGCTTTTCATGTGTTCTCTTCAATCTTCGTGTGTTATTCAAGAGACGGGATAATGGATGGGAGAGAGGTGGATTTGGCGTTTAAGGTGGAGGAGGGCTTTCTTTTTGTAGGAGCTAAGTTCTCTAGAGCAATTGTTGGAATTGATCAATGGTAGCTCTATATCAAAAGTTGACGATTCGTGGTCCTTTGCTTTGGATGGAAGTTTCTCGGCTTCCGACAAGAGTTAATTTAGCGCGGCGTGGGGTGGTCCAAAGAGGTGTGGGAGAGTCTTGTGTGTATTGTGTGGGATCTCCGGAGACGGAGGATCATCTTTTTGTTTCTTGTCCCTTGGCTTGGGCGGTGTGGTGTCGGGTTTATAGTTGGTTCGGGGTGGCTACGGTATTGCCGGCAGATATCTCATCTTTGTTCGAGACTTTCCTTGTTTCTAGTAGGAAAGGAAAGAGCGGTTGGAAAGGAGTCGTGATGATTTGGCATGCGGTCATTTGGATGATTTGGAAAGCTCAGAATGAAGCCATTTTTCAGAGGAGGGTTCTTGAGGTGGATAGTGTTTTTGAAGGAATCAAATATGTGTCTTGGAAGTGGTTCTTGGCTCTTAAGGGTAAGACGTCATGTTTATTCTATGAATGAAGTACTAACCCCTTAGATTGTATTCTGAGGAAGGTTGTTTTTAGGCAGTTTGTGCCGGTTTCCTTTTTAGTTTTTCGAGACATATTTAGGATCAAGTTCTTTCCGTTCTCATCCCTTATGTGGGTATACCTTGTACTTTATTCATTTTATCTAATAAAATTTGCCGTTTCAAAAAAAAAATGTTACGTAAGAATCAAAATGCAAGTGTGATTACACGAGCTTAATATAATATTCAAAGATATTTTCCTCCATTCCTCTCTTATATTAACCTTATGGGTCATGTTAACATGTGCCCTAAGGGCACATTTTAAGGATACTTGATATAGTAATTTTGTCTTGAAAAACCTACAATATCTGACTTTTAAAAGTATAAAATACAAAAGTTTCAATACTAAATTTCTTTTAAAAATATACTAACAAGTACCCCAAGGGCACATGTTAATTTTTTCCTAACCTTATTTGGACTTGCCCATACTGACCAGTCATAACACAAAGAGCTAACAACCATATATGCAATGGCTAATGATACAACAATTATAGTATAATACAAAGTCTTTACAACCAATGGCAATAATAAAATAAATCTAGACCCAAAAAACGAAAAAGAAATATATTATGGTTATTAATTCTCCTATACTTGGAAACATGAAAATTCAAATATCATCTTGAAAGTTGAAACACTTGACAAAACACACGCAATTGGCTATGAACTGTTCAAACCAAAAGTTTATATCTGTGGCCAATATAAAATATTGCAATCAATCACATATTTCATCAAACATTTTCTAGACCATGAGGATATTATCATAAACAGTGTACCATGATCATGGGAACTCTTAAAAAAACACCAGGTAGGTTAAGTCTTCAGTGGCTTCCTAAACTCAATAATAATACACGTCGTCTTCAGTAGAGCTGTCAAAAATGGGCCGAGCTGGTAGGCCGGTCCATTAGCCCATAGTCTTGGGCGGGTTTGGGCTACAAAATGCTGGCCCAAAATACACTCGGGCCTTTTTGGCCCAAGCCCCTGAAGCCCTCTAGAGAATTGGGCTGGGCCGGGCTAGCCCATCGGACTTCGGGCCGGCCCATTAACTTAAATTTTTATTTTATTTGCAAAAATAATATCAATAAATACATAAAATATTATCATTTAATTGAAAAATTATTACAAAAAATATAGTTTAATGTGTAAGTTCAATAAAAATAGTTATATTTAAACTATTTACACTCGCATACAATTATATCTCAATAAAATTAATAATTACTACCTCCGTACCAAAATATATGTCGTTTTGATCATATCACACAAATTAAGAAATGTAATCATTGTTGTATGGAAAAGGTAAATTACGGGTTAGTTTACAAGATTACCCCTCATTAATGGTATGTGAGAGATAAATTGTAGAATTGAAAGAAGAAAGAGAAATAATTAACTAAGGGTATAAGAGGAAAAAGAGCATTAAATGCTTCATTGGTAATGTAAAACGACATATATTGTGGTACAATTTTTTTTCTCAAAACGACATATATTTTGGTACGGAGGGAGTACAAAGAACTATTATATCAAAGTCTTTTTAAAAAGATAGAAAAAATTGAAAAAAAATAAAAAAATAAAAAAGTCAAAGCCCATTAGCCCATCGGGCTAGGCCGGGCTCATATAGGACCGGGCCGGGATCGTTAAATATGACCCAAAAATAAATGAGCCGGATTAGTCTAGCTCATAAATAGTGTAAAGCCTTTGCGGGTCAAGCCGGACTGGACCGGGCCAGTTGACACCTCTAGTCTTCAGTGCCATTAAACATAACACAGAGTATGGTGTTTGAAAATACAAACCACAAGAAACTTATCAAATATTTGAATTAACATTTAACACACACTTGTCACATAATCAATTCATTTAGCGTATTTAACTTCAATTAATAATTATAATCATGTATATAAAAATACGAACATATATATTACAATCATAAAAAATTGAATACCATGAAATTTCATCTATGCAATGTAATGTTCTGAAATCATTGAATAATCATCTCATTGTAAATATTTTTGAACAACAACAGATAATTTTAGGCATTTTAACAGCAACAACAACTAACGTTTAAACCCAACTTGATAGAGAATGTGGACTCTCTCTATTCATTTTTGGTGTCTAAGCCTACATTAGTTTTGGCTGGCTCCTATACATTGCGGGTCAAGATTCAAAGGTCGTCTTTAAATATGGTAACATTATAATAATTTTGTAATTTACTATAAATGTAGTAACTTTTAAGCGGGTGTGATTTTGTGTTCGGGTTTGGGTTTTACACCATCCAAACCCGCAACTAAAATATTGGTTATCATCCGAACTCAGTCAATTCGGGTTTGCTTTATTTATGAGAGACAATTAATTTCTTAAATTTATTAAATAATTTAATGTATTTAATCTATATTATAAATTAAATACATCAATTATTGAATGTTCTAAAAAATCAATTGTCTCTCATGAGTCATGACATCAATTAAGGCTCAGCCAGTTCAAACACTTGTCCAAACAACTCTGAATATTCATATTTTTAAAGGTTATTTGAATTATAATTGAGATTTTTAAGGGTTAATTAAGATAAAAATGAAATTTTTTTATTCAAAATTGAATTTTTTCAGTACAAACTGGATATTTTGTTTAAGTTTAAGATTTTTTTCTAAACTTTATAAATTTTCTGCCTGCATCACTTATTGAAAAAACTATATTAAAGATTAGTAATTGTCATAATCATATTGGTCAATGGAATATTCAAATTGTCAAAGTATTATTTTTCTTTCAAATAACACGTACCGTGCTATAAGAAAAACTTGTTCAACTCACATTGTTATGTGTGCATATAACAAAAGAGAACAAGTAGCTTTAGAAAAATTAAGTTCAAAACTACTCAATCAAACTTTTCTTTGTCAAAGTTATGAGTGCATAGATTCAATAACTTCTTCCATTAAATTCATAGTGAAAAAGGTGGAAGGTTACAAGGAAGCCATGTGGAAGAAAAGGTTAAATAATTGAATATTGCAATTGTATTAGAAAGAAAGAAAAAAAACAATTTACTGGTTTGGTACGTACCGGAAATTAGAAAACATGGTATTTAATGAGAACCATATAACATTATAAAATATCTTAACTAGTACTACTAATAGATATTCCTTTTTTGACTAAAGAATATCTTTACTAATATTGTCAATTCAAATATTGTCAATTGTATGACGACATAAACAAGCTAGCTACAAGTATATGCATAACCAGATAAGTGTGTGAATGTAAAACAAGTTGTGATTGTAATACATACAAATATGTTGAAATCTAGATATAGAATAAAACAAACGGATTTGAGGGATTAATTTTGAGGTAGTGAGAGATTAAATGTTTATTAAATATTAATATGTTCACAAAATTTAGTTCAACGGAGTTCAAATCATATATCTTTCATTTGTGCATGTGATTTTATGATAACTTTTATATTTAATTATATATGTATTAGAAAAATATTTTAAAATGAGTAATATATGTACGGTAGGATTCACTTAAATATCCAAATAGTAGAGTTCAATAATTGTGAACGAGTCTTAAAAATAGAACCAAAATAATTTGGTCCAAAAACATAACTAAATACATCAACATTTTTAAACGCAATTAACATTTTTCTTTAATTATTCATGAACCAACTTAATATTAATTTTCAAACAGTTAATGCATAATTATTCATAAACCAACATAATGATCAGATATATTTAGATGTTTAGACCATCTCCAATGGTGGGTTCTTATGGATTAGTACTTATTAAGAACTAGTACTTAATAGGTACTCTCATTGGAGAATATGAAAAAATGGTACCTATTAGACCATCTCCAATGGAGAACTCCATTTTTGAGTATTTAAAGGGTCCCACCATTACACATCATTTATTTATAATTTTTTAATAATAGTACTTAATAAGCACTCAATCCCTCCAACCCAACACCTCTCTAAAAAGTTCTTAATGGGTCCCACAAATAACTCTATATCATTTATAAATTATTATTATATGTCATAAAGTATGTGAGAGAATAAAAATAATATATAAAAGTGTGTGGGACCCCATAAGAACCAAGAAAGAGAAAGTTCTTATTTAAGAATATGTACTTAATAGGTACCATTTTTTCATGTTATCCAATGGGAGTACCTATTAAGTACTAGTTCTTAATAGGTACTAATCCATAAGAACCCACCATTGGAGATGGTCTTAAGTACCTATTCTTAAATAAGAACTTTCTCTTTCTTGGTTCTTATGGCGTCCCACACACTTTTATATATTATTTTTATTCTCTCACATACTTTATGACATATAATAATAATTTATAAATGATATAGAGTTACTTGTGGGACCTATTAAAAACTTTTTTAGAGAGGTGTTGGGTTGGAGGGATTGAGTGCTTATTAAGTACTATTATTAAAAAATTATAAATAAATGATGTGTAATGGTAAAACCCTTCAAGTACTCAAAAATGGAATTCTCCATTGGAGATGGTCTTAACTGGTCTAATAGCTATTGATTTAGCTTACATAATCAATTGGAATTAACTGTTTAATATTTTGCAGTGTTTGAAAGATCTTTATTTTTCAGTTGTCTTAATTGGAAATTTAATATGGCAGGCCATCAACTACGTGGACCATAACTAGGGGCTAAATTAAAAAAAAAACTTATTTTATTATTTTGGAAAGAGCAAACACGAATTTTGATTTCTTGTACTAGGTACTTATTTACACTATTTAGCAACAGATAAAATCAGTGCTTAAAATCATGAGGTAGGTGACATTAAAAATGAAAACGTCGTAATTAATCACATCTTAGTATATACTCCCTCTCTGTCATTAATTTGACAAAATACGAGTATGAAGAAAGTTAATTTTATTACTACCTCCGTTTCTTATTGTAAGGGACAAGTCACTTTTTAGATTGATTGAATAATTAATGTATCTAGTCTATATATTGATCAGATACATTAATTATTCAATGTATCTAAAAAGTGATTTGTCTCTTATAATAAAGAACGAAGGTAATATTAAATTATTTGACGAATTATATTGATTTTTCATAATTATCTTTAGTTAATTATGAGGGAAGAGAGAGTAAGTAGAAAGAGAATAAGTGGAATGGTGAGTAGTAAAGTAGTAAATGAGGGTAATTTTGAAAAAAATTAATTAACATTATTGATAATGAGAAATAAATCTTATAAAAAAGGACAAAAAAAACATTTTAAAATGGTCTTATGATTTGGACAGAGGAAATATAATCTTATCGATAGCAATCAAAATTTTGTCCAGTAATATTTGATCTATTTGTAAGAATATTACTTTGTTTTAAAATAAATAAAACTTTCAATTTTCAAAATCACATTAATTAAAATTTTCAATCATATTCTCAAAAAAGTTGCTACTTTCATGTTTCTTCGGGTGATTTCACTGTCTCGATCAATCCAACGTTGTTTGAATATTTTTCCGTCTTGGTACCATGTTCTTTTGATTTCTCGTCTTTGTGCATAGTTTTTTCAATTTTTCATTATCGAGTCGTGTTCATTTGATTTCCATTTTATTTTTTATGTTTATTTGATTCAGATTGATATATATATTAACTTTAATCAACTATAAATACAAATTGAAGTAACCTCTTTTACCGGTGTCATTGTTCCGCTTACATATGGCGTCATTTTTTTGTAACTTCGCTTTTATCGTCTTTATTTGTCTTGCGCAGAGACCTGATCTTATTATTAATATATTATATTTGCCGTTCAAATAAAAAAAAGTTTACTTTAACATGTTTTAGCCACATACGTCAACAGTAAGTAAAGGTCAAAAATATGACAAATAACCTTGAGCAAAAAAGAATATGAATATTAAATTAGAACTATTGAAATTTAAATAAATAAGCGACTCTTATAAAAATGTCACATAACACCACTTAAAGAATAGTATGTATGACACCAGAAACTAAAAGTCATGCTAATATGTAGCTACGAATTTTTGACTTTTAGTGATGAATTTTGGATGTTCTTATAAGTCAAATTTAATTTCTTGTCCGAAGGAATTTGTATTCTAGTAATTTCAATTTTGTCATATTATTCGTAAGCACGATTATGTTGTTTTATGTTATTAATAACTTAGGTGTTGTGAAGTTATTTGTAAATTCATCTTTTTATTTTTAGCAATGATAAATTTATATCGAAAAAAGTTTAAGAAATTAAAAGATCACCCTAGAAGATTTAAATGATTTTTCTCCTTTTTTTATTTATTTTCTTTGTTTGTGCTCCTTTGGTGTTAGTTTAATTTGTTTAATTAGGTGTGTCTGTGATCATGTTACCATGAGACAAGTAGAAAATTATATTCCACACCGCTTTTAGTGATGATATATATATATATATATATATATATGTGTGTGTGTGTGTGTGTGTGTGTGGGGGGGGGGGGGGGTGGGGGGCTGTTAAGCCTCTTCTCACATGTTTTATTCGTGTACCCCTCATACATATATATATATATATATGGGGAGTACGTGAGAAGTGGGGGGTGGGTGGGGGTGCGTGAAAAATAGAGGGTGGATGGGGGGCGCGTGAGAAATATTTATATATATGGGGGTGCATGGAGTAAAACATGTGGGAGGAAATTAGCAAACCCCATATATATATATATATATATATATATATATAAGGTCTGCGAAACTTTGACCATGTGCAGTGGCGGAGCTAGCAAAGTTTCAAGGATGGGGCCGAAAAAAATTATAAAAAGAAAATGTAAATTATATAATTCATATTATATATCAAAATATTAAATTGTTATAAGCACACAAATGAGATCATAAAAAAAATTAAACTATATGATTTAAAATACATTAAAATGCTATATACGCGTTGAGAGAGCCTTGATTTAAAAAGAAATACTACATGATTAAAAATTTACTTTTTAATACGTTGTCAAAATAAACTACACATTTTAAAACACCTATAAATTATTAAATTAAACTACAAAAAATTAGAAGAAATGATTCAACATAAAATTAGAAGAAAGATTTAAAGCATTAGCAAAGAAAATAATTTAACAGAACAATTTAGGGGAGGTTATTAACTTCCATAAATTATACTTTACAAACTGACAAACAGATCTAAGGGACTTAAAACTCCTACAAACTAGAGAAAAATATGCAGAAGTTCAAAACCGCTGCTAAATAGTTAAAAATTGTCGCTAAATAACATAAATCTGCCGCTCAATTGTATACCTCAACAAAATTATTTTTTTTAAGGGGCGGGCTACGGTCCTGCACTACCCTAAGGCAGCTCCGCCCCTGACCATGTGGATCGAAGTTAGCAAATATGACTCACGTGTAATTAAAGGAGGGCGCATGTGGGCGAATTATGAGTAGCTAGGGTGTATATATATATATATATATATATATATATATATATATATATATGTATGTATTGCTAACTTTGATCATGGGTCAAAGTTAACAATGTATAACCCACATGTAATTACTTAGTGCATCCCCATTAGCCCAATCTTTGATATTGATTTAACTTCAAGTCTCCACTCGATCTTCCGCATTATATTCATGAGATATTGGCTATTATGTGTCTTGCGTGTAAACTCTCATAAATTTGTCTTTGAAAAAATGTACTTCGATGGATTGAGTAGTGAGATTGTACTCAATGTATAGAGTATATAAATTATTAATGACTTTGATAACCATCTGTTTAAGAGACAGTGTGTGTTTGGTTTGACTTTAAATAGAATTGATTTGATAGGATTCATTTTGGTAGAATTGATTTTATTAGAATTGATTGTAACATAATTGATTTATATTTGGATACAATTATGTAAAAGTGAGTTGGACAATAAACTTCAGTGTAAAAATGATACTTAAAGCCAGAAGCTACAAATCATAGCTTCTAGCAGAATCAATTCTAGAGGTAGAATCAATTCTGCTTTTGAATAATCAAACATCTAAAATCAATCTAAAATAAATTTTAATCTCTAGAATTACTTTTGACTCTTTCAAAAGTTAAACCAAACACATTACTTGAACAATTTCGTTGATTATTTTTAAATATTTTAATTTCCTCTTTTCCTCTATACTAGCTATAAGAAAATTAAAATGATACTACGTATAATTGTAATTGGTCCACATGTGAATATATACATATATGTATACTTATTTTAATTTTCCAAATCTAATAAAATACACGAATACTCCTAGTTTTCCACACGTGACATACTCATTGTTGAAGTAGCACACAAAAATGCAATGAAAAATAAATACTCCTTGCGCGTGGTAAATACTCTCCTAGCTATAAATTAAAATACACAAATGACATATTCATTGTTGAAGTAGCATACAAAAATGCAATGAAAATTAATATATAGATAGATAGAATGGATGTTACGTACTCTCCTAGTTTAATTGTGTGTAGTAAATATTCCTAGTTATAATATAAAATACACAAATGACATATTCATTGTTGAAGTAGCACACAAAAAATGCAATGAAAATATAGATAGAATTAATGGATCCTACGTAGCCATCTAATTTGATTTTCAAAGAATAGTGTGTCATGGAAGACTAGAGCTGTATATATATTGTGGATGTGCATAAAGTCATAGAATGATGCGGTCAAGTCAAACACTAATTAGTTATAAATTCTTTGTGGCATTTTTTTTTATAGTATCAATATAAATAAATGTCTTCCTCTCTGACGGGTGCGCGCATGAAAAAATATTTATTGGGAGAGATCAATTTTTTAAATGGTTTATAAAAAAATAAAAATAAATCTTCCAAAATAAAAATCTTCTTTATCTATATATTAGTCAAACATTTACTACTATTTTATTCATATGTTCAATCATCGTCAATATATATATATATATATATATAAACTAAAATTATTCCTCCATTATGTGATCAAAATAGTAGTAAATGTTTATAAAAAATGTGATCTTATATCTTACACTGTTGCTGCACACAAATAAAATTATTCCAGTACTGAAACATAAACAAATACTTGAGTGGGGGCAGCATCCCTAAGTACGTTGATGCATGTTACATTGTTTTATACTTTAACTTACGATCGTATACATGCATTGATTGTAATTTTATTTAATTTATCATTATCTTAAATTTTTAGTTTAGTTCAATCGATAGAAACATTGAAATTAAATTTATTAGCAATGTACAGAGATTTGGATTGGAATGTTCTCTAAATTATCTTTAAACGGTAAAATTCTAAGTGCATGTTTGGTCTGATTTTTTTTAAGAGTAAAAGATGTTATCAGTAATTATCATGAATACTAATATAGTTTTTCCGCAAAAAATGAATACTAATATAATTTTTTTCAAGGTAATATTCATATAGTCAGTTTACTTTTCCTCAAGAAAATAAAAATAATAGTCAGTCTACTAGGCACTAGCTGATGTACATGTACGTATACTTATCTATTTTGTTTTGATTATTTGATATCTTTCATAAAATTCAGTATGAACTAATCTTAAAATATACACGTTCTCTATTTTGAACTTAAATCCAAGTTTTGAAGCTATAGTGTCAATGTTGAAGGTGTTTTTAATTAATAAATAATAATAATAATCTATACCTATACGAGGATACATTTTTTTGGTGAAGCCTTTTTTTATTTTTATTTTATCCTCAATTTCAAATTATTCTCATAGAAACCAAATTTGAAAAAATCGTCAAAAAAAATAATTTAAATTTGAAGAAAAACTCCCTATAACTACCTTAATACCTTATATTCTAATTTAAAAATAGTAACTATTTAAATTCCATTGAGCTGATGAAAGCAACCCTTCTTTTTTTTGAGCTGATGTCTGGTTTGAAGGTTAATTTTCATAAAAGCATGTTGATTGGGGTGAATGTTGCGGAGTCATGGTTGAATGAGGCTGCAAACTTATTATGTTGTCGTGTTGGAACTACTCCTTTCACTTATCTTGGGCTTCCCATCGGTGGTAATCCTAAGAGACTTTCCTTCTGGAAACCTGTCATTGAGAAAATTAAAACTCGTTTGTCTGTGTGGAAACGTCGAAATCTGTCCATGGGTGGCCGCCTGGTTCTGCTCAAATCCGTCTTGTCTTTTATCCCGGTTTATTTTCTTTCCTTTTTCAAGACTCCCGCAAGTATCATTTCTACCATTGAATCTATTTTTAAATCTTTTTTGTGGCGTGGGGATGGGGAGGCTTGCAAGATACATTGGATTCATTGGGATAAAATATGTTTAGATCGTAGTCAAGGGGGTTTGGGGGTCCGAAGGATTAAGGAGTTTAACATTGCTTTACTAGGTAAATGGTGTTGGAGGATGCGAACTGAGAGTAATGGGTTTTGGCATTGTGTTCTAGCTCATAAATATGGTATTGACCGGGGTGATATTAAGGATGGAGGGGATAGGGCATCGTCATGGTGGAAGGATATAGTGGAGATTAGGAAGGGTACGTTTAATGACACCCCTGAGTGGTTTAATTCTTTTTTATCTCGTCGTGTGGGAGATGGGGACCGTTCTTTGTTTTGGGATGATCTGTGGTTGGGGGAGGGGGTTGTGTTGAGGAAGCGATTTCTGAGGTTGGCGGGGCTTTTCGTGGAGTCTCAGATTTCTGTGGGCGAGTTGTATAGGCGGGGATGGGGTTTAGGTGGCGGTGGGTGGGCGTGGAGGCGACCGCTGTTTGTTTGGGAAGAAGTGATGTTGGAGGAATTTTGTACTCTATTTCATAATTTTGTTTTGCAGCCTGGTGTTTCTGACAGGTGGAGATGGTTAGGTGATATTTCAGATTCTTACACAGTCCGTGACGCATATGCATCTTTAACTAGAGCAGAGGCTCCTGTCAGTGATCCGGATTCTGTCCTTGTTTTGCCGTGGCATCAAACTGTTCCTTTGAAGGTTCCCGTCTTTGCATGGCGCTTTCTGCTTAATAGAATTCTGACTCGTGACAATCTTCTTCGCCGGGGTGTTATTATTACTGGTTCTCACTTGTGTAGTTTTGGGTGTACAATTGACGAATCTTTACGTCACCTTTTCTTTACGTGTACTTTTGCTCAAAAGGTGTGGAATGGTATACTTTGTTGGTTAGACATACAAGGTGTGTTGTCGTCTGAGGCATCGGCGCATGCACATCAATTTATTGGCCTTCAATTTTTTTCTGTCAAGCCGAAAAATGTTTTTCAGGTTATTTGGTTGGCAACTATCTGGTGGATTTAGAAGTGTCGTAATGAAGACATTTTTCGCAATAAAATTTTGGAAGTACCACATGTGTTAGACCAAATTAAAATTCAGGTGTGATGGTGGCTTAGAGCGCGTGACAAAGGTTTCGAGGTGGAGTTTAGTTGTTGGTATAGAAACCCTCTAGCTTGTTTAGGCTGGGGGTGGGTAGACTTTTTTGTTTTTTGATGGTGTATTTTTTGTATTGGTTTTTGGCTTGTTTTTGCTTCATGATGCTTTGAGCCGGTGTACTCTACTTTGTAATTCTTTTCTTTTTCTCCCCTAGATGTTGTATACCTTGTGCTTATCTAGTGAAGTAATATATCTCTTTTTAGTTGCTTCAAAAAAAAACTATTTAAATTCCATTATATTATTATTACTATCATACATATAAAATCATAAAAAAAAAATATGTATCACATAAACGGGTACTGACCCGCTAGTAATAATAATGGTTTTATAAAATATCAAAAATCTTAGAAATTGGAAATTTATAAAAGTAAGTTTTTTCAATCATTTATAAATGTCAAATCATTTATAATTATATCAACATCAATATTGTTCAATATATCTTCGATTAAAAAAGTCTTTAGTTGAAAAAGTTGAATATAATATAGCACATGAATAATATAATTATTGAACACTAAATTTGTATATATAATTGTGAGATTCAAATAGTTAAAATTAGATGAAAAAAAAATGAAAATACATTGAAATATCTCTTACGGGTCAAACATATATATCTATAATCACAATGGATTATCAGGAAAAGTGGCTTGGTGTCTTATGTTAGTTTGAGTGAGGAAGGATTATGGATTTATTTTTTTTATTAATGAAAATAGAAATTATTTTTCTTTAAAATAATTCATATACAAATATTTAGAAAAAATTTAAGAGATTACTATAGTGCAAACAAAATTTAATGTCAAAATTATACCAATTTTAAATTTCTTTTTATTGGATACATAAATGAAATGACAAAATTATCCTAATCTCACACACATACAATAGAAAGACCGAATATCAAACTCTAATTATAAACATTTAATCTAACAAGTTTAATATTTTTTGTCAGTTGATCTAAAAATTTTGAACAACTATTTAAATTTCTTTTCGTCAAAAAAAAAATCATAGCGATTCATAGATATAATTTTAGTACCCCTGAATATATAGCAGCCACCTGTCTGCTGGCGCCATTTTGTTTGTTTGTTTATACTTATACCATGAAAACTGAAAATACTACATTAAAGAAAAATAAAAAAATCCCATTAAATATTTACAAAAAAGGGGTGCTCAACCACCTATATAAATAGGACAAAGTGTAGGGATCTGGTTCTTAAGTAGAGAGAGATACCTTTTAGTTTTATCTTACTTACTCTTCCATTTTATAAGTGAGAAAGAGAGTGAAAAACAAAGCAAGACTTAGAAAAATGGGAAGAGCACCTTGTTGTGCCAAAGTTGGATTGCATAAGGGTCCATGGACTACTAAAGAAGATGCATTGCTTACAAAATATGTTCAAGCCCATGGTGAAGGCCAATGGAAATCACTTCCTAAAAAAGCTGGTAAGAGTTTCATCTCATCTATCTCTAATTCATTGATCATTTATATTAACATCATGATTTTCTCAAATTAATCTCTCATGTCCAACTATTAATCACAAAAACTCGATTAAACCGAAAAAATTTAGATTCAAAATAAAATACATCTCTAATTAATTCTGATGTCTGTAACACTCGGACACAAAAAATTTTTGATTTTTGTTTGTAACTCGATCAACTTCATTTTTTTATAAGCCAAGATTTTTTGGAGATATAGCTTTAATAATTTCTTACTATATAAAGTGTATTTATATTAATTTAGTATTAGTAGAAGATATTAAATAATTGATTATGTGCTTAATTTGATGTAGGGCTTCTTAGATGTGGGAAAAGTTGTAGACTTAGATGGATGAATTATCTTAGACCAGATATAAAGAGAGGTAACATAACTCCGGATGAAGATGATCTCATTATAAGATTACATTCACTTCTTGGAAATAGATGGTCGCTTATAGCCGGAAGATTACCGGGAAGAACAGATAATGAGATAAAGAATTATTGGAACACACATCTTCTTAAAAAGATGCAAAGATCTCAACAAACATGTGTTGTTACAAGAGATCATGATGATGATGAACAAGAACAAAAATTCAAGAAAAACAAGAACAACGTTGGTGGAAGCAAAAAGAAGAAGAACAACAATAAAAAGAAAAATGACAAGAAAAAAGGTGCAAAAAATGATAATCATGAAGAGGAAGAGAAAATTCAAGTTTATTTTCCAAAACCCATTAGGATAAAGGCTTTAAATTTACCAAGAACAGATAGTGGTAATTCATATACTTTTGAATCAAATTCATCATTTGGCAGCCAAGAAAATGAAGGAACAGAACATGTGAGAAAAAACAACGTTGTCTGTGAAGTTGGTGAGAATGACCGTTTTGACCATGACTTAGTCAACGTTGATAAATTAGACATTGAACGCGAATCATATTTTGACACGTGTGATGGTGGTGGAGAAAATGGAACATTAGAAAGACTTTATGATGAATACTTGCAACTTTTGAACATGGAAGATTGTAATTACGAGTTTGATTATTCTTTTGCTGAATCCTTTTTATGATTAATTTTTCTGCAGCCGCTTTTGGAGGGATTTAAAATTACTTGATAACAGAACTCGTTCCGAATTCTAGATTACTAAGACTCTTTTTCTTAGGAAAGAGTAAAAGCCAAAAAAGATTTATATTAATTTTTAAATAACTTTCTACAATCTCAATCATGTTACTTACATTTTAGCTACATAATTTAATTGTATTTATTATCGTCTTTGATTTTGTACATGTACTAGTACTAGCTACGTAGTGACTTCGTCACTATGACTATTATGCAATACTAAGATATTTACTAGTATTAGACATAGAAAATAAAAATGGAACATGAAGAGCATGTGATCGTAGAGATCTCGATCTTGTTGACATTCTATAGAAATATTTAATAAACTTTTCTGAATGATTAAGAAACCATTCTACGAAGACTCAAATATCTCAGTCAATAAGATGTATGTTACATAAAAAGATGTATGCAAATATTATATTTTTTGGTTAGAATGATCCATAGTTTTACCCTTACTTTGAAGGGGTTTTATATTAACATTTTGGTATGTTAACGTATTTGTCATTATCACTTGCTATGTTATCTCTTTTCAGTTTTCACTCTCTTCTAGCATATATATACATTAATTATTGTTTTTGTTTTTTTTTCAACGGCAAATATATTATTAATTAATAAAATCATATTTTGGCTCAAGACGAGTGTATGATTTTTGTAACTGAATGGATGTATATGATTTTTGAATGTAAAGAATCTAAATCCGCCCCCTTACATGTGATTTTTATGTTAAAATATTCCGCATAAGTTTTCAATTACTAAAAAATATCATTTCGAGACTGAAAATTCTGGTCACTAAACATTTCACTAACCAAATTATTTCAGTTAGAATTTAGAAAGCCTCTGGTGACCAATGGTTAATGACAAATTTATCGACCGGTTCTTAGCAAACTGGTTTTAAAATAGGAGAGTGTACGTTGTTTCTGCATATTATTACTTTGTAATTGTGATTAATCTCTATCACCGTGCAAGTAATATAGTATTAAACATAAAAATTGGAGCAGCCAGGAATCTGAGTGCACGTGATTATCTTTTTTGTAAGTTTTGTTTGTCTATGTTCTGTTCATGATTATATGGAATCTAAGAAAACAAGTTCTAAAATGTTAACGTTGTTGCACACATTAAGTGTCGCCTCTGTCTGTCTAGCTTATAATATGTTTATGTCGACCCATTTAGTTCAAGCCTCCCAAAGAGGATAGAGGAGGCCTTATGAACTGGAGAGACGGTATGGTCATGGAGCCATATATATATGAGAAAGAAAGATATCATAGTATTCAATTACTACATATTTTTCTTTTTGGTATAGTATTTTCAATTACTACATATGAGAAAGAAGTATTTTAAAATAACTTATGTAATAAAAAAATAAAAACTTATGTAATTTTTTTTTTTTTGGTCATAATGTAAATTTCTTTCTAAAGTGCAAGTTATCTACTATCAATATAAAAAAATAAATTACATATAACATTACTTTATTATCCTTCATTCAAATCATTAAAATTAATTTGTTTGAGAATAAAAATGTCATTTTAAGTCTTACTTTAATTTTATATTACTTTCTCTTTCTTACTTTTTTGACTTTTTCTCTTTCCTAACATTCTCTCTCTTACTTTTTAATTATTTATTATTTATTGTGTTTTCATTATGTCTTTTATCTTTCTTATTTTCTAATTTCACCTTCTTATTTCAACGTTTCTAAGTACGTAAAATTTGCAACGAACGCGAAGCGAATAATTGATGAATTTTCTCATCAAAGTAAGCAAATATTTTCTAAAAACCCTACATTAATGTTGGAATTTTGAAAATACTCACGAGTATCAAATTTTATCATATCGAGACATAAAAAGTTCATGTTGACACTATAAGCAAACAAAATTCACAACGGGAACAGTAATTTATTTAACGGGTTTTTACATATAAAAAAATATTTAATATAAAAATCTAACTTGAAAATATTTATTTTCGCATATATAAATCCTTAATATTAATCTATAGAAATCCTATATTAGTCTCTTGGTATTTTAAAATACGCAGAAAATGTTGAAATTGCTAGGCCAGATATTCACGACGGGTTTCGATCCCCAGTTCCTCCACTTTGAGTGTGTGAGTTTATAATGACTTTGTCATTTCATCTACGTACAAAAAAAATTTCATGTGTTTTTAAATTTTTATCATTTCAGAACATAAAAATTTATTTCAAAATACATAAGCACATGAAATTTGCAACAAACGCGATGCAAATAATTGACAGATTTTATCATGTAAAACAAGAAAATATTTTCTAGAAACCCCTACATAAAATGTTTAAATATTGACAATACTCATGAGTTTCAATTTTTATTATACTACCGAGAGATAAAAAGTTTGTTTTGACATCTATAAACAAATAAAATTTGCAACAAGAACATTTATATATTTATCTGAATTTTGTACTCTAAAAAAATATTTTAGATAAAACTTTACATGATAATATTAATTTTCACATATATATCTAATATTAATTTATAAAAATCCTACTTTAATTTGATATATTTTTAATTTATTAAATATTAATTTATTACATTTACAACAAATCCGTGCGAATGCACGGGTCTTTTGCTAGTGTAATATAAATATGTAAGGAGATTCTCTCCGATTTTTATTGAACAAGTCAAAAGGATATATATATATATATATACCCAAAAAAAGAGAATAGCTCCCTCAGCACAAGATGTGCTAAAAGAGTTTACAGTAGTTTACATCAACAAAATGTTAGAAACAGAAAGTAAAAATCAACAAGATAAGCATCAAGCGAGACCAAACAAATTAAAGCAAAAGGTTCGGCCACCAAATATGAAAATTAGCAACTAATCCTACGTTCCTTGTCTTCATCCAGAAAAATGAATACCGTTTAACCTTTTCCAACATCTACATAACCGACCTTGCCAAATTCTTGAAAACACGATAATTTTTTTCAGTTCACACAACTCACACATAGACAAGCCACATGAGCTGCATAAAAGATCTCCTATCCCGCCGGCCTCTTGGTGAAAACACAAACTAAAAAAAGCAATGGGGACAGGAGGATCTACATACAAAAATCCAATCCAAGATTGAACCAATGACCAAAGAGACCCAAAAAAGTCACAACTAAAGAATAAATGACTAGCCGATTCAATCCCGCCACACCCAAAAACGCAGTACTGTGTCTTTGGTAGAATACTTTCTCTGCTAACCAAGTTTATCTTCATCGGCAACTTATCTCACACAAGTTTCCAAGCAAGATTTTCTCTCCGGTTGAAATTTATTCGGATGAAGTTCATTGTAAGTTCACACAATTTAAATCTCTTTTAATTAACTTTAATTTTACGGTTAATAGCTTATCAAAGAAAGATTATACAGTTAATATAATTTTATAATAAGAGAATTTATTACAGATTCAATCAAATAATTAAAATACTATCACCCCGTTTATTATAAAAGACACAAATATTTTTTCTAGATTTATTAAAATATTAATATATCTAGTCTATTAATGAATCTAGATATATTTATATTTTAATAAATTTAAAACATGTATTTGTCTTTTATGAGTTTATGCCTTAACCTTTAAAGGTTGAGACGTTGAAAAAAGAAATGTCATCTAAAGATGAATACATGCGGAGACTCCACCTCAGCCCCGAAGGAGGAGGTCCAGCCTTGACATCAAATTTTTCACAATCCATTTGAGGGTCAACTAAATTACGAAGTTTTTCTGATAAGTTGATACTAATCTAATTGAACATAACAATCACATTACTAAATATGTATGCGTGATACATAGTTGTTAAGATAATTGACGTTGAACTTGATAGGAAGAATAAAAGTTCAATCCCACACAATTGTGTTTGGAGAGAATTAGAACCACTTGATATTAGAACTCGTCCATAACTCTCAACTATTAGGCCGCATTCATCTAGAAACGACAGGGTGGAAAAATAAGTTACTATATAGGTACTTTAATTGGGATTCGAATCTAGAACCTCAAATTTTATATGATACTCCCTCCGTCCCAAAATAAACGTCACATTAGATCAGTTTATGTTAATATCTTTAACTATTTATCTTTAAAAATTATAAAAATTACATACTTAAAAATATTTATCGAAACAAATAAAACAACATCTTACATGCGAATAGTAAAAAAAAAATGGTCATGAGTACCAAAGATAGATGCAGTATTTGGTCATGAGTTAACTGAAATGTGAAGACATCGTCAAAATTGGGGAATGGGTAGCATGATAGCATGGAAGCAGCTTCTTGTGAACGCTATGGAATCCAACACTCACCTCAAACACTCTTCTTACATGCAACTCGTCAGTAATAATACTTCTTCTTTTTCTTTTTGTTATTATTTATTTTTATTTATGTTAATTCTTTTTTATCTGTGTGTGTTTCAGGCAACCGTAGGAACCAACGGAAAACCTTCCAATCGCACTGTTGTTTTCAGGTTCTGTTCTGTTCTGTCAAACACTCATTCATTCTTTGGTTTCGATCATCCAAATTCACCAATTGTTGTTGTTCTTGTTTTTGTTATTCAGAGGATTCCAAGATAACACTGAAAACATCCTAATTAACACCGATACTCGAACTCGCAAGGTATATCTTCTTTCAATCATATCTTGTAATATAGAAAGAAATTCAATGTTGGAATTGGGGAATGAAAACTGATAATGGAATGGATCAAGTTATTTCTAAGCGAAGTTACTTCGCTTAATATCTCGTTATAAATATTGAATTTCATCGATTTAATAGTTGATTAATGATTAGCATCATACATTATATTAATGATCAAGCATACAAAGTGTCACAAATTTGTAGCTATGTAATTTGATGTCAATAGTTATGCGTTAGCGGAAAGTTACTTCGATTTTCATTGAAAAGTTAGTTACATGGAAGTAAGTATCTATTGCCTTATTCAGTTGTTTTTAGTGCAGATTGAAGAGCTCAAGCTTTGCTCCTCTGCTGAGGTAATTATTCTCTGAAATGCTCTTTTTTAAAAACAAATAAAAATGCTAAGGGGATTAGATTTTGAGACTATGTGTGGTTCTTGTGGTTAGATATGTTGGTATTTCACGGATACCTGGGAGCAATTTCGGATAAATGGACATGTAGATATTATTGATGGGACAAATCCTGATCCACTAAAACTTCAGGTTTGATTATTGGTTTTCAGTTATGATTGATTTGAATCACATTGTGTGAATTTTTTTTTATTCCTTTTATCGTTTTGTAATTAATCTAGTGTGATTAGCACATTGCTACATAAAACTCTGTTGCTTAAGTATTTATGCAAAATTGTGATACAAAAAGGAAAAAAGTACTCTAGGTAAAGAAATTGCGCTTTTTACAGCCAAATTTTTTCTTCCTCTAGTGAAGAGAAGTGAAAGGCCTAGCAATTTGCTCGTTACGACAAAACATTACTTCTTCTAATGATATAAGGACAATGCATGTACTGTGATATCTGATAATGCTGTTGACCTTTTATGCTCAAGGGAATGAGTAAGATAAATTGATTTATTACTACACGCAACTTGAATTGCCTCTAGTAATTTGAGGATGAACAAGCTAAAGATAACATTAAATCAAAACAGTGACGAGCAACTGAGCATAGGCTGCATAGTACATGACCAACCGCTACACATTTTTTGAGTTTTCTTAGAATGCGTGTTTGGAAAATCTCATATAACTAACTTATAAATAACTCAAACAGGTAATGCCATATTTCACTTTGTATTAACATGTCCCCTGCAAAATCAAGGAACTTTTATTCTACCTAATCGAAACAAAACGCTTAAAAGGAGCTGCTGTGTTTGGTATCTTTCATTCTAACATAATTAGGACATGTTTAGTTACAACATTTTCAATTTCTAAAATTTGTGTTCATTTTAAATTATTAACAAGGAGATTGAAAGATTCATATAGAAAATAATTGTGATAGAGATAAAATAAAAGAATAACTAGGAAGAATGCATTTTCAGAAACAATGAAAATATTGTTTTAGCATTTTCGAAATTTCTTAAAATACTGAATCTATTTTCAAAAGTTGTAGAAGAAAATGATCTATATTCTACATCTACAATGTCTATTGGCCATCTTATTTCTAGGTTATTGAATTTGTCTCTCTGATTTTTTTAAGTTTGGGTGCTATTGAATACTATAATTATCTCCTCAGTTTATCAATGTTCATAATGCAGCAAAGAGAAAAATCCTGGTTTGCTAGTTCCATGAGATCAAGGTCGCAATATTTATGGCCAAATCCAGGACTTCCCTGTCTAAATGAACAACAATCAGAGACAGAAAAATCACTGGATCCTTCTATAGGTCCAGTTGATGCCTTTTGTCTTCTGATTCTTGAACCAGATCAGGTATTGATGCGGTGATGCCTTTCCTAGTCTAACATTAATATATGCCTTTTCTCTTTCACATGTTCATTACGCTTTCAACTACTTACAGGTTGATTACTTGAATCTAAAGAGTAACCAAAGGCTAACATTCAGATCAAGTTTAAGTGCTGCATCAAAGAAAAGCTGGATTATGGAGAGGGTCCACCTGTGATTTCTTATCTGTCATATGTAGATTTCATTGCAATCAACAAATTGCATGTTCCAAGAGCATTGGAGAGAGAATTGACTGGAGTTTGCTGGTAATTTTTTTTTTTATAAGAGTCATTGTCTCGGCTTTCATGCCGCATAACTTTCAGAGTAATCTAATGCTGTACTTGTTCAATGTAAACCTATAAGATTGGATATGACAGTCTCTTGTGTATAAGTGTATAACACCTTAATATATGGAATTCTTTCTGGAAATTAGTATCAAGGTTGAAATTTCGAGAGAACTGGAGTCTCAAGTAATATTTTATCACTATTTCCTTTAATATCAATTTGTTTTAGTTTATTTTAGAATTTTGATGAATTAGTGTATAGAAATTAAACTAAATTAAAAGAGATTAACATTCATCTATTGATTTTGCTTCCTTACATCCATGAATTTTTCTTTTAAAAGAAATGAACCAATGCTATAATTTAGAGTTACAAACTCGAAGCTAAAGAATACTCAAACTTGGAAAAAGTTCACACAAATATCTGTTAAAACTATTTGTTTTGATCTGTTGGTAGTCTTTAACATGAGGGCAGGTCTGATGGGGGATGTGGTAAGGACTCCAGATCTCCTTTTCCATTCTTCACTATAAATACCATTCCTAGTCCCCATGATTGGTGTACCTCAATGTGGCAGTGCATGTACCACACACCTGCAAAAAGTTATGTTACTAAATACTAATAATTGGCTCAGCCAAAAAGAAGTCAACAGTTCTTGATTTTTATTTAAAGGCGAATATTAGTGGTTAATTTGTTAGGGGGACGGGAAAATAGATTGAGGTGTATACCTGGATTATCAGCTACAAACCGAACGGCTGCCCATCCACCGACTGGAACTCCAATTGTATTCATGTACGGGGGGTCCGCTAAATTGAATTGTGCAGTTAGTGGATTAAAGTTGCCTGTGCCATACCCTACAACGTAAAAGCTGTAGCCGTGGATGTGAATTGGGTGGTTTTCAATGTTGACTGTCCCTGTGTTCTGCAAAATGATTTGCACCTTGGTTCCATATTCAAGGACCTTAGTTCTAGTCCCATTCAATGACTCCGTGTCATATGGAATGTTATTAGGGGCGCCATTAACGAAGTCGTAGAACTTAGAGGGTGCGTCGGGAAAATCTTCAGTATATGATCCATTTATTTTCTTATAATAAGCTTCTAGGATTGAAATATGGGGATGAACAAAACTTATATTGTTCATTGAAGCTGTCAGCACTCCATTATTCGCGGCTTGACAGTTTTGCTTTGGTGACTTTGAGTGGCATTTTTTAACATTCAATCCAATGGTGATGAATATGTTTTTATCAATTTCTTTGAAAACATTCCCTTCTTTTAGACTCCTTAATCCATCCATTACTGTCTTAACAGCCAACTGATCATCAAGTATAGGTAATTTAGCAGGTAAATACGGGCTGTCAGATTTGGCCCCTACATAGTTGAAGTAGGCAATGGCTGAAACATTTTGATATTTGACAACCCTACCAGACTTGTAAGGTGCCACAGCCATGGAGTATTTTCCTACTGGCTGATCAGCTGAGACTAGGACATTTATTGTTTGGCCTGGTCCAAGCATTACTGTGTCGGTCGTGAATGGCTTCGTGTATTCAGCGTCAGCTTCCACAATTGTTAATTTGTGATTAGCAATGGCGAAGAAGTTCTCGGTGTTTAAACCCGCATTAATTAGTCTTAACAAGTAGGTCCTTCCCGGGACCACATTAAGTTGGTACACATCTGAAAAAATTATGAGAAATGAAACACATAATGAAAATTGAAGATAGAAGATATGAATTACAAGTTATGAGTTGTCAATTGTCTTAGACTGGTTTAGAGTTTAGACGACCAGTGCCTATTTAGTATCATTCATATTGCTATGATGTCAATATATTCTTAGTGAAAAAATATTACCACCATGCACCATATCACCCAGATTATTTTGTATAGATTAATCTGATTGAAAATCTCTTACAAAAGTATCACCGACATTGTTAATTTTGTACTATGAAGCACTGAAACAGACACATACATCAAACACGACACTGACATGTAGACAGTAATAATTTAAGGAAATAGAATGATTTAAGTAATAACAGTGTCAGTGTCATGTCCGTGTCAGACATCAAACACACATTGAATATGAAGGGTCGGAGCTGCATAGGTTGTATGTAGTTAGTTTTATCCCAAAATTACCATTAATGGAGCAGTTGTAGTTGGGGCCTGGATGACTGTTAATGGTATATGCATCTGCTGCTGGTGGAGCTCCTCCACTCACTAGAGTGTCATGCTCAATTTGTTGAACATCCTGCTGCCAATATTCCCCTGCCATATAATTCGACTCAGCTCGAACATCCATGTTATACAGAGAACATACAACATGAAACACAAAAAAACTCAAACCAAGCCACATTGTAAGTCACCTAGTATGATTATTTTTTCTTGATAAGGAATCTTAAATGGGTAGGGTACTTTATTCTTTGGATAAACAATCATAGCTCCATGAACTGTTCCTCTTAGCCAAGAAACATGAGCGTGCCAGAAGAAAGTTCCCGTCTGATTCACCACTGTAAAATTATACGTGAAACTTTGGCCTGCTTGAATTGGACATTGTGTGATATAGGATGGTCCATCATACCAGCATGATAATCTTTGCCTGATACCATGCCTATAGTTTGAAATCCATGTTTGTTAGTTGAAATTATTATTGTTAATTAAATGAACTGCATAATGTATGAGGTTGTGATTGAGATTACCAGTGAATTGTAACATTGAAAGGTGTCTTATTGGTAACCTTGACTATGATTCTGTCATCTTCTTGCGCGTAAATAACAGGTCCTGGAAACATACCATTGACTGTGACAATGTCTTTGGAGTTGCAAAGTTTGGTAACTCTTTTAGTTTGAACCTGCAGAGTTACCATTAAGCACATCAATAAATAGAGAGAAAACAAGGATTTAGAATGCACTGTAATAAAAGTGAAATGGTGTCATAATATGCACTTGAAGAACACATTACAATCCTCTTTTCTTTTTTCTTTTTTCCTTTTTTGTACATAAGTTCTCTCCGGTAGAAGTAATTCTATTTGAGATGTGTCGAACACTAAATGTGAAACCTTTATCTGTCGGAATTTGAACATTGGTTCATCACTTGAAGTCTAGCCCTTATGCCAGATCAAACTCTCATTGGTTCCATTAGTCAAATAAATAAAAATAAACTCTCATTGGTTCCCTCTGCTTCTTTTTAGTTGTTGTTTTAAAGCTATTCACACATATTAAGAAAACCAATAGATTTTGTTACTTTTGATGAAATTATTTGTCTTTTCTTATTCTTATAACACTCTTAACTATTAATTACTATCTCATTCCACCTATTTCACTCTCTACGATAAATAGTTAAAAATATGATTGAAAAAATAGTTAACATCATTAAACTTTAAAAACGACAATTAAATATGAATTATTTTTTCTGTCTCTACAAAAAACACTTAAAAAGAAACATGAAGTACCTTGAAATCATAGAACTTAGTTGATTCTCCACTTTCACTTCCATGTGCCATAAGTTTCACATTGTAGATAGTACATATCACAATCAACCACATCATAAACAAGGTGACTAAGTTGGCCATTTTCATAAGAAATGAGTATAGATTGTGGCACAAGGTAGAATGTAAGAGAAGCCCTTTTAAAAGAGTAAAACTCTCTTTGGTAGATTTTATTTTTTACTAGAAAATAATTAAAGTCAGAAAGAGTTTATGCATGCAAGTTCTATTCTATTTGTCAGCTTTCATGATTTCTCTAGCGTGAATTGGTGATAATTTGTTGTTGGGAAGTGATTATTCAACATGACTACAATGGTAGGGAAGGTTTCAACATACCCTTTTCTTCATACCTATATGTTTTTATCTATTCTCTTCTTTCTTGTCAACATTTTCTGTTACAAATCATACCAATGACTCAAAATAGAGGACACACATGCTTCCAAACATGATCTGTCTCAAACCCCACCACCACAATCAGCCACTTTCTTTTCTGTTATATAATTGTTTTTCCATAAATTTGAGTGTTTTTATTGCTTTTTTTGGTAAGAAGTTGTAATCAAGTTGATTATTTTCTCAAAAAAAAAGTTGATTATTAATATTGAAAACCAAATGGTAGCTAGAACCTCATATGCATCGCATATATTTTTTTTACACCGTCAATTAATCACAAATCATCATTTATATGATTTTTAAGATGGATATTATTAAAGTTAAATAAACAATTTAGTGACTTTAATAATATCTCACTAAATTGCAGTGTACAATTTAGTGAGTTTGTTACAATTTAGTGAGTTTATGCAAACAATTTAGTGACTTTGTCATTTCATTTGTGTAAAATATTTATTAAAAGATGTTAGTTTCTTAAATGAACCTTATTATAATATCTCAATGGATTAATCTTAGCCAAAGATAGCTTAAGTTAAAAAAACATTCCAATTTATAGTGAGTTTAGTGTTAGAATTTCATCTCTTAAAGATGAGTAGTATATCAGAATTCAAACTCCAATGATCTCTACCAACTGAAATAAATTCACAGATATGTTTGTTGACTTTCTCTAATATACTAAGATGGACAACTGTAATACGATTTTATTAGCATTGCTGTAAAATTATTAGTTATTAATGTCACATAGCAATAGCATTTTTAGTGTTGAATAAATAAAGTACTAAAAGAAAAAAGACAACGATTTAGACAACTCAAAATTTTCATTATCACTTTGTATTTTGGGGGAGAGGTGAGTTAACCAAGATGGGTCACTTTGTTTTGCTTTTTTTGGACATGTTCATCTTCTCATTCATAAGCAATGTCGATGAGCCTTCACATACTAATACTAGCTAGACCATCATTATTGAGCTAAATTATAATAGCTAGCACAACAAACAACCTACCTTACACTTTCTTTAAAGATATTTTCACCGAAATTAATTTTATTTAAGGCGTATCAGACATTAAATTTGAATATTCTTTCGGCTAGATTTACAATTGGTAAGATGGAGATATCACGTGTGGTCTATATAGTAGACCGATATTTGAAAATCGATCATTTTAAATTTCGATAATGATTGACATCACCATCTTTAAACAGAAATTCAAATTCTCCGCATTAACTCAATGAATGTTAATTAAACAAAAATAATATTAACAGGTAATAATATTTATTTTTAAGTTTTTTTTAATCATCATTTCAATCGTGATAACAAGTAATACTATGCATTATGCAAGCGACAAAAATCATTGTTAGAGTCTTAAACGATTGTCAAATAACTGTATATCGTACTAGTTTGTATGAGACATTTTTTCTATCATAATTTTTTTTTGGACAAACTCCATCATAATGTCTAATTAATACATTATTCTCGTTGATTTGTTTGTTTATTAATTGGATGTTTCACTTTGTTTCATGATGCCTACAATGCATGTATTTTGCATGGTATCTTTTTAGATTGTACGTAGTTGTTTATATATTCCTCATACAACTTACTGCAAATGCATGTGTCTAGTTAAACTATTGATCATCTCAAATAGATCTATTAACCAACTAATGATCTCAATTAATTATTTCTTTGATTATTAATTTACATTGTTTATAATTATACATACAAATGCATGCACAAATAAACTCATCACTCGAATTTTCCCAAATCAAATCAAATCACTTATAGTTAAAATGTGGACCAGCTAGCACTTAGCTAAATTCAAAGATGACACTCTTTGAGAGACACACTTGAAGGAAAAGCCTTAATATATGCAAACCAACTTAATTGGTCAAGATGTAGCTAGCAACAAGATCATTGTGTCTCATCATCATATATATGCAAACTAACTTCTAAAACACGTTTATATGGTAGCATGCATATGTAGTTCTGTTCATTGCCTGTAGCAAATATACCTTCATGCATATATATTTCCTATTTAATCTAAGTATATATCACCTTTTTGTTTTTTTAACTCAGTTTCGTGTAAAGATTGATTAATTCAAAAGATCAATTTGATCATCCATTAACAAGAATCTAATTGAAGAAAAAATAAAATTTTATATGAACTGATCCAACATAAAAAATTGTTAAATTGACATTTGACGACACCAAAAAAATGTTAACATGAGATCTTAAAAAGAGTAGACTTTAAAATTTCAAGCCTACACCGTCCCAAATCTAATTCATTTGACAATAATGTACTATGTTCATATTATAAATTTTGCTACCATTAATTTCTTGTTTATTTTGATCAAGATTTCATTTATGAATAGTTTGGTTAAACTCTAATTGAATTTGAAGAGCTCAAGCACTTGATTAGGAAACACTAGAGGTTGATGGAGAAACTTTAACTACTTTTTCTCTTGACGCAAAACTTTAACTACTTTGATATTTAATCTTTATCCAATTTGATATTTCACAAGTACTAGTACTAGCTACCATTTTTGTCTTGTGCTTCAAAACACAACTTCTTGGCTACATATATTGAGAAAACAAAACCTTTCCAAATCTTAATATTTGACATCCAATTCCAATCAAAAACAGAGAAAATATATGCTGCTCAATCAACTTCAACAACACTTACTAACTATCAAAATTAATTATACGTATATTATTGTACTCGGAATAGTCGGTCTTTGGCTGGATACCGAATTTTCAAAAAATAAATAATTATACATCATTTTGTGCAATTCAGATTTGAGGAATGTTATTTCACTAAACAAAACATGTTCTTCCATTTGACTCAATTCAGTTGACAAAAGTCAAGAAAAAATTGTAAACCCTCCTTGGCCCTTGCTTTGTTCTAATCACTAGATCAAATTTTATCAATCATTTCACTAGCGATGTTTTAAAAACCGGACATTTCAATCAGTTGAACCGTGAATTGCATTTAGTTACTGTTCAATTATTGGAGCGGTTTTGAACATTGTATTGTCGTAGTTCGAGCTATTTTAAACCGTTGAACCATAACAATATAACCCATAACCCAAAGATTCAATTTTGAAACACAAAATAACAAGTTAACAAATTACAAAGTTCAGTTTATATAATTGCATGATAATTCGAAAAACGACACTATCTATAGTTCAATTATTAGAGTAATTCAAAGTTCGAACACGATTTTGTCCTAACAGAAACAATTTAAAACAATTGAATCATGACTCAGATATCTCACTAGTTCAATGTCTGGTTCGATTTTTAAAACTTTACTCAATCATTTCAATTTTCAAATCCAACATATATATTAACATTAACCCCATATAAAAACACAAATTAACAAGCTAAAAAAACAACAAACTACAAAATTCAATTGATAATACTAATGTCATAACAACTTCATTCACATCAAATTAAAAGGTAACAAGATCCAACAAATTCCACACACACAAACACAATAAAAGACTAAATTTTTATCATGAAAAGGATCAATAACTAAACACCCCAAGAACAAAAAGAGATAAAATTACAAACCCAGATGAGAAAAGATTAAGAAAATTAAGATCAAGGATGAAGATTGGATTTTGATGAAACCATTGTTGTGGGGCCCTCAAAGGGTAGATGAGAAACAGGGTTAGTAATCATAAGAGGACGATCATCATTGTTTTCATCATCAGTGTCAGTGGTGCTAAGGTTGATGCAAGAACAACGTTTCAAAGAAGCAAAAAAAGCATAAGCCACATTAGTGCCTACCCAGGTTGCAACTCTGTCTAGTTTGTCACAAGACATCATCAAACCACATGATGCATTGTTGTTGTTGTTGGACATTCTGTTGCTAGCTGTGGATTGGAATGGAATCTGCAGAAACAAGAAAGAAAGAAAGAAAGATGAACATACAAAGAGTGAAAGTGAAAGAACTTGGAATATTATTATTATCTTTGTTGGAATTTTGCTTGGAACGTGTTTTTCTTAATGTAAAGGGAAAGTCATGCTTATATTTAATATTTTAGATTTCATATTAATTTTAGGATTAGGATTGTGTCAATTTTTGAAAGATTGATTTTTTGAAAATTTATTTTTATTTTGGATTTGGTAGCTCCTTTTTTTCAATTTTCTATCAAAGTAATGATATTTTTTTTAAAAAAAATACTTTAGATATAATGGAATGCCTAAAATTATAGTATATAAAAAAAGGTATGCCTAAAAAACGAGTTCATACATAGTACTGAGGAAAAACAAGAAAAGAAGATCAATCAGATTCAAGCTCTAAACAAACTTTTAGATTTAGCAGATAATGATTCAAATCTAAATAATTTTTTTTTTGAGCTTTCAACCACAACTAAATATTGTAAAACAATCTTTCCGTAGACATTGTTCCTTCTAAATAGACCAATGTATATATACTACCTCCCCGTTCCTTTTTATTTTCGTTTTAGAAAAAATTATTTATTCTTTTGTACTTGTCGTTTGTTTTGGTAATTTAGGTTATATTTTGCCTATTATACCCTCCTTCTTATTTTATTTTATTGACTAAATTTTGTATAATTTTTTTTGTTGAAACAATATAATCTTTTTCTTGTATATAAATTTGTTTGTTAGTATTAAATAAAATTTATTACAATTTTATTGGAAATAAATAATGTTTGTAAAAAAGTAGGAATTTATTGGTGGATTAAAAATATGATATATATTTTTAAAAAAGGCATAATATAGAAAAATAAGGTGCAAAAATACACTATCCTATTTTGGTCATTTTTTTTCTTCTAAAAACGATAAATAAAATCGAACAAAGGTAGTATAAGACTATCATTTGTGTTGTATTTAATATTTATTGAAAATCTATATATACTCTTCGTACTTCATAAAAAAAATCTATATGTATAAGAAAGAAAGAAAGAAGAAAAAAGGACTCATATTATAAGTCACAATTTATTAAGTGAATCAGTAATATTTATATATGAAATAAATAATTGTAGTGAAGTTGAAATTGAAATCGAAATCTAACTTAAGAGGGTTTAGATGAGATGACGCAGGTCTCTTCTTGTACAGTTAATGTTCTAAGTTCGATCTCTGACTTAGACATGCAGTAATACGGTAGATTAGTCTCTACAGTTACGTGTAGAGAATACATATTTATATTTTAGTATATTATTGTACCTGAAAAAATCTATAGTGTATATATATTAAATTAACCACATGTAACATAAAAAAGATTTCGCCGTATATATTAAATTGATTTTTGTGATAACAAAACATTCGTAGTACGCACGTAGAGTATTGTGATTATTTTATGGATTTTTCTTTGAGCAATTGTATTAAAGAGATATGTATCCGATATGAATTTCTAATGAAGTTTTATAGGTGAGTGTGAATTGATTTTTGAGATGACGAAGTCTAACTGAGAATGGTGCCCTTATATGAGAAATGACACTTAACTAGTCATGTTAAGCTAAACCAGACATGCATGGAAGCACTAAGCAAGAGCTTAATAACCTTATGGTTGAACTATCATAACCCTAAAAAGTCTCTTGTATATATAAACTTCTTTGAATATAAGTGACAAACTACAAGTATTGGTGAACAATCATGTAGACATTCTAGCATTATTGAAGAATCAGGAACCAGGGCCAAGAAAATGTGTGAAACTTTGGAATGCATTCCAGACGTTTAACATTTCATTCTATTTTAAATAACCTAAACATATGTCCGATGTAATCGCCCGTTCCGTGGCACATTCTACCTATATCCAAACATAACACAAACCTAATAATGAGCAGATAAGTTCAATTTCTAGATTTAGATATAGTAGTAAATATGGAACCCTCATTGAGCCTGAAAGATACCAAACTGGACTGTCGAAAGATATATCAATTTCTTGGGTTACAAGGTAACACATTTGCAGTAGACGACAGAGGTGGTCGTAAAACACTACTTGTAGTTGTAGCTAGCTATAACTCATTTCATGTGTGTCCAGTAATAAATAGTTCATGCACACAACATACCCCATCGTCGATAATCAAATGGGGCATAAAACCATCAAGCTAAAACCTAGCTAACCTAACAATCACCACCTATATATGAACACTTGGATTGAATCAGAACTGTATTCAAAACAATCTTGTTTCATATTTAACTAGCACGAAAAACCGTTCACATATCCAGCAACCAAAAAGAAAAATAAAATTAAGCTTCATAACATGAATAATCTTCAAGCATCATCGATCAATCTTACTTCTCAGATGAGTTGGGTCCCCTCTTCTTGCCAAATCCCACGACGGCAGTGATTAAAGAAACATAATAAAGAATTTTGCTATTGCAAAACTACATTCTTATATATCAAAATTAATTATGAAAATACTATGTAGATGCTCCAAAGTCCAAACAAACCATATCTTATTTCTCATTGATAAAAGAATAGCAAAGTGCTGTATACACAAGATATTACTATGTCATTATAACTAATCAAAATTTAAAAAAATGCTAACTAGAAGTTAAAAGAAAGGAAACCAACTAACCAATAGTTAGTTAGTATCTCACTAAGTAAAACAATTACAAAAGTAAGTTTTTTCATCAATCTTACTAAGTAGTATCTTATAATAATGAAGACTTAGTCACAAAGTATTTGTGCTTCCCATTGTTTGTCCACTCATAACCTAACTATGATGGCAGTTTAATTTTTTTCATCGCAATGAATACAAGTATACAACTTTAAAATGAAAACTTTCTTGCCAAGCATTCATTCATATACGGGTATTCTCTAGTTTCTCTATTTTTTTATTATAAAAACAAATTTAGTGTATTTTATTCTTGATAAGAGCTTCAATACAAAGTGAACAATAATCAAAGATTTGGTAATTAGCATTAAAACGAACTCTGTGAGCTAAATCATAAATTACTCGATTAACTTGTGTTCTTACATAACCGACTTTATAATGTTCAAAATTTAAAAGTAAACTACCTACGGGCCGACACGTCTCAATAATATTATCAAACTCACTACTATGTTTTTTTTTTTTTACAGTACCAAACTCACTACTATCATGGGCTAAATAATATGCACACAAACTATAGTCTCTAAATTATTACATGGCTGAAATTTTTTCTTTTGAATAATATTTATGCTGCAATTTCTCATTGACACTATTTTGCTCACCTATAATATAAATTCATATGCATACATTAAAAAATCAGTAATTTTGTGTCATTTTAAAATATACTTTATTTACTCATAATATAATATACTTTATTAAAATATTAGAATATTTTATGCTGCCCAAAGAGAGTATGTGTACATTGTGTAGTGTAGGGTCTGTTGCATCTAACAACCAGTCCTGTGTTGCATTCTTACTGAAAAAGAAAAGTAAACTATAAAAATGAAACACACAATAAAAAATTGAACAACATAAATTTTCTGAAACTCAAATTCAATCCAACAAACAAAATCATGGATTTTGTTACTCTGTTTTTGCCTTTTTTTCTTGTGAAGCTTGTTCTTAAATTAAAGTATCCCAATTCCATCATTACAAGTCGTATCTTCCAAGCAACCTTCCACTACTACCATCATCATCCCTAATTCATCTCTCTCTCTCACTCATTTCAATTCCATTTCATTCTTCTACACACTTTCTTCAATGTGATTATATATATACACATTTCATAGCTCAGAAAAATTCTCAATTTTTTATAAACCGATTTAGAATCATGGGTATGAAAAAAGATTCAATTTTGAATCATGGGTATGAATAAATTTTCGATTTTGAATTCTGGGTATTGAAGATTCAACCATGACAGGTTTAACAGTTCAAACCCCACTTCAAATGCAATCATTTGGCATTTTCCTCCGTGAACCACCGCAAAATGATGTCACTGACGGCGATAACCACCGCAACCCGACACCGGCGATGAAGAAAACCATCAAGAAGACATTGATCATGGATGAAACCTCACTAGAAAACCCTGATTTGGGTCCATTTCTTTTGAAGATGGCAAGAGATACCATAGCTTCTGGTGAAAATCCAGAGCAGGCTTTGGATTATGCAATTCGGGCATCCAAATGTTTTGAACGGGTTTCGGGTCCGGGTTTGGATCTTGCCACGTGTTTACATGTTGTTGCTGCAATTTATTGTAGTTTGGGGAATTTGGATGAGGCTATTGAGGAATTGGAACGGTCTATTTTGTTGTTGGATGTTGAAAACGGGTCGGGTCATGCTATGGTGAAATTCTCTGGGTATATGCAACTTGGTGATACCTATTCTATGACTGGCAAATTGGATAGATCCATATTGTGTTATGAGTCCGGTTTGAAGATCCAAATGGATATTTTGGGCAAGTCTGACCCGAGAGTTGCAGAAACTTGCAGGTAAAGTTAACAGTACTACTGACTAAACATGTCATGTCTTGTTTCACAAATATTTTTATGCACAAATCGATTAGAATCCCCTATGTACCACCTATCGGGAGATATTTTATTTTATATTCTGGTAGTATAAATTTTATCGGGAAATATTTTCCGGGAGTGCAAATCTTATCGGAAGCTATCTTCTGGTATTGCAAATTGTAACAGGAGATATTTTCTAGTAGTGCTTTTTTCAGTGTGAATAATGCAGGGGGCGAAGAACAACTATCTAAGATAATATCCATTTTTAGATTGATGATGGATGAATTAAAGATAATTAAGGAGATAAGGATAAGAAATTAAGAATGATGATTGATGATTATGTATTGATTTTTTATGTTTGTTGATGAGTTCTTTGCATTTTTGTTTTGGATATGGTGTGCAACTTAACTGCTTGTTTAGTGAAACTTTTGCAAACAGTATATTATTTCTGCCATGTGATGGACATAAGAGAAGTTCATAAAATTGAATTTGTTAGTTATTTACTTGGATTAGGAGTTAGGACATTGATGTGATAAGGTGCTAATTTTTTTAAACTAATTGGTTACCTTGAATGGCAGATACTTAGCTGAAGCCCATGTTCAAGCCATGCAATTCGACGACGCAGAGCACTTCTGCAAGAAGACACTTGAAATTCATCGGGAGCATTGCTCGCCCGCTTCCCTTACCGAAGCAGCTGACCGACGTCTCATGGCTCTTATATGTGAAGCAAAGGGAGATTACGAACCAGCACTCGAGCACCTTGTCCTAGCCAGCATGTCAATGATTGCTAACGGACAAGATAACGAGGTTGCAGCTATTGATGTTAGTATTGGAGATATTTACACGTCGCTGTGTCGTTTTGACGAAGCTGTTTTCGCCTATCAGAAAGCCCTGACAGTGTTCAAATCTACCAAGGGCGAAAATCACAGTTCCGTGGCTTTAGTGTACATTCGACTTGCGGATCTTTACTACAAGACAGGAAAATTAAGGGAGTCAATATCCTACTGCGAAAACGCTTTAAGAATATACAGTAAATCTGTGCCTGGAATAACCGCCGGAGAGATTGCGAGTGGTTTGACTGAAATATCTGCAATCTATGAAGCTCTAAACGAGCCTGAGGAAGCGCTGAAGCTCTTGCAGAAGGCAGTGAAACTATTGGAAGGTATCCCTGGACAATATAGGACAGTTGCAGGAATAGAAGCTCAAATGGGAGTGATGTTCTACATGGTTGGTCGGCATGTGGATGCTTGGAAATCTTTTGATAATGCTGTCACCAAGCTGAGAGCCGGCGGGGAGAGGAAATCTGCGTTTTTTGGATTTGTGTTGAACCAGATGGGTTTGGCGTGCGTTCAACTGTATAAAATAGAAGAGGCTGCTACACATTTTGAAGAAGCTAGAGAGATATTGGAGAGGGAGTGTGGAACCTATCATTTGGACACTCTTGGTGTGTATAGCAACCTAGCTGCAACTTATGATGCATTAGGAAGGTAAACAATTTTTCTCTTTGTTTACAATGAAATTTGCTTGCACTTGTATTCTGAAGTCATGGATCCGGAGTAAAAATATCACACAAGTCATTGAGTTGAGATCGGACAGTTTAGATCATACATATTTTAAACGATATCAGTTATTAAATTGGACGGTTGAGATTAGTAATTGTGTGACTGCATTTAATCCAAATCCTAAAGTGATGCATCCAAATTTCCTGCAGATGCATTTAACGCAGTCGCACAATCTAGTTCATGACATGAATTTACCATGGTAAAGTGAGTCCAAAATACACGTATGAGCATGAGTTATTCAATGATTACATGAATTTGAAGAATCTAAATCTGTAACATCATACACTAGGATTTTGTTTTCATTTTATCATTACGTGTCCGAAGCTCACTTTGGCATTGTTTGGTTTCTCCACTTTTTGTTGCATTGCAAATACCAGGACAATATGATTGCTTTTTGATGGATGAAAATAATTCTCTTTAATGTTATTTTGTTACAGAGTTGAAGATGCCATTCAAATATTGGAATACATACTCAAAATGAGAGAAGAAAAACTTGGAACTGCAAATCCAGATGTCGATGATGAAAAGAAAAGACTGTTTGAGCTTTTGAAAGAAGCTGGAAGAATTCGGAGCAAAAAGGGAAAATCTCTTGAAAACCTTATAGATTCAAACTCCTTAAAGATGAAGAAAGAAGGCAGAAAGAGATGGAGTGCATTTGGTTTTAGAACATAAGAGAGGTCTTGTTCTTACAACAAAAACTGCTCTCTATTGTTTTGCACTTCTGAGAGTTTGTTAAGGTTTTAGACTGAAGAAACTACCTTTGTTCCTAAATATTTATCATAATGCCAATTTCCCATAATTTTTTGCCACATGACTTAGTTTTTTGATGCAAAAATGAGAGAAAGAGAGAGGAAATTAATCATCTAGTCACCAACAAAATGTTACCCTCATAACAATTTTCAAGCACAGTTCCTTTGTTGGTGAAATTTATGTTGGAGACTAAAATATTCAAAAAAAAAGTTAGAATAAATTGAATTATAACTTCTTTTTTCTTTTAATGAACTAAAGAGTACAAATTACTCCATCATCTGCAATTCAAATAACTTTAATGTAATGACATAAAAAAATAGCACCATCAACATTTTTCAATTGCAAACATTCGGTGTATCTTTGATATCATAATGGATGTATCAGAATCACATTGATCCACAATTATTTTTTAAAAGCTAAAGAGTGTAGCTTCTGCAAAATCATGGCGAGTCACCCTGATTCTAGCATATCCACTGTGATACTAAAAAGCTTAACAAAGAAAACATGGAGCATCTAGAAAGATTACAACGAAGGTCAAAACCCATCTGTTTTGTTCCTCTGATCATCAGACCAAACTTTCAACAAAAGTTTCCTTTTCTCATCCGCCATGAAATCACTCATATGTAATCTACACACATCTTCCTCATACTTAGCCTTGACAAACTCAATCAGCTCCTGATCCAAACCCCTCGGCATCTCCTCACGCTCTAAACCATCAACATACAATTTATGACATCTCCGCAATAACTCTTGTTCATCCAATGGAACATACTGAGAAGCAGGGAGATAGCGCCTCTCGACCTCGACTGTCACCTTCTCCAGCTGTTTCTCCAGCAACATAATCTGATGACGGTGGTCAGCAATATCTGCTTCAATCTCTGATATCCGCCCATTCCTCATAGCATCAAACTCCAGTAGTTGACGCAGCAGCATTGATGAATTTACGATGTTATGGATCAAAACGTCCGTGGAAAGTGAGGCTTTCTTCTGAAAATCATCGAGGATTTCAGACCCTTGTTTGGAATTGAGAAAGCTACAAAACTTCATCATGGCCGTGGGAGTGCATGACAAGTTTTCAGTCCAGAAACCACGCTGAATCGCCAAGGACATTACGTTGTCACGGACAACATTGGGACTGATAAGAGTTATTTTCTTCACATTGGCGATGAAACTCTTAGCGGTAATGAAGTGTCGTGCGAGCTCGATTGTTGTCCAGGTTTGAACTGGAATGCCTGTGTCCTCCAAGGGTTTGAGGACCAACCTTAGTTCTTCAGAAAGGTCCTCGGTGCCTGCCATTTGTAAACACAAGAACAAGCTGTAGAGAAATTATGGGAGATGTTGTTCTTGTGTGAAAAAAGAAAGCATAAAGGAATAATATAAGGCAATCTAGAGAGAGAGGTTAGATTAAGGGACAAACGGTTCAATTTTTCAGATATTGCTCATTGAGTTACACACCTTCTAAGTTGGGAAGTGTCACATATTAATAACTTAAATTACTCGTATGTATCTAACTTCACACTTACCAAAAATAATTAATTAAAAAAATGGTACAGTAGTGATTATTTAATAGGAAGGACCGCGGTTCGATTCTCCACAACTGCATTTGAGAAGGGACTGAAATGTAATAGCTCGTCCCGAACTCTGGACTACTATAGCCTCTTTTTCTTAAGAACCAATGAGTGAAAGCTAAAAAAATAATTAGTTAAAGACAAAACTCAAAACACAATAACATTATGAAAGAAATGGTTCATATTTTTTGAGTTGAAATGTAACCTTCAAATTCCACTTTTTAGATATATTAAAAAGTAAATTTTACTTATAATTAAGATCAGAAGGAGTAAAATTGTGAATACAACGTCGAAGTCGAATGCAAAATTGTTGAAAGAAAATTTTGATATCCATTGCAACACTACTCAACTTAAAAGAGTACTAATTTCCACATTGAAATTTGCTTAGTTAACCTATACTACCATGTACTTCTAAGTTCTAACATCTAACTTATACTACACTTCATATTCTCATATATACATTCATATTCTCATACATATATTTAGGACTTATTCGAAACTTTTAAAACATTTGGGACCAAATTGAAACCTAAAATAAACGTTTGGTACCAAATGTATAATTAAGCCAAAAATCATAACGTTGTGTTGTCAAATAAAATTTGTTTTATACTTTAAAAAAAATGTCTTATCATAAAATTTGTTTTAGACCTCGTTTAGTGTTGGGCCAGCTCTAAAAAAAAGTGAAACAAATCTTTAATCTTACAACTTTCATGGCATATGGCATATAAGTAGACATGATAAATATTAAGTGCTTATGTGTTATCAAAATTGTACCGATTTTAATAAAACTCATCGTAGTCTCATGAATCTATTCAATTGTTAAATTATTTCATATACTACTTCCATTCCTAAATATAAAGCTCTATTTGATCAAATTGTACTATTATCTATTATATTTTGACTGTATTTTTTTTTAATAATATATAGATGTAAATATACATATAAGATCTTGTTTAATTTGTTTTGATGAATATTTTTAAAATATCAAATTTTTATAATTTTTACTGTTAAATAATTAAAGATATTAATAATCAAAATTGTACATTGACGTACGTGCAGTCGTCAAACATAATTTTATATTTGTGGACGAAGATAGTATTTAGCTATTTATTATCAATAAGTCTTTATATTTTAACTACTTACCAATGATTTAGCCTCAAAATTTATCCTTAAATATCAATTTGTTATGATTAATATTTCACAAAATTATAATTTTTTTAAAATAAACTTAAACATTATTTTCGTTTTTGTATGTACGCGACTTGCAAATTTTTTTACAAATTTTTGTTTTAGAGAATAAAACTAAAATATTTTAACATAAATAGATGAATTCCAAAGAAAAATCGATACACGACTAAAATCAAAAATCGTCCCTAGGAAAATGATGCCTTCAAAATATTGGTAAGATAATCTATTTGATCATGGTATAAAGTGAAACCGATTTGGTTTAAGCCTATTATAACAGTGGAAAAAACCAAAGCTTTCTTGTTTCACTCGAGTGAGTGAGTGAGTGAATTCACGCTATGCATCTTCTTCTTCCTCCAAACAACTGAGTAACAGAAACAACAATGAAAACAGACACAATCATAGAAACATCAAACAACAACATCATAGATCATCTTCCTCTTCGTCTCCTCAGATCCGACATAGTAACACCTGCTCCTACTTTCTCCAATTCCACAATCGATTTTCTTCCTCACTTTGCAGGTTACTCATGGATCGCTTATGGAGCTTCTTCAATTCTCACCATTACCCATTTCCCTTCTCCTCTTTCTTCTCCTCAAACTCGCATCGGTCCTATTTTTCGTCAATTCTTTGAACTCTCTTCGAATCATTCTTCACCTGTTTCATCTGTCTCTTGGTCTCCCCAAATTCCTTCTTCTGGTTATCTTGCTGCTTCTGCTGAAAATTGCATCTGGGTTTTTCATCATCATTCTCTTGCGTCCAAAGGTAACTTCAAGTTTCAATTTTTCTCCTTTTTATTATTGGGTTTTTGTCTCATTGCTGAAATAGTTAATATCATGGATAAAGATGATAATTTTAATAGTTTTAAACTTTTTTTTTGGGTATTTAGGGGGTAATTACTTATGGGTTTAGTTCAATTATTCAAATATTTCAATGCAATGAAGCACAGACATATACACGGGTACCGGACACTGACACTCGATACAAGTAACAATTTAAGAATATGGTAATGATTGAATAAATGTGTTGGTGATGAACACGGACACACATTCGATCTGAAGTGTCCGGGCTACATCAATGAATCAATTGTTCAATGCAATGAAGCACGGACATAGACACGGGTAGTGGACACTGACACTTGATACAAGTTACTACAATTTAAGAATATATGTGTTGGTGACACTTGTTGGACACAGATACATTTTCGATCTGAATTGTCAGTGCTACATAAATGAATTAAGGTGATATTAGTTTTTTGTGGTTTTTTGGGTGATTTGATAGGGACTGCTAGAACATTACTCGGAGGATGGTGTTGGGGTTTATGCCATTTATGCTTTGGTTAGAGAAAAATCACTTTTATTATTAATTAAGATAGTTCTACAAGTTTGTGTGAGACAATTTTCAAGAGTTTTGTGTAGCATGTACATTTAGCTTCTCAAGAGTTTTCATTGTTAAACTTATACTAAGAGTTGACGAACTAAATGTACACAAGATAATGTGTTATACTAAGAGTTGACGAACTAAATGTACACAAGATAATGTGTTATACTAAGAGTTGACGAACTAAATGTACACAAGATAATGTGTTATACTAAGAGTTGACGAACTAAATGTACACAAGAGAATGTGGTAATGTCTATATTGGAGGGATTTAGATATGAAAAGAGAGTGGCATGCTTTTGATTACATGTATTGTTTAAAACTATCAAAAGATGATAGATTTAATAGTTTTTGCCTTTTTTGGGTATTTAGGGGTAGTTACTTATGAGTTTAGTTCAATTGTTCAATAATGAAACATGGACATAGACACGGGTACCGGACAGTTAGACTTGATACAAGTAACAGTTTAAGAATATGGTAATGATTGAATAAATGTGTTGGTGATGAACGCGGGCACACATTCGATCTGAAGTGTCCGTGATACATAAATGTTGCACCATTAGTTTGTTGTGGTTTTTGGGTGATATGATAAGGACTGATAGAACATTACTTGGAGGATGATGTTGGGGTTTAGGTAATTTATGCTTGGTTAGAGAAAAATCACTTTTGATATTAATTAAGATTAAGATAGTTCTACAAGATTGTGTGAGACAGTTGTGATTATTTGATGTGAAATCAGCTGTAAGTCTTCCCTTGATCCTTTTTATGTAGGTACTAGGTAACCAAGAGCTGTGAGTAGTGTGTACATTTAGCTTCTTAATAGTTTTCATTGGTAAACTTATACTAAGGGTCGACAAAGTATGGTTCTTGAGTCACAACTTTGAGTATTTGTGAACTCACAAATTTCGAACTATTGAGTTTCTGTCGAACTTTGAAAATTAAGGGAAGTTGGGTTGGAGAAAATTTAAAAAAGGTTTGGCTTTTGAGAATTTTTTCAACAGCATTTTTTGGAAAGTGAACATTTCAGTTAATATTAAAAGGTTTCCTTAAGGGATTTAGATATGAAAAGAGAGTGGAAAGCTTTAGATTACATGTATTGTTTTTTCTTGTTCTTTTTTTTGTACTTATTATTATTTTTCCATGGGGGACATCTTAATCTTATCCCTTGCTCTTACATTTCTTTCTTTCTTGTTGCTAAAATGTTTATTATTCTCATAAAAGGATAGAAAAGTATACAATAGAAAAATGAGACACTTATTTGATTATCTTTATATATTAAAACCACAATTGTGACTCATATTCAGGTTCTTTTTGTTGGAGCCAGAATGCAGTGCTTGTACAACGTACAAAAGTGGAGGCCATCAGATGGACAGGATCAGGGGATGGAATTATTTCTGGTGGAATGGAGGTAGTTTTCTGGAAAAAGAGTAACAAATGTTGGGAAATTGCATGGAAGTTTAAAGCTGATCAACCGCAAACACTCGTAAGTGCAACCTGGTCTATTGACGGCCCTTCAGCCACTGCAGCATGTCCTAGTAAAGAACAGATTGAAGGGTCCTTAATCAGCCAGGGAAGCAAATGTGTGTTAGTATGTCAAAGCAATGAACTATCTGAATATTTAAAAGTCAAACTACAGCATCCTTTACCTATTGTGACGATTCAATGGAGACCATCAAGTGGAAAACTATCAAACCGATATGGTAGGTATTCAAAAAGGAATGTGTTACTGACATGTTGCTTAGATGGAACTGCAAGGTTATGGTGTGAGATTGATAATGGAAAGGCCAAGAGGGCCGGGAAGAACATGGGATGCTCTTTTTGTGTTGTTGCGGTTATTGAGATTAGTCAGTGTTTAAATGGAACTCTTGGTTCAGATGTATTTGTGACATGGGGGACAGAAATCGAGGGGTTAGATAGAAGAGTTGAAGATGACAAACTGAATTTTTCGAAAGAAGGATTTGAGCATGACGTTAGAAAATGTGACTGGTTAGTTGGATTTGGTCCTGGATTGCTGCTTAGCTTTTGGGCTGTCCACTGTCTTGACGATGTTTCCCCACTAAGATTCCCCCGAGTTACATTATGGAGGAAAAATGAAATCCAAAGCCACGACATAGGAAACATTTATAAGTTTGATTCATCTGATTTTAAAAATGCGTTGCTTCTGCATAAAGTCATTATATCAAGAAACTCCTTGTCTGGTCCACCGAGCATATGCTCTCCACTTCAGCTTTTACCTTGTAATTCCTTAGTTTGGTCATTTTTTAATTTTCAAGAATTACACGATGCAGTTGAGAGCTCCCTTGATAATGGTAAAACAGATAAAATCTCCTCTGATTTGACCGGTGGGTCGTTAAACTTAGATGGACATAGTGAGAAAATATTAAAGGTTTCAATTCATCCTTCTACTTGTGAAGCTCAAGTTGCTGCTTCTCTTGATTCTAATGGACTGCTTCTTTTTTGGTCACTTTCTAATATTTCAAACTCCATTTTGGGATGTCCAACATTGGTCCCTACTTGGGAACTCTGCGGAAAGCTTGCAACTCAACACTCATGCTCCATGTATACAAGCTTGACATGGGCACCTTCAATATTTAATGAGCAACTGGTTTTTTTTATGGGACATACCAGGGGGGTTGATTGCTTCATAGTCAATATTGGTCGAACTGAAGAAGAAAACATAGAATGTCACTATTTATGCACTATTCCCTTCATTGGTCATGGTCCTTATGAGGATGGCCCACATGATATATTTGCAATTCCTTTGAACTCTACTTGTAATAAAACATTTCGTAACAATAAACTAATGCTATTGGCAATTTGGATGGGGAGATTTCAAGCCCTATCCTGGGAAGTTAACTTGCACTCTTTTGACATGTCAACAAGCTGTTGTGAATGCAACTTTGATGCTAAAAGCCTTGATGAAAACAGCGTTTGGGCATTTGAAAGTACATTTGCTAGTAAAAGATATTGCATTACTGTAATTCCATGTTCGTCCAAGTTTCCGAATTCCAATGATCCGGTTACAAGTTTTGCAGTGGTGGATCCAAGCATCCTGAGTCACAACCAAGAGCTTGGCTTTGCAAATGATCTTTGTAGTAGCTTTCCTACATATATCATGTCCACAGGCTGCTCTGATGGTAGCTTGAAACTTTGGAAAACTAATCGGGGCAATCCGTTGACCCTGCACTTGCCATGGGAGCTTGTGGGTATGTTTATTGCACATAATGGTCCTGTCAAGGGTATATGTTTCACTGATTGTGGTCAGAAGGTTGCTACGTTCTGCAATGAAAATGATTCAAGTGCTGTCAATACCATCCATATATGGGACGCTGTAAATCTGATCACTGCAGGGACTTTTATTTTAGAAGATACATTAATGCTCGAAAGTGATGTTATTACTCTCAAGTGGCTAAATTTAGGAACTGGTGAGTTATTGCTTGGAGTTTGTTTGCAAAATGAATTGCAAGTATATGCTCGGAAACGTTATGACGGTCTGACATGGTCAAACTCAGTAAATTTTCCAAAATTGAATGTATGGTCTCACATTGCATTTGCTCGCACTTCCCTTCCAATAAATGATTTCTTATGGGGACCCAGAGCTGCTGCAGTGGTAGTTCATGGAAACTACTTCAGTATATTTAGTCATTGGTCGTTCCATGTAGATAAAACACAAAAGAGTAATTTTCATTCTCATAACTCAGATCCAAGAGCCTATAATTGCAAGGGTGAAAAATATGAAGACTTAAGTTCTGCAATTTTTACTGATTGTGACATTGGTGTTTCCGGAGAGCTTTCAGTTGGAGATAGTCATGCAGACTGTGATTCCAAGCAGTCCATCACAAATAATGTGAAGGACAATAACCTATACAGTAGCTTGTTTCTTGCCAAGGAACAATTAAAATATGAACTTCTTAGCAAGGTTGGTTTGTGGAGTATCTTAGAAGTAGCTGAGTTGATTAGTGGATCTTTGCCTACTTATCACCCTAATGTACTTCTTACCAATATAAGTTCAGGTAATGTTTGCGTAAATTGTTTTCTTTTTTGGATGACTCATTCCTTGGCTAATTTGCTAAGCATGTGACTCCTTATATCATCTTTTTCATGCTGCATTATTTTTTTTAATGTTTTTCAGGCAACTGGAAACGGGCTTATGTAGCTGTTAAGCATCTTGTTGAATGCCTCATTTCTAACTGTGATCCTAAAACGGCACAGATCAGCAAAAGGAATGGTCTTCCAAGTATTGTATTGTCAGATTATCTAGAAGGCCGTATGTCGGAAAGTTTCCAAGATAAGGGATTCAATTGGAGTGGGGATGTTTCTTCAATTGCATCATTTTCACAGGCTCAAAGTAGCTCGATCCAGTTTCCGTATCATTCGGATACCATTGCTGAAAATAAAAGCAGTTCCACCTCAACTAGATCTAAGCTTACTGGCTTTATTCAATCTCTAGAGAAATTTCCTGATTTACCATGTTTGACCAACTTAGAAAGGACAGAGATTCTCTCAATCATTGATCTGCTCAGTGAAGTTAGTGATCTAGGCTCATCTTCTGCATATCAAAGTCTTGATGAACCTGGCCGAAGGTATTATTGAACCTATTCAGTTTTGTTTTTTTTTGGTTTCTTGTTAAATCTTCCTGTTTGGTGTTTTTTTTTTCCTGTTACCTTATGACTTTTGTAGCATCGAGAATTCATATGAATTCAGATATTTATATATCTAGAAATACATGCAGCAGTGATATTGTGCGACCTGATGAATATTTTGTTGCTTTTTTTGTACATGATAGTGATGTGGTCTCTAAAATTTTCATTATAGGTTTTGGGTTGCACTAAGGTTTCAGCAACTTCTTTTTCAAAGAAAGTTTGGTAGAGCTGGATCTGTCGATGAGATGTTCATTGACTCAAGATTGTTCGTATGGGCTTACCACTCCGATTGTGTAGAAAATTTATTTGGTTCTGTCATACCCAATGAACCATCGTGGCAAGAAATGCGGGCTTTGGGTATGGGCTTTTGGTATGCTAACATACCTCAATTGCGTGCAAGGGTAATGCTTGATCCTGTTCTCTTTTGCATTCTTCTCTGTGTTGTATACGAGAAAACAAGCAAAAACAAAATCTTGAAATTATAGCCTTCGTAGTTAACACTTATTATTGATGTTGCGAGAAAACAAGGATTTCTAAATAGCTTAAAAAAATTGGCATGTGAAAGAAAAAATTATTTGACAAATTTCTGATATAGCCTTTGTTTATGTGATTATCATTTGTGGATTATTGGCGTCATACATCAAATATTTTTTCGTTTAGTACTCTTTTTCCAATTCTTGATAGCTTAAATACTTTAATTATTCCTTTTAACTCTAGATGGAGAAATTAGCAAGAGCACAATATTTGAAGAACAAAAATCCCAAGGATTGTGCATTGCTGTATATTGCATTGAACAGAGTTCAAGTTTTAGCCGGCCTTTTTAAAATCAGTAGGGATGAGAAGGACAAGCCTTTAGTGGGTTTTCTCGCGCGCAATTTTCAGGTAAAATGTCTTACAGCACATCTGCAAATACTGTAGTTTTTTCGGATGATTCCTTCATTAAACTTGCAAAGGATGAAGGGACGACTAATTAGACCAATGTTTTCAAACCAGACCGAACTGGTCGGTTCAACCAGTTGAACTAAGAATCGGCTAGTTTTCCAATTATTTTGATCTCGGTTGCACTGCAGTTTGGTTGAACTGGGCTGCATTGGTTGAACTGTCGATGATTTGTTTTTTGTTTTTAATATGGAGGGCGCAAATTTGAAATTTCCTTGTTGTACATGCATTTGTTTTATCACATTTATGGTGTTAAATCCTTAAAGTAATTATAAATAGTTGATTACAGGATGAAAAAAACAAAGCTGCTGCTTTAAAAAATGCTTATGTCTTATTGGGAAAGCATCAGCTGGAGTTGGCAGTTGCTTTCTTTTTGCTTGGAGGTGATCATTCTTCTGCTATAAATGTTTGTGCTAAGAACCTTGGGGACGAACAGCTTGCACTAGTCATTTGTCGTCTTGTTGAGGGCCATGGCGGACCATTAGAGCATCACCTAATTACTAAGTATATATTTCCGTCTGCAACCGATAGAGGAGACTACTGGCTGGCTAGCCTTCTGGAGGTCCCCAAAATACTTTCATTCAATTTAATCCAATGAAAACACTTTCTTATATTCTGCTTACAATGGCTTTTTTCGTACTTGATCCTAACTGTAACTAGCTCTCTTTGATTTGCAGTGGGAAATGGGTAATTGCTATCAATCTTTTCATAGAATGCTAGAGTTTTCAGTAAACACTGTGGTTCCAGAGTCCACCATCATGTCCAATTCTGGTTCTTTTCTGGACCCTACTGTTGGTTTTTATTGTCAAATGCTTGCAACAAAGAATAGCACGCGGAATGCTGTAGGAGAGCGAAACTCTGCCATCCTTTCTAGGTGGGCAGCCTTGATGACTGTTACTGCCCTGAAAAGATGCGGTATACCTGTAAGTTTATTTTACATGTTACACGATGCTTTGATTTTTGAGATTGTACTTTTTAAAATGAGTAAACTTAATATACAATCATATCTAGCCATATCAAGTTGTTCTGTTTAAACTTCCAACTATTTGTTGAATGTGTCTTGAGATGTGTTTACCTTTGGCTGGTTGACATGAAACTTGTACTTTCCCACTTTGTTCTTCATATGCGAGAAATATGTCCTGTACCTTCAATAACTTTATATTTAGATGTGGTTACATTTTTTTTATGAAAGTGGAAAAGTTAGTGTGTGATAAACCTTGTATATAGAATTGTTCTTTTTAGAAGAGATTATTGTCTTCCTTTTTGAGTATGTGGTATATTTCTTGTGCCTTTTTTCTTGTAAGCGTGTCCCCTTGTTGCTCCTAAGAAGATTCTGTCATGCAGATGATTTTTTTATTTATTTTTTATTTGTGGTAGCTCAAGATAAATATTCACAGCTGCTTTTTCTGTGTCTGAAGTTTTATGTGCGTACCTATGTTTATGGTTCGTAATCATTTGTAATGTTTTCTTGTTTTAAGCTTGAGGCATTGGAGTATTTCTCATCTTCACTGAGCATGCTTGGGACTGCAGATCAAGAGAATGAATTGGGCGATGTTCTGTCCAGTACATTAAACCCTTTGCCAAGAAAATCCTCTAACTGGTCATCTGCTGATGCATCTGTGCATCTGGAGTTTCATGTTAAATTGAATTTGGCACTTTGCTACATATCAAAAGTGATAAGAGAGCATCCAAGTTGGCCTGGCACTTTTACAGAATCTGATGTTGAAGCCTCTTATTCTGAAGAGTACATGATTCAATACGAGAAATCAAATAATAGTTTTAAACAAAAGTTATACGCGGTGTTTGATCTTTTCGAACAAAGGTTTTTACTGACTCCATGCTATCTAATCAGCAGGGTATGCTTTCCTATTTCAGTTTTCTTAAAAAAGTTCTCCTTTTGTGTGTGTGACCGATGGACTTTGATTTTTATAGAAGTTATAGTGATCACTTTCTTTCCAATTCCTCTTTCATCTGCAGATCTTACTCTTGCTTTACCATCATGGACTATGGTACATTGGGTATGATGTGACCGATGGAAGCACTCAAAGAGAACTGTTTCAAAAGAAGAGTGATAGATTTGATGTTTCTAATTTATCTCATCCTCAGTTGTTCAAATCCCTCTTTAAAACTGCAGAAGAAATCTCCTTTTTGTATTCAAGATTTTTTTCTGCCTGCGGTATGGACTATTCTCAACAAAGTTCAACTCTTGAGAAAGGTGAATTGACTGACATTAGATCTAAATTGTTGGATGCTTCACCGTGTCACTTTGAAGGTCTTCTGATTTCAATGTGGTATTTAAGATCTGTTTTGAGGAGTCAACAGAGGTCTATTAGCAAAGATCTTGTCAAAAAGCATCTGGAAATCGTTGATTTATTTCAATATTATTTATATTTTTCATTAGCTTGGCTTCATAGAAACTCAGAAGCCCTTTTATTTATGGTGCAACCTTTCTTGATTGCACATGATGGTCGCAATCCTTATGAGGCTGATATGGTGAATCTGAAGAAGCTTATCCCTAAAGTTGCGCAGTTATTGGTTCAAAATTCTTTCATAACTAATATAGAAAACTTTCAAGTATCCAAATGTGCAGTGGATAAACCAGGCGCAGATATAAAGTGTCCAGTTCCTGATGATGAAAGATGGAAGATTTTAGGGACCTGTTTGTGGCAGCATATGTCTAGATTCATGATGTCTAACTTGAATTTGGTACTTGCTAAACTTGAAGATGAAAATTTATCTAGCTCTTTCCACAGATATAGGGAATCTAATACTCCTCCAAATATGAATCGTTCTCCTAGAAATATGGATTTTGATAGCATCGACTTGCCAGAGCAGATTCTATTAGTCACATTTAGCTTATGTGAATTACTGATGACAACAGTTGCTCACATTTCTTCTTATCATGTTAAACAACTTGCACAATTTTGGTGGCAGAAATTGGAGAATGATTCGAATGCTACGACTCTTGAATGGTTAAAACAAACAAGTCAATCAGAATCCAATCAGCACGAAAACCTGGATTTTTCAGAATTGGTGAACAAGAAAGATAACTCTTTAGTTCATCAGTTGTTATGGGATCACTGTGCTAATCCCAAATTGATACGTGACTGCTTTGCACAGGAAAAACTCAATTGGTCAAAGGATTTGGACCAAAAGCCTACTAAAGGATGGAATGACCTGTATACAATTATGACAGGTTTGCATAAAACTGATGAGTCACATGATGATGAATGCAAAGTTAGCAAAATACTTGCTAATCATGAAGTGGGATCTCCAGTTAAAGGGACGTTTCTTAGTGGCCAAGCTTCTGCAAGACCCAAACAGAAAGATATTACTTGTGCAAATATTGATGACTTTCAGAGTCCCAGAGAAATTTACAAGAGAAATGGAGAACTCTTGGAGGTGGTTATTATCCCTTCTATCTAATCATTTTCATAAGGCAGCATATATGTAAATATAAGAATAACATTGATGCTGTGTTTGAGCAGGCACTGTGTATAAACTCTACCAATCAACAAGAAGCTGCAGTTGCTAGCAACCGGAAGGTTTGTCCTCTTAATTTCCCGTCACTCTGAACCTTTGGATGGTTTTATTTATATGTATCATTATTGCCATTATAATATGAAATTATTATTTTATAACTATAAACATATAATTATTTTACGACTCTACTTAGTTTTCTTCTTAGACCCTTTGTGTTAAATTTCATTTCAATCAAGCGGACATTATAGAAATCTTATCATCCATCATTTGAATATACAGTGAAATGTTTAAATGTCTATGTTTCCTCTTATCTAATTCAGGGTATAGTATTCTTTCACTTGGAAGATGAGATTCCTTTTAGTGGCGCAGCAGACCTTTTGTGGACCAAGGCCGATTGGCCACAAAACGGATGGGCAGGTTCAGAATCCACCCCTGCTCCTACTTGTGTTTCTGCTGGTGTTGGCCTTGGAAGAAAGAAAGGGGCGCACCTCGGTCTTGGTGGGGCAACTGTTGGTATGGATTCTTCAGCTTGGCCTAGCAGAGACTTCACAGGCGGTGGAGCATTAGGTATGCCAGGTTATGCTGGTATTGGTGCCTCTGGATTGGGTTGGGAAACTCAACAAGACTTTGAAGATTTTATTGACCCACCTGCCACTTTGGAGAATACAAGTACCAGGGCTTTTTCTAGTCATCCAATGAGGCCTTACTTCTTGGTTGGTTCAAGCAATACACACATTTACTTGTGGGAGGTAATAAAATTTTAAATTAAATTTCTATACATTCATGATGATAAATGTGATTGTAGATGTAGAAACAATTGTAAAGATCCTTCTTTGTCATCAAATGGTTTCTTCTTTTGTGTTTTGAAGGACGAATTTGTCTTTATTGTTACATTTACATGTTTACAGTTCAATAAGGACAAAGCTACTGCTACATATGGAGTGCTGCCTGCTGCCAATGTCCCTCCACCTTATGCTCTGGCGTCAATTTCAGCTTTACAATTCGACCATTTTGGACATCGTTTTGCCAGTGCTGCATTAGATGGAACCGTATGTACATGGCAGCTGGAGGTAGGAGGAAGGAGCAATGTTCGTCCAACAGAATCATCCCTCTGCTTTAATGGCCAAGCTTCGTAAGTACTTTGTTTTTCAGAACTGAGTTGTGATTTTAGTCACTCTTCACTTTAAGTCGTGTTTGGTTGTTAACTTTTGATTCGAAATACAAGCATCATGAAAATTACAATTAGCTTTTAAAACATTATTTTTCACTCTCTGGTCTGCACTGTATGAAAATTACAAATAAATTTTTAAATGTTATTTTCCTAGTTGATTATATTTACCATTTGAGTAATTTCTAGGGTGGAGTTCAACAAGTGTATTTTTTTTTTGTATGTTGATATGTTTAATTATTGCTTTTTCTTTACGATAGACGTTATTTGTTTCGATTTACCCGTGTAATTGACTAATTGAAAATCTATTTTATGTTTGATTTCAGGGATGTCACATATGTTTCCTCTAGTGGATCAATAATAGCTGTGGCTGGATATAGCTCTAGTGGTGTTAATGTGGTTATATGGGATACTTTAGCTCCACCTTCAACTTCTCGAGCTTCCATTTTATGTCATGAAGGTTTATTTCTAAACTATACAGATTAATGAATGTTATTATGTCATCCCAAAGGCTTGAGCCGTAAGATGGTACATGAATGGTTTTTTATTTTTGTAGCATCTCTGATTCCTTTACACAAGAGCTGTTCGAGCTTGAAGTATAGAGCTATAGATATTGTACATGTCCATCTATTATTTGTCTAAAAGAAGGGTGACAAAATTTGAACTCTAGACTAATTACTCATAAACGGGCCATTTTTAATGTCTGTTTGGGAGTTTAGGAAGGAAGGGGAGCCTTAAAGTTTGAGTAATTAGGTGAAGATACATTAGTGGTTTTACATTTTTATTACATTTCTAACATTTTATGAACTGATCATCTCAAAAGTATAAATTGTTGGTTGAGCGAACATGAATGGTTTTATACAAATAAAAACCCCTTAAGGCAAGATCCCTTTGTACTTAAACTTTGAAGCCTGGACAATGCACAGGCTCGCTCTGCCTTATGCTGAAACATAACCTTTATTTAGAAGAACAGGGGAGCTAGTATCAAACTCTAGTAATTTGGTGATGAAAGCTCTGATACCATGTCGTGAACCAATGATATGAAAATCTTAGGCAACTAGAAGAGGCACATTGATGATTTTAAATCAACCAATTTGTAATATAACCAAGTATTGAGTTTCCATGGATCTATATAAATTGATTAAAATTGGAGTGGAGTTATAAGTATTACATTATTATTGAATTTTCACCTCTAATTATGTACTGACCTTTGCACGTCTTGTGAAGGAGGTGCGCGCTCCCTTTCAGTATTTGACAATCAAGTAGGAAGCGGTTCTGTTTCCCCTGTTATTGTAACTGGTGGTAAAGACGGTGATATTGGACTTCACGACTTCCGCTATATAGTGACTGGGAAGGCTAAAAGGCATAGGCGTTCTGATAGCATAGGTCAAAGCTCTCTTACATCTTTGAATTATGACAAAGATCATAATGTAGATGGGATGCTTTGGTATATTCCAAAGGCACACTCAGGTAAAGAGAGTTAATCTCCATTGATGGTTATGGTTTATTGCTTATCTAATAATATGCTTAAATTTATGATCTTAGGGAGTGTCACAAAAATAGCTACTATCCCGAATACCAGCTTGTTTTTGACTGGAAGCGCAGATGGAGATGTCAAGCTCTGGGATGTTGAGAGCTCAAAGTTAATACATCACTGGTCTAAGATACATGAAAAACACACTTTTCTCCAGTCAGGCTCTCGTGGATTTGGTGGCGTTGTTAGGGTAAATGTTTCTGACACTTGCATGTCAAAATGTTTTTGCTTTTAAATGAGTTAACACAAAAGTAACTTACTTTAAAAGAATTTGAAAAGAATCTTACAATAACTGTGTTCTTTAAATCTCTAGCTAAATGAATTGTGTGAAGGATATACTATGATACCATCTTACAATTTTAACACACTAACACTGTTAGCTTAAATTGTCGTAGGCTGCTGTTACGGACATTCAAGTTGTTCCGCATGGTTTTATTACATGCGGCGGGGATGGAAATGTAAAGCTTGTACAGTTGAAAAGTCACCTACGCGGCTTCGGGGATGTGTAATGATACATTTGAGATGCTTCATTTTTATGTTAATCTCTATTATTTGCACCAAATGCCTCAATGAAAGTGGTCATCAATGAGAGATGGTTACATTTTCTTGACTACTGATTTCGACAACTTGCATAACAAAATATGCACATTGGTGAAACTACCATCTACTTTGAGGTAGAGTTCTTTAATGCTGTGTTCAGATCTTCAAGAGGCAGAGCACAACTTCTTGAATGTTGTGTTCTTGAACATGTCATATACTAGTGAACCTCGTTGCTATGAATCGATGTGTTCATTTTTAGTTCGAGCTTTCTAGCCATTCTTCCTGTATAGTGTAAAAACTTCAATCACTGGTCAGCATTAAGTTCTATGTTATGAATATACTTCAAAGCCTGGCAAAAATTTTGAAAAGAATTAGTCTTGTATATATTGATATTTTACTATTTTCTTTAAATATATTTTTGTGCTTCTAAAATTAGTGAATTTTAATTTTGGTGTCTTAGTGTTATTTTTTCTCCTTCATCATGTGATGTCTGTTAACTAATTATGTGTCATACAAAAGATCATGTAGACATCTCAAATGACATGATACCTATTTGATGTACTATTTGATGTTATGTTAGCATGTGACTATTAAAAAACTTAATCCTAAAATGAATTTTATAAGTGCCAAAAAATAGAAAATGAAAAAAAGGTTAAATAATTTTTTGTAGTAAATTTCGGTTTTAGTCTAAAAGTTAAAAACAATATTTTTTATCCTCTTGAATTTTTTTTTGTTTTTTTATTCTTATTGTTCAATTCATGTTTATTTTAAGGTCAAATTTATACTCTCCCCGTCCCTTATAACGAAAAAAGAATCTCACTTATTATTAAGAAAACTAAAATATGGGAATTGGAAATATGTTTTTGTGGATTTTTTTTTTAAATAAGTTGTATTGAAATATGTAAAATCAATTTTTACTAGATGGTGACCCACGGCCTGCAGCCTGCGCGGTTGCAATGAGATTTTGATTTATTATATTTAAAGGTCATATAATAAGTTTTGTAAATACAAAGCTATCATAACTTTTCAAATAAATAATTATTTGATGGTACTAAAAAAATTAGTCATACTGAAATTTATATGAAATGGTAGAATCATGTGGGACTCACATATAATGTAATTCGATACTCTTATATTTGAAAAGAAATCATTGTTGTAATTATGTAAAACATGGAGTGGTTGTAGAAGTCACAACACACATGTAAAAAATTAAGATGGAACATATAATTCTCGTAGGCAAATTTGATCTCTGGATTTGAGAAAAGGATAAGTGAGCAAATTTTATTTGTTCATTTTTATTAATAAAATATTACTATTAAAGTTTGGAGGTATTAAGCTGGGACACAACAAGACTATGTAAAAGATAGATAAGCCATAGAAGACAAAAATGTTATGTTAGAGCAAAGCAAGTTCAAGATGACAGTCTTATGTATGTTAATTCAAAATACTTGTGCATAAAAGATACATGAAAAATAGAGTCGGCCTCAGCTTGCTCCGACCAGCTCATACCACTTGAATTATCATACGGAAACATATTCCAATCAGCATCTTCAACGGCATAAATTCATTTAATTATAATTTATAATGGCAGTGGTCACTCACACTACTTCGGTTATTTATATCTGCATGGGAAAACTGACAACATATATAGAATGATAACTAAAAAACCACCACTCTCTTATAGTTATAACATATATAACATTATTAATTTTAATTTTAATTTAATAACCACCCTCTTCTTCCTTGCTACAAATTGTTCTCTCTTTTCTCATGGTTCTTAATTATCATCATCATCTTTCATTTGATGCTTCACTTTTCTGGTCAGTCACTCTTAGTCTTTTACTTATTTAAGCCTTAAATATTAAACTACATTTGTATTTTTTCTGTGCTATAGCGCTATTGAGTAACGAAATTTGAACAAGTTGTCATTGTTCCACGATACTGTATTTAATATACAAAGTATTGTCGAACAGTGACTATTGTATCTCTATAGCCATGTAATGTAGTGTAGCCGAGTTTGAACAAATTACTATTTGCATAATGGATTAGGATTTATCCGATAATTTGCATAATGAATTACAGGCTGCTATATTTCAAAAAATATGCATGGAAGGACCGCTGAGATTTCAAAAGTAGGCTCAGAAACGGAGACTAAAAATGAGACGACGATGGAGGTTGATTCTATTGGTTGCTTAGTGTCCAAGCAAACAAAGGATTATTTCTCCTTGGATTCAGATTATTCTTGGATTAAAGATGACAATGCTCAGCCATGGTGGAAAACTACAGATAGAGATGAATTAGCTTGCTTGGTTTCGAAGAAATTACTCAATTATGTTGAGAATTGTGATCTTCCTCCTCCTCAAAAGAAGTTTCTAGGAGAACAATCATATGCTGATATAAGTGATTACAGTATAAAAACAAGGTTTGATTGTGAAGCTAAATCTAGTGCCTTTTCCAATTTAGCTGTTGAGGCAAAGGAAGGTTTTGATTCAGGATTGATGCATAGAAAGATAGAGCCTCTATCCAAAAAAGGGCATTTATATTTTTCTTCTAATAAATCATCAAGGTAATTTCAATTTTCGAGTTGAATAATGTTTATAGATGTACATGTACGTTTTTCAAATTAAACTTTGTTTTGCAGACGCATGTTTTGAAAAATGAGTTTTATCTAACATCATTTACGTTTTGATACCTTTATTTTTTCAAACATATGTTTTGCAAAATAAAATTTGTTCGGATTATATTAACCAAAAATAATTTTTTAAGTACTATAATATAAATTTTATTGCAGTTATAGCACCATTATCCAAAAGGGTGACACAAAACAAGCTTTTGAGGGAGACCAAAACATAGCTCAACTCATGGAAGCATTGTGTCATTCGCAAACTCGTGCGAGGGAAGCAGAGGAGTTTGTGAAACAAGCTTATGCCGACAAAGAGCACATTATTGCGCTCTTTTTTACACAAGCTTCTCATCTTTTTGCATACAAACAATGGGGTAGATTGTTACATATCCAATTTATTCTATTAGATTTGAATGTAGTTTTTGTAGCTTTGTTGGACTTTACTGTACATTCTACATCTATTAAACACAAACAGTTCTCGAGTTATGCGTGTTCCGGTGTCAGACACTTATTAATGTAATTAAATTAAAGATGGTCTATATTAGAGTTCACCTTAACTAATAAAGAAGCAAGATTTGAGCAGGTTCCACAAAGCAAGGATTTACAGTGGTGTAGCAACAGAATAAATTGACCTTGAATAAGACTAGTGCTAGTAGTATTTGATTTGGTGAAGATATGAGAAAGACAAATTAGGAAAAACATACTAGTAGTACATATGCAATGGTCATGATCAACATCATACACATAATTGATTTTGACCAGACCATAGGTTAAATCCTAAAGCCACCAACACTGATAATACTTGTTCACTTTTTCACTCTTCCATGGAATCACACGCTTCCATTTCCATCCTTCACACATCTTTGTCTGCAAAATCAAAACAAGTGCAAACATAAGGGGACCATATCTTACACAGGATAAACACACTGTCCATTTTCTCTTTTCTATTTACCCCACACATTTTACAAATTTCACTATAGTATACTACCATTGAGTGAAACTACTCAACATTACTATTATCTTTCATTTTTTTACATGATTAGATGACACTTGGATATGCTCTACTTAAATTTTGACGATGAAATGTCAATCGTTTGATCTTATCGAACATTGTTAATCTTGTTGATTGTATGCGGTCACTGACTTGCGGCTGCATAGAATATATACAAAAATTGTTCAAAAAAATATTTTATCGGATCAAATACATCAATTTTTTAAACTAATTTATACTATATAGTAACTAAGTGAATCAAAAACTATGAATCATAACTTCAACTTAAAATTAGTTATTATATAGTTAAAATAAATTCTAAAAACAAACCTTAAAATATACCAAAACCAATTTAAGTACTTTCAAATCACTTTTTTATTTTCTCAAAAGTGAATCTAAACACTCACTCAAAATCAACTAAACTTACCATACAAAATCAATAAACAAGTGAAAGTAAAAATCTACCAAAGTAACCAAACTACTATTAAACTTACCATACAAACCCACATGAAATGAAACAGAACATACTGCAAAATTTAATGAACTAACAATGTACTAAAACATATTAATTAAAAATATTAATCCAAACAATATGCTTAAAACATATTAATTAAAAAGATTTACCCAGACAGGAGACTTGGCATGACATGGATTATCAAAGCTACCATAATGCTTTATCTTCTTCACATTCTTGTCACTACCTATAATCTCATCTTCAAAGACATGTTTTTTAACCTTAATATCCCTTTTCCTCCAATTACCAAAAAACCCTTTTTTCTTTACCACCATTTCTTCCTTAAGAATCAAAGTCCCAAGTTTCCCACTTTCACAACAATCCTTTTTATTTTTAAAGGGTCCATCAAAATAAACTTTTGTAGGTGAATGTGATGGAACTTTTGTATCAAAAAACAACCTTGGAGGAAGTTCCAAACATTTGAATGGATTTGAGAATGTGACAAGATCAGTACAAGGTTTTGGTTTTCCTGGTTCTTCTTCCCAACCAAATGGAACTGAAACTGATGCTGAGATATGAAGTGGTGGAGTTTTTGTTCCTGATCTCTCTGGTGAAGAATACTTCAATAGGGCCAATTTTGGTATTTTCTTCATATTCACTTCTTCACAAGCTTCCATTACTACTACAATATTTGGCAGAAAATGTTGGTTCTTTCGGTTATGTCTGATTTTTTCTAGATTTAAGCCAAAATACCAAAAGTTCTAGCTTATTGTTTTTGTGCTACGTGCTATGAAGCCGAGACACTATGACACAGATATCAGACACGACACAGACACTGATGTTTCGACACAGATAATCTTTTTTAAAAAGTGATATACTTCAATGTAATTTTAAGTGTCGGTGTCGAACACAACACGTGTTCCGACACCTGTCCGACACTGAGACACACTTAATTTAAAAAGTGTCGGAGTTTCATAGGTTTCGTGTAATAATTTGTTGGAAAAAAATGAAATTGTGTGGGATTTTAGTCTAAGAAAAAATTGGACAGAAATTAGTCAATGAAAGGGTCTTTGAAAAAAGATTAATGTAGAAAGCAAGCACTGTAAAAAAACAGCAAGATGGTTTTTGAGTGAATCAAAGTTTGGTATCTCAAATCAAAGACACATAAAATTGTATCTTCATGTATGTATGTATGTCACGTCATTGTCGATATCTGTCTACCAAATTACCAATGTAGTACTATGCGGCTAAAAGCACAGAACACTTAGGATTAGGACGTGACTCTTTTTATTTATTTATTTTTGTTCAATTATTACTAGTATTTATTTACAATTTTACTACATTTGTAATTCAATTTAGTCAAATTATTATATAAGTGACATAAATGTAGCTCTCATAAAAAAAATGTGTACTACCTTTAATTTATGATGACTTTTAGATAGAGAAATGTTATGTGATTTAAAGAGTATCGATCGTCGTTGCAAGTTGATAGAATTGTGGTATCATTTATTCTCAATAAGATTAAGATGATTATTCGATTGGGGTCGGTTCAATGTAACAAAGAGAAATAAGAGAAACAAATATTAATTATTCAAAACTCAACTTAGATATATTTTCACAAAGAAGGAATCAATAATTATTTAGTGATTAATGCTGAATTTGGTAGGAGAACTACGGTTCAATCTCGACAACTGCGATAGGAAATGACTGAAACCACTTAATGTCAGAACTGACTCTCAACCAAACAAGCCCTTAGTGTTTTGCGTGGAGAGACATAGGAGTTCAAATGTATGCAATTATAGTATTTGAATTTGGACAAGTTTTTGTCAAATGATATTATTTTTTTGGTAAAAGTCAAATGAATTTTTCTACTTCGGATCATTGGAATTTGGAAGTTTGAAATGGGGGCCAAAAACATAAATTTTGAAAATTGGGAGTTAGAATCTTATTTAAAATAAAAATAAGAGTATTAGATTTAGAAGTGCCTTAAAAGTATTTGAGTTTCCTTCATTGTCAACTAATTCACCGTGACATCAAAGATCAAACAAAAATACTTATATACCACATTATTGTCAATATCTTACCGAATTTTCATATATGTCAAACAAAAACAATTTCTTTTTTTGAAAAGCTACATTAAAGATTACACTAATTATTTTACATATGTGCATATGGAGTATATAAAGATATAGACAAACTAAGTTAGACACACCAACATATATTTAGAACTTTCCAACACATCAACCCACAAACATTGTAGATAGGGAAATGCATATTTGCTTACATGCTAATTGCTAATGGCACTATGTAGCCTACCCAAAAAAAATATTCACAAATAGAGTCACCTAAAATCCAACTTCATGTAGTCCACAATTTTGAAGTTGTTTTGCAAGTTCCATAAAATTAAGCACCACATTTCCCCTCTCAAACCAAAAAATAAAAAAAGGTGAGAAATTAAGTCATTTGAGTTTGTTGATTCTCATCCCTATTTTGTGAATCTAAGCTCAACAATGTATCTTCAATCTCTAATGAAGAATTAGGTAACTTGCATTTCATTTTCTTTAAGTCCTCTTTTGAACAAATGAAAATCTTTTTCACCATGTTGCAAAATTCCCTGCATATAAAAAAATGTGGCACATGAACATGTGACATGTCATAACTCATAATTAATGTAACTTATAATTGAAAGTGTATGTATTCCCCTCGGTCACAGTTATAAATAAATTTGATTTTTTAGATACGTTAAAAAATTGATATATTTGGTCGATATATCGATCAGATACATCATTTATAACAGTGACTACAAAACTTATGTATCAAGGTTTATGATACTTACGGCCACGGATCATCACCAACAAGCATCGTGTCATTTTCATTATCAGTGAATGTAACTCTCCATTTGTTTTGTGAACGTAACTCTCCTTTAATATCAAACAATTTCTCAACTTCATCTATGAGTTCATCATAGCCACTTAACATGGTTAAGTCAAGGGCACGACCAACAGCTACACCTTGCATTTGCACCTTCTCAAAAAGAAGAAAATTAAAGACTATTTTGAAATATTAATAATTTTATGGACTAAATTGATAATCTAATAATTTCAAGATTTAAATATGTTTTTGTTCCTATAAATATAATATTTTTCATTTTAGTCCTATAATGTTTTTGTTCCTCTTTTTGAAACCTATTTTCAAAGACAAATTGGTGATTCACTTTGAACTAAATTGTGATATATGAAGGAAAAATGGAGAGAATATTACACTCAAGATTCTTACATAGTACCTAACCATTGACCTCATTTATTCAAAGGATAACAAATTTCATTTTCTTTTTCACATTATATGACTTTCCTTCTAAAATTGTGAAAGGAATCTTTATCTTTATATTAATTATTACACTAAGGCTGAAAAAAATAATGTACCTTAGTCCTTGTTCTCATGGATGGTACAGTGGCCAGCTTGTTCTGCCCTTCATTTGATGATACATCAGAAATTATTTTCTTCTTCTGCCCTTTGGTGGACAATGAATTGTTAGGCCTCTGAACCTTTTCAGTTTCACATGCAGCATTTGTAAGGATAGATTCCTTGGGACCACTAGTAGTAACAATGGTTAATTTTGGAAATTCATGTTCTTTCTCTAGACAAGAATTAACATTGTTACATTTGTTGTTGTTATTGTTCAAATTAACTCCGAATAACCAACAATCTAGGGGGTTTGAATTATTGTTTGTGTCTTCTACTCGATGATTGCATGTGGGGCCGTCGATCGGTTTAGATGCAACATTTATGTGAGTGTAAGTGTTTGAAGTAACATTCAAACGTGGTGAATTAGGCCAAATTTTTTCTACCATGACTCTAGAGGTTACGATTTGATTCTCCTTGGCTTGGACTTTGGAAGCACCGGTTAATTGTGTAACCTCGTGAGCCTGGGAAGATCCGGGATACCAAAAACCTGAACGAGTTAAAGGATCGGGGTTCAAACCCTGGTGGACGAGAAAATACTAATGTAACTAATATACTAACGATATTGGTCGATAACATGTTCGTACCACTAGATGAAACATCGGCGGGCCGAGATCTTTTGCTCTTGACTGATGTTTGAGTGACATTCAAAGTTGGAGAAGCTGTGAAAGGTTCTATCTCCCATGAAGAAACTCTCTCTGGTCTTGGAATTGTTGCTGGTTCATCCCATTGAACCTAAGTAGCAAAAATACTTACATTATGAAATGGAGAAAATACAATGAACATAAAAAGAAATTAAGATAAGCAGTTTAGAACAAAATTCAACCTTCAATGATCTCCATTGAGAATTTGACCATCCAGCAGACACATCCCCAACCCCAACAATAGTGCCAGAAAATCTGACCAAATAATCACATAGTAATAAATATCAATTTAAAGCAAAGGTAACATTCTCGCTAAAGGGTCTGTTTGGATTGGCTTATTCGAGTTTATTTACTTATACAAACACGTGAGACTCTTTAGGAGAGCTTATAGAAATAACTTATGACATGGACATAAGCTATTTTCGACTCATTTTGAAAAGCTCCTCGTGATAGGTTATGAAAATAGTGACTTTATCTTATCTTGTTATAGAAATAGCTTATATACAAGCATTATATGATAAGCCTGATTGTAACTTAGAATACCTTCTTTCGGGTGAGTCATCTCCTTCAAATCTCATCTTGAATCTCATACCAACAGAAAACTTGTTATTGTTGACGGCCTCCAAATACTTGTTTAAACCAACAATAAACTGACTAGTCCTGAATTAATCAAAAGACATGTTCAAGACAAAGTTAAAAGTTACTACAAACTTCTCAGTTATAAGCTAATGACATTTGTTATAAAAATTTAATCTTTTTTACAAACCTTGGTTTGTAATAAACGACAAACATGGTACGAGTCATAACAGCATGGGAAGCAGTTGCAAGCACTCCGAGATGCATGCTTTGGCTTGATATCACAGATGAAGGCATTGGACTATGCTGCTTAGCCGTACGCCTAACGCCAACTCTCAGTTGACCGTGCTCTCCCCTGCAACGATCAAGTCAAGACCGGAGTTCAGATAACCAATCTTAACTAACTTGCAATTAATATTAACAAACTTGTAACTAACTTTAAAAAATTCCAGCTATATCTAACAGTGAGATGCTCAAAACATCAAAAGCATCGGAAAATTGTGTAAAGTATCAAAACTCAAATACCTTAGGAAAACAAAAGCATCTCCGGCCACCAATCTTTTGGATGCGACAAATGTACTCCAGCCGGTTGTAAGCAAGTGCCTCCTCGGTTGACCTGATCATCATAGAAGAAGGGTTATAAGAACCATGTTCAATGCTAATCATTAGTATTCATCCATTCCAGAATTTGTTAATTAAAGCCAATTCACCTCTATAAATATGCTTAAACTTCCACTCAAATCCATGAAGATCCTTTGCTGCTAGCTCTTGAGTCGGAGTTGCTTGTGTCATGTCCTACAACATATAATCAAAAAAGCATTTGAAATTAAGAAATAACCAAAATTGATTGCATCAGTTAAAAGAAACTAGGTAAACTAATTTACCAATGAGGGCAAGCACTCAGTAGCATGCTTCCTCAAAACAGAAAATCCTCCATGTGTGCTAGTATCAGAAGCCGTTAATATTTTGCAAAAAGAGTGAAACTTCTGTTTTGGAGACTCCAAAGGATTCGGATCAGGATCTACAGGCTCAGTTTGCTGCACAAAACCAAAACTATTTTAAAAATATTTTAATCTCCATTTTTCAACATGGAATATATTTCTTATGCAATTAGAAATTCAGTCTCTAATTAACACCAATGCTTGATAATATATTCTCACATCTGATTCTGGAAGCAAAGCAACACAAGCATAAACCTCATCAGTTTCTTGCTCAGCCTACAAAAACAATAATCAACAAGATTCTAGGGTAAATAAACACAAACCATCATTTTCACAACAAAAAACACATAAAAGACATGAATGTAACAAGAGGAATCAAACAACAGTACCAACAACTGAATGTTGACAACGCGGCATAAAATCTTCGAGGGTAGATTGAAATGAGGAATTTCTTGGTTCAATTCTTGATCAGTAGATGCTTGCAGCTGCAACCAAAAAAAGACCAAAAGGCCAAAAAGTTCAATATGTAAGTACAACAAAAAAAGTTGCTTGGTTTAGACAAAAATTGAATACAATTCTACAACACAAAAATGGTAACCAACAAAACAAAACAAAACAAAACAAAAATCAAAAGGGTCAAAGAAAAAAAGATACACACTTGTTCCATGTGACCTTGAGGAAAGTAGAAAACTCTGTCACCAGTATTTGGAACATCCACCAAAGGTCCTGCACACAACTTCCATAACTCTTCATACAGATCATCATTTTTCACACCTGAAAAACAAAAACACAAAAAATAATAAGAAAAATGAAAGAAACAAAGAAAAAAAAAAGCTTAATGCCCTTAATTTGTTTTTGAGAAAGTTAACAACTTTAATCATCAATTCCACTTTTCATCCCTTCTCTAGTTTCCTCCATGTACACAAAGTAAAAGGGTCACTCAATTTTTTCATTAAAAAAACTACAATATTAGAAATTTGTAAAAGTAAGTAAGTAACCAAAGATTGTAAATTTGTAATGAAAAATGAAATTCCAAGCAAAAATGATTGACCTTTTTCTTGTTGAGAAGTTCCTGGGGCCCTTAGATTACACTCGAGATGTGCCATTCACCAACCAACAAAGAGAAGAACAGAACAGAACAAAAAACACACACAAAACCAAAGCAAAGAACAACAATGGAAGAAGATTAACTCATGAGAGAGAGTTAAATGCAAGTAAATGATAAATTAGTGAGTGGTTTTTGTGTAACGACTAATCAAGAAAAAAACATGGTGGTGCTTCAAGTATGATTTTTTTCAGTTACAGATGAAGAAAAAAAACATATGTTTTGTTTTGTTGTTGGTTTAGTTTTGGGTTTGTTGGTGAGTGACAATGAATATGAAAGATCACTTTTTTTTTCTTTCTCCTTGAATGAATGAGTGAGGAGAGGTGATGTCGTTGTCTTTGATTGTTTCTTTTCTTTCTCCCAAAAGACCTGAATGAATGAATCCACGTTACTACCAACTTGCCAACGTTGTTACCTTTTTCTGTTGTTTCATACTAGTAATGTTGTGTTGCAGTTCCTTCTCTCTCTCTCTCTCTCTCTCTCTCTCTCTCTATGAACTCACTCAGTTACTACTCAGTCAGTGTATAGAGTAGAGTGTAGTCCTACCTATGGTCTATAGATTCAGCTTAGCTTATTCTCCTTTACTCATTGGTCATGCTACACTTTTTTTTTTCAGGGAATAGTTAAATTAAAATTTGATATTATTAACTCATGGATAAAAAATTGGGATAAAGCCTCTTGAGTGCCAAAAGTTTAATGTTAATAAATCGATCTTTATAACAACATAAATACATTTTTTTTCACCGTCTGATTCTTAAGTGAAGATGGTCTTAGTAGTTTAGAGTTCAGCCGCAAAATAAATAAAATTTAACTAAGAAATCGTTTGACCCAGGAATCGAACCTAGATTCTTCCAAAATATGTAACTTGATGAAGCTCATTAACCACTTGAATCCAAAGACTTAGTTTAACTATATTTTTTCAATAACATTGAAATTCAAAATTAAGTTCATTATCATATTATTTATATTACATACAATATTCTTATCATCTAAACTAAATTTACAAAATCCATTCTACATATTTTGAGTTAACTTTTACTTCTCAAAAAATAAAATGACGTTTTCCATAGAAATTAGTCACTATATTATACATCATTTTTATTTTCCGTTGATTCTCTTACTATTGTTTTTTTATATATTTGTATTTGTTGATTTACTAGTGTGGAGATATTCATCATTTCTTGTGCAAACACTATCTCCTCAACCTAATGACTAACAAATTAAACACTTAATTAAGCTACTTCATAGGACCTTTAATCTTATGGAATATATCTTCCATTTGGTATAATCTTTCCAAACTTTTGCAAAGTAGATGCCATCCATGACTTTGCATTTTACCTATATATATTAATCGTTCATATTACTGCTCATAAACCAAGTGAATTCCGTTAAAAAAAATTAAATAAAATTAGTGAATATGTTATTAGAAAATTTGTTAGTTGATTATAAATTTATGATAAACTTTGTTTTGAAGTCTTTCTTATAGGTATCATATCTTAAGCAACTACAAAAAGCTAATCAAAAATAACATTATCATTGCTCATTTATATGTACGGGCAAATCATATATTATTCCTACTTTTCATTTTATTTGAATAATTATAGATTCTTATTTTTCATACACTACTATTATATGGCATGCCACATTAGGAAATTCAATTTTTTACTGCCTATATGTCTTTTACTTGCGCGAGCAAATTTTTATTAAAAATGTAAGGATTAAAATTGAAAATATAATTTGTACCAAAAAAAAAATTGAAAATATAATAAGGTGTTAGCATTTGTTAATAAAAATAGCTCCAGGTTGGCATTCATCATTTCTTATTATGTTAAGGGTCTGTTTGATCTGTAAAATTTAAATATTAGTAAGAACGTTATTTTGATATTTTAGACAACTTGTATTGAGGACAAAAAGTTGTCCCGTGGTTCAGTGAGAGACAAGAAAATATGTTTTTGTCCAATTCATTGATCCACAGTTTGTCCAATCACAAAAACAATTTCAAAATCAAACACAGTACAAATGAAGTTGTCATATACAGTCTCTTATTTTTTAGGAGATCAAACGCACCCTACTATCAGAATCAACATGACAAAAATTCATATTCCAGATTAGACTCTTCATTACTACTTTTATATAATAATTGTAAAATAAATTATTATTTTTTGCTTTAATGACCCGAAAAAGTAAATGTACGCGTGTGGTTTGTGCTACTATCTCATTTTGATTTTGATTAGTTTTGGAGAATATTTGGTCAGTTTTTTGGTAATGTCCTATATATGGAGAGAGGTAGTGTAGTTAAAGACTTAATTAAAGTGTAATTTTGGCCACCCCTTTTCTTTTAATTTATTTAATGTTTTTAGTAATAAATAAGTATTTTCGCTAGAATGAATATTTAATGCTTTTTTTTGCTAAAAATAATAAGCAAACAAAAAGTAACCTTTAAGTAGTTTGACCTTTTAAATTTTGTTCATTTCATCTTGATCACTTAGTAAGTTATAAATATTATTATTAATCCTTTGTCGAAGGAAAATCTATCCTTGATAATGCGTTGATTGCGATGGAAGTTATTCATTCCATGAAAAGGAGAACTCGCGGGCTGAAAACTGAATTGGCTTTGAAGATTGATATTAGTAAGGCATATGATAAGGTGAATTGGAATTTTTTGAGAGCTATGTTGGTTCGTATGGGATTTTCAGAGCAGTGGGTTCGATGGATGATGATGTGCATTAGCTCTGTTAATTACTCGGTGTTAATGAACTTTGATAAGGTTGGACCTATCCATCCTGGAAGAGAACTTAGACAAGGAGATCCGTTGTCTCCTAACCTGTTTATTTTGGCAACTGAAGGATTAACAGCTCGTATTAAGCAAGCTCTAGTGAGAGGAGATATACATGGTATTCAAATCTGTCGAGGGCCACCCACTGTGTCCCATTTGTTATTTGCCGATGACTGTTTCTTGTTTTGCAGGGATAATATTACGGAGGCCAACCATCTTATGGCGTTACTTGATACTTATAGTGCGGCGAGTGGACAAGAAATAAATTTGTCCAAGTCTGAGGTGTACTTTAGCAAAAATATGAGTAAGGCTGCTCAAGAAGATCTCTCCGGCATCATGGGAGTTAGAAATGTCATGGGCACAGGCACGTACCTTGGCTTACCGTCGATGGTAGGGAGGAGTAGGAAAGCCACTTTTGGATACATTAAGGATCGAATTTGGCGGAAAATTAATTCTTGGAGGGGGAGAGCGTTATCAAAAGCCGGTAAGAATATCATGATCAAATCTGTCTTACAATCTATTCCGGCTTATATCATGAGTATCTACTTGCTCCCGGATGCTATTATTACGGATATGGAACGATTGATTAACTCCTTTTGGTGGGGCGGTGGTACCAATAACAAAGGGATTAGATGGTTAGCATGGGACAAATTGGCTAGACCAAAGAGTGTTGGCGGTTTGGGATTTCGAAATTTTCGAGCATTCAATATGGCAATGGTGGCTAAACAAGCTTGGAACTTTGTGACAAAACCTCACTCTTTAGTGGCTCAGATTTTTAAAGCTAGGTATTTCCCTCACTCTTCTCTTTTTTATGCAAAAATTGGCCATAATCCTAGCTATGCATGGCGTAGTATCTGGAAGTCTCGTGAGGTTCTTTTACATGGCTGTAGGTGGAAGATAGGGGATGGGAGAAAAATTAACATCATGAAGGACCCATGGTTAAGGGAGGAGGACTCGTTTCGGTTACAAGCGCCCCAATCTCATAGTACGTATAATTTATATGTGCATGATTTGTTACTACCGAATGTGAAAGCCTGGGACAATCAAAAAGTTCGTTCTCTTTTTTCAGATGTGGTGGCAGATAGTATTCTCAATACACCCTTAATTGATGGTGATAATGAAGATCAACTTGTATGGCACTTTGACATGCATGGTAAGTATACATTGAAGTCAGGATATAAGCTCTATGTGGAGAGGATTAGTATTGATCGAAATTGCACGGTGGCTGGAGAATGGGAATCTCTTTGGTGAATTTATGTACCACCTAAAATAAAGCATTTCCTTTGGAGAGTCTGTCGGGACTGCATACCGACCAGAATTCGTTTAAGGGAGAGGTACGTGTCGTGCCCGTCTGAATGCCCACTGTGCTCTAATAATTTGGAAGACGATTGGCATGTGTTTTTCGGTTGTAGGGAAATTAGGCAAGTGTGGACCGAAGCTGGGGTGGATGCGATTGTCCAGCCAAGGTTGCAACAGTTTAATAATGTAAAATCTGTCTTTTTTGATATTTGCAGCAAGGAATCGATTGAGATTGCCGGAAAAATAGCCACCATTGCTTGGAATATATGGCAGAACAGAAATAATTGCGTCTGGAATAATATGAAGGACTCGGCAAAGAGCATTGCAATACAAGCAGGCCATGTACTCGGAGAGTGGAGATCAGTCAATGAGCTGCGCCAACCGTCCATGCACTTGCTGCTGTTGTTTCCACGACCTCAGCACCTGATTCAACGCACGCGGCTGCTACTGCTCCAAATCTGATATGCTGGCAGCGTCCTCAACAAGGTTGGTGGAAGTGTAATGTCGATGCTAGCTTTTCTCGCGATTATAAACGAACCGGTTGGGGGTGGTGTATCCGGGATGCAACTGGAGCCTTTATTGCTGCAGGGACAAATACAATTAACCATCTACTTGGTAATGTGGAAGGTGAGGCATCTGCACTCTTAGAAGCAATGCAACAGGTTATGGCAAGAGGTTGGTCCAACATGGTTTTTGAAAGTGATGCCAAACTTGTGGTTGATGCAATCAACTCCATTCATCATGGAAGATCAGAATTTAGTGTTATTATCTAATCTATCCAAGACATTCTACATTGTTTTCCGAACTTTGAGGTTAAGTTCACTCGACGACAAGCGAATATGGCGGCTCATACACTAGCTAGGGCGGTCATTTCTTGGTCTAGTCGTATGTTTTTTGATTATGTCCCTCTTTGTATTGAACCTTTTATTATTAATGAAATGAATTGACTTTGTTTGTGTCAAAAAAAATATATTATTATTAATCCTAACAAAAAAAGTTATAAAATAAGACATTTTGATCATTTAAATTATAAATTTCAGTCAATTTAATCTTCATATTAAAATTAAAGACTGAAGTATAATATTTATAAATTAAGAGATCAAAGTATTCAACATTTATAACTTAAAAATCAAATTGAAACAAAAAACCACTCTAATGACTAAATTATCTGACTTGATAAAGTTAATTAAAAGGTTAAAGTGAAATCTATAATTAACTCAAGGGACAAAAAACATAATTTAGCCACTCATTTTTTTTTACTAAAGCCACTCATTTTTTGATCATCTCATTGAACAAGTCTACATTATATTGATTCTTAAGTGCCACAAAATCCTTTCGATGACATATCAAATTAAATCACAAAAGTGTTACACGTTTTTGTCTTTCATGTAACATATGTCTTTTTTATCAATAGACGAAAAACTTTATCTGAAATTTACACATATACTACTGCAAGACTTCAAGTTAATCTTAAATGAAAGTGTTCAACCTAATATATAACATTTTTTTTTGAAGCAATATATAACATTATTATACATTGTTCATATTGATATGTTTTATTCATTAATTTAAAACAAATATTAATGAACTAAATATAAAAACTTGAGTTTAATTATGTGTGTTTTGTTGATGTATAATTATTTTACACATATATTAAATAATGTGTTGTCACGTCAATTTATAAATACGACAACTTATATATTTTTATATTCATTAATTGATGTGACAACACATCATTAAATATATATGTAAAATAATCATACTCAGTTGACAGAGTATATACTAAATAAATTCTAAAATCTTTGTCATGAAATTATTCATTCATTATAAACTAGAAAGTGTAAAACAAAATTTTAAAATTTCTATTTGTAGATTCTTTTAACATGTGCACAAGCACATCCTTTTATGGCTCATTTTAGCAAAATTCTCAGTTTCATGATTCCACAATGTTTGATGAAATAATACTCTCCTTCTCAAAATAATAGTTTTTTAAAGTTTATAAACGATTTTTAATGAAATGATTAATCGTGTTGATTTCAATAATAAAGTTAGTGTAAAACACAGTTATTAATTGTAATTTGAAGATCAATTAAGTAGATGAAATTCAATAAATAAGAGTATAATGATGGAAAAAAATAATAAATATTGCATTGATATTCTAAAGTAACAACTATTTTGAGACAAATAAAAAATACTAAAGAGATAATTATTTTGAGACGGATAGAGTAACATGCGACACAATGTGCTAGAGGGCAAACAATAACATTGTGGGTACTTTCTGTGGGGAAATTGTTGTAGTGCCATTGGTGAGAAAGGCTTTGCATTACTCATGATAAATTCATAGTACTATATATATCCATTGAAGTTTGGGTTTATTAATTAATAGTGTGGACACTAATTAGTAGGGTGCCATTATAATTGCCAACTATATACAGTAGTATACTACTATTACTTATTTTTAATGATTAAGATAAAGATATGAAATTTACTTTTGCTCCCTCTTAAGAGCTATGTTCTCTAATAGTTTAATATCTATGTATTTTTTATGACTTTTATTAATAATTGTACATATAGTTTTTACCACAACAGTTTTAGCAAAAGAAACATTAACCTTATCATATAATTTTATTCAATTAGCTGATCTTTAGATTCCATTAAGATTAGGGATTAGATCCCTCCATAATTAATTAGAAATTAGAGATTGAATCACATGGTAAGAATTGCTTTTGTTTCATAAAAAAAGTATTATTGACAAAAAAATTAAAATACAAATAGGAGATATAATTTTGTCCTCGGACTTGACCTAACCTAAATGATTCCATTCCCTACTAATAATTAATTTTAAAATTTTAGCATAAAGCTAGAATCTTGTAAAATTCCTCCGACCATTACTTTGGCTTGGGTTATTTATGAAACCCTTTTGCCTTCTCTTTCATCTTTATAACTCTAACTAGAGAAAGATTAAAGTTGACCCTTTCCCATTATCTTATGACTTACCTTTAGCTAGGGTAATGTAAGAAACCACAATTTTAGTGGGGCAAGTGACTTCAATGCACACCACATGTGTAGACCAATTCAGTTTATGTTCCTTTGTTTCTTCAAACCGTACAAAGCACACATGATTAAGCACCACATTATATGCACAATCAAGTAGTAGTATTTTTTTTTAATCGAGTAGCATTACTACACCCATTCTCCATGAGTGTGTAGGTGGATTAACACTTAACGCAACTTAATTAATTGTAAGAATGAAACTTTAGGGCCCATTATTTCTTCTTTTCATTTGATAAATTTCATAAAACTTTATAAAAAGCACACGTTTTAGTATATATTTCAGCTCAAAGGCTAAGATGTTTGATTACTGTAGTCTAATGTGATTTTTAAATTCAATTAGACCTCAAACGTTACTTATTTTTTTTCAGGGAATTAGATGTCTAACGTGAGGTTGGTTTTAAAAAAATTAGACAATTTCTTTACTTTTTCATTTTTTAAGTTTTCGACTAGAGAACAAGATTACTCAATTATTGCATAATAATAAGATTTTTTAGATTTTAACTTTCTTTTGACGGGATAAGTTATGTACCCATGCTTATCACCGTGCATAAATATCCTATATTGCTTGCGCACTCTTTAAATTTCTAGTGCACCCCCAATCAGATTGCTTAGTGCATCCCAAAATTTCTAGCGCACCCTCCAATTTAGAGGGTGCGCTTAGAGGTGCGTTGAAAAATTGAGGGGTGCACTAAGCAATTTTCATTATTTATGCACGGTGTGCATAAGAAAAAAAACTTATGCACGATAACCACTACTTCTTTTGACTAGCTAGTTACTATTAGAATTGTATTTTTTTTGACAATATTATTAGATTTGAACTATTTTTCTTAAAACATTCTCTCCATAAAAAATAATCTTATTTGAGGTGATGTGACACTTGATGTAAGTATTTTTTTTCACAACACTTCATGTATTTTTTTTTTTATGTAAGTATTTCTTAGTGATCTGAAATTGCTTTTTTTTTACATCTCCTTAGTTCGTCAAATTGTAGAAATAAGTATCTTCTATTAGACCCAACTTCATAAATGTGCATACATTATTGTTTTACAAGTACTTGTTAATTTGTAACCAAACTAATTTCGGAATGAACAACATAGTGAATATTTTATTACTAGGGATCCAAGAAAGATGGATGGACAATAATATTAAAAAGGCAAGATATTACAACATTTGATGTGCTCACACTAACATAATTGAAAGAATATATACCTTTACTATAAATAAAAAAATAAATGTTTATGTAAGTTGAATTAAGGAGATTCATTAGGGTAACAATTTGAAATTATTATAAGAGACGACAAAAGTTAAGACATGAACACAGCTAAATTTACACCTAAAGTATGAAAAACACCTAAAGAATGTACTTAATTTTGTCCTATTATTTTTAAAAGTGCAATAGCATTTAACCTTAATAATAGTTTTAATCCAATTAAAATTAAACACGGAATCATTATTGACAACAACTCTTCTGTCATTTACTTAATATGCAAGTTTACATAAGATTGACTGAAAATATCACTACCATAACCATTTGCTCACAGGCATGCATGCTCAACAAGTGAAACTGCAGGGGATTGGGGAAAGGGGAGCCTGAAAAAAATTTACACTAAAATCCCACAAGACCAAATGGCACTTCAAACACATGCCTACAAAATTCAAAATGGAATAACAGGAAATCTAAAAGTTCATCACGGCATAAAATCATGGCACTGGCAAAAATTGGATGATGATGACGACGATGAAACTAGTTGGTAAAATGTCTTTGTTGCAATGCAGAAGAATAATCGGCAGAGGATCCAAACAGTAATGCCCAACCGGATTCCAGCGCAACTCCTGAAAAGTAAAATGAATGCCTTATTAGAGAGACCACTTTCATAAATAATCGTGACATAAAAGTAAAATAACTATTTTTGTTCCCAACTTGAGAAGAGAGAAGGTTCTGTATTTTGCATTCATTCCCTTCAGAAGCATATATGTCTTTTACAACTAACATCTTTTCACTTTCAGTACCAAAAAAAGGAATAGAAAAAAAAGTTCCGTTTCTTTTTCTCTCAAATCAAACAATTTATTATCTTTCACGTCTCCAACAAAAAAAACCCCTTAACCTCATAGACAAACTACTGAATGGAAACAGAGAAACAACTTAGCAACCAGTGAAACTGTATAAAGATTAATTAAGCATTATTTAAAACATAAAACAATGAAGAGAGCGCAGAAAACAGATTTAAATACCAACACTCCGGGCTAATTTGTATAATTTAAGCAAACAAAACAACAGATTCACATTATGGAAGTCAATCGCATTAATGAACTGAATTGAGAATACTTGATTACAGTGATATGATATGGTCCATATTACAATATTTCATTCTAGCAACAATAAGAAAAAATTCCTTGGGTTCAATGAAAAATCTATAATTCATTCTAGCAACATGGAAATGAGTATTCCATAAAGCCAAAAGAAATCACAGAATTGTACTGATAAAAGTGAATATTTCGTTTCGTGAACCACTGTTTTCAGAGTTAAGTGTTACATGTACCCCACACTAATATATCCATTCATGGTTTCTTGCATATTTTAGGTCCTCAAAATGCAGCAAAACAAACACATAGATAGGGAAAGACTAAAAGGGAATAAAATTTTGTAGGAAGTGTCTTCCCTTGCTAGTAAAAACAGATACATATATACCAATCAAGACAAAAACATTAAACCAAAGTACCACACAGATAAGAGGTTCAACAATATATAAAGGATTCAAGTGTAGATTAATAAAAAAGTATAACAGAATGCAGAGTAATAAAAGGTACAACAGCTGCAAAATACAATTTGAATAAGTTAGACAATATTATGTAGTATCTCATAATATACCAAGTATTCAAATGTAGATTAAGGAAAAGACATGGACAAAACCATTAAGCACAATCAAAACAGAAGGAAATAACTCAGGTACCAACTTACTCAAACTAATGAGACTTTGTAAGTGTTGCAAAGTTGAAGCAATGCTGCCTGATTCGCTGGATCAACATTTACACTGATGACATTAGGGAACCTTCCAGGGGTTCGTGCACAAAGTTGAGACAATGAAGCAACAAAAAATTCCCGGGGATCTCTTATATCTTTAAGTGGATCTTCTTCATTCTTTCCAGCATTGTAAAGTCGGACAAAGGTCGCAGTGTAACCCACATTTTCTGCAATATCTGGCATGTCAGCTTCGTCCTCAACTCTATCTTGTTCTTTTCCGGAAAGAAGTGTCACAATACTGTCCACCATTTTACCCCAGGACACAGAAGCTGCAGGATCCAAAAGAACTGGAGACTCACAAATGAGTCTGGTTGAAGCAACTGCAGTCAACTTGAGCTCTATATCACCAGTGATCAGCTTAAGATTAGGAATCCAGAATTGGGTCAAAACCACACTAAATATATCAGTTTGGACGGCGTTCATAGTATCAACTACATTTGAACAACCATGCTTAACCAGAAAGAGTGACATGAATATCAAGAGAGACTTGAGGAGCTTTACTGTCCGCCTTTTCTGAAGCTCTCTAAAAATAGCAGCCCAAATGTGAGAAATATAAGGCTTAATAACATCATACTGAAGACTTTCAATGACGGTGTTAAGCACATAAAATCCTTGTTCAGAAGTGCTTGAAGACTGTATTAGCGTGTCAAATATGCCAAGTACTTTGGTAAGCCTATCCCCTTGGCTGATCTCATTTGGTGCCTTTTGAAGGAAGGCCTGGAGTAGACGCACAAGGGCAGGAACACTTGAGGTTCTTTTCCAAGAATCAGGTGACAAAAGAATCTCAAAGATCTGCATGTAGATTGGTGGGATGGGTGGTCTGTTTAACTCAACAAGCAGAGAAAGCAACTGAAATGTGTATGGGAAAAATTCAGTTACATCATTGGTCAATATTATTTCAAGCCTAGGAAAAAGGCTAGTTTCGAAGACAGACACGAGAGATGGGTCCCTCTCAGAACCCCGCTTCACAAGAATGGCTACTGACTCAAAGAGATAATGATTGAATATGGGGTTTTTTGGATTTTTGCAAACTTCAGAAAGAAGTGACCCCAACCCCTCGATACAAATTCGAGCAACATCAAGTTGTATATCTGCAACACCAAGAACCCTCATAATACATTTCATTACATACTGATTCTCTTCAGACTCTGGGAGCTTAAAAGCATTGAAAAGATTGTTCATCAGCATTGCAAAAATTGGGGCGATATCTGCCGAACTATAACGTGGCCTACCTCCGTCATCCTTTACCAATAAGAGTTTCTCGATACAGCTTGCAGCATATGAATGAACAACATTTGACTCCGCAGCAAGGAAACGAACCAAATCTGGTAAAAACTGCAAAGCTACATGTTTTGATATTTGAGACCGGAACATGGTAAAGAATTTGAGTGCACCTGCCTTAAGCATCGGATACCCATTTACATCTGAACTTCGCAGTTCAGGGACAATTACAGATTCAAAAAAGCTTTGAACATCAACAAGATCTGTGGAAACATAACTGGTTCCAGCCTTCTTTGTTGAAAGAGAGACTACCAAGTATATAGCACAATCCTTGTCCTTCCAATTCGCCGTTGGATTTGCAGCAAAGGAACTTAACAAACTCTGTATTTGTGCAGAAGCAATGTTTCTAACAGCATCTCCATAATGTGTAGCAATTCCCTTAAGCAGCTCACAAGCAATCCTCCTGCGTGTATCAAGATCACTACCTTCCATATCCCTCCTAATATATTCAATATGATTCATCTCAAACAGCTCCTCATCGTCTTCCCTCAACCTCACATTCGGTATCACAATACCCTGACAAATCTGCGGTATAACCCCATCAGCAGCAAACAGAGCATGATGAACACTAGTGCTAACCGTGGTCAAAAACTTAATAGCATTGATAGCAAGTTGATCACGACTAGTCGACTGTGACACATTACCCAACAAAGTCCACACAGCAAGTGCAAATTCATTCAAAAAACCCTGAAACTCCTCCTCATTCTTTTCCATATAGAGATTAATATTCTCACAAACAGCAGACCTAAGTTCATCCACAAGAGCGAGACCATCGGGTCCACTCCCCTCAAGAGAAGGATAACTAGTCGTAAGATACTTTCGAAACTCACTCATCCATTCCTTCATATGATCCTCAAAAAACTCAGGAAGCTCTTGAAAATTCAGCGAGTAAAATATCTCACAGCACAATTTCTGCGACTCAAATAGCGGTCGCAGGCTAGTCGCAGGCGCAGCAATAGACGCATCAATCAACGACGCAGTCTTAAGAAAAATCTCAAGCAACGGAGCAGTGAAATTATCAAGACAATACTTCAAATCAAGCAACAGATCATTTGTTTTATACTGAAAACGAAATTTCCTGAAAATTGAATTAGCAGTACCGAGAATACCGTTAATAGAAGCATAATCTGGACCGTCAGATGAACCTTTCTGAAGATTGGAAACGAGGTCAGGGAGAAGCGACGGCCATGATTTGGGGAAATCGTGATTCCCAATAATAGCTAAGGCTTCGCTAAGCTGAGATTGAATCTTCGAAGTTCTTACGGAGAGCATAAGAGGAACGATTAGGTTTTTGATTTGTTCCTTTTCAGGTTGAAGGATCGGATTATCTTCGGCGGACCAACGGAGACGGATGTGGTTTTTGAAGTTGACGGCGGCGGATTGTCGGATCTGTTCATCGATTGATTGTTCGGCGACGAGACGGAGGACGGCGAGGCCGAAGTTGGGACGGTCGGATGCTTCGGATAGAGATGATTCAGCGCGGCGGCGAGGCTCCGGTGACGGAGAGAGAGTGTGGAGGAAGCATTCGGAGAGGAATTGGAGAGTCTGTGGGTTCCACTCCATAGCAGTTAGGGTTTTGCGCTTCGAAGTTTTTTGGTTTGAAATGAAAATATTAAGTGAGGGTTTGGAGAGGGAAAGAGGATACTGGTATATAATTTCGGGATTTTGAAACATTTAACTTTATATTTTAGTTTTTTTTTTTTTACAAAACTCTATAATTACTATTTTAGTCCTTTAATTTATTTTTCGATTTCGTTTTGATCTCTTAATTATTAAAAATTTTGTTTTAATTCTTTAACTTATTTTTTGCTTTTATTTTAGTCTTTTAATTATTAAAAGTTTTATTTTGATCCCTTAACTAATTTTTTTGCTTTATTTTGGTCCCTTAACTATCTATTTGATTTCGTTTTAATCTCTTGAAAAGAAGGACCATAGTGATTGACGGAGAAAGAGTTAAGGACAATGAAACTAAAAAATAGTTAAAAAACCAAAATAAAATTTTTAATAGTTAAGGCACCAAAATAAAATTAATAAATAAGTTAAGCAATCAAAATGAAAATTTTAATAGTTAAATAACCAAAACAAAACCAAACAATAAGTTAAAAGATCTAAATAATAATTAAGTCTTAATTTTAATAATAATTTGATTTGATTAGATATCAAAAAATAATAATTTGATTTGATTAACACCGAAGATTTCTAATTTGTTTTTGTAAGGAAAAGAAAAAAAAATAAACTAAAAAAAAATTATTCATATGAAGTAGTGGTTATAATGAAATTGTGTTTTTTCATGTAATATTATTATCTCTAAAATATAATAATTGGCTAATAAATTTTTAATTCATAAAAAAGTTGCTAATTTATTAATTTAATCAATTAATATACCAATACATTTGAATTATTCAAATGTGCAGTAAAAAATCCCTAAAATTTATTAGTGAGATTGCATGTTACATATGCAAAGACCAAATTTGATCTACAACACAAAATATGATAATATTTTAAAAAATAAAACAGCATAAGCCTTAGAACATTAGTACATGCATTATACTCTTGAGGGTAAAAAGGTAAAAGTATCACCTATTATATATTCCACCTCACTCTTCTACTCCCTCCCTCACACTCACTCTTAAGAGTTAAGACACACCTACAAAGAACACTTTGTCTCTCTGAAAGACATAGAAAGAAAGAGAAACCAGAAAACAAAAGAGGTTAATTTGGTAAGTTTTGCCTTAAATTTCTACTTTTAATGTGGGAAAATCTTCTTAAAGTATGTTTATGTTCTTGCATGTGCTTGTTGATAGCTTCATTTCATATGCATGTGTACTAAGTGTGATTAAGCATTTATTCTCTAAATTAAGATCAATGTGAAGTTGATTTGATTTCAAGTGTTACAATTTTCTGTTATTGTTTGATTGTAGTAGCATAGATAGATTGAATTGAATGTGTGTAAGAATAAGAGTTTTATGCATGCATGTTTCACCAAACATTTACCTGATTTGTCAGATGTTTTCTAAGAATAAAATCATGAGGTTTTGTTTCATGTGTTTCTAAAATTAGTGTGGGAATATGGACTATTGTGAGTTAAGAACTATGTTTTCTGCATAATAAGCGAATTGTTCGAAAAAATCGGAGGATGCAGTATGGTATGAGCCAAACATGCAGGGGACTCTTCTCTGTCCATGCATGTCTAATATGATTGATCAAAACTGTGATTTATCAGTTAAATATTGTCATGGCCTTATGGGTGATTTTAGTTTATCATTGATGCTTGCCGATAGATTTAAATCCTTTATTAATAAACCATTGATGAAGTATGGTAAATGAATCATGAGAAACTCAGTTAAAAGAGGAAGTGTGCTTTAAATTTTTGTGTAACCATTGTTTGTTAGAAGAAGTATTCGTAAAACTAATTTCTTCAGCATTTGAGCTAGTTACTTAAGTTTTAGTATTTGGAAAGTTTCTTCTATTATCAATTTTATGTCTTTTGCTTTGTACTTCTAACTTAAGTAACTTAAAATTGATAAGATATGTCTGGGAAAGAGGTGCACAAATGTCATGGCAAATATAAGAGGGTGGCCGATCTTATAAGGAACTCTCTGCAAGAAGCACCGGCGAATAATTCCCTGGCTAAACCCCTCAAGAAACGTCATCGACAGGAGATTCCAAGTTCACGTCCTATGCAATTTCCTAGAGGGAGTCAACCTAGCTCTTCTGAAGGCGTGAGCCAGGATGAAATGTGGACGTCATTTTTTACTGAGTTCGGTGATAGTGGTGATGATGATGACACATTAACTTGGGATGTTGGTTTTCCTCTTGGAGACCTTATTTATAAGTATTTTGGTGAGGAAAAGTTTCATGAAAAAGTTAAGGAGTTGGGATTAGAAAAAGAACTACAATCTAGCATGGCAGATGCAGATTGCAATCGTATGATCTTTCTTCTTCGTGTCATCGGGGGAATGTTTGGTGATATTGAAAAGGAAAACAAAGCTTTTATTGAAGAGATTACGGAAATGAAAATATTGATGACTAGTCTTAAAGATGAACGGGACAAATTGAAGAGAACTTTGGAGGAATCGAGCTTGGAAAAAAGTCAACTGATAGCAAAACTAAAAACCTTAATGGAGGAAATTTCGAAAAGTAATGCAAAACTACTGATCAAAGAAGATGCTCGCATAATTACCATCGACAAATTGAAGACTGAAATTGAAGAATTGAAGGGTGAAATTTTATCGCAATACAAAGTTGGTTTTGAAAACGCGATAAATCAAGTTTTATCTTTCGCAGCAAGACTTGAACCTTGATCATGAAGATGAATGAACTAAAATTATTCATGGTAAGAAGTCTTTTTTGGAGGGTTAGATGTTTGTAATAGATCTTGAAAACTTAGTACATGTGGTTTTCAAGAATCCTTTGCTTTTTTGTAAATTGTGATTATATGTATCTATAAACTCATATATATATAAATATATATATATTATTTTGCTTTCCTCTACAACAATTTTTCTTATGCAAGTTTTTAACATTATTCTGCCACTTGAACCATTATTCATTGCAATGGTTTTGGTTCTCTCAATTTATACATGAAAACATCCGGGTGAGTTTTTAGAAATGGGTTCAGTCTACTAACATGAATGATTAGTGCAGATACAAAGGTCAATGAATGATCTGGTTAGAAACTGTAACCACAGTGCTGTGGTTGATTAATATTTAAATGTTTTGGCATAAGCGAAACTACATCGACATATTGAACTTGAGAGACAGTCACAGACTCGCATTAAGCATATTTGGTGGACTCAAGGTTCAGATTAGGCTGGAAAATTGAATGGTTTTATGTATATTATACAGTAGAACTGTGATTGTTTACACTGCATGACTTAGAACATTGTATTGAAATTTGAATGTCTTTTGATATTATAGACAGTCATGGTCTCTTAAGGATTTCTGCTACTTGTTTTGTATACTGCATGACTAGAACATTATTTGATAGTATAAATTTTGTGTATGTTTGGATTAAAACACAACTCAATTAAGTAGTTTTGTATAACTTATTTTTATAATTGCAGAAGAAATACAGTAAAACTGTTTGTATTGATATATGAGACCTGGCATCAAGGTTACTTCAAGGTAAAATAATCACTATATGCCTTTAGTCTTTAGATTCATATAATTAAGACCAAATATCATATTAATGACCGATTTAACGATCAAATATTTTTTTATTTTGAACTCAAAATTTTAATCTCTAATTCGTTCTCGAAACGCGAAATTTCTAATTGTAACAAGTAGCAACCTTCTCAGTTATATGTTTTGTTGTTGCTTCTCCCTCGTCCATGATTCTGTCTTTCTCTGAGTTTGAAGTTTCATATTAGGAAAAATAACTGAAAAAAATAAAGTTGATAGTAGTTTTATTTAATTCTTTATTTAAGAAAGAAAACTAGTGACATAATTAATAGGCTTGACAATTTTTTTTACGCCATCCCACGATATAAGAGGTTAAATATGTTTTTAATCCCTACATTTATGCGACCTTTCAAAATAGTCCTATTTAATTTTTAGGCAAATGTTAACATGTGCCTTAAGGACACATATTAAGATATTTAATAAAGAAATATTCTTCTACAAAATTGTGCATTCAACTTTTTAATGATCAAACTAATGTATTTTCCAATATAAAAATTCTATTTTTAGTTTCCTTAACATGTGTCTTTATGGCACACATTAACAAGACCCTAATTTTTATTAATTTGTTTAGTCCTGAATCTTTTAACCGTTTTTAACATTGGTCTCCACATGATGTAGATGCCCTATGTGATGCATGCCATGTGGTGTCATGATTGACGTGCTCTGTTTGATTTTGCGCTTTAGACTTTGGAATCAAGGTTACGTCAAGGTTGAATAAAGTATAAGATTTTGCCCAAAATCTTGGCTGGAAGGTTGAAGAAAGTACTAGGTAATTTAATTTCGAACGTTCAATCTGCTTTTATTCCTAATCGGCAGATTTTAGATGGTGTTTTAGTGGTTAATGAATTGCTTGATTTGGCTAAACGAAGGAAGGATAAGTGTTTGTTTTTTAAAGTTGATTTCGAAAGAGCTTATGACACGGTAAATTGGCAATTCTTGGATTATATGATGATGCGTATGGGTTTTGCGGAGGGTTGGAGGCGTTGGATCAGAGCCTGTGTGTTCAATAGTACTATGTCCGTTTTGGTTAATGGTAGTCCGACGGCGGATTTTGTTGTACATAAAGGGTTGAGGCAAGGAGACCCGCTCTTTCCGTTCTTATTTTTAATTGTGGTTGAGGGGCTATCGGCACTTATGAGGCAAGCGGTGAATCATAACCTTTTTAAGGGATATAAGGTTAGTGATGATATTATGTTTCATTCATTACAATTCGCTGATGATACTATCTTGGTGGGTGAAGGTAGTAACGACAATCTATGGACGATCAAAACAGTGTTAAGAAGTTTTGAATTTGTATCGGGATTGAAGGTAAATTTTCATAAGAGTAAATTGTATGGTATCAATTTAGATTCTAGTTTTTTGAGAGCAGCTTCTTCTTTTCTGCATTGTGCTATTGATTCCATTCCTTTCCGGTTTCTTGGTATACCGGTAGGAGCTAATCCGCGGAGGAAATCCACTTGGAGTCCTATTATTCATGCTATGAAAAAACGTTTAAGTTCTTGGTCTGGGCGTATGTTATCTATTGGTGGGCGAGTAACTTTAATCAATTCGGTTTTATCCAGTTTACCGTTATATTATTTTTCTTTTTTCAAGGTGCCGGTGAGTGTGGTGAAGGAGTTGGTGAATATCCAAAGGTCTTTTTTGTGGGGTGGCAGTGGTGATGGCAAGAAGATTTGTTGGGTGAGTTGGGATAGGGTGTGTCAACCGAAAATAAAGGGAGGTTTAGGCATTAAAAATTTAGCTCTTTTCAATCGTTCACTTCTTTGTAAATGGAAGTGGCGGTGTTTGTGTGATAAAGAGGCACCATGGCGTGAGTTACTCCGGTTCCGTTATGGTTCGTTTGCGGCAAATTTCTTGTATGAGGAAGGAAAGGAGCGGTTAAAGTCTGCGTCACTTTGGTGGCGTGACTTATGGCTTTTAGATGGGGATGGAGACGGAAGTTGGTTTGGTTCGAACGTTAGCAGTGTACTTGGTGATGGCAAGGTAATAGACTTTTGGAAAGAAAAATGGATAGGTACAACATGTTTAAAAAATATGTATCCTGATCTATATTCTAAATCATCTCGACAAAATAGCACTGTTGCCGATATGGGGTGTATGGGAGCTGAAGGTTGGGGTTGGTTACTGGGCTGGAATGCAGAATTATCCCCAATGGAGAAGTTAGCAGCTGCAGAATTGCAGGTGATATTGCAATCAATTCAGCTGGTTCATGCGAGAGAGGATAAGCGACGATGGGCACCTAATCCGGATGGTTTCTTTACTGTAAAATCCGTGTACACAGAGCTGCAATCACGATCTGTTTTGAGTGGTTTCAACAATGATATGGGTATTTCGGCGAGGTTGTTATGGAAGTCTAATGTGCCGTCAAAAATTCATCTATTTGCTTGGCGTTTGCTGCTTGATAGGTTGCCTACCAGGGATGCTTTGTTCAAGCGTGGGGTAATTTCCAATGTGCATGAGCAAGAGTGTGTCCTCTGTAATGTTGAAACAGAAGCTTTAAATCATGTGTTCCTACATTGCAATGTCTCTTTATCTATTTGGCAGGTTGTGTATAGGTGGCTGGGGTTGCATTTTCATAGACCAGCAACAGTGCAACTTCATTTTATTCAATTTGGCGAGTTGGTAAAAGAAAAAGGGAAGATTCATAAGAGACGACGGCATATTATTTGGTTGGCTACGGTTTGGTGCATTTGGCGGTGGAGAAACAATATTATATGGCGAGGAGAACGAGCTCATATTTCTTTTATAGTGGACCAAATTACTTATATGTCATGGTTTTGGTTTGTAGGTCGTACGCGGCTTACTACTGATGTAACTTTTGATAGGTGGCGTAACGATCCTCTATTTTGTTTACTATGTACATAGAGGATGATTTTTTGTGAATTGTAAGGGTTGAGTACCCCTTGTACTCCTTATAATTCAATTTTTGTTTATAAAAAAAAAAAAAAAGTTACGTCAAGGTTAAATAATCACTATAGGGTCTATTTGATAAAAATAACGGATAGTTGATAAATTAGCTTATAGCTGATTATTTATTTATATAAATCTAAAGACTAAAGTGTTTATTATCTAATCTAAACGCTCAAAAACCAAAATGGCCTCAACTAGCAAAAATGATGACGACGGAAACGACACCGTTTTTTCAAATTCACCTACGGAGGAGGAAACAACCACCACCACCACCACCAAGAAGCAGCATTTCAATAATTCCTCCTCCTCCTCCTCCACCACCGAAACCCTAACATCACCACCATCTTCCTCTTCCGCCATTCCCCAAGATGATCTTCCATTCGAGATCATACTACAAATTCTCTCTAGACTTCCAGTCAAGTTTCTCATGCAACTACAATCCGTCTCTAAGCTCTGGAAATCTCTCATCTCCGATCCTAAATTCGCCAACAACCATCTTCGCGTCTCAACCACGCCCCACCGTCTTGTCTTAATCCACACCACCACCACTGATCTCTCAGGCAAGACCGGAATCACGGATTACCCTCTCTCCTCCATCTTTGCGGAAGAAATAACTGCCGGTGTTGCCGTCACACATAGATTAACCATCACAGCTGCCGTCGCCACACAGCTCGATTATCGTCTTCCCGGTATAAACTTTACCGATAGGATTATTGGTTCTTGCCATGGCATACTCTGTTTTGCAAAAGACAGAGATGTTCTAAATGATCAACGTTATGCTCTTTTGTGGAACCCTTCCATTAGGAAATTTACTAAATTGCCCTCTCTAGATAAACCAGAGTTACCAGACCGATATGGTATTCGCCTAACAAAAAACGTTGATCTTCGCCCAAAATATGTATATGGATTTGGCTATGTCTATGATCATTTCAATCACAATTATATTTACAAGGTTGTTGCTGTTAATAGCTATGGAAGTAATGGAACTCATTATCATCGTCCCGTTGACAAAACTCAAGTGAGGGTTTATACTTTGGGGATCAATTGTTGGAGATCCATTGAGGATTTTCCTTCTGGTTTCCAGTTTGATGCATCCGGAAGATTTGTTAGTGGAACTCTCAATTGGTTGGGATTTGAAAGAGATCGTTCATGGGTTATTGTTTCGCTTGATTTGGAGAAGGAATCTTATAAAGAGCTAGTGCAGCCTGAATATGGTGTGGTAACAGTTAATGCATTAACCTTAGGTGTGGCGAGGGATTGCTTGTGCATTCTTGCTCATACTGATACTTTTGCAGATTTTTGGCTTATGAATGAATACGGAAACAAAGAATCTTGGACTAAATTGTTCGGTATTCCCGATTTAAAATTGGAAACATATTGTGGTTTTCATTATCGCCAAATACTTTATCTTTCTGATGATGATCAAGTGTTGCTGGAGTGTCAACCTTACTTGGTTGTTTACAATTCTAGATACGGTACTTTTAAAGTTCTAGAATTTCAAAACATCAGGAGTTGGATGTTTACCGAAGTCTACCAAGAAAGTTTGGTATTGCCTTGTTCTCAATAGTAGAATGTACGTAATAACGTTGATGTTATGCTACTTGTGCATAAAGTTTATGAAGAACCATCTATGAATTCTTCAATTTTATAACAACTTGTATGCTAATTTCAATTTGTGTTATGTACCTATGTTTGCTGGTTACTTCATGGATTATTACTGTTCATTATTAGTCAATGTAATATGTTGCTTGAGAAACCCACTTGGGATGGCCTGATTGTATTTGTTTGGAACCTGCGAGTGTGCTCCTCCCTGAGGTCTTAGGTTCAATTCTCTCCGGTGTCAATTTAGATGAACTAATTTAGCTTCTTCATAAAAAAAAATACTAGTATGTTGCTTGAGAAATTGTTGTTAGGTTTAATGTATTTTATTGTTAGATGTTTTTTGTTTGTTCTTTAATTGTGCACTTCATTATGGTTAGTGTGTGTGGTTTACTAAGATTGCAATTAGGTTCTATGCCATTGTGTGTATGTTAAAAAGTTTGATGACTGCTAAAGTTTATGATCTATGCTGCAGAATTTTACAACTTTTATCTCAACATATAAGTGCTTTGTATGCAGTCTCTTGATTGGAAAGTGCTTCTATTCCCCTTAAATGCAAGTTATATTTTGTTGAAAAGGGAATTGTTGAGGGAATGAGTGTCGAGGGAATGAGTTTAACTTTATTTTATCTTTTATTAGAGAAATAGCTCATACATAAGCACTTATATGATAATCGCTTAAGCGCTTAATTAAGTTGTTTATCCAAACAAAAACTAAATCTATTATAATAATGAACTCCCTCCCACATACCTATTGAAGTAATAAAATTAAAAAAAGTTCATAGTATCATACCAATTATAATCATGTAAACAATCAGCTCACCAATGTTATTGACAATAACACAAATTTATGCCAAAGCTTTTCCATAATTCCCAAAGGAATCACCATCAAACCAGCATATGAAGCTGGCTCAATTGACTTCTCAGTCAAAAAAGCCATGATGAGTATAGCAGCAAGACCAGGAATCATTCCTAACTGTTTCAAGGTTGCAGGCAAGGACATGATTCCGGCACCAATAATTGTAGTAGCTAAGTTGAAAACAGCACCAGAAAATGAAGCTCCATTGAAATCATCAAACCCGGAATCACTTTCATGGGCTTGACTTTTAGGCAACCAAGGTGCATTTTCACTGACAACAACAGGCTTGTTCTTTCTTGATGATTTCTTCTTCTCTGTCTTAGGTGCAAGACTTCCAATTGTCATTTTCGGTTTTTCACTTTTCAACCTTCGAAAATTGTGTGTCAAAATCAAAGGGATTGATATTTTGAAATGCAAGTTATAATTATTGCGGTTGTTAAATCTTTTAGAAAAAATATCTTAGTCTTTTTTTAACTATAATTGAAATTATTGCAGAATTCGATTCAATAAGAAAGACCACATTCTTCGTGTAACAGATGATGAAATTCATGTGGTGTTGGGTCGGTATCGGATCTACAACACAAAATATGAAAGACATAGAAAGAAAGAGAAACCAGAAAACAAAAGAGGTTAATTTGGTAAGTTTTGTCTTAAATTTCGACTTTTGATGTGGGAAGTAGGTTTATGTTCTTGCATGTGCTTGTTGATAGCTTCATTTCATATGCATATGTACTAGTGTGATTATGCATTTATTCTCTAAATTAAGATCAATGAGAGTTTTATGCATGCATCTTTCACCAGACATTTACCTGATTTATCAGAGGACTTGTAAGAATAAATCATTATGTTTTGTTTCATGTGTTTCTAAAATTAGGTGTGGGAATGGTTATATTTTTGTATAATCTTTTAATTGCATGTTGCAAGAGGTTGTTAGAACCCGAAAAATCACTTATATGAAGTAATGTGTTTATTGATTGAAAAAGGAGCAAAAGCTCTTACAATGGAAAATATAGCAGAATGAAAAGATAAAATGTAGAAGGAATGAATTCCCTACTACCCTTGGAGCTAAGCTCCTCAAAGAATGAGAACACTCATCCTTTGCCTAACCATAAAGGTTTCAACTAAAATCTTCCCCCTCTCACACTCCCCTTACCTCACTATATATACTACTAAGAGGCATAACAAACTTGCCAAGTAAGCACTATATCTCACTCACCAATTTTACTCATAAAACCTCACTATATTCTTTATTACAATAATAGCCCATTTTCTATATATTTCATAATCGGGTTCCTATCAATACCCACCCCTTCAAAACAACCTTGTCCTCAAGGTTGAGATTTGCATCCATCAACTTGCCTCTATCAAATACAAAGTTGAGCAATTCATGAAAGACCAAGAGCAAGAGCATTCTCCAATAGACTTCAATAACAACCACTAGCATAGGAAAATTGAATTCTCTTGACTCTTGTCCCATTAATCTCAAAAGTAACCATTGCTTGTAGATTTGTAATGGTTGTGTGACAATCTCTAACTTGTGATTTATAACATCAAATTGAATTTCATTGAGCTTCCCACTATCATAAACAAAATTCAGTGAAGTGTATAATAATAGAAAACCTTTCCAGCCAAATTCATGAGTACTAGTTAGCATAGGAATATTGTACTTCCCTGGATCCCATTGTATGACAGCATGCAAGGGAATCATTCCAAACGCAAATTCAATCTTCACTCCTACTGAATTCTCCATCAAAATAGCTAACAATGATGATGTGACTTGCTTTTTCCAGTCCAAACTCATTAGCCTTACGATTTCCTTAATGGAGTTTATCATCGCTTCATTTGTAAATTCACATGGATAAGAGGAAATCTCCACAGGATTTAGTGGTGCCACAGTAAGAAGCACAAGGTGTTCTTCAGGAGCAACTCTCAGATTGAAGAATGAAGCATAAACTCTACCCAAGACTCCACAACATTGAAAAGGCAATCTTGAATCACTATGTAAGCTTAACCCAAACAAATTCTGAACTAAGCATTGTTCCTCTACTTTAAAAATATCCCCAAAAAATTTGAAATAGGTGCCTACCAGTGTAACGGACACTACATCATCACCACATGCTTCTAGTTTCATACAAAGTCCATGACCCTGACTCTCAAATTGGTTGCCAAAAGAGAAAACATACTTTTGTTCCTCTTCCATAACATGGAGAATGATAGTAATAGTATCCCATGCTTCCATAATCTCTGCATGATTAGGAGCTGACAGAGAAATCTTCTTTATAAACTTCAAAGGCCCATTCCTCTTATTTCTGATTTTCTCTACACTTCCCATTAGTTTTGATGGCAGGCTCAGCAAACATGACAACACCAACACGCACACCATAGGAACTCGAAAGGGCAACACACGCCACCAAGTGCTTTGCTGATGAGGTGGTTCACACACCACCGGGGCTAGCGGCGAATACAGCACAGGGGGAAATCGTAACACATACTGCAGCAACGACGTTGTCTGAGAATTCATGTCTGATACACCTGCATCCTTCTCTCGGGTCGGGTTCAATAAAATCCTGAGGTTATTGTTCAATTGGGCATGGTTTAAAAACTCATTTAAGGGTAGCATGTGGATTGTAATTGTGTTCACATGATGCAGATCAAGTGGTGAAGGGAGTCCACTGATTTGAAAGGATGAGTGTTGATCTGGTGAAAACACGTGTAATAAATTGCTACTATTAAATTGGACCTTATCACTTAATATTACTCCAGTCCAAATTATAAACTCTCCCGGACCCAGTAAACTAAAACTATTATTATCAATTTGGCCCATTAGGTTAAGAGAGATACCAACTTTATCAATTGACCCTTTTACCCTTCTCTTCTCTAGATCCTTCCTACCTTCGGCGTGCACATCACGTGTCTCAGTTAACACGGAAACGAAAACTTTCTTGTTGGCCGTTAATGGCTGCGAACCCATGTCCGGTGGTTCCGGCGGTGGAGGTGGCTCAAACACAAACACCTGATTCTTTCCTCTTTTTACCTCGTTCACTTCCTTCGTATTCGTCACAATCTCCATGATCTCTTTTGGGTGAGGTGTTAACCTTGGTCGTAATTCATTGCTAGACATAACTTCTCCAATGATGTTCATCATCTCTAGCACTGATTCATCCTTACCATTCTTTGACTCATCGTTATCCTCCTTTATCACATCAACCACAATGGTTTGCGTGACTAATTGTGTCACCGTAGTTGTTGCCGGCAATTTTCGCTCTTTTTGCTCTGATAACTGTTGCAGCGATCCAGAATCTGACTCTTTCTCTGCCTTTGAATCATCACCGGTTTCTGTTTTCACCTCTTGAACTGCTTTATCATTCTCTACTGTCTCATTCAGAATGTATTCATGGTTTTCTTGCTGCTCATCTTCTGTAACTTGCATCATCTCCCATAGATCTGGAATAAATTTCTTAATGAAACCCATTTCAAACTCTTTCCAAAGTGCATTCGGATGGTCTTGCTTCCAAGAGGACCACCAGGTGAAAGCTTCCCCACTAAACGCAAATGCAGTCACCCATCCTACCTTTCTTTCTTCACAAAGCCAAGTGTTGGCTTCCAAATACCGATCTAATTGGATCAGCCACCAGTAACCATCTATAGTTCCGTCGAATCTAGGAACCACCTTCGTCGAGATCACTGGCTCTCCGTCGTATCCGGTAGGTCGGACCATTGTTAGAACCCGAAAAATCACTTATATGAAGTAATGTGTTTATTGATTGAAAAAGGAGCAAAAGCTCTTACAATGGAAAATATAGCAGAATGAAAAGATAAAATGTAGAAGGAATGAATTCCCTACTACCCTTGGAGCTAAGCTCCTCAAAGAATGAGAACACTCATCCTTTGCCTAACCATAAAGGTTTCAACTAAAATCTTCCCCCTCTCACACTCCCCTTACCTCACTATATATACTACTAAGAGGCATAACAAACTTGCCAAGTAAGCACTATATCTCACTCACCAATTTTACTCATAAAACCTCACTATATTCTTTATTACAATAATAGCCCATTTTCTATATATTTCATAATCGGGTTCCTATCAGAGGTATTCTTACAAAATGTAGTTCGTCTTGTCTTATAGAGATCGTTAAACTAATTTCTTCAGCATAACGGGCTGGTTACTAATTTCCCTTACTAATTTCTTAACAAGTTTCAATATTATTTGGAAAGTTTCTTCTAATATTCTTACATTGATGTTATGTCTTTTGCTTTGTACTTCTAATAACTTGGCTTTCAATTTCCGTAAGATATGTCTGCAAAAGAGTTGCACGAATGTCATGGCAAAAATAAGAGGCTGACTGATCATATCAGGAGCCCTCCACAGGAAGCTTGATCAGCCAATAATTCCCCAGCCAAATTATTCGAAGGAGTCAACCTAGTTCTTCTGAAGACACATTAACTTGGGATGTTGGTTTTCCTCTTGGAGACCTTATTGATAAGCATTTTGGTAAGGAAAAGTTTCATGAAAAACTTAAGGAGATAGGATTAGAAAAAGAACTACAATCTAGCATGGCGGATTGCGTTCGTATGACCTTTCTTCTTCTTCTTCTTCGTGTCATCGGTGGAATGTTCGGTGATATTGAAAAGGAAAACAAAGCTTTTCTTGGAGAGATTACGGAAATGAAAAAATTGATGACTACTCTTAAATATGAACTGGACAAATTGAAGAAAACTTTGGATGAATCAAGCTTGGAAAAAAGTCAACCGATAGCAAAACTAAAAAACTTAATGGAGGATTTTTCGAAAAGTAATGCAAAATTACTGATCAAAGATGCTCACAAAATTACTGTCGACAAATTGAAGGCTGAGATTGAAGAATTGAAGGGTGAAATTTTATCGCAATACAAAGTTGGTTTTGAAAACGCGATAAATCAAGTTTTATCTTTCGCAGCGAGACTTGATCCTTGATCATGAAGTTGAATGAACTAAAATTATTAATGATAAGAGTCTTTTTTTTGGAGGGGGGGTTAGATGTTATTGATTGACCTTGAAACTTATAGTACATGGTTTTCAAGTGTTTTGTTTCAAAAATCTTTTGCTTTTTGTAAATTGTGATTATATGTATCTATAAACTCATCTATATATTATATTTTACTTTCCTGTACAACAGTTTTTCTTATGCAAGTTTTTAACATTATTCTGCTACTACTTGAACCATTATTCATTGCAATGTGTTTTACAAAGCATACACAATTAGTATGTAATGTCTCATTGATTGTTTAAAACAAAAGTTGATTATAAAAACAATGAATTTCACTTACTTGAATGCTCTCTTGTGTGTCAATTCCATCAATTACTTGAACACTCTCTTGTACTCTAGATGCACACAAGTTTTGCCATCAAATTTTAAAAATTAGACATATTAAAAATGTTACACTAATTTAATCCCTCCTCAATTATATATCATATCCTGCAAACAAAAATACAACATGGAGTTCATAATATTCTTCAATTATTTGTTTCATAAAAATTTCTATTATTATTTTTAGTAGTGAATGTCTTTACAAAATTATTTTCGATATAAAAAATAGTCAAAGTACGTATTTAGACGAAAATCATCTTTAATTTTAAAAGCCAAAATAGAGTTCTCAAAAAACATTTCAAACAGCCCTTACTGAGGGAATTAACCCCAATTTTCTATTAGGAGTTTTAAGACAATATTTTAGTATATCAATTTGTAAGAAAATCAGTTGACTTACGTTTTATGCTAATTTTGTAACTAAAGAGATTTATCTATTATGTAAAAGTGTAAAATGTGACATTTAAAGATCTCACATTTGAAATGAATTTAAATAAATTTTTATTTACGTGAATTTGGTTATGTGTTTATACTTTAAACTAATATATTTTTCTATGTATTTCGAGTTGGGTTCACTACTAGAAAAATTAAAATTAGAAAGGGCACGAATCCGTCGCTAACTTAGTAATTTTTTTCCAAACATTTGGGATACTGTCACACTTGGTGGTTGCGCTATGTTGACTTGTTTAGTCGAAGTTGATCGAGATTTGAGTCATGAGGCTTAGACGATAGCTTGAATCTCTTGTCTCTTATATATAAGGGTAAAACACGAGATTGGTTTCTGGTAAAAAGCTCACATTAACTACAAACATAACATAAATAATTTCTATAAGAGTAGTGCAAATTGTAACTATCTAACAAGCTTTTGTGATTAAGTATAAACTATTGCTAAAATCACTTTTCTCTCTTTTTTTTCCTCTTATTTCTGCCATATATATAACTAATGCTTATGCTCTGTTTCTACATTTTATTTCATCGTTTGGATTCATAAATCGAATAGGAACACAAAAATGGACCCATTGCATTTGTTTGCATATATAACAATTCTGTTCTGTTCTGTTTATTTTTTAGTATAATGTTATATTCTTCTTTCAAAACAAATTAAGAAGAAAACAAACACAAATAATGGAGATAACAACGAAAAGATATTTGAGAAGATATTTGAGGTATCTTGATATCAATATTATATATGAAAGATTCATAGTATGAGATAGTATAAAATAAATAAATAATAAATTATTTTTGAATACTCAAACTACCTCTTTATGTTATAATTTTAATTCTTTTAGGATTACAAGTTAGAATTCATTTTAACAAAAAATAATCTCTTATTTCTTTATTTATTTATTTATAAAATGAATCTAAATATACACTAATTATAGGCTTAGTGCAAGGGTGGGACAATTTGAGGTATAGTTGATAATTGAAATTCCCTATATCACTTTGGTTAATAAAAAAATGTTAAAAATTAAAATTGAAATGAATAAATATTGAAATAGTGGAAAGTTATTAGTATTTTATCACGTCAAATGGTTATACAAGTCAATAGTGGAAAGTCGTGTCATATAAATATTTCGAGGCCTTAATTTTTTGATCTACGTGGTAGCTCACCCGACATACTCTCATTACGGGCCAATCGTCATGTATATAAGTTGATATTTCCGTTTTGTTACTTTGGAAGCCGTTGTGAATATGATTTAACCAAAACACAAACAAATTAATGATATTTTGATTATAAAGGCACATAAATTGGGAAAAGGTGGATTACAATTAAAATTAATAATATTTATTCACGGATCATAAAGATTGATAGATCCATTATAGAACCTTCACAAACTACAACCTTGTCTTTGTGGAAGATGGATCACATGTTCTTTAAACTTAGAGGACAAGTTAACACACATGTGGTCCTCTTTCGCAAATATGCACTTATTTCTTTTCACCATTAGAGACATCATTTTCTCAGAAAATCTTTGAAAGTCTCCACTATTAAATTAAATTATTGTGTCCTTTGTTTTTAGGCTTAGGTTACTCAAGCAAAAAATAAGTACAAAATACATACTATAATTGTCGAGGGAAGCTAGTTGTTGAAGGTTTGTTTAAGAATCGACAATTAATTTTAAAATTTGGTTTTTAAGTCACTCAACGTATATTTGGTTTAGCATCACAAACACAAACTACCACAAAAAGGTCATTAACCTCAATACATTTTCTACTTTTATTTTTTACTGTGGAAAATAATTACATGACAAAACAACTAACGCCCATATTTCATCTCTCTCCCTCCTTTATTTTTCTAATCTTTTTTAATTTCTTTCAAATTCTTTCAATCTTCTTTATTCCTTTCATGGACGAAAAACCCCTAATCCCTTAAAATCAATCACGCCTTTCATCTTCTCCATTCGTTACTAAGGCAACATCAGAGAACAAATCTCGAAGCTATAATTGTGTCGTTCCTTTCCATCCTTTTTGTCAAAGTTGATTCAATTGAACAAGACCGGAATGAAATAAAAGATACTCAATAAACACTAGTTTAGAAGTCATCCTAGTCATTCTCAATTGAGATTCTTGATCAAGTCATCTGTCACCAACTCATGAAATAAATAAAAGTTGCATCAAGAAAGAGCAAACAAGAAATGTGATTGTTTAAACAATTGTGATCTCCTTCTTTTTATAGGTTCACCTCTTATTGCGTTCTCATTTCTCAAATGAAAATGTTTAAACAATTTTCAAAATAATATAAATTACAGATAATATTATTAGAAATGTTTAAACTATTTAAGTAATTTAGTTAATCATTTTGAACAACTTTCATTTTGGATTTAATTGAAAATGTTATTGATGAGGAAATAACTTTCATAGGCTTAAGAACTTCAAGGAAATTTAATTCAACAAAGTGCTGAAAAGATGTTGATCGAGAAAAGCTCTAAAAGAATGGAAGTTGAGAACGAGGTTGGAAAAACAAAGGTTAAGAGATCATGAACTCTAATAAACTGCGTTAACATTACACGCCATAAATTATTTTTTTGTTGCTCTATGTTAATTTTGTCTACTTTCCTTTGCTGGAGACAAACTTCAAGGGTCTACCTAGAGTGCTTCTTAAAGGCAATAAAGTGGAACGGATCCCGTTATTGAAAGAGTCTTGCTTAAATTTGGGAATCCTCTGGTATTAATCTTTTCTTGTATTGGACGCATTTAGTTATATATTTTGCAACATCCATTTGTTTTATATTTTGCATAGGTTCCCAATTATGCTGTGTCTTTTGTTTGACAACATCCATTTTTACATAGGTTCCCAATTATGCCGTGTCTTTTGTTTGCGGGACCTCCTCAAATTTTTTTAACAAAAAAATAGAATTTTTAAAAATGAAAATAATTAAATATAATTTTTTAAAATTTGAAAAGTTAAGGATAAAAGTAACAGAAATTTCGACTTATAAATTAAATTTTTGAGTTCTTCTTTTCTCAAAGAACTTCTTACAATGTTCTAAACATGTCAACAAAAAAAATCATTCCAAAATACACACTGGTTTAATAGTAGGGACTAAAACTACATGCATAATAATTTTATAGGACCAAAAAGTGGAAAATAAATTAGAAGGACTAGAAATAGAATGTTTAAATGTTAAATGGAGCACACATATATTTAACCCTTAAATTTAATTGATGTGGTACTTGGTGTTTTTCCAAATTATACACACTAGTATATTACACATCCTAGTTTTTCTTTTTTTTGACAATACTCCCTTTGTCCAAAACTATTGTCTTTTTCAAAAATAAATATAAAATTAATGTTAATTTACAATTTGTAACCTTACAAAAGTTAAATTCTTAATTACATAAATTTTCTCTTTCTTATTAAAGTAAAGGTAAAATAGACTTAATTTATCAATTTTTATTATTTCTTAATCCACGTTCATAACTCTAAGGCTTTGTGAAGAGGTAAAGTCATGTCTGTGAGTTAAAAAAAATAGGGAAAAGTTTTTGGGAGTTTGGAAGGGCTTAATTTATCCAATTTTTTAGTTCTTCCAAATTTAAAGGGTTTTGGAGGGTTAAAGATATAAATAGACCATTTTACCTTTACAGTAATTTAAAATTCCAATTTTAACCTAAAATAATTTATAAATAGAGACCATATTACTACTAATTTTTGAGGGTTTAATTTATAAATAGACCATATTACTACTAATTTTTTTGACGATTAATAATTTAAGTGTTATAAATTCAACCTAAAATAATTTTAACCCTAACATATTTTTTTAATAAGCCCAATTTTTTTTGACACAATAGCAAGCCCAAAAAAAATTATTTAAATATTTATTTTGAAGAAATTTATGTATTAATTATAATTAATAAAAATAATTTTTTATTAATTTAATAGTAGTGTTAACTGACCTTTGACCGCCCAGCGGCCACCGTTGAACTACAGGGTGCCTAATTCCATCAGCAGCAGACATGTTCACATTTTGAATATTCCTATTTTGATTGCCACCTCCAACCGGCTCAACAGGTTGACCAATTCCAAAGAGCATTTCCTCAAGTTCACCATGCGGAGGCTGATTTGCAGCATTTCCAAAGCGACCCTGGGTTAAGCCACCAAATCCTCCATGAACAGGACCAACAACATCAACATCAATAACCAATTTTGATCTGCATTACCCACATCCCCGACAGGCCACATTACCTCCATTTTTAGCAATACCAGAAATCCCACCAACGGCGGCCAAATTGCTGTTTTGAGCAATCCTAACAGCAATAGGCAGATTCACATTTTAAACAATCCCATCAGCAGCAGGCAGATTCACATTTTGAACAATCTCATCGGCAGCAACAGACAGATTCACATTTTGAATATTTCCATTCTGATTGCCACTACTAACCGGCACAAGAGCATTTCCTCCGGTTCGCCAAGCAGAGGTTGTTCAGGTATATTCCTCCAAGTACAAGGCTAATCGTCATCCATGGAGCGGGAATTCCCTGATTCACAACAAGGTTGTGATCCCAACGTATCTTGATCATAATATCATAAATTGAATGCTGAGATAAAGTTGGATTGTTGTTGACAATTGAAACAAAGTAACCCCGATGGCGCATATAAGCCATGTAAAGTGAATGTATCTCATCGATCGTCCAATCGTCAATAATCCTTTCTTGAAAATCTAAACAATAAACAGAAATAAACACATTAAAACAAATCCTGCAAAGATAAAAATTTCAAGAATGATAAAACTACCAGAATACTAATCATAAACCTAAATCTGAATCACAGAGAGATTGCTAACATTCCAAAAACTGCCTATTGCTGTCTGTTGACCTCGGTGATTTTCCGACGAATTTTTGGTGACTTGCAGTAGTTGGTGGGGATCTCTAGCATTAACGGTTGGTATTTAGGCGTTGACCGCCATGCCAGCCACCAACCACCACCATTTTTTTTATTAAATTATTATAATAGATTTTATTTTGTAACTGCCCAAAAAATAGTTTTGTACTAGATCCAAGCTTTATTCCTACATTAGCCCAAAACAATTTTTTATTCTAATTTTTATTACAGTATTTTTTTTTAATTTCATTTCCTGTTTTTCTTTATGTTTTTATGCTAAAATATAATATCAATTAAATATTCATTTTCTTTTATATTTTTATTTAATTATATTATGGTTAAAAAATTTATATATAATATTAAGGCCATCTCATGTTACAAAAAAAGCTAATATTAATTAAAATATCTATAATTAATTTTATTTATCCATTAGAAAAAAGTTTTCATGCTTTCAAGTTTTTTTATAAAATGTTACAAAATATTATAAGATAAATTACACTGCATAAACATATTTATTTTTAGAGAAAAAAAAAGCAAAATAGTATAGCACATAAGTCTTTCATCTCCTTTCCTTGTTGATTTCTTTAATTCTCAAACAAGGAGAAAGTTTTCTCTCCTTTCTCCCTTCCCTCTCTTTTCTTCCCTTTCCCTCCTTAACATTTCATTTCCTTCCCTTCCAAATTCACAAACAAAACTTAAAAAGACAATAGTTTTGGGAGGGAGAGAATATTAATTTGTTCGACTATTCGATGTGTCTTTCTAAAATTTTTTTATTATCAATTCACACTTTTTTTGGTTACATTCAATTCACACGCTCTAGTGGTATATGCTCCATGTTCCAAATATAATAAGAGATAGACATGGTATATAGGTGAGGTGTTAATTACATGGTATACTCATGAGAAGATCGCACAATCTAAAAAACAATATTATTAATTAGAACAATTTTTTTTTTGAGGTATATAACAAATTTTTTTAACAAATAGTAGATCTACATAGTCCATCCTACATTCCTACTTACTGAAATAATTAATTTTTATATTGTTATTGTTACAAATAGGTCAATTATTACAGGAATAAGTACATCACTCTGTTCCAAAAAAAAGTACATCATTCTGCTCAATGAGTCTAGCTCAATTAGTTGGACATTACATTATATATGCAGGGGACCGAGGTTCGAACCCAGTCATCCCACTTCGCCACTTTAATATGAGAATTTCTAACTATTAGATTACTTGACAAAAAAAAAGTACATTACTCTTCAATTCTTTGTTATTGAATAAATATATGGATATATATACAACACTTGAATAGTTTAATTTACCGTAGTAAGTACCAATAACTTGCACGTACGTAAATAGATTTTCATTGAAATGATTATGATTAAGGCAAAAATTAGATGGATAAACACACTAATTACCGCTCTAAATATATGGCCTACTCTCTCTAATGTCGAAGAAGTCTTTGTCCGAAAGAGACTACGTATCATACATATAAAGTTACTTCAACAAATTAAACAAAAGTACAACTCATTTTCAAGTATGAACAAAAATAAAACACGTTTTGAAAAAGATTGAATAAAATTTGTATAGCTATAGTTTTGTTTTTGTTTTATTTGAAAATTGCTAGGTGTAGCAGTTTACGTGGCCCTTTGATTTTGCAATATTACAACTGAGATAGACATTGTGATTGTATCGTACATAACATTTTTTATCATTAGATTATTAAAGAGATCCACTAAATATAGCACACTAGATATTTTAAAATTTTAAAAAATAAAAAAATAAATAAAAAAAACCACTTAATTTTATAAGTCTGTGGCCTCCTTGGAATTTCTTTGGGTAATTTGAATTATTTACTGAACTTAAGTTAAAATGAATTAAACCATGTTATCTCTCTTTGCAAAATTTTACTTTACACCTAATTAGAAGCTAAATTTCTGATATTTAAAAGAAGGTAAATATTTTTATAAAAAATTAAAACGTGGAAAGATGTTCCAAAACATACCATCTGTCATTTGTATTAAATCAAAAAAGAAAACGTTTTGTTGGCAAAGTTGAACTTAGAGCGGGCTCAATTAATTCTAACATTTCAATACAGTATGTTGTGAACTTGTGACTTATTAATTCAATATAAATTGACCTGACCAAAAAAAAAAATCAATATAAATTGAACTTTAAAAAATAGCTTCCAACATTTACACTATATAATGAGAGAGAGAATAAAAAAACCAAACTAGCTAGCTCCCAATATTTTCACTGCAATACCCTATATATTATGTTGTGCACTACCCATAATAAGAATATGTAATTTTATTATTAAAATTATTTGAAACGTAATTAATTTTATGGTCATAAATATGATGATGAAGCGTCCATAAATTCTAGTTAAACTTACAAAAAATATCAAAATTAGTAGATCAGACGCTTGTGATCGAAATTTAATTTTTGATCCTCCACTTTATTTATGTGAATTTTAAATGATTTTGCTATTTTCTCTACTCAACAAATAATTACGATTAAGTTTCTAATTAAATTCTTTTCATACAGGAGGAGTAGAAGATAAAACTTGTTAAACTATTCAAATTTAAGTGTGAACAAATGCATTAATTTATCTCCCATAAAACTTTATTAAAAAGTCAATAAAATTTGGATTAAACTATATATTCCAAAATTAGTCTAAAAGGCTACAATCATGAATTAATACGGGTAAAAATAGTAGGTATAATTAATAAACTAATATTCATTATAATTATAATTACAATAATTATTGTTAGGAAAAAAAATACAAATAGTTATCATTATTGTTGCTTAATTAAGCAATAACTAGTAATTAACACACACTAGAGGCATGCAGTGAAGGATTGCTGCGCCGGAAGTTCAACCTCCGGCACCACCGCAACATCAACAGAGGAAGAAGACCACCACGTTCCATTCATAAGCTCCGGCAACTCAATCTCACCCCAAAAATCATCACCACCACCACCACCGGAATCAATGCTACCATCCTCCGGTAACTCAGCAGCCTTATCCATCATCCGAGCCGCTTCAGCCGCCGCCGTCTGAATATCCCTAGCAGTACACAATGAAGGCGGAGGAAGCAACGGAAGACGGTGAACCTCATCAGGAAAGTTAAGCTGCGCTTTACAACCTTTCAAACAATAAGCCGCAACGTCGTAAGCTTTCGCCGCCATCTCCGGCGCCGGAAAAGAACCTAACCATATCCTTGACTTCTTCCTTGGCTCTCGAATTTCCGATACCCATTTTCCCCACCGTCGTTTCCGGACTCCGTGGTAAACTGGATGCCGTGTGCCGCAACGAACTTTCCCGGCTTTCTCGCCGGAATTCTCGGTCGTAACGGTTTTTAGTGCCACGTCATCATCTTTCGTTGTGAAGTTTTTCAAATTTTGCTCCATTCAGATTTTTTTTCTATGTGTGTTTGTGTTTTGATGAATTTGATGCTTATAAATGAAGTTAAGAATTGAGAAAGGTGTGAAATGACGGAAATGTCCTTGTGAGAGTGTGAAAGGGAGTAGCAAAAGTTACTCATTCTATTTTCCTACGTAAGAAAGGACCAGCATGCAATTAAAAGATTGCAATGGCGTGTTTCATTGCTTTACATTTACAATGTCTAGTACAAGTACAAATCATGCTATATTTGGTTTTTAATTTATCTTACTATGAGAATAACCTTTAATGGAACAGTGTTATTGATATCAAGGATCAAGATAGTTGGACGAACCAGAACAACGTTCTGTTAAATTGGATATTTGTGTGAAATCTATAAATATTTTGACGTTTAAGTTGATAAGAGAGTAGTGAGTGAAACATTTTTTTTCCGTTTTTCATCTCTCGTATCTGATCCACTGAACTGATTGACTAAAGAGTGGAACATTTTAGGTGGAAAGAAAATGTTTTTCCGCTAACAATGTAGATGCTTATTTATAGGACTTATAGAGGAGCCACAAAGATAATGAATAGACTATTACGAATGATTTCCTTCAATATACGATCCATTAGTCGTTGAGAGGTATAATTATCTGCTGAAGTGTTACATATCTAAGAGAATATGAGAGACTGACCCATATATTAGATAAAATCCTAGCAAAAATGAGTCTCGTGAAATTGAATCTTTAACCATTTCAAAACCTTCATTGTATGTCATAACATAAATTTCTTTATTCCTCTCATAAAAAAGTTAAAAAAAATTAATTAATAATGATCTCAAACACGATTCAAATTGAATTTCTCACAAACAATTCATATTTAATGAAGATTATTGTGTCAAAAAAAAACGAAGATGATTAACAATTCAACTCTATCACTTATTTTGAGCGGTACTCGTTTAGTAGTAGTGGCGGAGCCAGAAAATTTTGAAGCCCGAGCAAAATTTCAAGCTTAAACAAAAATTTTAGTTTTGGAAAAAATAATTAAAGTTTTGTCCTAAATTATTTTTTAAGAATCTCATTTTTACTCTAAACTAACCCCTAAAACACTAAAAATTTTGTTTTGCAATGAAAAATCTCACTTTTGAACAAAAAAATATTAATTTTGCCCTAAATTAATCCTCAGTTTTACCTAAAATTAACTCTTAAAATACCAAAAAATTTCGGCCGAGCCTAGGCTACAGCCCTTATGTACTAAATTAGTATATAAGTAATTTATACGGATAATTAACATTAGGGTAATGCTAAACAGTGCCCCCGGGCACTTGTTAAGCATACTAAAAAAGAAAATAAAAGATAAAAGTAATGCACAAGTTTCAAGACAAAGATATTAAATGCACAAATTTCAAGACAAAATTTCTTTTTTAAGGAGCTTAACTAATGCCCCGGGGGCACTGTTTAGCATTTTCCTTATATTAACTATATTATGATTTACTACTACTAATAAATTGATTTACCACGTTGGGTCACGCAATTTTATGTCAAATGACTTTCTTAAAGTTATCGTGTAAAATTTGTCAATTGCTTGTACAATTGGTTTATTGAGGGAATTACTACCTTTTATGCTCCAAATGACTGTCAATTATTTTGTCCATAATCATGGTTAGAATAGAACTATCCAAATTCAGGAGTTTCTTTATTTCCACTCCATTGTATGGTAAATATGAGTTGACCAACAAACCCGTTTATAAGGTGAAAAAAGTTACAAAGATCAAGCCCACGGGTGGCAGTTTTGGACAAGACACTTGAAAAGTTTGAAATTAATACATCCACTAACACACAATTATAGTGTTAAACATGGAGTGAAATATCACTTTTTCCTTTCAAACACAAAAATAATCTCAAATTTATTGACACAAATTTTTCAGAGTATGAGTCTCTCTATATTCATGTATTCAGAATATTGATAGTCGTTTAATTAAAACTTAACGATTTGAATTTAAAATCAGTAATTCAAAGTGAAATAAAACAAAAGTGAAACAAAAAGTAAAATTTGTTGTTTTTATGTTTGATCAAAATCAAATTGTCACAAATGTCTCGAATGCATAAAATTATACATGTCACTAAGAATTAGAATTTTCATTATACAATAAAATTTTTTATACACACTAGTCAAATATATAATAAATCACAAACTGTGTAGTTTTTTTTTTTGACAAACTCAAACTACGTTGTTAAAAAATCAAATATATACCACTTGTATGGTATGTCGCTAGTCGTTTACTTATATCTAACACTTTGTTGATTTTACTGATATACATTACATGTCTCTATAGTTTACTCGACTGTAAAACAAAAATCAAAGTATAATCATAAAAGTCACTTGAAACTTATGTTACTCAATAGGATTTTTTTTCTTCATACTCACTGATTAGTGATTGAAATTATCTTCTTCATTCTTTTTTGTGGTCAAATATTGTAGTGAATGTTATTTTAAGAAGTTTAGATGAATGCAGGTAAAATAAAATAAAATAAAAATTGGGTAAGAAAAGAACACTTTCCTTCAATGATTTAAACATTGTAACAAGCAAGTTGCATGCAAAGTTTGAACGACAAAGAAAGGTGAATTTGAAAATGAGGAGAAACAAATTGGACTGGACCCATCATGATAACGAACAGACTGTGCCCACTTCAACAAGCGGCGCGTGATTAGGCCCACACAATTTATGGCTATTGTCTCCAAGGGTCAAGGAGAGACTAAATACACTCAAATAATTAGCGGTTTGATTTGAGTTGATTCTAAGATAAAAAAACATTTGATCTCTATATTAATTTTTTTATTAATCATTTACTAATGATCATTTGTTACGATTGTATTTGATGGAATTTGGATTTTATAAATTCTGACAACCGAGCTAACATCTTAAGTGTAATTCGGTTTGATTTGAATGACTCTTTCAAAAGATATGATCAAATGAAAAGTGATTTATTTATTTTTGATCAAAATTAAAATTATAACAAAATAAATATTAGTATAGTACAATTCAAAATAATTTTGATATTCCTTAAAAAAATTGATATAAAATATAACATATAATATTAAAAAAACATAAAAAATAGTAGATTAATATGTATCTTGTTGTAAGAGCATCTTTAATAAGAGTATTATATATATAAGATGGCACAATGAGCATCAATGGACACAAATAATATGATATTCGTGTCTGTTTATTGAATAAATATAATACTCGTATATGCTCATATCTATATGAATATCCACTAAATTGATAATCTATAAATATTAAATACTGAAGTATTAAGAGATATTTAATTTTGTGGTTATCTTCTTTTAAAGAGAAAAAAATACTCCCTTCATCCCAAAACAATTGTCGCAGTTTGACTGTATTTTTTTACTAATTTATAAAGACAAATATTAACATATTGATTGATTTGTCACTATAAATATTTTCCCAATATTAAATTTTTATAATTTTCATAAAAGAAAACTAAAAATAATAATGATTCAAATTATACAGTGGTACGCGGAAGCGACAATTAATTTAAGACAGAAGTAGTGCTTGCAAACAAAAATATCTCTACATTTAACTCTCAACAACAAAATTTCTAACCATAATAACAAAATACATCATATTCCTCCTCTTCTTACCACATAATAATAGATCCAAACTTATCAAATAATAATAAATAGAAGGAAAATCAAACTAATACAAATAGTTTTCCATCAACCATTAGAAAGATATTGTTCTACCATGTTCCTAAAAAAAAAAAGTTCTAGTAGTTCAGAGTTCAAGGTTGAACTACTTTTTTATTTGTGTAATTATGTTTGCTTTTATTTTATGTATTTTTATCTATGTTACAAATATTTGGACTGGATTTTTCTATTCCCAACATACCCTTATTCACCCTTACATAGTTACTAAAAAACCAAACGAAAGAAAAACGAAAGTATTAACTAATGTGTTAAGCGCTACTCGTCTCATAACTGTGGTAGATTTTATTCCCCGATAGCTTCAAAGGTATGAATGTTTTGCCAGCCCTGTATAGATGATTTAATAGCATGATATATTTATACATTATGTTTTCTTCTTATTGAAACAAATTGACATGACAATGTGGATTTCATACGATTAATGTGCATGAGCTGCCTAAGTATGAAGCATTGATGCATCATACATCAATTGAAATACCTAAGCATTTTCAATTTGTCTTATACATAGTATTAATGGTGGCACTAGAATGACCAAAATGCCTTCCAATAGAAGCCACTACTTTTTTTGGTTGCACGAGATTGGGGTGAGTGTGTATGTTGTTGAGTTGTTCCCTTTTCTGTGCTCCAATTGTTTTATGGGCTTACTAGTGTGGGGAGGTCTCTTTGTTGGTGAGGCATTGATGAGATGGATTTGATTTGAACAAACAAAAAGCCCATGTGTCATTGTTGTTGCCAAATGTCATGAGTTGGCTAATTAGCTTTTGATCATGATTGAAAACTACAAATTTTATTATTACTATCACTTTATCAATTACATGAGCAACCATTTTCACTTAATAATATTTTCATTTCATACAAACCTATATACTGTAATATGCTCTGGCTCTTTACTTTTATGATTTAGCTAAAGGAAAGTCCATGTTTTGAAATGGACTAATACCAATTTTTAGGTGTCATATTTAATTATTTAATTAGTTCCATAAAAGTTCACCTACTGCTCTCAATTTCGACTAGGAATATTGAATACATTTGGATTGACTAATTTTCAATTTGTTTGAACGTAAATCTTGTTTTAACACTTGTGAAAATATTTGAGAGAATTACAAAAATAGGCTTTCTTTTGCTATGCAGAAGTGCACTAAGTGTTACACCGTCTACAAGATGTTAATTACACAATAACGAAAATGAATTTAAGTAAATTTAATGTTAGATAAAAAATTGGCTTAAATACATTTTTAGTCCTCTAACTATTTTCAAGGTTTTATTTTGGTCCTCTAATTATTTTTTGTTCTGAATTGGACCTTTAACTTTCATTCCGTTAATCAAATACGTTAGAAAAAAAATTAAAAAACGTTAAGTCTTGTAAATGTATGAATCTTCATCTTCTTCCTTCTATTGTTCTTCATCCAAATCCAAATTTTTTTTAAAAAAAAATTAAAATTCATTTTTATTCTTCTATTCTTTCTTATTTAACATTGTTCTTCATTTTATTCTTCATCTTCTTCCTCCTTTCTTCTTATTCTTCATAAATTACTCATCAAACCTAGATTTTCTACCAACTAATTCAAACAAATCTAAAAAAAAAAAAAGAAGAATAGAATAAAGCAAAGCAATTGTTTTTCTCTTTCCCTCTTCTAATGTGCAGCACTAAAAATCCAAATCCAAATCAATTGTTTTTTAACAGAAATCCTAACCCAAATTCCTTAGATCCTTTAGATTCTTATATCTCTTTCCCTCTTCAATTGTTTTTTAACAGAAATCCAAATCTAAATCCTCTATATCAATTGTTGAAGCACTAACAACTAAAATCTAAATTCTCAATTTTGAACAGAACAATAATAAGACCATGTTTGTGTAGCACCGAAAACACCAAATCTTCAATATGTTGAATTTAGTGTTTGTGTTTTTTTAATTTATAGATTTGAGTGTTTGTAGATTTGGGATTTAGGAGTTAGATTTGAGTGTTTTTAGATTGAGAATTTGCTGTTTGTGTTTTTTTTAGATTTGAGTGTTTTTAGATTTGGGATTAAAAGAGTTGGTGATGCATCTGGGTTGATGTTTTGATGATGATGAAGAAGAAATAGAGTAAAAAAATTGGTTGATATTGGTGCACTCTTAGATACAATGGACAATCAAAATTCAATGGCTATTAATTTTCAGTAAGATCAAACGGCTTAAATTAAAAGATTTAATGAGATCTATGATGGACCATATGTAATGTTGATCCACCTAATATATTTAATGTTAAAAATTAACGGTTAGGACCAATTTGTTTAACGGAATGAAAGTTAAATGACCAATTCAGAACAAAAAATAGTTAAAGGACTAAAGTGAAACCTTGAAAATAGTTAGAGGACCAAAAGTGTATTTAAGCCTAAAAAATTTATATTATATAGATTATTTATGTCAAATTTTACAGAAATTGAAAATCATTTGATATGTTATTAAAATTCATTAAGATTAACGGTTTATAAATTTTTATTGAAAACTATTAATTTTAATGAATCTCAATAACATATCAAATTATTTTCAATTTCAGTAAAATTTGTCATATATGATCTACAAGATATAAACTTTCAATTCAACAATAAATTTTGTAAAATTCGTATTTGTTATTATATAATTAGCAACGTACACCACTTGGTGCTGTTGAATATGGTATTGTTGGAGTTTGTTTGAAGTCCCACATTGCTTAGGTTCCCAGGCGGTCGAGTGTATAAATATGTGAGAGCAACCTCACCCTATGAGTTAGCTTTTGGGGTTGAGATCCAAGCATATTTAACATGGTATCAGAGACGGGTTAAGGACTGCAATGTGGGTGTTTGACCCTGAAGTCCCACATTGCTTAGGTTCTCAGGCGGTCGAGTATATAAATATGTGAGGGCAACCTCACCCTATAAGCTAGCTTTTAAAGTTGAGATCCAAGCATATTTAACAGGTACAACATAGACATGCCTACAAAAATAATTTCTAACCAACTTATAAATATTTTGTTGTTGGTAAGGAGTAACTTATAATCTGATTAACTTATTATCAATATAATTTTGCAAAGACTTAATTGTTGGTAATGTTGAATATCAGAATATTATCATTATCCTCTTAATCCAACAAGTTTGGCGTATCAAAGCTTTAACTTGTTAACTCTTATGACATGTTTTTAAAATTGGACAAGATATTGACCCGTGACTCGTGAGAACAATTGATCATGGTTCAATTGATTCAACTACAGTAACACAAAATGAAGATAAATAAATATGACAAATGTAGAGAAATTAATTTTTTTAATACTGATGTATTAAAATTTTATTTTTTATTCAAAATTTATATATAACTTTATTCTTAATCATATACTGCTGATAAAATCAACAAATTAAACTCACGAACCAACGTGTGCATTCTTTATCATGCAATCTTAATCTTCAAGTAACAAAATAAATATATTCTCAAACTTTTGAGAATTGGACAACAGAATAACGAGATACTATTTAAGATGATCGAACAAAATTTTGATACGATGTTAACAATACTGATACAAAATAGAGAAAGAAATAATGAGAACAAGAATAGAGAATTAGGTTTTTATTGAATACCGAGTACAAGAGTCACTCTTACGATAGTACAATATATATTAAAACTTAAGAGTTAGACTGGTAACTTACACTAGTAATTTATTATCCAATATTAATATTAGATAATAAAGGTCAAATAATATATTAACATATTAATATTATCAAATTTTCTTATTTATGTGTTTAATCAATGTCCTAGAAATATTGTTTAGCATTTAGTATATCTATTGATGTAAATTTTGGACATGAGCTGTCAAAATAGAAGAAGAAAATCAATGAAGATTTTACTTGCATCACAAGCTAACTAACTTACTTTTGTAACTAATTGTTAGTTATTGGTTTTCTGTTTTGATCCAATGGCTAGCATTGTAACTGATATATGTTAGTTAGATGAAAGTTACACATTAGACTTGTATAAATAAGAGATGATGAATGTAATGAACTCAAGTTTGTGAATAATCAAAAATTCTGTTTTCAGCTTATAGCTTATTCAATGCATAAACGATTTTCTTCATTTCATTGTTTGTAGCTTAAGCACAAGTTCCTTTGTTATCTTCAACAATGGTGTTTGATCTCTATTTTCACATGAGCCAATAAATGCACCCAATTAGTACAGTGAATTGCTTACTCCCTCTGTCCTAAAAAAAGGTCAAATAATTTTTTTGTATTTAGTCTAAATTTTAACCAAATATATTAAATTTTTTTAATCAATTTTGTCTTATATTTTAGATTTTTTCTAATCTATCCCTTTAAGATTTGGAGGTATTTACTCTTCAACTACTCAATAATATTTTAACCGATATATTTTTTATAAAATACATCGTTTGATTGAAATTGATTTCATATAGATTATTTGTGTAAAATTTTGAGACACATATATAAAGATTAACGGTGTTTAAAAAATCACACAAATTATTAATTTTAATGTGTCTCAATAACACATCAAATAATTTTTAATTTGTCTTAAATTTTATACAAATAATTTATATAATATAAACCTGAATCCAATAGTATATTTTATAAAATTTATATTGATTAAATATTATTAAATGGTTGAAAAGTAAATACTCCTAAATCTAAATCTAGAAGAAGAAGAAGATCAGGTCTCACATTGTCACCTATATTTTAGGATGAAAGAATTCATTTTTATTATCAGAGGACTAATCTAAGTTTATCCCTTTAATGAATAACTAGATCAACCCATAAAAACAATTCATCATGCGGATTATTTAGGTTATGTTAAGTTTTTTGGAAAATTTAACCCTCCACCCCTACACTTAATCCCCCACCCTTACATATTTCATTGAACTGACTAAATTGCCCTCATATATATACTAAAACCAGTGAAGAAAATTCACTTTCTCATTTTTCCAAAAGATTGTTCCGGTTTGATAGAGAGAGCACGGAGGAAAAAGTAAGTTTTTTACAAACCGGAACAAATTTTTTCGTGTTCCGGTTTGATTGTTGTTACCGGAACGATTGAGAAGTGTTCCGGGATCAATCTCACCCCCACACCGCGAACACCGGAACAATTTTGAAAGTGTTCCGGTATAAATACTCATGCGAGATTGTTACCGGAACGGGTTTGATGTGTTCCGGTATCGATTTTGCTTAAAATTGTTACCGGAACAGATGAAAATTGTTCCGAGATGCTTACCGGAACACTTTACACATTGTTCTGGTATCGTTTTTTTATCAATTATTTTGTTTTTTTAATTTTTTTTTATATTTTTAATAGTGGTGCGCACTAGAGGACGTGATGGGAGTATTATTAGAAGAAATCCGGGACGTGACGAACCTGTTCAGCGTTACGTGGTGCAGCAGTATGAAGAGGAGGATCAACAACATTACGAGCATCACCATCTTGAGCAGCCTGCGGCATTACAGCAGCCTCCTCCGGCAGTAGACCATCAGCCCGACTTGCAGTGGGGTGGAGGACCGATTGATACGAGTCTTCTCACCAGATATAACGAACATGTTGCTCGTTATCTCTGGTTTGGTGAGGTAATTAACTTATTTTTATACCAATTTTATCAATTTTAAATAAATTGTTTAAATTTTTTGGTGAGGTAAATAAATCGTTTAAATTATAACGTCAAAAAACTTAAATTATATTTATTTAAAATTTTAACAATTTTAATTTATATAATTTAATTTTTAAACAAATTTCACATATATTTATAAAAATAAAATTATTATGATTATTTGATGTATGCAAATTTGTAAAGAAGTATATGTTTAGGTACTAAATTTTGTTGAAAAAGGTTTATAATTAGATTTACGGAGAGAGTATTACTATTGAAATTAATAGGTTTACGGAGGGAGTATTATTATTGAAATTAATATTTTTTTTTAATTAATACAAGAGCGCCCTGGAAGTAAAAAAGAGTTAAAAGTAACTTCTATGGGAAAGAAGCTTTCGGGATGGATACCAACAGTACATCCCCCACTCATTCAAGGTTGGGTAAATGGATCAGGATTGGCTCCACTTGAGAAGACTAATTTGAAGATGGTTGATCCTCATATTATATCTGCATTTGTGGAGAGATGGCACCCTGAAACATCGTCATTTCACATGCCATGGGGTGAAATGACGATCACACTTGATGATGTGCGGTGTTTGCTTCATCTACCTGTTAGAGGTGATTTTTATGATCGACCTGCACCAGTGAATGAAGAACAAGCTACTAGACTTGCAGTGGATTTGTTGGGGGTGACATATGCGGAAGGTCAAAAGGAAACTAGAAAGCAAAGAGGTGGATATTATAGCCAAGAGTGGCTACATTCGATATATGAGACACAGATTATGTGTGGGCAATCTAACTGTGCTGCTAGGGCGTATTTGTTGTTGTTGGTTGGGTGCACCATCTTTGCTGATAAGAGTTTTTCGCGGGTAGACGCAAAATATCTACCGCTCTTTAGAGTTTTGGGTACATGCGGTAGGTTTTGCTGGGGAGTAGCTGCTTTGGTGACTTTATACGATAGTTTAGGAGATGCATCGATGTATGTAACGAAGCAACTGTCAGGGTATCCTTCACTTCTACAGGTAATTAATTTTTATTGTTTTATTTTGTTTATGTTATTAAACTAACTATTAAATTTATTATATTTATGTTAGAGAATTATTATTTTTTAAGTTATTTTGAATTTATGTTATAGAATTATTAAATTTATTATATTTATGTTAGAGAATTATTATTTTTTAAGTTATTTTGAATTTATGTTATAGAATTATTAAATTTAATATATTTATGTTAGAGAATTATTATTTACGATATCTTATTTTTTGTATCAGTGTTGGATTCACGAGTATTTTCCAACAATTGGTAAGCGTGCCATGTCTGGAATTAACTGTGATGATTCAACAGCACCTGCTCCTCGTGCTGCGCGTTGGATGTACAAACAGGGGGATAAAAAGGTTGATGAGCTACGGAGCATTATTGATGATATGACTCCTGATGATGTCATATGGCGTCCATTTGAAAGTCACCGGAGTATCATTCCGTTTGATACCATTTGTTTGTACAGTGGATGTCTGCGTTGGTGTGGCACTACAGTTCCTTACTTGCCGGAGCGGTGTATTAGACAGTTTGGATACATACAGTATATACCACCACCGCCACCAGCTGTTAACACTGCTGATGTCGACACTGATTGGTTGGATTATCATTCCAGCGTGGATCGAGTCCTTGAGCATGCGCAGGTAGCGAGGTATGCATGGGAGGTTGCACCAGATTACATGTCATGGTATTATCAGGTATCGCATCCTAGACTTTGTCGTCCTATTGATGGACCACATGGACCACCTCCAGTTCCAGAGTGGGAGCCACCTTTAGTTCCAGAGTGGCAGCCACCACATCAGCACGATGCACAGGATGTGCCTATTCATGATGCAGATGAGGTGCCAATTCATGATGCACGAGAGAGATTGACTGCGATTGCTTCCGAGATAGAGCGTGGATTAGAGGTTTGTGGTGCTGGTAGAGATGAGGCTCAGTTTGCATATTTTTTTAGGGCACTTGATTTGTCTCGTGGTGCAGATTTACACTAGTATTATTATTATTATTATCATGTACTGCTGATATTTATTATTATGTATTATATGACGAGGTTTTATTATTTAACATAATTAACATTATTGCGCAAAAAAATATTATAAATATCATCTTTAATGTCAATTTAAAATATATAACATATATAATGTCAATTAAACAGAAATTATCTTTAAAATAAATAACATATTTAATCTCAATTTAAAATAAAGAACATTAAAAAAAAATATTATAATATCAAAACTCAAAAATTCTATCTTATGGCAACACCAGGTAAAATGTAATTTTGTTGTAACCAAGCTTGAAAACGTCCGGCATATGCTGACTTCCAAGATTCTGCTTCTTGTGAACGAAATTTATTCCAATCAGGTGCAAGTTTGGGCAACGGGAATCCTGATTTCATGTTTACCTGAAACAAATAAAAATGTTACATTTAGTTATATAAACTATTTAAATATTAAAAATTAAAATAATTTTAAATTAATATTTACCTGAACCCAATGATTTCCATCAACAAATCCAATGCAAAAAAACCTTGCCGAAGAGGAATATGATGTCATCATGGGACAAAAAGTTGTGCTCGGTTTTCCCAGTGTAACTAAGATGACATTATACCGATTTGCTACAAGATAACCCATGACAGGTACGGTGAACCATCTATCTGGCAATTGATTACCCAATCCTGAAATCATTAAAGAATCTTTGACAACTTGTAGACCTTTTCCAAACAATTTCTCATAAAAGCTAGTATTATTTTTCAGCTCATTATCCAACTCTCGACGAACTATGGGCCAACCGTCCATTGAGTATCCAAGTAATGATGCAATTGCTCTAAACCCACAATTTCCATCCGGCTCAACATCGACAATGTCAACAATATATGGATGAATAGACTTAGGAAATTGTTCCATATATTTTTTAGTTGGTTGATTATGAGATGATTGTTTTTTAGATGGTTGTTTCTGAGATAAAGATGGTTGATATGGTTGTTTTTCCTTCTGAGATGAAGATGGTTGAGATAGTTGTTTTTGAGATGGTTGAGATTGTTGTGTACACACCCTCTTTGACGATCCTTGAGAATCTTCATATTCTTTGTCGACATGCTCAAAATATGAAGGATCACGATACACATCATAGCCTTTTGGTGCTTTGCTTTTACCTTTCTTCACTCCTCCTTTAGTTTTTATTTTTTCAGGTGGTGCACACATGGAACTTGTAGATGGATAAGCAAGTTCACACACTTTACTTTTTAATGCTCGTTTTCCAATAATATCAAGCGACCGAAATCGACTCCACAATGCATCTATTGCCTGGGTCATGTCTAACTCGTATCCATCTTCTGTGTCATCCTCTATTGGACCTTCCATAGTTAATTTCTTCCAGTGGACATGAATAGAATCCAATGGTATCGCCACACCACTAAGTCTATACCCACTCAATTCACACGCACAAGGTAACCCACAAGTTGATCTCAACGTGCAACCACATATTTCCTTATTTGTTTCCACATATTCACATCTCTTCATCTCTTTTGCAATATGTGTCATAGCGGCCCTAGACACAAATCCTCTCAAATTTTGAAAAAATGGGCCGTTGTGCAGGTGCTCAGTATAATAAAAACTTTTTTGAAATGAAGCTCTAATTTTACCTATTCGTAAAATTATGTTGTCATTCATGGCATCCCAGCACTTGCACAAGTCACCTTGACTATTTTCCAACATTTGCTTTAATTTCCAATGTTCAGACTCAACCCTAAATCCAAGAATAAATTACATAAAATTAATCAAATGAATGCAATGTTAAAAAAAAAAATTAAAAAATATTTTTTCTTTAAATATTGTCAATTTTACCTATTAGTCGTATTGGTTCCCAAATGCATTAGTTGATTGACCCATGCTGCAATAAATCTTTGTTTGTGAGGATTCAACCATGTGTCTTTCACATAATCAACAAAAGTGCTCCATTCAACACATGCTTGCTCAAACTTGTTTAACTGCTCCTGATATTTCTCTTCATCACGACTCCATACAAGTTTTTGCCACAATTCCATGACCCCATCAACCATATCGCTTGGTGCATTCTCCTTGCACTTTGCCTTAACATTTTTTGCAATATGAAAACTACAAAGCATATTAACAGTTTGTGGAAATACAACCGTAATTGCATTCATCAAAGCAGTATCTCTATCAGTCACAATTACTTTTGGAAATAAGTCTTCCTTAACCAACAATCCTTTAAGTTTCTCTAATGCCCAGCAAAAATTATCCTCCCGCTCTTGTTCCATGTAAGCAAATCCAACAGTAAATGTCAACTCAGTTGACGTCAGACCAACAATTTCAAGAAGTGGATGTCTGTATTTATTGGTTTTGTATGTGCTGTCCATAATCAAAACAATTGAAAACATGTTCAACAACTTGATTGAATCTGGATGTGCCCAAAATATATCTCTCAAAATTTCTGAATCATTATCTCTTCTTCTACTCCAACATACATATTTCGCATCATCTAACAACTGCAACAAATGTTGCATCTCTGTTCTAGGACCTCTTTCCTGTTGTTGTAGAGTCTGTCTATTCTTGTATATTTGATTGATATGAGTAACACTCTCTGGATTTTGCCTTTGCAACGATAGAAGTATGTTTCTTGGTGCTACACGACACTTTGTCAAATCTGCTACATGTTTCTTTTCAGTTTCAGTCAAACGTCTCACTTGAGGATGACCTTCATATCTATCAGGTAGTTCATGGTTGTGTATTCCACATCTCACTTCAACTTTCCATCCTGAACCATCTGTTGACGGTGTAGATCTGATTTTGAATGGACACTCACATTTTTTATGAGCACTTTTTTTTGAACTTTCACCTTCATATTTTCCGCCTCTGTCACAACCTAGAATTAACTTATCACTTCTTCCTCTCTTTCCAGTCTTCGTATCTGATCTAGTAATATTAATAGTGACCCTGTTTGTAAATCCAACCTCTCTAGCCCATTCTACCACAGCTTCACGTGTAGGAAACTTTTGAGTAGTTGTGAATACAGCAGTAGTATCGACATGAGTTTGATTAGTAATGCTTATTTGAGAACTGGACATAGTTATACCTGTTCAGAGCGTAATAAATGGTTAAAAAAGTTGATAAAATACATTAAACCGGAACACTTTATAGGTTAATCCGGTGTTACTGGACAAATATAGCACACCGGAACGCTCGTTATTGTGTTCCGGTAACAATTTCTGCAAAATTGGCACACCGGAACACATTGCACGACGTTCCGGTATACATTTCTGCAAACACAAACACACCGGAACACATTATGGTGTGTTCCGGTAACAATAACTGGCACTTTGTTTACACCGGAACAGTTTATGATATGTTCCGGTATTGTTTATTGAACCGGAACGGTTTAGCGTTGTTCCGGTATCAATCTACGACGACTATTTTTAAAAATTAGTACACCGGAACGATTCAAAAACGATTCCGGTAAATTGTAAAAAAAATTAGTAAACCGGAACTGTTTTATACTTACCGGAACGGTTGAATTGTTGGGGTGTGATTTGCTTCTCGGAACCGATTAAAGAATAATAAAATAAATAATAAAAAATATAAAGGGTAAAATAGGGGTATTAAGTGGTTTGTAGGGGTGGAGGATTAAATGTAGGGGTGGAGGGTTAAATTTTCAGTTTTTTGCCGTGTTGGGATAGGGTAGCAAAGCCCAAATTTTAACTCATATTGACCCATGTAGCCCTCAAAAAACTGGATCAAAGAGTCTATTTAGTGGCCCGTGAAATAAATGTAGTTCAAATAATAGTTATCAAGAATATTATAAGAGTGATCGGAGTTTGAATTCCAAATTTCATATTTAAATGTATAAGTTTAGTCACTAAATTATTTGACAAAAAAAAGAAGATAAATTCTCCTCTATCAATTCAGTTTAATTAATTTTCTTCATATGCATAAGAGTAGAGTCATCTCAATCAAATTGAAGACTCTGTTCTAATATTAAAAATGAGTTGTCTATTATTAGTCATCCTTTATCTAAATTGTAAAGATAATGCAAAAAAAATAAATTATTTTCTTGTAACAACATTAAAATATAGCTTCAAACTAGTATCACAGCCAACTTTTTAATTACTCCCTCCGATCCTTATTATAAAAAAAAATTTGCTTTTTAAATATATAGAATATTTGATGTATCTAGTTCATAATATAGTCTAGATACATCAAACATTATATGTATCTAAAAAATAAATTTCTTCTTAAAATAAAGACCGGAAGAAGTACTTAACAAGAATCATCCTTCTAACACTTTTGAAACAAATTCACGAACTAACCCATCATATTGTATATTGTCAAACAAATTATTCTTAAATTTGAATTACTTAAGAGCATTTGACACTCAAAATTAAACTCTCAAATCAACTAATTATTGGTAAAAAGAATTTACAGATAAAGACATATGGTAGTATAATATAAATATAATTTATGAGACACATAAGAGTATATACATTTTTTATATTAACTCTCTAGTTTTTAAGAGAAAGAGACTAAATAATCTAAAATTCGATAGTAAAAATAAGTAAAATATGACCAAAAAATTATTTTCACCTAGTAATCGTACTCGTGTTCTCTCAAAATCTGTCATATAATAAAACTCTTTGAGCCTATTTTCTTGCTTTAAAGGTTTAGACATTGTTCATCATAGAAATCAAATCCACAATCACATTGTTATAGTTTCAATTCATTCATGATAATACATAAACAAATCTAGAGTTAATGTGAACACAACAACTACACAAGCCCGTGAAAGTCTTTATTCATACTATGATGCCTCAATAATTGACGTTTAACCCATCAATGACGCAAATCTTAATCCCCATGTTTAAATAAACATTGCTTAGACAACGATATTTTTACAACATATCATACTCATTGGAGAATGTTTAAATTATAAATACTAATCAATCGTTATTATTTTTTTGTCTTCAAGCACTGACCATGAAATCATGTTAATCCACAATTCCACAAACATAGAGTTTTAAGTTGACAAAAATTCAATAGATTAGTACGTAACACTACTAATTATGGAAACCGCGTTGATAGTGACTTGTTCATACGGCAATTACAAAAGTTTTTAGATTCTTATGCCAAAGAATTATCACAACTTTCCAATATTAGAATAATAATGTTTCATGTTCTGTAGCACCCCTGCACGTCATTTGCAAGTTTGATCCATGAATGGATTCTAATCAAGCTAAACTACATCAACTAAAGATCAAAAAAAATATAAAAATTCAAGTTGCTTTTATTATTTGGCCAAGAATTCAACTCTTGGTTGATACCAAAAAAAGGAGAAACTAAACTTATTAGTATTTTAAATGAAATGAACTAAGCCACTAAATTTAGTCTAGTGATAAAAAGTTTGAGAAGTATACATGAAGTCTTGAGTACGATGTGACACATGTATCAGACCAAACTTAGATATCAGAATAACATATTACTATTGTAAATTTGTAATGTAAGTTAAAATGTAAATAGTTGAACTAATAGAAATGAATAGAATTTGTACAGCCGCCAACATATAATCACGATGATAGTTAAAATATCTGAATAAAGAATTTTTTGAAATTAGAAGAGCGTTGGTGCTTGATTGTTATGAGAATTATAGAATAAATATAAAGAGCGCGGTGTTAATCACGAATCTATAGAAATTATTTAATTAATAAGGAATAAAAGATTTGAAAGTATTTTGTCAAAAAAAAAAGGTAAATATGTATTCTATTTTAAGGAGACAAAAATGAGAAGAGATATTACAATTTAGAGGAAAAAAAGTAAAATTTGGAGGGAAAATTTAAATAAGAGTTTTTTTTTATACAATAGAAGTTATTTTTATTTTTCTTAAATAAAAAAATGCATTTAATGGCGACAGAAAACTTATCATTAATATATGAATGGAAAGGAGGCAGCCAAAGATGGATAAGTAAATGGTTCACTTAGGTTCAAAAAAAGAATGGTTTCACTTCACGTGCTTTTTCCGTGATGGGCCAACCTTGTTCACGTGAAGATCACGTGATGCTCACCTCGTCGGTTTCAATGAATGCACAATACAGTGCCACGTGGAAAGCTAAAAAAAAACCAAAACGTTGAATGCAATGACCACCACCTCTTCAATATAATTTTTTTTGTCGAGAGATCGTGATATTCAGCACCGAATGCAATGACTAATTTTTCATTTGAAAAGAAATATTTTGATGAGTGAAATAGCTGATTTAAAGAGTTTTCAATATAATATGATACTCCTTTCTAGTATTCTCTCTAATTTTTAACATTTTTCTAAATTTAATGTATCTACTCCTCGTCCTCTAGATACATAATAAATATATTAGATTTTTAATAAATTTAAAAAACAAAATTATTCTCAATGAATCAGAATTTGATAATGTAACCGCCTTAATAAGTCTATGAGCAACTTTATTTATTTGTTTTCCCACAAATTCTACACCTCATCAACAAAAATGTCGCATAAACAACGCTTTGATAAAAATGAGTGAAATATATGGCTAATGATACGTAAGAAAAAAAAAGAAAATATAGTTAATGCTTCCATGCACAAAGTATGATTATGATGCATAGTGTATAAGTTGTCGAATTCATTATAACGAATACAAATTCTGTAAAATTTATTATTAAATTAAAATTTTATATTTGTTTTGAAAGGCTAATTAAAATTTTATATTATATATATTATTCATGTAAAATTTTAAAAAATTTAAAAATTGATATGTTATTCAAGATTAAGAGTATTTAATAATTTAAGACCGTTAATTTTTATCTAACAATTAATTTTGCAAAATTCATATTTTTTATGATAAAATTGTCGACTTGTACACCATGCACCACATGTACAATTTATGTATATTAGAATTGTCCGAAATATATAAGCAAAAAGACAGAGTTAAATATAACATGGGTGATTTGCTTTGGCATGAGTTTAGTTTATACTCAGTTTGTTCTTAATTAAATGTCTTTTAAAATATGTATACTATTCATATAATTTATTTTAGTCATATATTATGAATATATAATAATAAATATTAATATATAAGATGTTGTTCAATTTATCTGGATGAATATTTTTTAAATATAATTTTTATTACATAATTAGAGATATTAATCGTCAAAAATATATATTAACATATCTACAACGATCAATTGTGACAATTAAAAAAGAACTAACAGAGTAGAAGTTTAGGTTGTCACAAAAGATAATTTAAATCTTGATTATTTAATCTGTTAGTCTTATCCTATTTCAATTTTAGAAGTTGCTTTGTTTACATAATTTTAAGCATGATTATTAATATGGTCATTTTTTATTTTCATACTCTTCAATTTAGCTTCAAATGGATTTTTTGGGACATTTCCACAAGAATTTCAACAAATTATGAACAAGCGGGTGGTATTCCAAAATTCATTATACACGTATATATATAATAAAAAGGATCCACATCAAAACTTTAAATAAATATCTATTCCAAATAGACATTATAAAAAGTTTCTACATCAAAACTTTTTTAGCATCTTCAATGACAAGTATCTTTCACATTAACCTCAAAAGAAAAATTAGATAACAATACAAAACATTTACTTTAGAAACAACGTGTTTCAATATTTAAATAAGATGAAAAAAAAGTATAGAAAATAAATACTACAAGAATACCTCGAATTTGGAACGAAGAGTTAAATTAATTATGGACGGTCAGAGCCGTCCCAAAATTATGGACGGTCTGAGCCATCCGAAATTACTCCCTAAGCCGTCCGAAATTAAAAGTAATAAAATAAAGAAATCAATTATCATTCCGGACGGCCTAAGCCGCCCTAAATAAATGACGGATTGACCGTTGAGTTTTCCGGACGGGCATGACCGTCCCAAAGCAATGACGAAATAAATGGAATATTCAAAAAATTGCGGGATACGTTCTGGACGGCTTTGACCGTCCGGAATTGCTTCGAATTTCAAAAAATCAGGGTTGTTATTATGGACGGCTTTGACCGTCCAGAATTGGTGCACCAGAATTAATGCAACGGTTACTTATGGCTCCATATATATATATATCTCATTCCTTCAAATTTTTCTCCACTTCAACTTCATTCTTACATTTTACTTCCCTCTCTCAAACTTCTCTCTAATTCTTCTAATATCAAATCCTCTCAACCAAATCCTTTCAACCAAATCCTCTCTCTAAAACTTTTCTATCATATAAATAATCTCCATCATCCCTCTATTTATTTTCTTCAAGATTTTGTAAGTGGTTATTATTTGTAAAAATTTAGTCTATTATTTTATTAAATAATAAGTGATTAATACTAACATTATTTGTTATTATTTTTGTTTAGTATCATTTTGTTGATTTGATCGTTGTGGCGTGATAGCGTGGTAAAGCTTCAAGCCAAACTCTACTCGGCCATCAAGTAAGTAGTGCAATTTAAATTTATGAAATATAATTTATTTTTTATGCGAATAATGTGCATGTAAATTTTACGCTTTCATAAAATTGATAAATTGTATTTGTAAACTGTTTTTTTTTTTACATTTATGTTCTTATACTGTTTTTTTTTATATATGTGTAGAAAATTATAACTTTAATTAAATTTAGTATACTTAAAAATAAAACTTTAATTCCAGTAAAAAAAAATAAAACTGTAATTTTCGAAATTTTTTTAACTAATTAATTTTCGGAATTAAAAAAAATAATTATAATATAATTTTCGAATTTTTTTAGTATACTAATTAATTTTTTTACATTTAGGTTCTTATACTGTTTTTTTTTTAATATATTTATAAATTTTTAAAATTGTCAAAAAGTTAAGAAAAGGACAAAATTATATTAAAAAAACAGTTTAACAAAAAAACAGTTTAACAATATATAAATATATTAAAAAAAAACAGTTTTTTAATATACTGTTAGTATTACAGTTTAACAATAAAAAAAAAACAGTTTTTTAATATACTGTTAGTATTATTAAATTAATTATAATACTGTTTTTTTTAAATTTATATATTGTTTTTTTTTGTATATTTGTTGGACCGATTAAAAGTTAAAAAAAGGACAAAATTTGAACTTTATTTTTATTTGTTTTGGTAGAAAAATGATAACACTTAATAACTTTAATATACAAAAAAAAAATAAAGTTTCATTTTCGAATTTTAATTTAATTATTTATTTTTTGAAATAAAAAAGAAATTAATTATACTAAAATTTAAATTTAAAAAACTGATTATAATTAATTTTCGCAATAATAAAAAAATAAATTATATCAATATTAAAAAACTGGTTATTATTTAATTTAAAATGTTATTAATAAAAAATATTAAAAATATTAAAAGGCAATTATATCAATATTAAAAAACTGGTTATAATTTAATTAAGAATATTATTAAATTATTTAGTATATGTATTTAAATTTTAAAAAAAGCAAAAAAAATTAACTTTTATAATTAAAATTAAATTTCAGCTCGTAGCTAATCATGGATCGTAGTTGGATGTATGATAGACACGATCCCGGAAAGAGAGGTCAAGTTAGAGAATATTTTAAATTTGGGGTTGAGTTATTTATCAATGCCGTCAAACGAAGACCCATTGTGGTTAGTGAAGGGGGAATTAGATGTCCGTGTGCGGTTTGTCAATGTACACGTTTTGGAAGTGAAGATGACATCAAATTTCATTTGTACACTAGAGGATTCCAACCAAATTATTATATTTGGTCGAGTCATGGTGAATCGTTTGTCTCGGATTCTGCTAGCAACTTTAATGTTCCAGTCGATCAAGGTGCTTCAAGTAGTGTTGCAACGCAATTGGTCGAACAAAATTATCAGCATTATCCGTTGAACGAGATGGATGATATGTTATCGAATGCTTTCGGCATTCATGCTGTGAATAATGAATCAGATGATGATGAATACGATGGAGATGAACTTCCAAATGAAGAAGCCCAGCGATTCTATGTTCTGTTGAAAGAAACAAATACACCATTGTATGAGGGGGCGCAGCACTCGAAGTTGACAGTGTGTGTTAGACTTTTGGGTTTGAAATCCCAATTTTTAGTTCCAGAATTGGCGATGGATTTGATGAATAAATTGATGTTGGAGACAGCCAGAAATCCTACTGACATGCCACAAAGTTTTTATGCTGCAAAACAATTAGTGGCAAAGCTAGGATTAGGAGTGAATAGAATTGATTGTTGTGTTAATGGGTGTATGTTGTTCTATAACAACGAGTTCGGTGTGAATGATGGTGGATTACTTGAATGTAAATTTTGTCATGAACCAAGATATCGTGCCAGGAAAAATTCCCGTTCTAGTCGGCAAAAGTCAATTCCAAGAAAGGCAATGTTTTACCTCCCTATAATACCACGTTTACAACGGATGTTTGCATCATTGCAAACTGCAAAGAAAATGTCGTGGCACTCCGAGAATTATGAAAGAAGAAAAAATTCAGGAGAGTTGCGACATCCGTCTGATGGTTTGGCATGGAAGCATTTTGATGAAGTTAATCCTGAGTTTGCATCCGAACCACGTAATGTACGGTTAGGGTTATGCTCTGATGGATTTACTCCATACACTCAAGTATCAGCCATTCCATATTTGTGTTGGCCTATCATTGTTACCCCTTACAATCTTCCACCTGACATGTGCATGTCAAAGCCTTACATGTTTTTAGCTGCTGTAATACCAGGTCCATCCAGTCCAACAGTCGGAATTGATATCTACTTACAACCTTTAATTGATGATTTGAAGCGACTGTGGAACGGTGTTGTGTCATATGATATCAGCCGAAAACGAAATTTTCATATGAGAGCAGCTTTGATGTGGACCATTAATGATTTCCCTGCTTATGGTATGCTGTCTGGATGGGGGACACATGGTAGATTGGCATGTCCTCATTGCATGACTGATACAAAAGCGTTCACGTTAGACTATGGTGGAAAGCCATCTTGGTTTGATTGCCATCGTCGTTTCCTTCCTTTTGATCATCCATTTAGAAGAAACAAAAATGCATTCGTTAAGGATCAGTTTGAAACTCGTGGTCCACCTGTTAATATGACATCTGAAGCAGTCTTTAACGAGGTGAAAAATATTCCAAATGTGATGATAGTGCGAGGCGTCTCCTCAAAACCGCTGGGATATGGAAAGAAGCACAATTGGACCAAAAAAAGCATATTTTGGGATTTGCCTTATTGAAAAGACAATCTTTTACGACATAATCTTGATGTTATGCATGTTGAAAAAAATGTCTTTGAAAACTTCTTCAACACTGTAATGAATGTCAAAGGAAAAACTAAGGATAATGACAAAGCTAGAAAAGATCTCGTGAAGCTTTGTAGACGCAATGATCTGTTGTTGGTGGAATTGGATAATGGCAAGTTTTTAAAACCTCGTGCGAACTATACTTTGTCTGTTGATGAAGTAAAATCTGTTTGTCGGTGGATAAAAGAACTGAAGATGCCAGATGGTTATTCGTCGAACTTGGCAAGATGTGCAGATGTTGAAAATGGAAGGATGCGGGGGATGAAAAGTCATGATTGTCATGTTTTTATGCAGTCTTTACTCCCTGTTGCCTTTAGTACTTTGCCACCACATGTCCTAAATCCGCTTATTGAGCTTAGTCAATATTTCAAAAACTTATGTTCATCAACATTGAGAGAAGATGATCTCATAAAGATGGAAAAAGACATTCCAATGATTTTGTGTAAGTTGGAGAGAATTTTTCCTCCTGCATTGTTCGATTCTATGGAACATCTTGTAGTTCATCTTGCAAACGAAGCTAGACGTGGTGGGCCAGTACAATATAGATGGATGTATCCGTTTGAGAGGTACAATTCCTACTTATATATATATTTTTATCAAGTAATGTAATATTTGGTTTATATATATACATGTGAATTTAATTCATCATATTTAAATATAGGTTCATGGGAGATTCAAAGCTTTCAGTGAAAAATAAAGCAAGGGTTGAAGGCTCAATTTGTGCAACTTATCGTCGATTAGTCATTGCACCTTATGGGACAGAGTAAGCAATTAAATAAATTTTACAAAAATATTCGGTGTAATTTTTTGATGACTGACATTTATTATAATATAATCAACTGAAATTGCTTTTGTACGTAGTTTACATCCACAGACCCAAGTGGCCAAAGTCATCACAAAGGTGATAGAATCAAAGTATCAAAAGCCTTGGTTGACTTGGGGCGAAGTTCAGGAGGATGATGATGGCAAGTTCTGGAAGGCATTTTGGGGATTATTTTGTGTAAGTTATGAAGAAGTGCAAACTATCAATAAATTATGATAACTCATTAATTTAATATATTTATAAATTATTATTATTTAGTTTTTTTTAACAATTTGTTATATATAATGTAGGAAAAATGCACGTGGATGAGAAACCAAACTGATGCTGTAATGAAAATTTTTAACACAAAAGCCTCTCATCGACTGTCACATAAGTTGTCTGAAGCTCGCACAAAAGATGAAAGGGACGACAAATTAAAATGGATTGGTGATGATGTGTGGCCACTTTTGAAGTTGAAGTGGGAAGATGCTGAGTACAAGAAAATTTGTGCACAAAACAGAGAAAACAGAGCTAAGGATGCTACAGCTAGTCATCACACCTTAGGCTCTACATCAGCTTCTACACTTAGACTGCTATATGAGAGAGAGTATGGCCGACCACCTACTCCACTTCAAATGCATGAATTGGTGCATAAATCAGCTGACGGAAGTTGGGACAGTGAAAAAAGTAAAACAATTATGGTAAATACCTTTAATTTAAACTTTTTTTATTATTTATATATATATATATATATATATATATATATATATATATATATATAATTCTTTGTTATAAGATGTTAATTAATATATTTTTATTCCTTTTATTTGTGTAGGAGTCCATATGTGAATATATGAAGAGTTTTGAGCAGCATCAAGAAACTCTTCCTCCGGCTCAGAAAGCTTCTGAACAGGAAAATGTTGCCATATATACAAAAAAATATATGGAGTTAGTTGGAGGCAAGCAAAAAGGCCGTGTTAGAGGTGTTGGTAATTCTTCTAGCCTTATTCAGAAGACTCCGACTGGATACGTTGATATGGGCTCCTCTAGTTACAGTCTTGGTGGCATGACGAGTTCGGGCCTTGCTAGAGCTCAAGCTGAGGCATTTGAGAGGTACAAAGAAGAAGCTGAGGCTAGGCATGCTCAACACAAGGCAGAAATGGACGCTCGCCTTGCTCAGCAGCAACAGCAGAATCAGGATCTGCAAACACAATTGGCTCAGGCAGTGGCTATGTTTCAGCAGTACCAGCAACAACCACCACCACTGTATCAGCATCAGCCTCAACCACAACCACAGATGTACCAGTCTCAGCAGCCTCAGCCACAACCATTGCCGTACCATACGCAGCCTCAGCCACAACCGATGTCGTACCCGCCGCGCCAGCGTCATCCACTACCACCGCCCCGCGATGATCCTTCACAAGTGCGCAGGGATTTTGAAGACCTTTTAAATAGTGATGATGCTATTCGTGTTGATGATGATTCATTATGGGCTAATGCGGGTGAGGAATTTTACGTCCAAAGTTATGACCCCCATCCGGTGCAAGGGAGAGGCGGCCCAAGAGTACGAAGAGGAGGAAGAGGAGGAGGAGGAGGAGGAGGAGGAGGAAGCGGCCATTCCTACGGCGCTCTACAACAAGATTATGCAGATCATCATTGAATTTTTCTTTTCGTTTTATGTTTAATTGGTTTGTAATATCATAACAATATTTTTATTTGTTTTGGATTGTTATTTTATGACAATATTATTATTTATCGCAATATTATGAAATGTTTTAATATTGAATGTTTATTTATTTTAACTTTATATTATTAATAAATATATTAAATATAATTATTTTAAATTTTAAAAAATTGTATTTTTAATAATTATAATTATAAAATATATTAATTAATAATTATTTGTATTATAAATATAATTTTTTTTGAAATCTGATATAAATTCTGGACGGTCAGGACCGTCCGAAATTTCATCACAGGCGCCATATTCTGGACGGTCAGGACCGTCCGAAATGTCATCCTACATTCTGGACGGACTGGACCGTCAGAAATGTAGTCAAACGTGTCAGAATTTCTGGACGGTCTGGACCATCCGAAATTCTGTCTATTTTCTTGTTCCCAATTCTTGACGGCTTAGACCGTCTGGAATTTTTGTGACCCACGAATTCGGGACGCCCCAAGGCCGTCCACTGGCCGTCCGAAATAGTGCATTTCTGGACGGTTTTTAGCTATTTGGGACAGTTTTTGGCCGTCCAGAAATGCATAAATTCTTGTAGTGAAATATCTTTTTTGAAAACTCAATATTTCGTCTAAATACTACAACTAATTCAAAAAATCAATTTTACCGTCTACTAAATAGACTCAATTGAAGTCAAGCAAATTTTTTATATAATCCGATTCAAGACAGAATTAACACCGATGTATAGCAAAGAAAAAATAATCAACTTTGAAATTTGAATCAATATATATTATATTTATATTATACTAGTCATTTTTATTAATCTTCTTATTCTTTTTATACTCTTTTTTTTTTTTATGTAACTCTTTCTAAATTCTATACTTTATTTGCCTTATGTTTCACTCCAATTATGTCCACCGTTAATGAGGATATGAGACCCCCGACAACTTCTTTATGTTCAAGACAAGATTTAGCACATTATAATTTATAAGTAATCAACACTCTTTCAAAATTGTACCCAAAAGAAAAACACTTTTTCAAAAAGAAAAATAACCTCAAACCTCAAACAAATCAAAATATATTTGATTCCTAGGAATGCTTTTCTGTTTAACTTTAAAAATCATGATTCCATATAAATAAATCTGATAAAGAGAGTCTGATTACACCAACAAAACTATCCGTATGGTGCTTAGATACATGTACTCAAACAAACATCTGTATTCTAATAATAAAATAAAATGGATAAAAAACTGATTTAACATGATTAGTTTGTGACTACAAATAAGAGAGATTCTATGTTATGGAAAATGCAAATACTCCATAATTAACTTTACTTCAAACTAAAACTAAAACCCGAATTATTTAAAATAACATGGCTTGAATTCAGTAAAATAATCATCTACTTTAGCATTGGGTTGAATTGGATAAACCCATTAATTTTTAGATTGGGCTGACTGAGTTAGTGGGTTGTCCAAATTTAATTTTTGTTTTCTTATATTAAATTATTATATCATAAATAATCATTTTTTTTCTTAAAAATAACTCAACCATTTTATTTTCTTAAAAAATAGGGTAACCTATATTCATTATTTTTTTAGTACCATAATTTATATTCACTGTTTTCAAAGAATTATATTTTGCTTGCATTATTAATTTTAAATGACATAAAAAAAATCAAAAGATATAAATGCAACGAAAATGATCAGAAAATGTATTGAAAGTGTAAAGTACTAAAGACTAATGGATTTTCCGTTTGGAATATACATGCATACAACTTGTTTTAGATATTTCAATGTTGGACCTTAGGATTTTCTCTACCAAATGATAAAAGCAAAACATTTCATGTTTATATGAAAACTATTTAAAAAATCATAACACTACTAAGAAAGTGAGTCAGTGATTTTGTGGGTTAAGTTTAGTTTTATCCGAAATCCGTCATTTTTTTTTATAGAATTTTCATTTTAAAATACATATTCACTCGATTGACTAACCCAATCCACTTTTTTAAATTGGATTTGGTGGATTTAACCGGATCGAATGAGTTTGTGGAACCCATATACAGCCCCTAATCCCTGCTTATACAAAAAATGTCTTAATTTTAAATGGTTGACATAAATTACATCCTACTAACTAACTTTGGTCATAAAAATTGTGTTATAATTAATTTTTATAAAGTCCATTCCCAATTTATTCAGTCTCGAACATAAATTTAGAATCAAAATGTAATACTACAAAAGTTGTTATATGCTAATCTCTCATCTCTTCTACAAATCAAATACACCCTCAATTCTTTGATTTTGGTAAGAGACAACCTACCGACTTCATCTTTAACATGCACACAAAAAACACCACATATTCATAACTATGAGTCACATGTGAGTTATTGGTTCCACTATTCAGCACGAGCGCCATAAATAATTTCATATACTATGATTTCGTAAACTTGAAGGTTAGCTTGTCCTTATCAATAAAATAAAAAACCTATCCATCCACTTGCAAATAAAAAATTATTACTTGCCCACTGTTTCTTTATTTCAATCATCTAGTATTTTCTTTTCTTCATTTACACTTACACATGCTGATATATATAAATTTGTTCATATAAAATATTAAGTTGTTACACACGCTCCTATAATCCAATCCATACCCTAAAGGCTGGTTTGTGATTTTATTTAGCATGTTAAAACATGAAATTTATTTTAGTTGTGATTAATTTTCATTGAAAACTTAAATACAAAAGTCAATTTTTTTTACACAAAAACAATTTTTTCATTTTAAGATTGAAATATTAACAACTAAATTATTTGATAAAAAAACCATTTATCAACTTACATACGAAATAATATTTTATCACACATATTTTCAAAAAACCTGCTCAAAATAATTTTGTAAATTTTGTATTTTAATTAAAATTATATCTTTTATAAATTTTAACGAAAGCACTTGTATGATTGTCAAAAAAAACAAAAAAAACAAAAGCACTTGTATGATATGATTAATATTCTTTTACAGCTTAATCAAAGGTCTTGAGTTTTAATTCAACAAATTAGTTGAGGGAGAGTAACAACATTAAATTTACTTGAAAGAGAATTTTATCATCATTTGCAGTTTTCTTCGATGAGTTTCCATAACTACTTCTAAATGATATCTGATTAAAAAACATTTGTAAAATTATGTTAATAAGAGTTGTCTAAAGAGCGCTGTTATTTCCATATTTTGTTGTAGTAAATGAGATGCTAATGACTCTTTTTCACCTCAATAATTTTTTTTGCGTTCCAATGTTAAATATTTTAAGAGAGTTTCACCGCATATTACAATCCTACTCAATAGATTAATCCTAACAATTATACACATAAATCTCATATTCACACATTAAAAACATCTCAATTTTAAATTTGTTAGCTTATAGTACAATTTTGATGGATGTGTTTTGTAGGGTTTGAAGTAGGAGAATGGTAGATAGATGATTATCATAGGTGCAAACAAAAGCATAATCTCAACCATGGTTAAAAAAACTCTTAACCATAGTTAACACAAAAACCATGCTCCAAGTTCGTTTCTTTACACTTTTGCAGCAGTTACATAAACTTCCAACTTAGAAACCGCAAACGCCGTTCTTCTCTCTCAGAAAAAAATCAGCTTTTTTATTTCCCTTCTCTACCCTTCATTTCGTTACAACAAACAAACAATAACCTTTTTTTTCCTTCTTCTTCTGAGTTTTGAAACATGTTTCATATGTTTTCAACTCTTTTGATTATTACTTGAACTCACCGTTTACTTATAATGTTTGTTTTGTCATTGTTTTGAAACATGTTTCATATATTTTCAACTCTCTTGTATCTACTTTGTTTCTTCATGAATCTTATTTCTGGTTTCACCCTTTTTGATTTTCTTAGAGAAAAATATAATTTTTTTGAGATCTGAGATTGGTGGTATTGTTGTGAAGTGCTTAATTTGAAGTTATTGGTTTGGTTAATTTTTATTGAAAGTTAAGATTTTTTATAGAATTTGGTTTCTGGGTTTTGTTTTGGAGATGAAGATTGAAGTGGGTTTAGGAGGAAATGGGTTATGGAATGAAGATGAAAAAGCTATGGTGATTGAAGTTTTAGGTGTTAATGCATTTGATTACTTAGTTACAAATTCAGTTTCAAATGAGAATCTTTTGATGGCAATTGGGAGTGGTGAGAATCTTCAAAACAAGCTTTCTGATCTAGTTGAAAGATCGAACCTTTCGAATTTCAGTTGGAATTATGCAATATTTTGGCAAATTTCTCAGTCAAAATACGGTGATTGGGTTTTAGGTTGGGGTGATGGATGTTGTAGAGAACCAAAAGAAGAAGAAGAAAAAGAAAATTTTGGAATGAAAAATTTTCTTAGTCATAACAACGTTTTTGAGGATGAAAAACAACAAAGATTAAGGAAGAGGGTGTTACAAAAGCTTCATACAACATTTGGTGGTTCAGATGAAGACAATTATGCTTTTGGATTGGACCATGTTACTGATACAGAGATGTTCTTTCTTGCTTCAATGTATTTCTCTTTTCCTAATGGACATGGTGGACCAGGTAATTGTTTTGCATCTGGGAAGCATTTATGGCTATGTGATGCATTGAAATCAAATAGTACTGATTATTGTGTTAGGTCTCACTTGGCTAAATCTGTTGGATTTCAAACTATTGTTTTAGTTCCTACTGATTTAGGTGTTGTTGAATTGGGTTCTCTTAGAATGGTTGGTGAGAATTTTGAATTGTTGCAAACAATTAAATCGGTGTTTTCATCACAATCATCACTTTCTAGGGTTAAGTCAATTTCATCATTGGATGAAAAGAGAGATGAGAATGGCCCTTTTTCTAGTTTGAAAGTTGGGGAGAGTATTAAGAACAATAGTAATTACGGTAATCTTCATCGTCATCAGAATAGTAATCATACTAGAGTAGAAGGGATTGGAGTTCCGAAGATTTTCGGGCAGGATTTGAACTCGGCGACACATTTTCGAGAGAAACTTGCTATTAGGAAAATGGATGAGAGACCATCATGGGGAGGCCGGCCGAATGGGAATGGAATTAGTTTTCCGAACGGTGTTCATGGTTCGGGTTGGAGAGGTAGTCAAGTTGTGAGGCAGCACACATCTGCCGATGTTTTTGCTCCTAGGCCTTCTACAAGCAATGTGCCTGAGCTAGCCAATGGTGGTGGGAGGCATGATTTTGTGCTTAACAACTATCAACAGCAACGGAAGTCACAAATGCAAATTGATTTCTCAGGAGCCACGTCGAGGCCTTCCGTGAGATCGATTGTTGGTGAATCGGAGCTTTCTGATGTTGAGGCCTCTTGTAGGGAGGATAAACCGAGTCCTTCTGACGACAGGAGACCGAGGAAGAGAGGAAGGAAGCCAGCAAATGGAAGAGAAGAACCACTTAACCATGTGGAGGCAGAGAGGCAAAGACGTGAGAAGCTAAACCAACGTTTCTACGCCTTACGAGCTGTTGTTCCGAATATTTCCAAGATGGACAAAGCATCTTTGTTGGGAGATGCTATTGCTTACATCAACGAGCTTCAAGCAAAACTCAAGCTAATGGAATCCGAGAGAGAGCAACTCGGAAGCACTTCAAGAGATGGATCATCATCAATATTACCGGCAAACCATATCGCCGAAAATCACCAAATTAGAGCACCCGATGTAGAAATTCAAGCCGCACAAGATGGGGTTATCGTAAAGGTGAGTTCTCCTATTGATGTTCATCCAATTTCAAAACTCATTCAATCATTCAAAGACGCCGAAATCAATATCCTTGAGTCAAAACTTAATGCTACAAATGATACCGTCTTCCACACCTTCATAATTAAGTCCCAAAATGAGCAGCTAACAAAGGAGAAGTTGATTGAAGCATTTTCAAGAGAATCCAACTCCTTATAGCCATAGTTCATACTGATGATACATAGAGAAGAACAAAAAAAATCTGCATTTTTTTCTCAGAAATTTTGCTATACAAGAGGATTTAAAACAAATGCAGTATGATCTAGAGAAGTAGAACAATAGGCAATAGCTCCTATTAACTGTTTAGAGTAGCAAATTTATGTCTGTCTATAGTATTATACACATTTTATTTACCATAAGTATTATTCATGCATGATCCAAAGTTTTGTTTAGTTTTTAGCCACAATCTATAGCATTCTACCTTATGTTGTTTTCTTTCTTGTATTCTATCAAGTTTTCTGTGCATAACAACAAATTAGTTGTTAATTGTGCTCTTCTTTTGTGATTTGTTTTATTATTCTTACTCTTAAATTTTACCTCTTTTTGCTTGCATAATGGAATTGTATGTTTGTTTGTTTGAAAACTGAAAAGAATAATTAAGGAGGGGTTCTAAAGTACTATGTGGTTATGAAAAGGAGGGAAACCTTGGTACTTACCCTTAAAATGTAGGAACTCATGTTATAAAGAAAGGGTTTATCTCCAACTTGGGCAAAAAAAGTACCTAACCTGAAAAAGGAGCCTAGCTGTATTATCTTTTTTCAAAATAAAAAATAAGTTTTGTTCAAAATTTGTACACACAAAAATTAATTATTGATCCAACTGAAATATACTCTTTCATGTCTTTTATTATCAGATTTTTTTTTTTTAATTTTTAAGTTCATTAAAAAAGTGGTGAATCTAGATAATAGTAATATAGACTAAATTTAATCATTAGAAGATAAAATTAGAGCATAAAAATATGGACATGCTTTAAAAAGTGTATGGCATTTATTTTGAAATATTTTTTTTTATTAAAGTGACATTTAGTTTGAAATACAGGGAGTAAAAAATTGTACTAATAGGAATTAAGAAATCTAATTCAATTGCCAAACAATCTCGAATTTTTTGAGGCGGACATCCATGACTGAGTTTGACTTTATTTACTCCATTTTATGTGTATGAGTTTTTAATAATTTTGTGATTTATTCTATGTATCAAAATAAATTGTTATTGGAATTAGGAAGCAAATAAAATAAAAACAGAAATACAATTGTTATTGTGCAAAAAAAAAGAAGTACTGCGGTGCAAAATCAAATAAAGTTTTTTTGTGTGGTCGACTATCTTCACCTTAGATATAGAGACATTTTAAATTATTGGATTAATTATTCTATTATTTGAGGTGTTTTTAATTTAACGAAAAAATTAATCAATATATTCTACAATGAATACTTGGGTTTCGACTAATAAAAATCAAATAAAGTTTTTTGTGCGGTCTGCAACGTGCTTGCATCGTGTGACTCGTGTTTTTCTTTAATATTTTTTAATTAATTTAATTTATATTTGAATTATTAAACGTTCACGTGCTTAAGTTATTTTCGTCCAATGAGGTTTGCTATGACGACACTAGGAACGTGTGGTTCACGTGGCTTGCTATTTATAGAAGTAAATGAAAGTTGAGTTTGGAAAAAATAAAAAATAAATAAAGAAAAGGGTGAGAAAAAGAAAATAACAAGACATGGGAAAGAGTGTGTGACATATTAGTAAGTTGTCGTTGTTGTTTGTTGATACAAAATCCTACAAGGTAGTGTCAGATTTACGTGGACTTGTTGTGCTTTTTTGTCTGACTGGTGGTGCCATTGCCATGGTTGAATTATGGAGTAGTACTTGTAGATTCCACCAATTTTCATTTTGTTTTTTTGTTATTGATTTTGAGTCAATGACCATTGATTTTGAGAGTCAATCACCTTATTTTGGTAGAATTTGAACTTGGAATTGGATTATTGATGTTTTAAAGTGTCAATGACCATTGATTTTCAATTGGAGTTCACAAAATTGATCACTTTCTGAAATGTATTGTTACATTTTTTTTAAGTATCGTTACATTTTTATAGTATTGAGTTTAACTCATCTTTATAAAATTAGTTTGTAAGGTAAGAGATGTTATTATTTATTAACTATAGTTAGATTTTATCTTTAATAAATATGAACGTGATTTTTGTATTAAAAAAATGTGGACTTAATTTTTTTCAATACATTCTTTTACGCCCAATATTATTGGGCTTGGTGTGTGGATAGAAAATATGGATGACCTGAAAATCTGAAACGATAAACTTTGATATCTTGTTAGATTTTTATATTGAGGTTAACTTATCTTATAGAACCGACTTATAAATATCAGACCTTATCTTTAATCAAAATATATGACTTAGGTTTTTATAAATACAGTTACATATTTGTGATCATACGAGGCTTAACATTTGAAGGTTAAAACTTTACTTTTATAACATCAAAATATACTTTTACTATTAACTATTTGATGAAGATCGGACGATCTCAGATCTATAACTGAATGACTGCATACACTCACTAACTTCACATGATTTGGATTATTGTTAAACATGTGTATGTTTGCAAAATTACAAGTGATATAAGTGTTGAATTGCATTTTATCTAAGTTTTAAGACACTACTTTAATCCTTTCTCTCTTTTGATGGCAATCAAATGGATATAAGTGTTCTGTTTTGTTTCTCAAAGATTTAAATGGAAGGATGCTCCAAGTGTAACTTTAATTGAGCAAAATACCAAATATGGGAGGTCAAAAAAGGAAAATTTGAGGCTCTCATAGAAGTTACCCTTTATTCATTTTGGTGAAATCATTCAGCATATATAGTACTATGGCTCATTGCCCTTTAGTGGTAGTAAAGGGTCATTACATTACAAGACTTGGATGTGGCAATTCGTTCATCTTCTATACGCAAATATAATGGACCACAATTTAGCCATGTGGTGTGGGGTTCAAGTTAACCGTACAAATAGGTCCTTTATTTTCAACTTTTATTTTGTTTGGTTAGAGAGAAACGTGGAGGGAAAAAAGTGAAACACGGAAATTAATGCATGTATTTGTATTTGGTTAATTCAAATACATGCATTAATTTTTGTGTTTCATTTTCTCTCAAACCAAATAAGCCCTAAGTGGTTGAAAGCATACCAAATACGTAGTACTCTCTCCGGTCTTGAATATAAGAAACAAAAAAAAGCATACCCTTTAAAAAAGTGAGAAATGATTAGAAAAAAATATTTTATTTTTCATTTTATCCTTACTTTTGTTGTTAGTTAAAGAGAGTATTATTAAAAATTATAAAGAGAGTAATAATGATTAAGGTAAAATTGGAAGATTAACAACAAATAGTAATGATTGTAGTATCTTTTTCTTATATTTGAGACCATCAATTTTTATTTTATTTTTCTTATATACGAGACCGGAGGGAGTATTTGATAGAAGTGAGAATCTTCCTGTTGTGTTTTTTGTTTTGTTTTGTTTTGTCTTGTGTTTTTTATTTTATTTTTTATTTATTTATTATTTCTAAAGTTAAGAAGTCCTACTCCTGCGTACATAGAAAATTGAGAACTTTAAACTTTGAATTGTTCAATTTGAAGACATACAAAAATCTTACTCTCTCCGATTTTTAATATAAGATGAATTTAATTTTTTAGATTCATTCTAAATCTAATGTATTTAGTAAATAATATGTACTACATATATTAGATTCTCAATGAATCTAAAACGTAAAATTCTTTTTACTGTATTAAAGACCGGAGGGAGTAGTTTTTTTTTTTTCTTGAAGTTTGATATAAGATGTTAGACTTCTCATGATTGTTAGTGTTCATTATTTTTCAAGTTTAATATAAGATGTTAGATTTCTCATGATCTTTGTTTTTTTACACTAGATTTCTCATGATTGTTAAGTGTTCTTCCGTGAATCATTTTATGAGTATCATCTAACTAGTAGGAGTGCTAGTCTGCTAGATACTAATGTTAGATTTTCTAATATTTTGTGAATATATATTGAACGTTTCTTTTTTTAGTTTAACTTCTCTTTTTATATCTCAAGAGTTGGAGAAAGTGGTCGTGAAAATAGTGAAGGTAATTTGAAGATATTCATGTTCAACAATTCATCTTCCTATTTTGTAGGTCGTGCATTTTTTAATGGTTATATGCTTAGTAAGCTAATAATTTGCGTGACTCATGTTTATTTGAACCGCCCGAATGGGTCTCTCCCCATAGAGAGGGTCTTACTTGGTTGTTGGACTATAAATGAGTTAATCTAACTTTTATCATATATCATGAGTTTAACTGAAACCATTATAGTCGATAACAAACGACTTAATATTTATGCAATTAAATGTAGCAATTGAAAATGATCGAAGAATAATCGGTATAATATTATTCTTATTTTTTAAGGATTGTAACGTTATTACTAGACGATTGTGAGTTGTGATGGTGTCTTGAAAGATTGAAGTTCTCGCCGTGTTTGTTTTATGAGTGGTCTTGATACCCAAAATAATGTTTATTGCGGTAGTGTTTGTTTGTGTTTCCTCTCGAGTAGGCAGGGTTGGTAATGGGTGAGTAGTGATGCCTTGTTGTTGTTGTTGCCTGTGTGCTTGGGGTAGTTTTATCATATTTTGTTTTTGGTATATGGAAGATATGACAAAACCATCAATAAACTCACACACACAAGTAGAGTGACTGAGGTTCGAACTCAGTTTATGGACGTCCGGCCTAGCAATTTCGGCATTTTCTACCAATTGAGCTAAGATTTCTGGACAGTTTTATCATTATTATACATATTTGGTTTAATATTTTGTTTGAGAGAATTTAATTTAAGATATAAGTATAGATAGAAGTTAGAAGGAAAGAATGAGAGTAGTCAAAATTATTTTTGGATCTTTTTCTTTGCTTTTCTTAAAGTATTTTGGATTTTTAAATAAGTGGTACAAATAAAAAATTTAGGAGGTGCAAAATGCAAAAAACATAAAGAAAATTGTAAAAATTTTAAAATTTCAGGAGGTTGCAACTGCACCCCTCACTTTTAAAGGGCACCTCCCCTTATTGGTGCACTTACCAATAATTCATCAAGTTTTTCTATTATGAATTTCTTCTTTGTTAATGGAAAATTTTCTCTCTCACCCCTATAAATAAAGTAGGAAGTGATTTTTTTTAATAATTAATGATAGTAATAACCATTTTACAAATGTTTTTAAGAAGATTTGAGCTTCATCCTTTAAAATTAAATATTCTTTTTCTTTCTTTCTAAATTTTATTAAAAATGGTTTTACTTGCATTAGACTAGTTCATTTACATTGCTCATTGTTCATATTTTTTTCCTTAATTCCTAATGTGTTGAAGATTAAGTTACCTTTCTTGTATAACTCGAAGTCATTGAAAATAAAAACGAAAGAAATTTCGTATGGTATTTACAATGAAGCCGCTGGGATAGATAAAGCATCTAAAGTAGGATTGGAACTATATCCACCCGTATTAGATGGAATAGTGAACATTTTGATTCAAAATTCACACTCTCAGCAAAAGTTGAGTTCATAGATTGCTAAATGTGACCTCTTAATTAGAAAGAGATACAATATTTACACAAGTATTTTGCTAAATTGTTTCCTTCATGTTTGTGATTTTCGAAGTCTATTTTTGTCATAATTAATTACATTTAACTCACATGATTGTGATTCGTCAAAAAAAAAAACTCACATAATTGTGATGAGTGATGACCATGTCTATCCGTTCTATAATATAAGAGAAAAAAAGTTATACACAAATATTTATTTTTTTAAGAAAATTTTACTTTTTCTTTTATTTTTCCTATAACTAATAATTAATCAAAATTATTTTTACATTTTTTCATACAACTTTTTTTAAAAAATATACTTCCAATTATTATATTTTTTTTACCTCATATTATGAGTTAGATACTTCAACGGTTAACTGAATTAAAAAAATCAATTTTATTTATATTTGTAGTTAGATGGAGTAACTTAACATGTCATCAATATGAAAAACTACCAAACATGCACACTTTTAAAAAATCTCATACTTTTTTTGCATTATAAAGTCTCTGCATCCTTTGTTTTCATTCCTCACTCTCAAATGGAAGAAAAATCACAAAACACTTTTCTCCTTTCCGTATTCTTCACATTCATATCCATCTCCTTTATTACCTCGTACCCACTTGAGTTCCAAACCCACTCATTACTTCTCAACTCTCTCCCACACCCACCAACACTCTCATGGCCCGAACCCGACCCGGAAACCTTCACCACCCTCTACCTCCATCACATAGACGCTCTCTCCTTCAACAAAACACCACAACAGCTCTTCAACCTCAGACTCCAAAGAGACAATGCAAGAGTCAAAACCTTCACCTCATTAGCTTCAACAACTTTAAATCAGTCCGGATCCGGGTCGGGTGTAAGTAGCTCCACAGTTTCCGGTTTACCTTTAGGGAGTGGCGAGTATTTTACACGCATAGGAGTTGGAACACCACCAACATATGTTTACATGATTCTTGACACTGGAAGTGATGTTGTTTGGCTTCAATGTGCACCTTGTGAGAATTGCTACTTGCAAGCCGACCCGGTTTTTGACCCGAAGAAATCTAGTTCTTATTCCGGAATTTCGTGTTTGTCTCCTCTTTGTCGCCGGTTGGACTCACCCGGATGTAACGAGAAAAAGGTTTGTCAGTATCAAGTCTCTTACGGTGACGGGTCGTTCACCGTAGGAGACTTTTCTACTGAAATGTTAACGTTTGGGAAGATCGGTGTTCCACGTGTGGCTATTGGTTGTGGTCATGATAATGAGGGACTATTTAACGGCTCGGCCGGTTTATTCGGTCTAGGCCGTGGTGGTTTATCTTTTCCGGTCCAAACTGGGAATCGATTTAAACAAAAATTCTCTTATTGTTTTGTAGACCGGTTTGTTTCGAATAAACCGTCTTCCATTGTTTTTGGCGACTCGGCCATTCCTCGAACCGCGTTATTCACTCCTTTGATTAAAAATCCTAAATTAAACACTTTTTATTATGTTGAACTTGTTGGAATTAGCGTAGGCGGAGTGCCTGTTCATGGCATCTCGCCTTCGCTATTTCAACTTGACAAAATAGGTGGTGGGGGTGTCATTATTGACTCTGGAACTTCAGTGACGCGACTCACTCATCTTGCTTATGTTGCACTTAGAAATGCTTTTCGAATTAGGACTAGACATTTGAAGTCGGCAACAGGGGACGAGCTTTTTGACACATGTTATAATTTGGCGGGAATTAAGGAGTTGCAAGTTCCGACTGTGGTGCTTCATTTTCGGGGTGTTGATATGAAATTGCCGTTCGGAAATTTACTAATTCCGGTGGACACCGACAAAAGAACTTTTTGTTTTGCTTTTGCCGGAACATCAAGTGACTTGTCTATTATAGGGAATATACAACAACAGGGGTTTCGGGTCGCCTATGATTTAGTGGGTTCTCAGGTCGGATTTTCGCCGCAAGGGTGTGTGTGATTATTTGTCATGCGACCATTGTTTTGAGATAGAAATCTGGGGAATAGAATACTCTTTAGGAGACATAGGGAGTAATGCATTAAGCCCAGGCATGCATGATTGAGACATTGCTTCAATAATACTTCAAATAATTCTCATATTGGACAATGGACATGTTGTAGTAACATGGGCATGCACATGCCTCTGCTTTACATGGAGAAATTGTATTATTATGTCCCTTTTTACATCTTGGTGTCACAACTCACAAGTTACAATAAATAAATATTTTGTCATTAATAAATTTTTAAGTTTTTTTATTAAATAGTTTAGTAGCTAAAATTTTACTTATTAAAATTTATGATCTCCAACTATATATTACATATATTACATGTAATATTCTTACTATTGAGAAAATCTCATGCAGACTGATAAATTTTTAATTTTATTTTATATATAGACCCCTATGGCCCAAAAGATTAAGAAAATTTTACATTCGTCCAAATTTCTTGATTTGGTATCCAATGTTTAAAGATTTGTCTCCGTAATTTCATGCTATAAGTACGTGAATTGATAGAATTCAGACAAATTATGTACTAGCATGTAATAAGACAAAAGTCTCTGATTTCTTTGTTTCTTTGTAACACAAAACTCTTTTATTTGGATTAAGTATGCAAAATATTGAAACACAATGTGTACAAGCCTACATGGAGTATAATTCTATTATTATTTCTTTGACTCTGTGCAAGAAAACAACAATTTAGCAATATAATAATGTTTGCCAAAAAAAAAAACAATATAATAATGTTGTTCAAAAACAAATCACTGGATTTCAGTATAATTTTAGTGGCAAAATACCTCAAATTGTCTTTTGTCTTTTGCTATAGAAGCCTCTTTTCACATCATAACAATACCTTGCAAGATAGTATCACGTTTTTGTTAAAATTAATACATTCAGAGTTAATTAATACACTCTGATAATGAGAACAAATCAAAACGTGGAAAATGGACAATCTGTTTAAAAAAATGAAAATTCAATCAAACCCAAATTGTTGGATCAAACAATACATTACTATTATTTGGACGATCAATATATATATATATATATATATATATATATATATATATATATATATATATATATTGGATTGAATGATGGGTATATGGAGTTGTACTAGGTAGTTTTGGTTTAGGCTAATGTAAGTAAATACTTTAACTTTCTACCAAATTTATGAATATTATACCTTTATGTTGACAATTACCACTAACAGCATTTTCTTAATTAGTCTAAGGGTAACTACTCCTCCAGAGCTGGTCTTGGTGTTTTGGAGGTTTTGTTCGAATTTAGAAAATTGACCTTTCATAAAAAAAGATGTTTTTTTTTAATAAAAAATCTTATACTTAAATTATATACAATATAAAATATAATTATCGTTGTAAGTAACATCAAAAACAAATATATCACAACAAAGATTAAATTTATTGTAAAGATTTAAATGATATAACGATTGAGTCTAAAACTTTTTCTCCGTTTTAATTTAATTTAAGAGTTTAATTGTTATGCACTGAAGGTGTAAATTTTTTACACATACATTCAATCAAATCAAACCATAATACCACTTTTATAACCAAGTTTCTAAAATGTGTCTACAAATTTCTAAACGGCATGATTTAATTGGAAGTATTTGTGTCAGTGTATATAAATTAAATTCTTAATTTAAATTAAAAGAATTACAATTAAGCATAAAAAAATGTAAAAATTAAGAATTGAATCTTTGACCTTACACTCACAATTAACATAATTAATTACTAGTCTATTGATACACATATGATATTTTATGAGCATTAAAAATATATAACTGTTATTATAGAATTTTAGAAATTTAAAACTCTAAAAATTAGTCAAAATTTTGAGGCCTTGTTCGACCGCTCACCCTGCACATGTGCTAAGCCTGGCCTGTACTACTCCATGAATGCTACTATGTATGCGTAATTTCTTTGATTAGTGTCTGAACTTAAGTAACTTGGTCTTCCTTTATCTATGATTATGATTATGCTTTTATTATCACTTAGTGTTACATCATAACTCTGAAAATTAAATATGGCCATGGGTGGTCCTATATAGCTAGATTGCTATCTATGTGTTCACTTTTAACTTTTTCTTTTTTATTTTAATGAGTCATTTGTTTTATCATTTTCACCTCACTAGTTGTATTCATTATGAATTTATGATGATTATTATGGACAGGCCAGCTCTACTGGTAGAGCTATAAAAAATAGGCCGAGCCAACGGGCCGATCTATTAGCCCACAGATTTAGGCGGATTTGAGTTTCAAAATAGCTGACTCAAAAGTAATTAGGTTTTTTTGACCCAAGTTTATGTGGCCTTTCTAAGGACTGGACTAGGCCGGACTAGCCTATTAGGCCTTAGGCCGGCCCATTATCAAACTTTTTATATCATTTTTGTAAAAACAATATGTATGAAGAGATACATAAAAATTATCATTTAATTAAAAATTTATTATAAAAAACTTAGTTTAACAGGCAAGTTCAATAAAAATGATTATATTAACCTAAAACTTTAGTAATTTACATTTGCATACAGTTATATCTCAATAAAATTAATAATGATGAAGAACGAATATATCAAATTAAAGTCACTTAAAAAAGATCGAATAAATTGAAGAAAAAATTGGATCGAGGCGGGCTATAAGCCCATCAGACCGGGCCGGACTTTTACAAGACCGAGCCGAACTCACTAAATCATAGCCCAACAAAAATTAGGCCGGACCAATCTGACCCATAAATAGTGCAAAGTCCCGCGGACCAAGTCAGATTGGGCCGGGCCGACCCATTTGACAGCTCTATCTACTAGTAGTATAGTAGGTTTTGTGCATTATTATTATTATTATTATTATTATTGCTTGGAAGAGAAAATATAGAGGTACAGTGTAATATGGAATTGGCAAACAAGAATCATTCAGCATCAAAGAGATGCATCACAATTTAATTCACAGTTATTTTTAATGATCTACTAACAAGTGATTACAAAATACAAATACACATAATTACACTTAGTACTAGTACTACTGCCTAATAATTAATTAGAAGCAATAACTACCTAATACAACTCTACACAATTATCTATTAATTAAAAGTTGTTCCTCATCAGTGTAAAATATACTATTTTCCATGCATGTTGACTGGAAGCTTGTTTAGTTTTCATTGTCACCAGCAAGACTACAAGTATATATTCTAAGTTTTTCAAGAAACATATGTGCTTAAGATATCAACCGTATGCCTTGTCTCAATTAAAAGAAATATATGAAGGGGTTTGGTTGCTCTCTTCAAATTCAAACCATCAAATTCTGATTTGGTAGAATATATGTTAGGTGGTTGGTAGTGTTTTGTACTTATTGAAATGGATGATCTCATGATAATGTCCAGTGCACCTAATAACAAAATTCAACATGCATGTCCTCAACTCATTTCGACTAATATCTTCACAATTGAAATTAAATTAAGTTTAGTCAACAAAATCCTATATATAAACCCTTATTCATAAAAATATAATGGACTTTCATATATGATATATATTCATCTCATCTCATTGTGTTTAAACTTTAAACCCTTATTCATTTTTACATTAAAATCACATAAATTTAGAAAATATGACAATTTTTTCCCTAAGCATAAATTGTTCTTAATTGACAAAAAAAAACCATTCTTTTTGAAAATTAAATCCATTTTTATTATGAAGCAAGTAAATTCATAGTAAAAAATTGAAAATGTCATAAATGACCTACATTGATATGGTACACATCATATTCGTGAGGTGGAGGAATACATCATATTACTCCCTCTGTACCATAATATATGTCATTTTGGAAGAAAAAAAATGGTATCACAATATATGTCGTTTTATAATACCAATGTAAAATTACTTCCTCTCTCTAACTTTATCATTTTTCCATATACCAACAAAGAGAGAAAGGGTAAAAGAAGAAAAACATGTACTCCCTCTGTCCAAAAACTATTGGCCCTGTGGACTCTTAAAATTTATTTTGACCGCATATTTTTACTAATATTCAAAGACAAATATTAGCAAAGATCTTGTTTGATTTGTCTCAATGAATATTTTCACAATATTAAATTTTTATAATTTTTCATGAAAGAAAATTAAAGATATTAATAATTCAAATTATGCATTGGTATGCCTAAGGACAATAGTTTTAGGACGGAGGTAATATAATTTTGATAAGATTCATAGAAGTTACAAATTCCTTAATATATATAAAAATATCATAACGACATATATTTTAGTACAGAGAGAGAGGACAATACAAGTTGGGAAAACTTCATAAATGGCTTCCACATTACCATTAATAAGAGGCACCTTACTCTGCCATCAACATTTTGGTGGTGTGGACCTTCATGACTTCATCAATGTTACATTCAACTCAATATATAAAATAAAAACAAAAAATACTTAATTAATTGATTGCAAAAGTATATTAATTTAGATAACTATTTTGAATGGAAGGGTGATGATGATGGACATAGTTGCTAGCTAGTAACCAAAAAGAAATTATTCCTTTTGCCTGATTCTTTTGGAACCACATTGCACTTTTGTTATATTAATATCTTTTGTAGGGTTATACTTGTCACATTTAAAAAATTTAACTTTGTGAATACATTACTTCCTATGCTACAATTACTTGGGGAAAGATTATTTGCTCTTAATTATATGAATCGATCTAAAGGCATATAGTGATTATTTTACCTTGAAGTAACCTTGATTCCAAGTCATATATTTTGTTGCAATCCATCTTAGGTTGGGACAATAGCATGTAATTAAAGTTGAGAATATTTTTTTTGACTAAAGAGTTGAGAAAATTATCTACTTACAACTTACTACAATAATGCATACATCATGATACATGTTATGATTTCTCTTGACAACTACTACTACTACTATATAGCGGAGCTTAATAGATGGCTTTTACAAAAAAAATTTGTTTAATTTCTTCACTAGCACGTTACTTAAGATTAGGGATGAAACTTTGTCTAATTAACAAATTACTATTTATTTACTCTATATTAAAGAATATTTTTGATGAACAGTCAAGAATAAAACTTTTTATATTGTCGATCAATGAGAAATTATCAATTTATATGACTTTTAATTTGATATGATGAAAGTAAAAAAAAAATTGACTAATGGAACGACTACAATTGAATGAAAGTGTTAATTAAAATCTTTATAGTATATATATATATGGGGTTTTTTTTTTTTTTGACAGCCAAAAGCTTAATTCATTTCATTATGAAGCAAAAGGGAAATACAAGGAGGTAATAACTGAAAATTACAACGACTAGACCAAGATATGGCCGCCCTAGCTAGAATATGAGCTACCATATTCGCTTGTCGTTTGACAAACTTAATCTCAAAGTTTTTATTACAAGATAAAATGTTTCTAATACTAGAAATAAGGGAGCTAAACTCTGATCCACCCCCCCTTGAGTGAGCAATTACATCAACAATGCTTTTTGAGTCCGTCTCCATAATAACATGATTATAGCCATTTTGTTCTATGAAGTGCAGTGCATCTAGTAAGGCTAAGGACTCACCTTCTATGATGGAGCAACTCCCCTCAAGCCAAGTAGTTTGTGCACGTATGAATCGGCCTCTATAGTCACGTAGTACCCAGCCAGTGCTGGTCTTATTTAGTGTTCTGTGAAAGCCAGCATCGACATTACATTTCAGCCATCCTTGCGGTGGAGCTTGCCAATTAACATTCTGCTGCTGTTGCCGCACGTTTGTATGGGTGTGTTGTTGAGCTTGCTGTACCGAAAACCAGTCCCACCAATGTTGTTTTGCCCGGTAACCAATATTGCTGCCATTTTCTCCCACCGTGTTCCAGACTAAATTGTTCCTGTTATTCCAAACTTCCCACACTACTGTCGCAAACAGCCCTGCTACCTCCTGAGTCTCCCTCGCGCAGATTGCATTGATCACATCTGTAGTGTTCTGTGCTTGTTGAGAATGGTGTGAAATGATCTCTGCTAGCCCAGCCGAGGCCCATGCTTGCTGAACTGCACCACAGCCAAACAACACGTGCCAATCGTCCTCCCCTTCTTGATCACAAACTGGACATAAAACCGTGCATTGGACATGCCTCTCTTGAAGACGAGACCGGGTAGGTAAACACCCCTTGCTTACTCGCCATAGGAGATGTTTAGTTTTCGGTGGAGCCATTATCTTCCAAAGGCTACGCCAATCTACACTGTGACCGTCATATACCCTCGCGCCTGCACCATTTATAATAAGCTTATAACCACTTCTAACACTATATTGACCTTGAGGGTCATCAATCCACACAATTGAATCATCATAAGAAGTTTCAAATAACGGAATTGCAAGAATACGCTTTGCAACGTCCGGAGAAAATAAGGATTCAATTTTTCTTTTGTCCCACACTTTCAAATTAGGCATCATAAGGTCATTTACAAATAAATTGTGCACACCTTGCTGTTGTGGCGACGGTATTCATGCACCCTCTTCATCTCTCAACCAAGGATCACTCATCACCTTAATGCGGTCTCCTTGCCCAATACGCCATCTACAGGATAAACCTGTGCAAAAGTTGCACAGGATAAACCATAGTTATTGCACTAATTTATTAGAGTTTTTCAATTTAATTAATGAGTTATTTCTCTCTCTTCTCTCCAATTCCCTCTCTCATCTCTCTCTCACCGCTGGTTTTTCTTTTTTTTCCAATTCTCTTTGTCATCAACAACAACCCACCATCATTATCTTTAAAAAAAAAACAATCCATTGTCATCATCTTTTTCACCGCCATCTTTCCCATCTTCTATTTTATTTTTCTTTTATCTTTATCATTTCCCATTGCCTAGATCTGAGAACAATTAGAACGATACCATGCGTTTTTTTCCGATAGGTGCGGTGGTGGTTAGAACGATGTCGGTTCGGTAGAGGTTAGAATAGTGTCGGTGCAGTGATAGTGGTGGTGGCCGGTGAAAAAATCCAAGTCAGTGTTCTCATACAGTGGCAGTGGTGATTGCCCTGTGAATAAACTCAGGTGGGTGTGTTACTGTAATGGGGAGGAATTCATAGCAAAGAGGAGGAGAAACTGTTTTTAAGAAAATAATGGTGTTTAAAAACAGCGGTGAGAAAGATGATGTTTGTGGGTTGTTGTTGGTTACAAAGAGAAAAAGAAAATAAGAAAAGCCATATCAGTGACAGAAAAGAGAGAAGTGTGAGAGACGAGAGGGAATTGGAGATGAGAGAGAGAAATAACTCATTAATTAATTAAAAACACTAATAAATGGATGCAATAATTATGGCTTATCCTGTGCAACCTTGCACAGGTTAGACAAATCCTATATATATATATATATATATATATATATATATATTGATCTTCGGACTCATCTTTCTAATCTTCTTTGGGTAATTTTATTTTATATTCTCGCACATTATATTTAAAATTCAGCAACCCATTAATTTATAATATGTGTGTTGTGTTGTCTCTCTTGCCAAAATTTCCATGTGACTTCCTTTGTATGAATGCTATGAAGAACTGAAACAAACCAAAAACAATGTCACGTACCACAATATATAAACTACTTATTTGATTTATTGTTTTTAACTTCATTGGTTTAACACTTTCATTCAAATATATAATTTTATACCATTGGCCTAATGTATGAAAACGGAGAAATGAAGGATAAAAATCAGCATATATATGGTTACTTCAGGATATATATATATATATATATATATATATATATATATATATATATATATATATATGTTTCTGCATTTGGGAAGAGACTAAAATCACTTGATGTCATAACTTGCTCCAATTTCTAAACTACTAAGATATCCATCTTCTAAAAATCAGAGAATAAAAGCAAAAACAATTAAAAATATACGAGTTTGAGGGGCCAACGGACCGTTAGGGAGTTAGACACCTTAATAGTCACTAAGGATATTTAACATCTATAAGATGATTATAAAACAAAATTTGAGATTATAACTGAAATGTATACCTAAAAAACAAAAAGTGAAGTGTAGGGTTCTTGAAGATAAATTTATTCACTTTAGAGGATAACTTTTATCAAAGAACATCCCGCATGCATGGAAAAAGTTTTACACTTGGGACCTATGCCCAGCTCAAAGAAAATGAAATCATAGGAGTTTTTACAATTAAATGAAACCATAGTGTGATTCAACAAATGATGGATATAAATAATGAAACTATTATACTATATATATATGGGCCATCTACCATATGAGTATCCTTGAACGGTTCACCACAAAGCTACTTCCACACTGTCTCTGTCGTATGGTATAATTAACTAATCATAATATAAATCAGCATGTCAATCCATAAAAATGTTAAAATTATTCGGTTAAATTGATAAAAATGCAGTGGTTAACAATAAAAATAAATTAGTTTGTCATAAATCCTAACTCATTATATAAAAATATATAAATTATTAGGTTGGACACTGTGATTCGGATTGAACTCCAACTCCATTTATTTATGTATGTGAATTATCAATGTGAGTTTATAATTGATAACTATATTTTATACATAATAAAAATATATTATCATCTTGTTTATCTAAAAAAAATATTGATCATCTCTACTTATAAGTTGTGAGCAATAAGTAAATAATTCTTCAAACTCACACATACAAAATAGAGGTGTCGGATTTCAATTCTTAGTCATAACGTCCAAACTTACATCAAATATTAGTATTTTAGTATTTCCTACAAAAAAAATATGATTTTTTTTTATTTCAAACCACAATCTCTAAATAAATATAATAGTATTAATATGTTTATCAATTGAGTTATATTCCTATAAACTAAGATATTACTTATCGGTTAAGTATCTTAAATGTTAGAATTTCAATTTAAACTGTAATACTTACATATTATATGTTTCTACTATCTAAAACAAGTTTAGTCTAAAAATCGCACTTTACTGTCTCTCTGTAAGATAACTCAAATAATAAGAATTGAGTGACATATAAATTGAGTATGAAATGTACATAAAAAACGTAAAAAAACGGTCGCACTTTACTTAATTCATTCACAACTTATTGGGTAAGTAATTAATCTCTCTAGCAAACAAACAAACCTGACCCACAGAACAGCTGAGCCTAATACACTCTAACTTTTCATTCTTCATTCATTCTATCTGAATCTTCGTCTTCCCCCCTTTCACTTCTTCTCTCTCTCTCTCTCTGGTTTTTTGTCAAGATCAGACAACCGTTAGATTTGAATCAAAAGCTCAATTATTGTTGTGAACAACAAAGGTATGAAAAACAAAAAACATCCTAGATTCCTATTTGATGTTTGGTTTTTCTGATCAACCAAGTTAAAAATCTTCTCTTTTTCCTCTTCCATGTTCAAATTTACTTCCAATTCTTCATCAATTTTACATATATGATTGAAATGAATCATTATCACAAATACCCATGATTGAATAGTAGCAAAATTTTGATTTTTTTGTTTGTTTGTTTGTTTGTTTGTTTGTTGTGTTTATGATTTTAGGTGAAGAAAAATGGAATCAGATAGTACTGTATCTTCATTGATCATGATGGATGAAGATTTGCATTCACATCAATTTTCATCTTCAACCTCTAAGCAACATAACAATGGTACACCTACTTCTACTAGTGTTCATGAGCTTCTTGAATGTCCTGTTTGTACCAATTCAATGTACCCTCCAATTCATCAGGTTTGTTTTTTTTTTTTTATCATTTTTGTTTCATGGGTTTTTGAATTGGATTACATCAATGAATTCTGATCTTGGTGTATGTTTGGTTTTTTCTTTGTTTTTTTTGCTTTTTTAAGGTATGATTTTAGTGGAAATTGTGTGAATTTTGTTTAGGTTTTTTTTGGGTTGGATTTTGCTATGTGGATCTTGTGTTTTTTTTATGTTTTGTTTTGTCACAAGTTGACTCATGAGTTCCTCTTTTTTGGACCTTGTTTGTTTAAGGTAAAGTTATAGTATTAAGGGTGAATGAAATATCGAAATTGTTTTAGTTAGACAGAACATAGCTCTTTTTGTTATTTATATAGCCCTGCAGAATTTTACTGAACTCATTGGATTGACTTATTTGAACTTAATTGACTGACAAAAGCATTTGTGAGACTGTTTGGAAGAGCTTATGACATGTCCATAAGCTGTCTTTCAGCTTATTTACATAAGCTCTTCAGGTCGGAGATATTTTTTTATTGATACAAAAAGTTCTATGGTATGTATAGCTTATGATTCATGAAAACAACTTAAAGCTTATATGAAAATAATTTGACTTATTTGATCTTTTCTTACAGAAATAGTTTGTGCATAAGAACTAATATGATAAACGCTTAAGCTATAAGTATTTAATCAAACCATTTATCCTAACAAGAGAAAATGGCTGTATTGCGGAGTTTTACTGTTTTTCACATTTTTAATGTGTGCTTCTATTGGTAGTTTTGGAAGGGTGTGAAAAATGATATACACTATGATTTTAGCTACCTAGGGTGTGGTGATATTTAGATTTTGGCTGATAAAAATTGGATAAACAATATAGTTATTGCCCCATCCTCTTTGTGGCTATGTGGTTGGAGAAAGGTATGGTGTGAGTGTGACTGTCAAGTGTCAACACATATCTCTACAGAAGACATAAATGTTTTGGGTTCTAAAAAAAATAATACTAGATACTTTTGTGGAGTGTACTACAAAATTAGGATAAAAAATTAGACAGATTAGTTATAAGGCTATACAATTAATGAACTTTCCTATGAGTCCTATGAGTGTTAATGTCTTAAGGTTAATCAATAACTGTTTGGGAATGGCTATTCAATACATGATCGTGAGAGGAACCGATACCATGTCATTCTAAATTGAATTGGTTAGTTGATTAGGATATCAAAAAAGCTCGAAGATTTTTTTTTTTTTTGCAATGCATACTAGGTTTCTAAGTAATGCATAGGATAAATTTGTTGATACTATTGAATAGGCCATAAATCTGACATATATTACTAGGAAATTTAATCATAAAGTTTGAGTGAGTGACAATTTCTAGTCTACAATTATTTTATAAAGAATGCCACTAGTAGCCATATATATCCAAGTAAGATGTGATATCCAGAGTTGTTGGATTGTTCTTGATCTTTCTTGGAGTTGTAGCCTATATTGAAACTTTGTCTTACTCTTGGTCACTAAATTTGAGTTGAACCGTGAAAACTTCATTCATCTGACGAATTTCCAATGAAAGTACTACTTCGAATGGAAAAAATAGAAGTATTGTATTACCTAATTTCAGAATCTAGCAGATGAAATTTCTCTTCTCATTACGGTTCTCACATAGCTTACATATTTGTATATAGCCAAGTTATCCCAAGGGTCTGTTTTTGATTGACTTATTTTAGTTCATCTACTCGCATAATCACTAGTGAGACTGTTTTGAAGAGCTTACCTAAATAGCGTATGATGTGTTCGTAAGCTGTTTTTAGCTTATTTCCATAAGTTCTCCTTGATTGCTTATGAAAATAGCTTATATGAAAACAATTTAACTATATTTTATCTTTTGCTATAGAAATAGCTTATGCATAAGCACTTATGATACATGTACTTAGTTTAGCTGTTTATTGAAACAAATCTTAAGTCTGATTATTTCTTTAATTTCAAGATTCAGCTTATGCATAGTTTATTTCAACTAGGAATGGTGTATAATGTGATCAGATTATGTCTTTATGTTTTGCATGACATACTGTAGCTATTAAGTTTATTTTCCTTGCAGGAATAAATAGATAAATTTGGTTAGCTTTTAAGTTAGCTATTAACAATTTCTTAAATCAATTTGAACTTTTAATTTTGTAGTGTCACAACGGACATACCCTATGTTCAACTTGTAAGACAAGGGTCCACAACAGGTGCCCAACTTGCAGACAGGAACTCGGCGATATTCGGTGTTTAGCATTGGAGAAGATAGCAGAATCACTTGAACTTCCTTGCAGATATACCTCTATTGGGTGTCCAGAGATATTTCCATATTACAGCAAACTCAAACACGAGTCTATTTGTAACTTCAGACCTTACAACTGCCCCTATGCCGGATCAGACTGTTCTGTTCTCGGCGATATTTCACAGCTGGTTGCTCATTTAAGGGATGATCACAGAGTTGATATGCATTCTGGATGCACTTTTAATCACCGTTATGTCAAGTCAAATCCCATGGAAGTAGAAAATGCTACATGGATGTTAACAGTAAGTATAATTTCTCTATATAATTCTTTGATTAAGATAAGAAAACTAAATGATTTAAGATTTAAGATTAGAGTCATAATGAAACTATAGGCTTACACTTAGATTTTGAGCTTAAAGTTTAAGATTAGAGTCATAATGAAACTATAGTCATAATAATTTAAGATTTTGAGCAACAAAGATTAGAGATGCACAGGCACATATCAACAAATTACATTCTTTTGAACTGATACAACATTCTGTTTTATTGTTATTGTTAGGTCTTCCACTGTTTCGGACAATATTTCTGTCTACACTTTGAAGCCTTTCAACTTGGAATGGCTCCAGTTTACATGGCATTCCTCCGTTTCATGGGTGATGAAAGAGACGCCAGGAGCTACAGCTACAGTCTCGAGGTAGGAGGAAGCGGACGCAAACTAATCTACGAGGGCAGTCCAAGGAGCATTAGAGACAGCCACAAGAAAGTTAGAGACAGTCATGATGGGCTCATTATATACCGGAACATGGCGCTTTTTTTTTCCGGTGGAGATAGGAAAGAGTTGAAGTTACGAGTAACAGGAAGGATATGGAAAGAACAGCAAAACCCTGAAGGCGGAGTTTGCATACCGAACTTGTGTAGCTAGATTGTTTACATCTTTTCCCTCCATATATAAGTTATGTAAGGGTAATTGATGTTCTTGCAAGTTGTTGATATTTTGGAAAGTTAATTACATTACACCTGCTGAATGATGATGTTGGTTTCAAATTTCAACTTACAAAATAACAAGTTTCTTTCCCTTTTCTAACCAAGGTACTTGTCAAATCTTTGTTCCCAACTCCCAAGTGTATCATATGCTGAATTCCTCCAACAGTTTTTTTTTTAATTCTCATAAATGCGTTTAAATTTTGCATTGCTTATTGCATTTTTCTTTGTGGCTTAAACTTGTCTACAAACTTTTTTGATGATTGGGATTTGAACTTGGTATTACGAGACTTTGTTTGGTATTACGGTGGGTATGTCAGAATCACAGTGATCCACTGTGATTTTGTAGAAGTTATAAAGTGTAGCTTTTAAAAAATCACGGTGGTCATCATGATTTTAAATCTCTGAGATGCCCACCGTGAAATCAAACATGCACTCAAACACATTGCACACCAATCCTCAGTGCTAGACTTAGGAGGTACGTCTACATGGCTCATATCGCATGTGGTAATTATTTCATGCAATTTCACATAATTTTAAATCTCAACCATTGATTTGATATTAAACGGCAAAGATTACACATTCGTTTAATTTATTTTAACCGATCTTGATCATTGATTTAGATCAAACGTTCAAGATAACTTAGTGCAGCTAATCTGATTCTATATACTAATTTTTATCAGTCTTGATTCTATGGTTACATAGACAATAACCTGCCTTGTCATTTTTTTTTCTTCTGTTAATCATATGGAAGAACTAAGAAGTAGTATGTTTTTAGGAAATTTTTTTCTGAACTGCCCTTGTCAGAGGCCAAAAACACCAAAATGCCCCACTTTTTCAGAATAATACGAATATACCCTACTTTTCAGAAAACACAAGTCGTAGACCTGCCAATGGCGCGTCCTCCATTATGGTCGTAGACCTGGCGATGGCGCTACCTGACGTCGTCCAGCTGCGGTTGGCGCGACCTCCATTGTGGTCGTTCACTTCCCATTGGCGCGACCAACACTGCACCAGTTCAATTTTTTTTTCGTTTTTTTTTTCTTTTCTGGTTTGTGTTAATATTATTTATGGTGGTTTTGGGTATAGAAAGAGTGGTTTTGTATTTAGAGAGGATTTAAGGTTAGAGAGTGATTTTTTGTTAGAGAGGGTTTATGATTATAGAGAATTTAGGCTATTTTGTTCATAATAATTTTAATTATAAATACTGAATAAAAATACCACAAACAAAATTATTATTGCAATAATAAAATTTTACATACTAAAACATTAATTTTTTAATATATTAATACAAATAAAATTCCCAAATGTTGTCCCATGAGCTTAGCTCAATTGGTTGGACATTGTGCACATTTGTGCAGGGACCGGGGTTCGAACCCGGTATGCCCACTTATTCACCTTTAAAAGGTGATTTTCAAGCCGCTAGGCTACCTGACCAAAAAAAAAAAAAAAAAAAATTCCCAAATGTTAGTATTATTCTGAAAAATTGGGAATTTTATTTGTATTAATATATTAAAAAATTAATGTTTTAGTATGTAAAATTTTATTATTGCAATAATAATTTTGTTTGTGGTATTTTTATTCAGTATTTATAATTAAAATTATTATGAACAAAATAGCTCAAATTCTCTATAATCATAAACCCTCTCTAACAAAAAATCACTCTCTAACCTTAAATCCTCTCTAAATACAAAACCACTCTTTCTATACCCAAAACCACCATAAATAATATTAACACAAACCAGAAAAGAAAAAAAATACGAAAAAAAAATTGAACGGGTGCAGTGTTGGTCGCGCCAATGGGAAGTGAACGACCACAATAGAGGTCGCGCCAACCGCAGCTGGACGACGTCAGGTAGCGCCATCGCCAGGTCTACGACCATAATGGAGGACGCGTCATTGGCAGGTCTACGACTTGTGTTTTCTAAAAAGTAGGATATATTCGTATTATTTTGAAAAAGTGGGGCATTTTGGTGTTTTTGGCCTCTGACAAGGGCAGTTCAGAAAAAAATTATGTTTTTAGTGTCTTTTAACATAATCATCCATAATAATAATTGACACATGTGTTTCTACTTTCTACATTGTTTTCTGAATATTCTAGTTAAAAGTTTTATATGAGGCTCACTGTATAACACACTTGCATCCAGTTGTAAAGAGCTGTCTCAGTGATGAACTGATGATTCTACATTTCTACTTTATAAGAACAACCTCAAGGAGTGCTTACACCATGCTGAAATAAAAGTAATAAAAAGTATTTAAGAAAAAATAATTAAAAAATAAAAATCATTCACTGTTTTTAAGTGATTAAAAATGTTTATAACATTTTGTCAAAAAAGAAAAAATGTTTATAATATCGTGTCAAAATAATAAAGTTTCTTGACCAAAATAAAAATAAAAATAATAATGACAATTTATAACAAAAAAAACAACTAGGGCCTTGTCTAGCAGAAATGACTAAATTTCTTTTTTTTGGTATAAGAAATGAATAACTAAATTTTTGAATTTCTCCAACATTTGATTTTTGGAATGATCTTCATGGGTGGCAACAGGAAAAAATTACTAGTGAAGTGTGTTAAATATGTTTCAATTGTTTCAATTATTTGTTCAATAGTTAGAATTTTACATTTTTAAATCCCGACTTCTATTCGTAAATACATGTATAGGTCATTGCAAAAGAAAATCATAAATCTAAGAGAATAATAAACTTTTTTCCGAACAAAACTCAAATTTATTTCCAACTTTAAGTTGACATGTCCGAGGGATCACCTGCTTTGAGGTTAAACCGTTACAATTATATCCTTTATAAAAAAGACGTATCAATTAGTATAAAAAGTGTGACATATTGTATTAAACTGCTATTAATCTCGAGTTCCAAACTATACTATACAAAGACTTAGGGTCTGTTTGGCAAAAACAGCGGTTAGCTGATAAGCTACCTTATAGATGATGGCTGATAGTGTTGGGTAATACAAGTGCCGAAGGAGTAATAATAAATAAGAGAACAATCAACAACACAAGAATATAACGTGGAAACTCCAAAACCGGAGAAAAACCACGGCCGTTGTCTAAACCGACAACCAGAGAATCATCACTATGTGAAAATTGTTACAACACATAGAATAACAGAGAATAACACTATGTGAAAATTGTGACAACACATAGACTACCCTCAACCATCCCGGCCCCCAGTACACCCACACACCCTCCAAAGAAAATACCTAACTACATCTCACAATACTCTAAAACCAGAGCATATGAGAAAACAAAGTCAGATATAAACTTAAAGTGTTTCTGACTGGTGCAATTTAAAACAAAGAAACTAAGTCTCTATATATAGCCTTGATTTCCCCCTTACTTCTCCACATTAAGCAATGTGGGACTTCTCCAATAGCTAATTTTCAACTTCCTTCTTTATTTATTACCAATGTGGGACTTACATTGCAATCAACCCTAACAATCTCCACCTTGATTGTAATGGTCTTCAATCTTCATTGTCCACCGACAATCAACCACAACAGATAGCTTATAGCTTATAGCTGATAGCTGTTAGCTTATAGGTGATAAGCTAGGTGAAGTGTTTGGTAAAATTAACGGTTTAACTAATTGATGAATGTAAAATGACATAAAAGGACATTATCAATTCATAATAAAATTTATTTCAATTAATATTTAAGATAGTTAGAATTTAATAATTTAAATTTATCAATTCAATATATCATTTATATATTATTATTAACAAATTATTTTTTATTTAAAAAAAATGATTTCAAATTTATATACATTTCAGTTTTTACCTTTTATAAATAAAATTAAACATTAGAGTAAAATATATTTAACAAATATATGAAAATACATTATTGTAAAATTAAAATGCAACTTATAACAATATATATATATATATATATATATATATATATATATATATATATATATATATATATATAATGATAACATTGTATTAATTTCTACATGTACTTAATAGATATACGTAAATTATATTATAAAAAAACATAAAGATATTGATTTAAATATATTTTTTTGGTTGGTATTGATGTAAATATACAATGATACTCCACTACTGTATAAGGACAACCTTTACATAAGCATGATTTAAATTAAAAAAATAAAGAAGAAAAGGATAAGAAATCATTTGCTGATGAAATAAAATAAACAAGAAGCCATTCCGTTCTCATGTTGATAAATGCAGCTGAAAAACGGTTTTTCACATGTTGGTAGAAAAAAAATACAACGGATAGTTAGCTTACGCACAGCTGCTCTAAATTATAGGATAATAAATAACAAAGGGTAAATGTGAATTTTAATTAAAATGGTAAGGGCAAAAGTGGAATAAAAAGTGATAAGTTATAAGCTAAAACGCTATTTAAAATAGCGTTTGAAAAATAAGCTAAAAGCTCATAAAATAAGCTATAAGCTCATGATGAAATGAAGTTACCAAACAGAGTTTTTTTTGTCAAATGAGTTTATAAGCTAAAAACTATAAGTTATAAGCTAGTTTCAAGCCAAACAGACTCTTAAGTGTGCCAAAACACTTTTTATTAACCGTATATGAAAATTACCCTAAAGATGATGATTGATATTGATAATTCAAAAAACAACACACTCCCCAAAAACACACACACTGAACATCAGTGCAACTTGGTACTTCTAGTCGACAACAAAAACGACCACATCCTTAATCAGCAAAAGAGGTTATCTTTTTCATTTTCCTACCAAATTTCAACTCTTTTCTTAGCTCAATTCAACAATGCTTTCATACTATTTCTGTATATCTTCTTAATTAATCATCCATGGACATTCTCAACTTTTCAAGCTTCAAAACCATTCCATACCCATTTTTCTGTTACCCCAAAACTCTATACTCATCAAAACGTAACACCCCATTTCATAAAAACCCTTCCACATCAACAAAGTTTCAAACTTTCGCTCATTTTCGACGACCCACTAACCGCCGCAATTCACTTAGGAATAAGCTTCTTAATGATCATCAGGTACGTCTTAATCATATTCCTAATGACCCATTAGGTGTTGAGGAAGTTGATGTAAGTTTTGTTAAATTAGAGAAACAAAAATCTAAACTTTTAGGTGAATCTGTTTTGTTGAGTAAATTGGAGAATTGGGTTGATCAGTATAGGGAAGATATTGATTTTTGGGGTATTGGGTCTGGTCCTATATTTACTGTATATGAAGATTCTTTTGGTGGTGTTAAAAGGGTTTTAGTTGATGAAGAAGAGATTTTGAAAAGAGTTAGGGTTCAGAGAGGTGGAAATGAAATTGAGGATTTATCTGAAGTGAAGTGTAAGATTTTGGATGCTAAGAAGTTAGCTAGGGAGATGGAGAGTGGTGATAATGTGATTCCGAGGAATAGTTCCGTGGCTAAGTTTGTGGTTCAAGGTGAGGAGGAGGAGAAGGGTGGTTTTGTTAAGGCTGTTTGCGGTTTTGTCGTTCAACCTTGGTTGGTTCCGAAGCTTTCGGGGGTTGGTGGCATAGTATTGTGTGTTTTGGTTGTAATGTTTGCGGTGAAGAAATTGTTTAGATTTGGAGATAAAGAGGTTGAGTATACAGAAGTTGAGAAGAAAATGATGATGAGGAAGGCAAAGGCTAGAAAAGAGAAAGAGATGTTGATGAAGGGCGCTGTTGAAGTTATTCATGAAACTAAGGAGACACCGGCGGTGATAGGTGTAAAAAAGCCGAGGTTAGATAAGGAACAGCTTAAGAATAATATTCTAAAAGCTAAGGCTTCTTCTGATAAACTTGTGGTTCAGAATTCTTCTGGTGAAGTGAGAACTGGATCTATGGATATGGACTATAAAGTTCGAGAGATCAGAGAAATGGCTAGGCGGGCACGGGAAATTGAAGGAAAAAATCGTTCTCTAGTTAGTAAGGATATGGAAATGGATGATTCTGTGATTGGGAAATCCTCCAATGAGGTTGAAGTTGTAAGAAATAATAGCAAACAAAATAACAGTGTAAGTAATCATCAAAATGAAGTTGCGAGTAAAACAACAGATAGTAATGAAGAAATTCTGCAAACAATTTCTGATGATATCACGGAGAATGTTGATAATTCAATCGATCATGAGGTAGTTTGTGATGGTAGAGAAATTGATAAAGGGGAAATAGAAATCAATGAAAACACTATGACCCTGAAGGACAGCAAAGATGATAAATTGTCACGTACTCGTATTAATGGCTCGTATACGACAAAGAAAAGTTCAATAACGAAGAAACCAAGGATCATACGGTCTGTCAAGGAAGCTAAGGATTATCTTTCAAAGAAACACGACAAACAAAATCCTGTTACAAAATCTGAAATTGAACTTGGGAAAGAAAATACTGCTGATTCAAAGCCTTCCAAATTTGTTGATTTTAATGATCAGACGTCGCAAAATTTGGAGATGAATACAATCTTCTCCAGAAGTAACACATTAAATGGGTCATCATATTTAAAGCCGGACATAAATGCCAGCAAAGATTCTAATCAGAAGGAAAGGGAAATTGAATCAACAAAGGATGAGTGCTTCAAAGATTCTGGTACTGAACCTGGATTGGAAGACCTTCAAAAGTCCGAGACTACTTTAGACTGTGAAATTAATGTTAACGGCACCGGTACAGAGTCAAGTCTATCAGTGGAGAAAAGCTTCCTTGAAGTTGAGCCAACAATTAAACAAATTAGAAGTGATGATACTTTAAATATGACATCCGATTCTAAGCCCGACCAAAATGCGAGTGAAGAATATGATCAGAAGGATAAGAAATTAAGTCCGGAAAAGATTGACAACATCAAAGACTCTAATGTTGAGCCTGGAGTGGCAAACCTTCAAAATTCTAAGACCAGTTCAGACCACAAAGTTAGTGGTGATAGCAGAGAGACACAATTATCTGGAAAGACAGAAAATTGGCTCGAGAAAAATTTCCATGAAGTTGAGCCCATAATTAAGCAAATTAGAGCTGGATTTAGAGATAACTACATGGTTGCAAAAGAGAGAGTTGATCAACCTTTAGATATACCAACTGAGATGGAATCACTTGGAGTTGCTGAAGATGGCGGAGAACTTGACTGGATGCAGGATGATCATCTTAGAGACATTGTCTTTCGAGTCCGCGATAATGAATTGTCTGGACGAGACCCATTTTATTTGATGAATGATGAAGACAAAGAAGCTTTCTTTGGAGGTCTTGAGAAAAAAGTGATGAAAGAAAACAAAAAACTTTCTCACCTGCATGAATATCTCCATTCAAATATCGAAAACCTTGATTACGGAGCAGGTAGTTTGCTTGTTTCTAAAATTATATGATACAAAGATTGTGATCAACTTTTAATTTTGTGAAGCTACATGTTTTTTTGTTGCTTAAGGAAATTAAAAGTTTACTTTATAGGATTAAATTCTTTAGATATACTATCTATGTCCCTTATTATAAACTCTTTTTACAATTTTCACATATATTAAGAAAAGTATGCATTAGTCAAAAAAAAAAAAGTATACTATGTATTTAACTGTCTATTTTGTGTATAAATATTTCTATAATACTCTTTTGTATGTGAATGTGTTCAATTATGACTTTCATATCTCTCAAGACACTTGGTAATATTAATTAGGGGTATATTTGAAATGTGGCTTATATTTAGGAATGTTTCTCTCTGAATATTATGTTTAGGGAAAGAGGTAGTATTAGTTTGCATTTTCTTTTGAGTAATCTTATCTTAAACATCATGCTTATAGTGTTCTTTTATTCCTCTAGATGGCATTAGTATATATGATCCACCGGAGAAAATCATACCGCGTTGGAAAGGACCCTCCGTGGAGAAAATTCCCGAGTCTTTAAATGAATTCCTAGATAAAAAAATAAAGACCGCGTCCACCAGAAATGTGAACCTTGTGAAGAAGGATGAGAAGGAATCAGCAAAAAATTCAGCTGATTCATCTTCAAAAGTAAAGGATGATAGTTCTACAGCACCGGTGAAGAAGTTAAAAAATCCAAAGACTGTTGTTGAAGGAAGTGATGGTTCTGTTAAAGCCGGCAAAAAATCAGGGAAGGAATATTGGCAGCACACAAAGAAATGGTCCCAAGAGTTTTTGGATTGTTACAATGCTGAGACAGACCCAGAAGTTAAGTCCATAATGAAGGATATGGGGAAGGACTTGGATCGCTGGATCACTGAAAAAGAAATCAAGGAAGCAGCTGATGTGATGGACAGATTACCTGATAAGAGTAGAAGTTTCTTGGAAAAGAAACTCGACAAACTTAAAAGAGAGATGGAGATGTTCGGACCGCAAGCAGTGGTTAGCAAATATCGTGAATATACAGATGACAAAGAAGAAGATTACTTATGGTGGTTAGATCTTCCATATGTACTGGTATGTATTTATAGTTTTTATAATTAGTTTTCACTGTCACTAACAAACATGAAATTAGTACATCAGAATTTTAGTTATTGAAATTGTAAGAAGTTGCAAATTTAGTCCCTTAAATTGAACAACGTCAGTCGATTTAGTCCTTTTTCCTTACAAATTTAGCACCACAATTTTAAAGGTTTTAAGCTTATCTTGATGTAGCAAGAGACTATTTAAGTCAATACGTAGGTCATTTATTGACTTTGATGCATATTAGCTAAAGAAATGTTTTGATTAAGAGACAAAATTGATTGTTCCTTAAATCGAGGAATTAATTTGCTATATCGTAAATTTGATTGTCTAAGTCACTTGACCTTTACAATTTTGAGGACTAAAGTGCTGCTGAGTTACTCAAATGAAGTTGAAGTATGAAATGTCAATATTATGTTCTTGAGTAATAGTTCTGCTGAATCTAAGTCACTCTTCATATATTCCTCTCCCACTGATTTTGATTTGTCCTTTTTTATCCATTGATGCTGATTTAATTTGTTTATTTTATGTCAGTGCATTGAGGTATATACCGTCGAGGATGGAGAAGAAAGAATCGGATTTTATTCATTGGAGATGGCTCAAGATCTTGAATTGGAGCCTAAGCCATATCATGTGATTGCTTTCCAAGATCCTAGTGACTGCAAAAATCTTTGTTATATAATTCAGGCTCATATGGATATGCTTGGAAGTGGCAATGTATTTGTTGTTGCACGGCCTCCTAAGGTATTAAATTGTATGATCTCATAAGCGTTTTTTTATTGGAATGACAGATTTTAGTTTATGTTAATGTTGTGTTTTGAGCGAGGATAGAACTCTCAACCTCCTTATCACTTCACTATCAGAAGTGTTGTTAGTTTCATAAATCATTTTATTAGTTCAGGATGTGGTAGTGCAACAAACAAGCAACAATTGTGTTTGAATTTTTCTTTTCTTTTTTGTCTGCTAGAACATTTTTTCGGTATTAATCCTTCGGTTCCCAGGGAAAGGGTCCCTGGTAATCTAGAGTTCAGTTGGGCGGTAAGTAAAGCCTTGCCAAGAATTGTTCCGTCCAGAAATCAAACTCGGGTTATACCGAACGATTTGTCCATAGGTGGAGCTCATCAACCACTTGAGCATATTTTTGCTTGCTACAACATATTTTTTGTTTAATGAAATTATCTTAATTCTCTTTTGGGTAATGTTTTGAATGTTCTCTTGAACTTGTATTACATATGACAGGATGCTTTTCGAGATGCTAAAGAAAATGGTTTTGGTGTTACTGTCATCAAGAAAGGAGAACTTCAGCTTAATATAGACGAACCATTAGAAGAAGTGGAAGAAAAAATTACAGAAATTGGAAGCAAAATGTACCATGATAAGATTATGAAGGATCGATCCGTGGATATAAACTCGATAATGAAGGGTGTATTTGGCTTTAATGCCTCCACCAAGAGGTAAATTAATCATTTACTCGGTAGTATATTTGTTAGTTTATCATCGTATTTAATGGTTTCATTTTTGTCTTAATAAAAAGGTTAAGGCGGAAGTTGAAGTAATCCGAAAGGAGATGGTGGCTCAAACTATTTTCAAGATGAAACTGGTTGAAGAAAATGATGGCATGACTGCATGGTAGTTAGCATAAGTCAATCTCTTTGTAATTTATTTTCTTTACACAAAAATTACGGTTGTTTGTACATAGTTGAGAAAAATTAGTCTAATTATAATAGTTCTATTTAGTAATAATTTGATAGCATAGTGAGAATTTTTTAACCAAGAATGCTGTTTAGTAGGACAAGATTAGTAGTTCCACTTGTTGATAAGAGTTAACAAGAATTAGGTGCTTTTTTAAGCACTTATTTCATGAGTAGGTGTCAGCTACATTGAGCAACATTTTCTATCCGATGATTTTTTACTATGCTACTACAAAAATATTAATTTGTTTTAGAAGTGATTTCTCCTGTCTTTAATATAAGCAAAAAAAGAATATATCATATTTTATGGTTTTAAGTAAAAAGTAAAAACCAAACTCTACTAGCACTATAAAGCTATCATTTCTTAATATTCATAGAACATGTTCTCACGATGGATATTTTAGAGAATACAATCTTTATTACATTGAGAAAATTATTAAATCAAACAAACTACTATTTCTCTTCAAAAATGTGAGACTATTTCTTTCTCATATATGTATAGCTTGTGCATTTTAAACAAAGTTTTATTTGAAAAGCATTTGACATGTAAAGGTAACAAATGTGTGTTTATTTTATTTTCATTATTTTTTTTTGTCAGGTAGCCTAGCGACTAAAAATTCATCCTTTAAAGGTGAATAAGTGGGCATACCGGGTTCGAATCACAGTTCATGTGCAATGTCCTTTACCAATTGAGTTAGACTCATAAAGACTATTTCATTATTTTCTATCTAGTAGTAGTATTTTACTAAATTAACAATTAGTGTATGTATGAACGAATAACTTATATAATAAGAATATGCTAGCATATCATATTCTATAGAAATTTCTATGTCAAGGTATTATACCTTATCTTTTGACTTGAAAAATAGAGATTTGCACAGTTTTGACGATTTCTTTGTTCCCAAGTTTGATTGATTTGTAGAAGGGAAAGTCAAACTGCAGATGAGCAAACAAATTTGAATCTCCCATTTGTTTGACTTTGATGTGTAACCAATTTGCAAGCTGTGTATTAATAAAGCACCACCACAAAATTTCCACTATGTTTAGACATTATATTTTTTAATTGTCAAAATGAAATAATATTTTTGTATTTGAGAGGAGAAACGCCACTAAAGGTGGTCAGTCAGATTTATGAACGTAGATTAATCATCGACAAAAAGAGTGGATATTTGATATTTCGCACCAATAACTGTGTTATCCAAACAAAAATTGCACTTTGCCATTTCCTGTTTATCTATAACTACATACTGATAACTCTATATATCCAACATTGTTCCCTCGTATCACACAAAGCATAAACATGAAGCTATAATTTGATGTAAATATAAGGAAAATTTGGTGAAATAATGTGTTAAGACCAAGGGAGTCATTACCCACTAAATATGAAAACAATGAAATAAAAAAATAGACAATGATTAGCTATAGTAGTTATGTACTAGTAGAACACATGTACACATACACATACCAAATAGAACTCATCTTCAATCATTTAAAAATTATATGCTGGTGATCTCATCAAGGTGCTGATCCATAATCTCAGAAACGGCATCCATAAAAGTAGCTTCACTGGTACCAGGAAGAACAGAATCAAGAGCTTCTTTAACGATTCCTTCGATCACAGACTCTTTGTTCAAGGATTCTCGGCACATAAGGCTTCCAATGGCAAAAGGAGTCATCCCTTTTTCCACTCCTTTTTTCAGAAGCATGGTCGAGATTCGAAGAGTGCGAGCACATTCGAGTGGCAAATCCCATCCGTGAAACTTCAGAAGGACAATATCTTCTTCAGCGTCAAGGGACTTTATGTAGTCAACGATCTCTGGAGAGTATGGCTGACGAGCTTGAGGCCAATAAAGCCATTCAAAGGTACAATCTTCAAACTGTTGGCACGGTAAAAAAAAACCACAGATGAGTGGTTTGGTTTGAAGTTTAAACAAGACTCAAAGAGAAAATGCAGAGAAAATATCACTAAGCATGCATCCTCCATTAATCCATCAGGAGAAAATGGAATGCAATGTCCTTCGAATAGGCATTTAACGCCGCCATAAAATAATGTTTAAGGCAAATAAATTAAACTTATCATTACTCAAAATACCTGCAGTCTATCCCAATGTTGTCAAATAGCGAATAAAGTGGCGCAATAGCATAACAGAATTTCGACAAACCAACCGCTATTGCTCCACGATACACAATTTAGCAGAAAGTGCTGTCAAATTGCGGCTGTAGTGTAGTGGAATTTGAACAAGCCACTGTTCTCCACGATTGACAACATTGATCAATCCAAATCATTAACTTTTGTGTAAAAAACATGACAAAGAAAGAGAAGCATCAGAAAAGACAAGTCCTTGTAGTCATGAAGTACCAAAAAAACACTTCAGATCATATTACTCATCGGAAAAAAAAAATCATATGAAAAACATTCCTAAAGGATGACTCAGATATTAATATTGCAACATTTATAAGCTAATAAATGAAACTTTACTTATACCATAATAGCTCAGAACAGCATACTCTGCTGCATTTTGTTAAAGAGAAGAGCAAACAAAAAGAACCCTACAACTTATAACTCATAACCAAAAAAGACAAAATAAAACAAAAATTTACTCTTCACATCAAGAGAACAATAAAGCAGCATCACCTGCATTAAAAGATTTGACAACAAAAATAAGGTGCTTACACTAGTTGGGAGGCAGTATCCATGATCAATCGGAATCAAAACAGCCTGATCATTTTCCTTCTCTCTGCCAAGCAAAATGTTTCCAGCATGCCTATCTGCATTTGCAAGTCTCATGTCCAGAACGGTAATCTTGTGCACTTCCTTCACCGGAAAAGAACCAGGTCCCATATCCTCACAACTTCCATTATTCTCCATGAACATTTGCAAGGAACCAAACTTAGCAGTCAACCCTTCTGGATGGTTAAATCCTTTGTGCAAGCACTTTGCCATAACAGTCGGAGGAACACCAGCAAAGCCCTTCTCATCTCCAAACAATGATCGGCGGCCAGTCATTGGATGGTCTAGAATATAAGCAGCAACTTCCCTGAAAGCTCCTTGGCCAACTCTTGTACCCTTTTTTAAGCCCTCGCCGTCTAACGACAAAGGTAAGCCTCTAGGATTGTTCACAGCCATTGGCTCTTCATCAATAGGCTTAAAAACCGATACATACTTTTGCCCTGATGAGTCTAGCATAAAGTAAGCCCCTCCAGTTCCCTCCGACGATCTTATTGGAGAATTTCCATTATCTAGCCCGTCATATGTAGTGTCTATCATATCCCAAACCTCTGAAGCTAATTCAACCTTAGGGTTAACAATAACCGGCTCCAAAAGAAGACCTCTGTCAAGAGCTTTTCTTGACATAATTTGCTGGATGGCGTCGTACTCCCTTCTCGCATCTTCTTTACTGGCATCATATTTCCTCTCATATTCACTTTCATTAGCAGCATAGTTGTTAGTATCATTAAATTCTTTTGCGGCAACGGACACCTCTTCGAGTCCTGTACTAACATCGGCATATTTTGTTCTCACAAAAAGATGTATCACAGCATCATTATATTTGCTGCAGATATCATCAATAAGCTTCTGATCATCAAGTAGCTCCCCGTTACACACAACTTCCTGCTGTTCGGTATCAGCAAGCTGTTTTTCCTTTTTCACAATCTGTTGCTTAACATACCCAACATCCCTGCACTTTTCAACCTGAAAGGTAAAATCCTTCCCACAAGAAGTTTTCACACTGATAGTCTGAAGATCCGTCAGTCGAATCACCAAATGCAATACATTTCCTTCTGTAACCCCATAATCCTTGAGCAAAGAATTGCTACGTGATAACTCGCGACCATTACAAACCAACTTTTGTTTGTTTTTCACTCCCTCATTCCTTTGGATTTTGAGTTTCACCGACTCAATAGTATCGGAGGGTAGAACACGCATCGGAGACAAAGACCCCGAATAAGAAAGATACACGAAAATAAACTCATGATGATTAGCAGACAAGTGGAGTGGATTACAAAATCCATTTGTTGGAGACAACAATGTCTCCCTTGAAACAGGACTAAGAGTTGATACACCAGCAGAAGACATTTTTAACTAAATTAGATGAAAAGTTAAAGGCTTTGACTTAGTTAAAAAAGCCTGAAACCCTAATTCCTACCAATGTTACAATTTTCCTCTTACACCCATAAATTTGTACAAATTACTGAAATTCAAATTCAAATTAAATCTTAGCTATATTAATTAATCTGGGTGTGATGAATCACACCTACCCAGAAGACCAAACCAAATAAAAATCAAATTTTGAACAAAAAGGAAGAATCTTTTTGATGGAAAAGATGAAAAAAATCGAGACCCAAAACGCCTTAATTCCTCATCTTTTCCTCTATGGTATAATAAAACCCTAATTTGTAAAATTGGGATGAAGAAAACAAAAGGGTGTAAAGTGAAGAAATCTTACCCCAGAAGAAGAAGAGAAAGTAAGAAGCTTTTGGAGGCAAAAATAGAAAAGAAGGTTTTGATTCAAGATTCGGAAAACATGGAAAAGGGTTTGTTATTGTTATTGACTATGACCAAAAAAGAGAGAGGTGAATTGTGGAAGAAGATAAAGGCGCGTAGCCGCCACGTATTATTGCTTATCAAACCGCTACGTACAATGTTTTTGCTTTTGTCACAAGACAAGACAAGACAAGAAAAATCCAATGGATACAAAACAGTTAAAAAACTGAAAACTCAACAAAATTACGACTAGTTTTTATAATAAAAATAAGTACTAGTACTAATCATGTGCTTATTATCATTGTTTAAAATAATTTTATACAGTTTTGTCAAAAAAATAATAATTTTATACAGTAAAATCAAAGTTTTTTTTTTTGTTGCAATCAAGAGAAATTATATGATATGACTATAATTGGATTTCATTAGATTTTAGTTTTTTTTTATCACATCAAATTGAATTTAATCTAATCTAATATAATATGATATGATAAGTTGTAGTATTGATTAACTTTTTTACGGATAATGTTAACATGTGTCTTATAGATACATATAATAAATTTAATAAAGATATTTTTTGCTTTAAAAGGTTATTATTCAAGTTTTTAATTAAAAGTTAAAATATATTTTTTTAATATAATATGTTCGTAGCAAGATTCTTTTTTAATTATTTAAAAAAAAATTATAATAGTTTTTTTTAAGAAGAAAAAATTATAATAGTTGATCATTTTTACTATTATTTTACCAAATAATTTTTTTTATCTGTTTTTACTATTTATATGTCAAAATTAACTAATAACTATTTTCTAAATATTCAATTTTAATTTTATATGATATATGTTTTGAAGCATTTTGTGTTATATAAATTGATGCTGTATTTCTTTTTTGAATCAACTATGTTGATGATATAAGATGATATGTATTGGTCACCCACAAAAAAAATTGAAGCAATAATCTTATAATATGTTATATAATGTGGTTTTTTTTGTTGACGGAATTATATATATACCTGCGTAAATTAACATAATGTAGTACAAGTGATAGATATTTGGATTCTTTAAATATTTAGGTCCAGTTTTGTTCGGGGTTTTTGGAGGAGAGGGGAGAGGAGGAAATATTTTAAATTTTTGTGTTTGATTCAACTTTTTAACGAGGGGAGGGAGCGAATAATTAATTTATTTTTTTATCCTTAATCATATAATATAAACTCAAAATAAGGACTAAATTATAATGGATATGTTACGCCAAAAAAAATCTAAAGGATATATAACCAAAAATAATTTAATGAGTAGAAAACCTAAAAAAAATTTGTTGTCAAAAAAAATAAAACCTAAATTTTTAATATTCCAACAAAGATAATTTAGGATTTTAATAAAAAAAATGTGGATAATTTTGTCAACATAATAAATTATATTTTTTCTCACTTCACCTCCTTAAAAATCTCTCTCTTCCCCCTCAATTGAACCAAACAGGGCCTTAGTCATTGGTTCGATCTCTAACAAGTGCGTATGAAGAAGCATTTGTTGAAAAATATCAACCCCTTAAAAGGATCTCAATTACCTCGAGAAGATTAATCTCCATAATTACAAATGGAAATTACCTTTAATTTAAAAAAAAAGTACATGCATGAAATGAAAGTACATATGTAGATAACCTAAAGGGTGTGGTTAAGCGGTTGAGGTTCATCCTCTCTTAACCAAAGGTCGAAGGTTTGATCCTCACCTTAAGTATGGAGCAGCTTTAAATCATTGAGTCAGCTATTCCATCCATCAAAGTGCCTCTAATCTAATGAAAGAATAGTCATTACATTCGATAATTGATACACAGTTTCAACCAAAAAAAATACATCCATAGACATACCTTTCCAAAAAGATCAGAGTGCCGTGCGCTCCCTGTCCTTATCTTTCATCGTCATCAACTCACCAACCCTTAATATTATTATATTATAAGTGCCGTTTTAACGTTACTCCCTCCACTAGCATCACCCATGACTACTTATGACTGTGATACTACTTTAACGTTCAACATGTAACGTTCCATTTTACAACCTTGATAAGGCTAATGTTAACATTTGTTGTTAGACTTAGAGCTTAGAACACAAATAGTTTAAATGATAATTATGTTTTAAAATGATTTTTTAAGTTTAAAGATAAAATGTACAATTTTTAATATAAAATTACTATCTATAAGTACACTAACAAGTGTCTGTGCCGTTACAGAAAAGCAAATTCTGAACTTGCTAAACAAATTCAACACTATGCTACTCATCAAATATGGTCCTCGTCAGGTCGTCCTTGGTGCATATGTATTATGTGTGTTAGTGTGTTGGCTCAAATAGTCTTAAAATTGAGGGCTAAAAAAAATAGTATAACTATTACTAGTTTATAGGTAGAATTTGTAGTTACTAGACAATTTGATTAAAATAGAAGAAAAAAAAAACAAAGAAATATGGAACCCTACTAATATATTAAACATTTTGAAATGTATGAATTATTTTACTAACATATAGTTATTACATATAAAATTTTATTGACTATTCGATCAAACTTGTGTCTGTAAAATGACTTGTTTTATGTAAGTTAGAAGGTATTATTATTTTGTATTGATTAGAATATAATATTTTTTATGTTAATTATAAAAGTTATTTATAATTTAAATAAAGATTGATTCTTTTTTAAAAATTGCACTTTTTATTAAGGGCCTATTTTTAAATATAAATACCTCTAATATAGGCATGGCAATGGGGCGGGGGACAAATTTTGCTTTCTCCAAACTCAAACTCATAAAGTTCGGGTATCCCCAAACCCGTCCCTGAAGGAAAATAGGTTTAGTAAAAGCAGCGGAATTCAAAAAATTTCCTTTAATGATCCTTACGAATGAACATGATTGTGTGTTTAGGGTTTTACCTCTTGAAGAATAGAACCCTTTGAATCACGAACAAGACGATCACGAACGTTGATGGTTGAACCGCAACGTCTCTAACTAGTCCACACGAACAGCTTTTCTCCAATCCAAGTGCTAGCTTGTGAACGGAGAATAGTATGAGAGTGATAGAATACTTGAGAGGATATTAGGATTCGCGAAACCCTAATATTCTTATGAAAGTATCTTGTGAATTTTTCACTTGTGAAACTCTTTTCACTAGGTCTCTATTTATATCTAGTTTATTATCTTGTTCTCCAAGATAAATATTTTCTTGTCAAATATTTATTTGTTTGTAACAAAAACAAACAAAATAAATAACAAGATTTGTTTGTAACAAACAAACAAAATAAAATAAAAACCCACCATATCTTTTATTGGGGCGCGCGCCTCATGAGTCATCATACTCATGCGCGCGCGCGCCCACCATACCATATGGAGTACCGCCTTTCATTAATTTGTGATACTTTATCACAATGCATATTTTTCTCAAGTGTACCGTACCTTACGGTGTTCTCTATCTCTCACTACACTGTCCTTATGTGTGTGACCCTGTAGGTTTCCGTAACGCTGGCAATAATATTAAATCAACTATTTAATATTATAAACATTGAGGGGTTTCTAGCAATACATCAATGCTACCCATGTTACGGAATGTTTATGTGATCTTAACAAAACATCTAGTGATAATATCTTGTGTACAATTACCCCTTTGCCCTTATGTCTATATTGAACACAAGGCATAGACTGTGTCATCCTTGTCCAGTTCAATATTGGGCCCATAGACATTTATCCTGTTATGTAGGATTGGCAAATTCCATCTAGATCACTACTGTCCCTCAGCATGCTTTGTACAAGTACCCATCGACTGTCTTTATAATTATCCTTTTACGGACAATGTTAGATCAGTGATAAAACACTTGACTCTACATCTAGGGTACATAGTGGTTTCAGGTCGAAGGGTGGTTTACACCATTATCACCATGAGAGTAACTTATGACACATTACATAACATTCCATGTAGTTCTCTCATAGCGGGTCAATCCAATATAAATATTACTCCTAATATTTATATCTATGTCAAGACTTGATAACTCCTTATCCTATGATCCATGAGATGCGATCATCAGTCTATCTTCATAATAGTCTTTATGCTTTAAGGTTATCCCATATCACCTTAAAGCTCGACTACGGATATTTTAAGAATAACGTCCTTATGTTTAATTTAATCTCATGATTAAGTCACACTTAATATTAAACGGACTATTTATTCTAGGGACTTTATTATTTTGGACTCTTACAAACATAATAAAGAAGTGCCTTATATATAATTAATAAATAAAACATTATATTATTAATAATAATTCAAATACAAGTACTTAAAAGTATTGGCCTCTAGGGCTCTAACAACAACACTCCCACTAGCACTAAGGCCAATTAGGCATTCCTCTAATACCCATAGCCCTAGTGTGCCCATCATGCTTCAACTGCGCAAGTGGCTTTGTTAATGGATCTGCTATGTTGTCAAGTGTAGGTATTTTGCATATTTTCACTTCTCCTCTATCTATTATTTCTCGAATGAGATGATAACGCCTGAGTATGTGTTTGGATCTTTGGTGAGATCTAGGCTCCTTAGCTTGTGCGATCGCTCCATTATTATCACAGTATAATTGAATGGGATCCACAATGCTAGGGACTATGCCAAGTTCAGTTATGAACTTCTTTATCCAAACTGCTTCCTTTGCTGCATTAGATGCGGCAATATACTCGGCCTCAGTTGTAGAATCAGCTACTGTCTCTTGCTTTGAACTTTTCCAGCTTACAGCGCCACCATTTAGGCTAAACACATAACCAGATTGCGATCTAAAATCATCCTTATCAGTTTGGAAGCTAGCATCAGTATATCCAATAACCGCAAGCTCTTCCAAACCTCCATATACCAAGAATGAATCCTTAGTCCTTCTCAAGTACTTAAGGATATTCTTGACGGCTGCCCAATGGGCTTCACCGGGGTCAGATTGGTACCTACTCGTTGTACTTAAAGCATACGAGACATCTGGTCGAGTACATAGCATGGCATACATGATGGATCCAATTGCAGATGCATATGGAACCTTATTCATGCGCTCCCTTTCTACTTTAGATGAAGGGCATTGTGTCTTCGAAAGACATAGACCATGTTGCATAGGTATGAATCCTTTCTTGGAATTATTCATGTTGAAGCGTTTCAACACTTTATCTATATATGTACTCTGACTTAGGCCAAGCAGTTTATGTGATCTATCTCTATAGATTCTTATTCCTAATATATAGGCCGCTTCACCAAGATCTTTCATAGAAAAGCATTTCCCTAGCCAAGTCTTTACTTGTTGCAAGGTGGGAACATCATTTCCAATTAGTAATATGTCATCTACATATAATACTAAGAAAACGATCATGCTCCCACTAACCTTCTTGTAGACACAAGGCTCATCTTCATTCTTAATGAATCCATACTTTGTTACAGTTTCATCAAAACGAAGATTCCAGCTTCTGGAAGCTTGCTTCAATCCATAGATTGACCGTTGTAACTTACATATCTTATGAGCTTCATTTGGAACATCAAACCCTTCAGGTTGTGTCATATACACATCCTCAAGGAGATTTCCATTCAGGAAAGCAGTTTTGACATCCATTTGCCATATTTCATAATCATGATATGCAGCAATAGCAAGTAAAATCCGAATAGATTTAAGCATTGCAACTGGTGAAAAGGTTTCATCATAGTCAACACCATGAACTTGTTTATATCCTTTAGCAACCAGTCTTGCTTTATAGGTGTTTACATTACCATCCATGTCAGTCTTCTTTTTGAAGACCCACTTGCACCCTATAGGACGAATTCCTACGGGAGGCTCTACCAAGTTCCAAACTTGGTTTGTGTACATGGAATCCATTTCAGATTTCATGGCTTCTAGCCACTTCTCAGATTCAGGACCAGTTATGGCCTCTTGGTAGGTTACAGGCTCATCTTGATCCATGAGTAATACATCACCTTGATCAGTTATGAGATACCCATATCTCTCTGGTCCGTGATGTATCCTAGTAAACCTACGCTGGATTTGTTCTACTTGAGCAAGTTGTTCTTCCACAACTTCTTGTGGTTCTTGCTCATGTTCCTCCATAGGTTCATCATTACTTTGTGGTTCTTGAATTTCTTCAAGTTCTACATTCCTCCCACTGTTTTCTTTGGAAATAAACTCTTTCTCCAAAAAGACTCCAGTTCGAGCGACAAACACTTTGCCCTCGGAAGGATTATAGAAATAATATCCTCTTGTTTCTTTAGGATATCCCACAAATAGGCATTTGTCCGATTTTGGTTCGAGTTTGGTTGTGATTTGTCGTTTCACATAAACTTCACAACCCCAAACCCTCATGTAGGACAAACGTGGTTTCTTGCCACTCCATATTTCATATGGTGTTTTATTAACCTTTTTGGATGGAACGTGGTTAAGGGTATAAGCTGCTGTCATTAGGGCATGTCCCCAAAAGGAATTTGGAAGATCCGCATGACTCATCATTGATCGTACCATGTCTAACAAGGTTCGATTTCTTCTCTCAGATACACCATTCCATTGTGGTGTTCCGGGAGGAGTTAGTTGCGGTACAATACCACATTCTTTAAGATGGTCATTAAATTCTTGGCTCAAATATTCACCACCTCGATCTGATCGAAGTGTCTTAATATTCTTGCCTAGTTGGTTTTGTACTTCATTCTTAAATTCTTTGAACTTTTCAAAGGATTCGGATTTGTGTTTCATTAGATACACATATCCATATCTACTAAAGTCATCAGTAAATGTTATGAAGTATGTAAACCCTCCTCTAGCCGGTATGTTCAATGGTCCACACACATCAGTATGTATGAGTGTCAAAAGATCATTAGCCCTTTCACCTTTTCCTGTGAATGGGGTCTTTGTCATCTTTCCAATTAAACAAGATCTACATGTATCATATGATTCAAAATCAAAAGAGTCCAAAAGTCCATCTTTATGGAGTTTGGAGACACGTTTCTCATTTATATGGCCTAAACGACAATGCCAAAGGTAACTTGGATTCAACTCATTAGGTTTCATCCTTTTAGTATTAATGTTATAGATTGGCGTTGCAAGATCAAGGACATATAGTCCATTGTATAATTGAGCACTAGCATAGAATAAATCATTTAAATAAATAGAGCAACAATTGTTCTTTATTATAAATGAAAAACCAAACTTGTCCAAACAAGAAACGGAAATAATATTCCTGCTAATGGCAGGTACATAATAGCAATTCTCTAATTGTATTATTAAACCACTAGGTAAAGTTAAACTATAAGTTCCTATAGCTAAAGCAGCAACTCTTGCTCCATTGCCAACTCGTAGATCAACTTCACCTTTCGCCAACTTTCTACTCTCCTTGAGTTCCTGCACATTAGTACAAATGTGAGAACCACATCCGGTATCTAATACCCATGATGTAGGAGTAGAAATATTAATTTCTATAACAAAAATACCTGAAGTAGTAGGAGCTACTCCATTCCTTTTATCTTCCAGGTACTTTGGGCAATTTCTCTTCCAATGTCCGGTCTTACCGCAATAGAAGCAATTCCCTTCCTTTGTTATGCCTCCTTGAGGTTTTAGAGCATGGGCTGTTGGTTTTGGCTTGGCAACTCCCTTGCCCTTCCATTTACCAGCAGGCTTTTTGTGATGCTTCTTTCCATTACTGACCATCAGTATGTCTTTCCCTTTACTCTTCAAGTTTTGCTCGGCAGTTCTCAACATGCCAAGCAATTCAGGAAGAGTCTTTTCCATATCATTCATATTGAAATTCAGAATGAACTGACTAAAGCTATCCGGCAACGATTGCAAGATAACATCAGTCGCAAGCTCCTTATCAAGTGGGAATCCCAACCTTTCTAGGTTCCCCACATACCCAATCATTTTGAGTACATGTGGACCTACCGGGGATCCCTCGGCCAGCTTGGTTTGGAAAAGGGACTTTGAAACTTCGAACCTCTCATGTCGGGCTTGCTCCGCATAAAGAGTTTTCAAGTGTTCGATCATTTCAACAGCATTCATGTTTTCATGTTGTTTTTGTAACTCAGAATTCATGGTAGCCAACATGAGACAGGCCGCCTCATTAGCATCATCAACATGCTTCTTATAAGCATTCCTTTCAGCCCTAGGAGCATCAACAGCAGGCTCCTCAGGAACAGGTTCCTCTATAGCATACAACTTATTATCATGCTTGAGGACAATCCTCATATTACGGTGCCAATCAAGAAAGTTTGAACCATTCAACTTTTCTTTGTCAAGGATGGATCGCAAAATGTTGTTTGAAGTGTTTGAAGACATGATTATCTACACAAAGAAGTGAAAATATAAATATCATATTCAATTAGGTCTTTAATTAAATATGCTCCCACTATTTTATTCAAACTCAAATGACCCTCATCATTTGATTCGGAAAATTTCTTAAAAAAAATTCTAGTGGGTCGAGATCCATGTTTCACTTTGTCTTAAGTTCGCGGTAGGCGAATTACACAAGACTTAGTTATTTAGGTAGGAACTTCTTCCAATTACATCTCATGTAATTCTCGAATATTTCCGTTGGGTGAATAACTCCTTATTCGAATTCATCATATGAATTATTCCCAACGCTTGCTTCTAAATATCACACAATCTTATTGTATGCATTTAGTTAAGTTTGACCCAATTTTAGAAGTTGGATATTACCGTTATCCCATCGCGTCATACCTATATAGACAATGTGCTTCGCGGTAGGCAAACCCACATTATTCGATAACGGTCTTGATGAGTTCTAAAATATGGAAAGCATAAACTTAATATTTTTCTTTGAGGGATTTTGCTTTAGTCAGATCTCACCTGTTACAATGCAATCGATCATTCTTAAACTGCATCGCGATTTCATAAAACGTGTTTTTATCAAGTTTCGGTCGTCCGCGGTCGCCAACCCTCGCCAGCTCTCGCCAGCCGGCGAGCAGCTACTGTTTCGCTTGCCACCAGGCTCGCCAGCGCTCGCCAGCCGGCGAGCACCCACTGTTTCGCTCGCCAGCGCTCGCCAGGTGGCTCGCTGGGCGACGGCGTCAGTGCTGCGTGCAAATCGTGGCGCGATTTCGTAAATCGTGTCACGATTTCGGCGAGTTCTGAAGCAGTTTTCGTGACACCACAACCCTTGTGTTGTCATGAACCCTAATGCAACAATTTCATGCCATCATAAATTACCAATAACGATTATCGGTTCATGGATTCAATGGATGAAAGTTAGTATATCAAATATACTCTATTTGCATCATGTTCCCTTATATCTCATATAAGCTTGATCAATTCAATTCCTTGATTACGTCTTGTTAAAATTCTAATTTTAATTTAAAACATAAAAGACTACATAATCATGGTTTCGTAAGTGGCTCTGATACCACTGAAGGAAAATAGGTTTAGTAAAAGCAGCGGAATTCAAAAATTTTCCTTTAATGATCCTTACGAATGAACATGATTGTGTGTTTAGGGTTTTACCTCTTGAAGAATAGAACCCTTTGAATCACGAACAAGACGATCACGAACGTTGATGGTTGAACCGCAACGTCTCTAACTAGTCCACACGAACAGCTTTTCTCCAATCCAAGTGCTAGCTTGTGAACGGAGAATAGTATGAGAGTGATAGAATACTTGAGAGGATATTAGAATTCGCGAAACCCTAATATTCTTATGAAAGTATCTTGTGAATTTTTCACTTGTGAAACTCTTTTCACTAGGTCTCTATTTATATCTAGTTTATTATCTTGTTCTCCAAGATAAATATTTTCTTGTCAAATATTTATTTGTTTGTAACAAAAACAAACAAAATAAATAACAAGATTTGTTTGTAACAAACAAACAAAATAAAATAAAAACCCACCATATCTTTTATTGGGGCGCGCGCCTCATGAGTCATCATACTCATGCGCGCGCGCGCCCACCATACCATATGGAGTACCGCCTTTCATTAATTTGTGATACTTTATCACAATGCATATTTTTCTCAAGTGTACCGTACCTTACGGTGTTCTCTATCTCTCACTACACTGTCCTTATGTGTGTGACCCTGTAGGTTTCCGTAACGCTGGCAATAATATTAAATCAACTATTTAATATTATAAACATTGAGGGGTTTCTAGCAATACATCAATGCTACCCATGTTACGGAATGTTTATGTGATCTTAACAAAACATCTAGTGATAATATCTTGTGTACAATTACCCCTTTGCCCTTATGTCTATATTGAACACAAGGCATAGACTGTGTCATCCTTGTCCAGTTCAATATTGGGCCCATAGACATTTATCCTGTTATGTAGGATTGGCAAATTCCATCTAGATCACTACTGTCCCTCAGCATGCTTTGTACAAGTACCCATCGACTGTCTTTATAATTATCCTTTTACGGACAATGTTAGATCAGTGATAAAACACTTGACTCTACATCTAGGGTACATAGTGGTTTCAGGTCGAAGGGTGGTTTACACCATTATCACCATGAGAGTAACTTATGACACATTACATAACATTCCATGTAGTTCTCTCATAGCGGGTCAATCCAATATAAATATTACTCCTAATATTTATATCTATGTCAAGACTTGATAACTCCTTATCCTATGATCCATGAGATGCGATCATCAGTCTATCTTCATAATAGTCTTTATGCTTTAAGGTTATCCCATATCACCTTAAAGCTCGACTACGGATATTTTAAGAATAACGTCCTTATGTTTAATTTAATCTCATGATTAAGTCACACTTAATATTAAACGGACTATTTATTCTAGGGACTTTATTATTTTGGACTCTTACAAACATAATAAAGAAGTGTCTTATATATAATTAATAAATAAAACATTATATTATTAATAATAATTCAAATACAAGTACTTAAAAGTATTGGCCTCTAGGGCTCTAACAACAACAGTCCCCATTTCTATCGGGGATAAAAATTGAAACCTCAAACCCATATCTAATGAGGTTCGGGTAACCCCAACGGATTTCGGGTATCTCCGTTTCATCTCACCTCTATATAAAATTGTATTGCATTTTCGTTTTTTTAATTCAAAAAAAGTTAACAACGCAAAACTAAGTTTTTAATCAAAACATAAAATAGATAAAATGACTCGTTTAATACTAAAGTTATATATAAAATAAATATATGAATGAAATTTAAGAATTTGTATAAAAATTTCTAATTTAAAAAATATAAAATATAATTTTAATATTAACGGGGCGGGTTCGGTATCAATATTCCCGTTACCGGCCGCATACCTGTCTTAAAAAATTGGGGATAACCCAAACCCGAACCCAGTCATCTCGGATTTTCCCCGTCAAAATTGATGCGAGGCATTCAGGTATCCACGGGGTATCCACGGGTTTGATTTTAGCGCAGGGACGGACAGAGAGAGAATCGTGTGATTAATGGATAGGGACGCGTGTCAAGCCTTGATTGGTCAGCGCAATTTTAATTTAATCCTTATCTTTTAACTCAATTATTTCATTGCAAATTAATTTTTTATTTTTTTATTTTTTCACCAAAATTCGTAAAATAATTTTCTCTATAAATAGAGACTTGGTTCATTTGATTTGGACACAGAAAAAAAAAATTGGATTTTTTACTATTTTAATTATATTATTAGTGTTTATTAGTGTTGATTTTGAAGTTTAAGTGTCACTTTTTAGTAAAATGAATCCTAATAGATCTTTCCATCAAAATTCCAACACTTCTCAAAATCCAAACACTTCTCAAAATCCAAGTCAATTTTATAATCAACATTCTCAAAACATGCATAATTTTGGTTATGCACCAAATTTCTCTAATCCATATGGTCAACACTTTAATGCATATCAAGGATCTACGATGGAAAATTTATCTCAAGCACCGCCATTTCATGGTTATATGCCAATGGGGAATGAAAATGCTTCTAGCGATGGTGCACGTGAATTTCCCATATTTTCAACACAAGTGACCGGTGCTAATGAACAAACTCCAAATTCAGATGATTCAACTCCTAAGAGCAAGAAATTGTGTGTTGTATTCAATTTTAAGTTAATTTGTATCGTACTAATTAGTGGATTTGTGTGATGTATTGCATTTTAAGTTAAAAAAAAAATTTAATAATTTTTTTAAGTGTTTATAATTTTAATTTAATTTTAATCAAAAATTGTAATTTTATTTAATTATAAAAACAAAATTTAAATTTAAATAAGAAATAAAAAGTGGTGGGGTTGGGTGTTGAATGAAAAAAAACCATTGGAGAGGTTAATGGTTGAATGTGTGTTGAGAGATGATGTGGAGGGTAAAAAGTGGTGTTGAAAGGGGAAATGGTGTTTACACCATTGTGGGTAGTCTAATAAAAGGTGACTTTATTTTCTTAGCAATTAACCCTGGTGTCATGATTCGTAAACTGCCAACTAATCCTTAATTATCTTTGATCATCCAAGAAATTTCTCTGCCTACCATTGCTGATCTTTTTTTTCCCCAGCCAATATACTTCATGTTTAAAAGTGTCATGATTTGCTTCTCTATCGGAATGATGCTGCAAAATGTGCAGATAATTTGTCAAAATATATACACCTAGAAAACAATATTTAAACTAAAATTGGGAGGGGCCGCGCGAACGCAGGCCCCCACAGCAACAAATTATGATGTAGGCTGTTCTACTTGAGAACACCTTAGGTAGGCACCCCTCCTAAGTGCAATGGAGGTCACCAACCTAGGCCATGGACCTTATTGATCATCCATAAACCCCATCCAGGTAAGTATGTTACAACGTAGCCACTTCTCTTTATTTATAATACTCTAAACTCTTTCACACACATGTTTGCACCGATGTGGGACTAATAAAAAAAACCAAAATCAACATGGTTAGTAACTATCAACAGATTTATACTGTCTATTGCCTAAGATTTAACAGATTGTTTCTGTTAAATCAAGTTATGCAGGTAAATAAATTGGATTCTCCAACAAGGAAATTTATTCTTCATGTTCTTTCTTGCATATATATTAGTACTGTTTTGGTTGATCTAATTTGTTTGTATTTTTTTCTCTTAAAATATTTTGAAGATTTTCTTTTATTTACATTTGTATAAAAAATAGCAATATAGACTCCTTTGTATGTAACAGTTACCACAGTATTATATTGTACTATTGTCCTATGTCAACATGGTATATGGGACTCAGAGACATACTATTCCCAAGTCCGTAGTTTATTGTCGAGTGCGCGAAGCTAAGCGTAGCTTATTGGATCGTTTCTTTACAAGAGTTAAGGAAAAAAGGAGGTAAGCTTTCTTACTTGTTTTCCTTGAAGATTACAGACAACATATATAAGCATGACCTGACCATCGATGAAAAAATGAGCCGAGTTTTGATTTTGCAGGGAAACAATTAGCTTCATTGTTGAATGAAGATCGAGTGGTGATGCAGCGTCTAAGCTCACTCGCAAAGAGACTAGAGCTATACAAAGTGCACAATCAGAAATTGAGGCAGTTGCATGGGATAAGTAAAATTAGGAGGCCACCAATTCTAGTTATAAGAATTTAATTTGTTTTTATTTGTGTTCATTGTCCAATTCTTTATTTGTTGAAGAATACTATGAAGAGTATAGTTTTTTGACAGTTTTTGGTGAAGTCATTTTCACTGTCCCAATGACAGGTTTATTTATGCTTTTGTTGGGATGGTTGTTTTTGCATATATGATTCAAAATTGTATTTAACTAATTCATGACTATCTCATGCATTATTCATCTATGCTGGTTCTTTGTGTGGAAGAGAAAAGGATTTTTTTTGTCACAACCAGTATTCGGGGCCGACCAATCCGGTTCGGATTCCCTCATAAACACAGTTGCGGAGATCGATCCGAGATATAATTTGCGGTAGATTCAGGACGAAGAATTGCATGTACTTCAATTGCGTTGGGAAGAAAAAAAAAGGGATTTTTCAAAACATGGAGGTGCGGGGAATCGAACCCCATGCCTCTCGCATGCGAAGCGAGCGCTCTACCATATGAGCTACACCCCCTTTCACATTAAATATTTTTGTATTATCATTATGTTATTAGTGTTTGACTAAAAGGTTTGTTACTTGTTCATATTGTCTTTTTTATTCACCAAATTACTTTTTTTTTTGACAAAATAAAAACAATATTCATTTATTCAAATTGGTGGATTACATTGAATAATACAAATTTAAAATTGCTAAAAACTGAAAAAGATGTATCTGCGAACAAATTCACAGCATCTATGTTAATAGCATACAACGGCATAATACCTACAAATATGGCAAAGCCTACATAATTAAATTCAAGTGTTCGGAATACTCATGTGTCCGAAGCTGTAACGTTGAAGACGCTAATATCATTGATTGAATATGCCCTTAATCAAATCTAATCTTCAATTTAAACAGAACAAACACCGCACGAAGACGAGAAAACAAAACTCCGCACAAAGACGGAAAAACAAAACGCCGCACAAAAACGACGAACAACACAACGTCGCACTAATAAGACGATGAAATAACAATAAAAACCAAAATATATGTGTAAAAATCACTTATTTGAAAGAAAACAAAGGAAAGAAACAAGTCACTTATTAGTTGTTATTTTGTTAAATAAATTCACAAATTTTTGTTTTTCAGTCGTTGTTGACCCATACTCAATTTAATAGTAGTAGAAGTTATGGTAATTAGTTTGTTGTCAAATGCAGTTTTAGTAAAAATGTAAATATTTGACTATATGTTACTATGAAGATTGAAGACAATAAACCTGACTAACTAGCTGGCCCAAAACTTTTGCTAGAATTTAAGAATCCTAAACAGAGACATGTATATTTTGCTCTTCTATACATTAAAACATTGTATCAATTCATTAAATAATTTGAAATTGAAATTGCATTTTATATATGATATCTCTCTAAGTCAAAAAAATATCTGATATGAAAGCCAAAAAAAAAAAAAAACTGATATCTCTCTCACATCTCATTTGTGTTAAGGTTAAATTAATTTGTTTTGGCTTATAGCAGAGCCAATTACCAAGTACCATGATCATATGATCTATAAGTGTTCTAAATTCATATGATTGATCCTCTTTATGATCAAAGAAAGTGGCCTTAAATGAGCCTCATTGCTAGTATTTATACAGAAAGATAGTTCTTTTAATAGAAAAGAAAATTGGCAACCATGCCAACAAAAGTTGTATTACAACAAAGTCACTACAGTTAGTTATATACTACATTACATAGTTTGCAGTACATACTTCACTAGTGCAAAAATTGCTATCTATTTATCAACCTGATTGCTGCAGTTTCAAAACCATAAATATATAACAGCTTACCTTGGTTTAGTCGCAAAAAGGGAAAGCCGGTGGATACATAGGCAATAACTTTGCCTTAAAACCAAAAAATGATCCACCTCAGTCACAACTAGTAATCTAGTATAGTTACATAAATTCCCCATAAGCCATATCTAAGAGCGATGAGAGTCCAAATCAACCGGGAAGGAGGGATCCTTGGATGATTTTTCTGTCATTATAAGAGCCAAGTCAGCCGCTGCATTGTTGACAGTAGAGTGAGTTGGTAGCGGTTGCGAAATTGCGCAGCAGTAGTCACTAGACACATTAGACCTCTTTTCATCCCTTCTAAGATCTTGAGTATTTTCATCCCTTTTAAGATCTTGAGTGTTCTTCTGCATATTGTCAATGATCATTGCTTCCTTATTTTGTTCTTTTATCTTCTTGCTTTCTTCCACATATGGCTACACAAAAAAGTAATTAGACGTGGCAAATTCGAAGCAAAAGTGTAACATCTTTCAACATTTGATTGATATAGTGTCAATTTCATTTATTGTACCTGTTTATCATTGTCGGACATCTTGTTCCATGCTTCGACAGCCGTACGCAAGACTGTTTTGCCATCTATGTCCTGACGACAAGCTTTTAATCGAGCACATTCCTCCTTGAGGAATATTTGATATCCATTTCTCCCCTTTGGAAGACCTCGCCTTTTCTTCGATTTTTTGTCTTTTGACGGTGCTTGTACATGCACTTGAGGTATTGCTGCATGAGTAACAGGAGGTATTGCTGCATAAGTAACCACAGATAGTTTATCAGGTGTGCTCAGTTACCGAACTTAGTTGTATTCTGTTATGTTAGTTGTTCTAATTCATCGGTGTATATAAAATCACATGAGTGCATTCATTTTCATTCAATCAATGAATTAACTATTAAGTTTTCCTCTCATTAATATTCATAACCTGTCAATTTTTCGATAGGGTAGTCCTTGGACAGCATTGCCGCCGTCATATAATCTCCATCATCCATTAATTGAGATAAACTAGTAGTGGTCGAGTCCCCCTTCCTGTCAACTGTACATCAGAAAAATCCAGGGTGTGAAGAAAAGAAAGAAGTAATTAAGGTTAAACAGCACATTTTAAACTTAGTATCAAAAATCAAAATGCAACAAAAACATAATACAAATATACAATGAAGTTGCTAAATGTCTTGTGCTATGTTCAATCAATCAAGTAAAAATGTAAACTAAACCGTAAAATGTAGAAACTGTCTACATTGATCCTTACATATCAAGCATATATATGAAGTATACAAAACTAAAACGAGATAGACCTTTGTTGCTCCCAGTTGCAGGAAACCTGTAGAAGTACAATTTCTCGAATTTGTATAAAAGAAGTGCATAAAGCTTTTCAACCTGATCACATAACTTTACATTGTTGCCATCCAGTTTTAGTGCTGAAACAATTTCACCCCATTTCTTTTGTTGACCAACCTGCAGGAAAAATTCAAGAGAATCCCTAACAATATATTAAATTTCAACATCTTAGACATTTTCATATGATGATAAACTTGATTGCAAATAAACATAAGCTACATAAAATAAAATAAAATAAAATAAAATATATACACATGCACTAGTGAGAAATTAGCATAAATTAAATCATGTCATTCAGTGAGGTCAATGTAGATAATTAAAACCTCTCGGATTAGTCGGTCCTTGGACCGCATACCAGTTTTCAAAAAAAAGGAAAACTAACTAGGCAAGTCAATACCTGGTGATAACCTCCTCTTTTGGTGACCTCCAAGTAAAACAGGTACAAGTCTAAGGATATTTCTCTGGCATTGAAACTGCCAAGTAAAATTAATTGGAACAGAGTAGCATGAGCATGATTCATACATTTTTATCCAAATAATTTCAGAAAAACAAAAAACTTATACATAAAAACCATCATGTTTCATATTTCACATAATTTTCCCTTGAATGTTAAACTCAATGACATGAGAATTAGAAAACTGAGTTTGGAACATATATTTTTTATGTCATTTCATATAAATTTCATTTTACCAAAAACTACAAATTCAATCAACTAGTTTATCCGCTATAAGCAGCTAGCTAGTTAATAAACTATAAGTTCATCAGCTATAAGCGCTTTTTGCATGCACAAAGAGAGTCTTAACTCTTAACCAAACACAAACAAACACACACATGCAAATGCAGAATGAAGAGTATTTAAGAAAGAAGAGTGACTGACTAACATGAGAGTGAGTCCAGAGGAGTCCAACAAGTCAGTGAGTTTGACGTAGAAGGTCTCTAAGTCATCATCAGGAGAAGTGTAGTTGGACAGAGCAACATCAACATTGGATTTGGTGGTATCTTCTGATAGAGCCAAAGTCTTGTTGTTTTCTTCCATCTTTGAGCATGCAAAAGTTGGAACTAACTAAACTTTTTCCTGTCTTCTTGTTATTTTGGGTGAATGGAGATGTATGTATATATGTATCTAATGGAAAATCGACACCTGATTCATCTGGGACACCTACACACACACGTGCCACTCTTCTCTTTTTACCATCTGATCATTTCTATTTTATTACTGTATTAATATTAAATTGATTAACAAAACAATACAATAATTTAATAAGAATTTATATAGTTATTTAAAAAACTTGATATCCACTTGAATTCATTTAACCCATTAAAATTGACATTAGAAAAAGTGGGCTTAATATGGTTAATGCTTCCATAATGTTATATGATGCACAAATAGTTGAATTCAATAAGAATTTTTGTAAATACAAATTTTGTAAATTCTACTATTTGATTGAAAGTTTAACGAAAAATTAAAATTATTTGATATTTAATGATACTCATTAAAATTAATTATATTAACTGTTAATTTTGACGAGTTTCAATAACATATCATATGACATTTATTATTTTTATAATTTTACGAGAATAATCTATATGATATAATCTTTCAATCTAATAATAAATTTTGCAAAATTTATATTCGTTATAATGAAATTACCAACTTATGCATCATATATAGATCATTTCATGCACTTGTGGAATTAGTCAGTACTTGTGGACTTTTTTGAAATTTTTACAGGGCACACAAGAAAGAACGAGAGAATAAAAAAGAAGTACTCTCTTATGCAATGTTATTGTTAGCTACCATTGTCACTAAACAATAAACATAAACATTGTGTTACATTTGATTTTTTTAAAAAGAAAATAGGAGAATGTGAATGGAAGATAGGCTATGAATTGAAACTCTTCTGATATTTTTTTTCTTCATCGAGTTTGGTCAAAAATGTAAATGACAATTCATAACTGCTTAATTTTAGAGTTATGTTTGCTAATTAATTTGTAGCTTTTCTGGAGAGAGGTGTATTGGAATTCAGAAATCACTTAGGTGGTGATCTTATTTTGGACAAAAGATCAAACCCATAACCTTCACTAGCAAATGCTCCATGGAAACGAAGAAGTAAAGAACCATTCAATAGAAAATTCTCAATAACAAATAAAAAGTAAGTAACCGTTACCAAGTAACAATATACTATACTATAAAAGTAACAATCAATGATCTTTGTGAATATGATCCTTCACATTATTTCAGTTGTAACAATTCAATAACAAATCAACAGACAAAATATTACTACTATCACCTAACAATAATATTACGAATGTATATACAATTTAACCAAATTAGTTATCAAAACCATTGAAAATAGTTTAACAATAATAATAATTATTAACGGTCTCTTGGCCCCGCAATTCATTGTATCAAAATTGTCTAACTACATAAAAATAAAAAATTCACCTTGAAGGTGTCTCTGAAACCCCAAAACCGACTACAATAAACCGCAGACTGCGCAAGATGATTAGCACGTACGTTGTTCCACAATCAATTTCAACATAATTTCAGCAAAACTAGAGACATCTATCTGCACATTTCATGAAATTAGATGATTTTGTCAGTCAAATTTTCGATTTGCCTAGTCGAAAAGTATACTGAGTTAGCTTCAGCAGATACGAAGGAATGGAATTGAAAGACCTACCGAAAACCTCCCAAGAGATAGTGGCATACTGCAGCTATAAAACTGAACTCATAAGCAAAGCAACTTGTAATGAATCCACAAATTATGAAATACCGCGATCCTTCATGAGAACTTTTGAGGCATAGTTCTTCTATATCCACAACAACTGCTACAGTTCATTAGCAACAACAAAGTACTGTAGGTTAAGCAGTAGCTGTACAATGTTTACTAGAAGAGAAATTGATGGACCTGGGAGAATCATTTCCTCTAACAACACGGTTATAGATAACCTTAAATGACTGAGAGCCATGGGGTCGGGTAAGCAAACTTATTGGCATTCTTAGAGTCTGCTTTCGGTTTCTTCTTCCACGAATCAAAATGCTAAACGTTTTCTCATCATCCATGTTCATTTCACTACTGCTAACGCTGCTGTTCGAGCCAACGTTTTGATTTGGTTCGTTCCCAGCATTGTCGGTCCCAGGAAAGTTTGGATTACCATTATCTTTTATACTTTCTGAACCAACTCTCACTGTTCCATCTTCATTCATCTCCAATGCTGAAGTGTTTACCTCATTATTAGAATCCACAACCTTTTCAATGTCCTCAAGCAGAACTGAAGCTAAACTTGGACTTTCAGCTGCATGAGACTGCACTTGTGGCTCAGAAATGATATCAGGGATCGATTCAACAATAGGTACTGGACGAGGAAATTCTACAGGATGAACACCAGTCCAAACAGCACCAGGACCAAACTTAGAGATGACGGGGTTCAAATTACACTGCCATGTAAAATGATTGGCATGAAAGGCACTGCTGGTTTGTACTGGTTGAGGTTGAGTATAAGGAGGATACATGAATGGCAATGGTTGCATCATGTTTGGTGTTGTTGGAGGTGATGGATATGCATGGTGAGGAGAAGAACACATTGGATTAACAGCAGGTAGCACAGTAGGAGGTCCAGGGTGAACATTCATGTTTACTGGCCAAGGGCCAATAGCTGGAACAGGACCGGGACCAGAAGGATGAGTCATATTCATGGTAATAGGTGCAGCACGTGCAATGGCAGGTGAAGGGTTGAATGGAGCTGCTGATGCAGACAATTTCTTATATGAGATCCCGCCAGGTTGACTCTGACTAGGTGATAATAAATTGACCCCTAAATCCTCACTACCATGTGGACTAGAAATTATATTATCATGAGGTTCAAAACTGCAAGGTGAATTACTTGCAGCAAGTTCTTGTTTGTAAGAGTCCACAACATCCTCTACCGAATCAATTGCTATGCTGTTATCAACACCTCCTAGTGCTTCAACGTCCCTAGATTCAAGCCCCTCAGCATTCGCACAATCATTTTGCCCAACTGTACCAAACTGAGTTTCTTCTTTCTTCTCAGTAGAAACTACAGTACCATCTTGTGAATCATCTATTGAATCAGACAAAGAATCATCAGACTTCTCTTTAAACACATTATTTGCCTCTTTGGGGGTTGGATTGATGTTTCTATGACCTTCAATATCTTCTTCTTCGGGTTTTCCAACATCATGTTCGCGACTAACAGAAACCTCACTTTGAGGACTATAGACCTGCAACTTGGAGATTGTCCCAGGAGGAGCCAAGGCTACTTCCTTGTACGAAGGACTTTTACCAAGACTAACTATAGAAGTCTTAACTGGATTAACATCAATTGTATCAGGTTCTTTGTCAACAACTTCTAATGTCTCATTTGCAACAGTCTTAGAAGCAGATGGCGTAGACTTGACCCTGTATGCAACAGCCTTGACTGGTTTCCTTCCAAATTTAGTTCCCTGGCTGATGTTCACAGCACGATTATCTGCATAACCCCCATGGTGTATTGTCCGCTTCTTCACGAAATAATACCTACTATTCTGATTAGCAGCACTCTTTGCCGAAGGAAGTTCAGTGCCAACATCTACATTCTTCGGGTAACTATAAACTTTGCCAAGTGTTGCCCGTCTTTGTTTCACTCGTCGGCCATATGAGCCAGCTGATCTTGGTCTTTGAACTGATTGCCATCCATCATCTCCATCAGGATGTGCTTCAGACGGTAAGTCATTAGAAGTTTCTGGCTTTTCATCTGAGATATTTTCTACAATCGGCTGCTCTGGCTCAGGTGCCGAGTTGCTCTCATTCTCAGAATCTGCACTGCCTTCTGGTTCAGGTATATGTAGCTCTTCATCTGAAGCCTCTTTTTGAATTTCTTTTGAAGACTCGTCAGAACTTGCTGAGACATTGTTCTGGTAAGATATTGCTCTCACCTGACACAATAGCATTCATTAATTAGGCAAGGCAATAACATTCATTATTTAGGCAACTCTTTTATATCATATTTTTCCTAGGTCTTAAAGACTCAAACTGATGAGAAGATTATCAAGAACACTAAATCTGCAGGGCTTTGTTACCTGGTTTCTTCTCTTTGCTGCGGCATCTCTCCCTTTGGTATCGTGATTAGGATTAATGTAGTCAAGAAGATCCGACACACTGACAAATGACACGGAAATATAGCAAATTGTTAGAAAAGGTGTATGTGAATTTATCATACAAATATCATATATCAGACACACACACACACACAAATATATATAATTTGTTTTATTGAAATTACACACATCAATGTTGACAATTTGTTAGATATGGGCCAATAATGAAAATAGCAATAATAATGGGCCTTGTTAGTTAATATTAGTAGGTAGTTTTAATATGAGTAGGCAGTTTTTATAGAAAATAACTGTCATGTAACTGCTCTTAGAATATTAATTAATTAGAAGAATGAGAGGTGTTGTCTATAAATAGGAAAAGGGCCAGACAGAAGGGGATTATCAGGAAGTTATTAAGTGGTTGGTTAGTGGGAGAGACCCAACTCTCGAACATATGGGAAGGGGAGAGACCAAGCTCTCGAATCTTGGTGTGTTTGTGTCTTGTTATTCTATACATTTCCTATAATTATTGTAATGTGTTAGTGTAATATTCTGGTTTAGAAGCATTCTCCAGAATTACTATTAATAAAGTATTTGTATTGTTCAAGTTGTTTATGTTAAGTGCCGATTTCTATCACAATTCAAGAGGATAACATAACCCTCAACAAACGGCAAACACATAAAATAGGAATCATGTCTCCTTCAGTCTTCAGGCAATATGCATGACATGAGTACTTTCTAACCCAGAAATTAATCAATTAAGTATCAAACCAAAATTCTGAGGTTGATTTTTACAATACCTTAGATGACCTTTGCTAGCTATTGATGCATCAGGTTTTCTCGTACCATTTCGAGCAGCTTCTTGCTGTTCAAAAGCCTTGGACTCAAAATACTCAAGCCAAGCTGCAGCATCCTGTAGAATTAATCATGAAAGTATAGATTAAGCAAAACAATTATAATTCTTTTGTATAACTTTGTTTTGTGATATCATTTAAGACTTAAATATACTGACTATAATGCTGTTAATGTTAACTACTAAGTTGTGTATTATGATACTGCCGTATCTTCTAAACCAACTATTGCAGCACAAAGAACATACTTAAATGTGACAATATACCTGTGTTCGCAAGTCATCAGGGCCAAGTTTTGCTCGCAGAATTTGCAAAGTTGTTTGCTCATGCTGCACACTCAACGGATATGCTTCCATCAACGAGAGTGCTATTGCTATTGCATGGTAACTTGCAGCTGTCTGCAAAGAATCAGCATTCAAATATGATGCAAATGTTATAACACAAGCATATAGATAACTTGCAGCTGTCTGCAACGTAATACAAGCCTATAGGTTAATATTTTTATTTTGATTTCTTTTAAGGTCTTATCTATTTTATGAATTCAAATTATTATAATTGCCACAAGTATTAAAATAGTAAAATCATCAGCATTTAATAGGAAAGCAAAATCAATAATTTCAGCCTACTAGCTTCACTTGTTACTATGAAGCATATTGTGACAATTATTTGTTATGAAACATTCAACAGATAATTTAAGTAAAATGTTGGATTAAATTGGGAAAAAAACTTCAAAGTATGGCAAAAACAGGAAATAAAATGAAGAGAGCATAAAACCTGAATATGATCTGCACCAAGTAATTTTTGGTTGCACTTTAATGCTTTGTGAAGATATCTGAGAGCAATGTGTACATTTCCCAGACCTTCCTCCATCATAGCCACATTAATGTAAGTTGCGGCAGTATTTGGATGAGAAGGACCACATGTCAAATGCAAAAGGTATAAAGCACGCTTCACGTATCTGCTTGCATAGACAAGCAGTGTAACAACAAATCAGAAGAAATATTGAAAATAACTTCATTAATACAATTATTACGAAAACTTTGAAACTCATCTTTACACTACTTCTAAAGATTAATATAAATATTTTTTTGTTAAGGAGGGGAACAAACCTAAATAATCCTGTTAGACATGACACAAGAAGTAAGGGTATATTCAATCTTCCTCTTTCTTTGTAAAATATATCCTCTTTATAAATTCTCTTTTCAACACATTCTCCAGCACTCACTCTCTAATTGGTTGAAATCAATGTGAGTCTCAATTCGGAAATAGGTCCCACATAAAGTGGTGAGGTCCACATGAGTTTTACCCTATTAGAGAGTGAGTGTTAAAGAGAGTCTTGCTGGCATTTCTCTTTTAAGGATATGGGTGCGTTTGTTTGAGATTAAAATAAAATAGAAAATAGATTTATTTTGTAGAGATTTTGAAAAAAAATCTAAAGTTGTTTTGTGTTTGTTTAAGATTAAAAAAATCATTTTTGAGAACAAACACATGATTCATGTTCTTAAAAAAATAGATTTTGAAAAAAGCTATTCAAAATAGCTTTTCATTTTGAAGAGAAAAATGATTTTTACAAAATCTGAAACAAACACAAGTAAAATAAAAAAAATGATTTTTTTATAAAAAAAATAGATTTTTTTGAAAAAAAAGCTGAAACAAACGCACCCTATATCACCCAGACCAAACTGAACTTTAAAAATCATGTAAATTTATGCACAGGAATAATTGTACAAGGGTAAACATACTTAAGAGCCAGCTCTGTGTGTTGAAGTCTATAATAGAAAACAGCAAGATCCCCATAGCTCTTCATAGTATCAGGATGATCCAAACCTAACTCTCTCTCATTGATATCCAAAGCTTTTTGTTGATAAATTGTAGCCTGTAACAAAGTAAGCAACTTAATGAACTGAAATCAAATCTGGGACTAGATAAAAATAAAAAGTGTAGATTGGATATTTTAGTATAGATGCATTTTTTATGGGCAAATTGTTAGTAGTAAATTTGTTAGGGGGAGAGGGATTTGGAAGTCGCAGGGACTGAAACCTGGAAATCCTACACAATACTCAGTAGGTGTCTCAACCCATACCACTGGGCTACTACTTCAGGGATTCGTAAACTATAACTGAAATATATCTAAGGTTTGATGAAATCATGTCAACCAATAGAAAAACATAGAAGAGACAAACAAAACCTGATTGAAGTCTCCAGTATGATATAAAACTACAGCAAGGAGGCTGTATGCTCCTGCTGTCATCCGATGGTAGGGACCACAAACTGCTACAAGCTTCGCAAGAGCCTATTACCATAAATTATAGAGGATAACATACGTCAATTTCATAACGAAAGATATTGAATGTTGAAAAATATTTTCAACAATTTGAAGATTTCCAAGCAAATCATTCTGGCTACAGGATACCTTTGTCCCATATGTAACAGCATCTTCAAGCTTTCCCTTATCTAAAGCTGTTTTGGAGGACTCCAGGAGCTGCCTTCCATCTGCAGATGAACATGCTGCTTGCTGTAATGGATCAGCACAAACAATAAACAAGTTAGGGCCAATTCAATAATCTTCAATAGTAATACATTATGCAAAAGAATCTATATTCAACTTGTCTGCTACCTTGTGAACTGCAACCAAGCTGACAATATCAGTTTTTTGGAAGGGAAATGGAGAATCCATGTCAAAATCCCTTGGAACGAGCTCGATTCCCACCTACCACAGAAAATAATGGTAAGAAACAAACTGTAAATGATAAACAACTATGGAAAATTATAATCTTAAGCTTAATCTATTGACTGATGTAAGTCAGTCTCATGTTAATCTATGTGGAGTGAAAAGAGGAAAGCATGTTCACTTGATTCATGACAAGAGTCGCATACAACACTTTGTATGAGATGAAAATAAGACCTTATGTCAATAATCAGTAAGGTAACGAAAGAGCATGTAAAACACACACTTCAGACACCAAACAATTACTAGAGGTACTTCAACTTCATGGATACGTAAAACTCAAACTGATTGTAATAAGTTTGTACGGTGACAATATTAAATGGTAAAATCAAACTCCCCTCAACAGTTCCATTATCTATTTTTAATATAGTAAATGAACTTATAAGTAACAAATACTTACCACAGTAAATCACTAATGGGCACAACATATTACAAAAAATTGCAATTAGAAATCATACAAATGTCTTATCATAACAATGTAATCTGTAATGCAAAATCAAGATATACAAGAAACCCGTTTTGTATTAAAAACTACTTCCAAACTCCAGTACCTTGTGACACAAGCCACGTAGAATTGCAAATTTCCTCACATCTTTATAGTTCAACCTGTTAAGATCCCAGTCAAATCGTTTCTTCAAAAACAACTCTAGCCATTTCCACACAAGAGGGTGGACATCGCATGATTTATCTGTTTCTCTATTATCAGGAACACCAAGCAGCAAATTCAATGCACCAGCTATTGATGAAGCCATTTTCTCCTTGTCAACAACAGCAGAAATCACTGCTCTCAGGATGTGCTTGTAAGCTCGAACTATCATCTCATGAATGCAAAGTGATTGCACATGTGAAAGTTTTTCAGAAAGCTTGACCTGTGAAGATAAGCAACAGGCAAACATCAAACAACATGGAAAAGCTCGTGTACATTATCATAAAACTAAAGCAAAATCCCATACAAAACCTTCTAAAAAGATTTATGTGGCAGAAAATAAAAGGGAAAAAATAGAAACTTGAATGCAAATACAAAGTATTTTAGTTTGGCAACAACTCTGAGTGGCCAACATTTACAATGCTTAAAGGCATATTTTCAGAGCTAGTAATGCTATTATAGAGATGCCAATGAAAACATTAACTAATGTCATTTTGTGACTGTGGACTGTAAAAGAAGTGTGAAAAAGGAACACTTTATTTGACAAAAGGACAAGTAAATAAAGTTTAGAGCACTGACAACATGACCAAGAGATCGCATTCGTAGACCCCTAGTATGCATAAAATCAGTTAGTGTGCGGCCATCAACTGGAGAGAGTTCCAATGAGCCAAAATCTGCCACCTGTATTGCATTATTAATATTGTCATAAAAATCATGAGGGTCATATTAACAAGAAAACCTTGCAGTGAAATAAAATTATATAGTTACCAGTTTTGGAATAGCAACATCCATGTAATATTTCTGAGATAAGTCGATCAAATCTTGTATAGACTGCATACAAAAAAGAATAGTTTGGTTCAGACACCAGATGAAATAGATTTGGTTTGGTGGCTATAGAACTTGATAATACTTTGTTACACCAAGAATATTTACCTTGCAGTGAAGTCCAGTTCCTGATTCTTTCAATCGGGTAAAAGCTGCCTCAGATAACATCCGTTTCAGCACAAGCTCATTCTCAGCTGCTGCAGTTTCATGCTGGGATTCACTCGAGGACAGCGAAGCATTTTCAGCCTCAAGATTAGATTTTGAATGTTCAGATGCAAAATTAGGATTGCTTGAATCAGATTTCTTTTTATTATTCTTGAGGGCTTTGAGGGGTTTCCCAAGACCCTCAACCTTCAATTCATTGTTAGCCTTCTCCAGTGATGGTTTCTTATCTTTTTCTGTATTGTTTTGGTCTTGCAAATGTTGTACCCAGCACGCACCAAGTTCCCATCTTACAAAGTAGTCCGAACTCAGTTCCTCTTCCTCAAGATTAGCAAGGCTTTTTTTAATCAGCTTTTCCACAAAAGCGTCGGTACCACCAAGCTCTTCACTCTCAAAAATTTGTATCTCGGCCATCTGTTTATTGTTTTCCGGTAGCGCTGTGCTGTGAAGAAGAAATCTTAAACTGCAAGGAACAACAAATCAATTTCAGGCCCTATTGTCGATCGATGAATGAGGATATGAAGTTAAGAAATGTAGAAATAGAATCAAATCTATAAAATAATGACAAAACTGTCTACCCACTAGGTGAGATCTGTTACACGTATCAAATGGTGTCATGATGTAAATGGGAAAAAAAACAGAAGCTAGAACAAAAAATAAATCATCCAAAATATCAAGTAGTACGGTAGACTGACAATAAATTTATATGTAAAAGTAAGGAAAGCAAGAAACTTCTAAGAATAAACTCCCAGCAAAAGTTCTCGAAATTCTAATTTCTAAATTGAAAAAAAGTGTATAATGCAGAAGGGTTCAGGAACCTGTTAATATTTAATGCATTGGCACCACCCTCTGGCTGATCAAACAATTCATTATTTTGATGAGATGAAGTATAGACTTTTTCATCAACTCCACCTTCAACTTTCACGACAACCACATAACCACAATATCTTACGTAAACAACACCTAAAGTGGTAGTATCCTGCGCATTAAATGTGAGATATTTATCAGTTCTATGAAAGGAAAAGTAGCAGCTAATGCACCAATATAACCAATCTTTATCTATATAAAAATATCATACATGAGCCGCAGTATTTTCATCTGCTGTTATCCCTTTCAGTAAATTCCGTTCCACTAGATCCTTTTGATTTACTCCTGTAGCTTCAGCTCCATCAATTTTGGAATCAATCTTACAGCTTGCAACAGAACCATCTTTCAAGACTCTAACACTCAAGTCACCTACTTTCTCGCTGTAAATATCATTTTCTGCTACTGAGCGGCTATAAGTGGGGTCTTCCAAAACATGTTTAACAGCCTTAATTGCTCTGAAAATGGCAACGTCAACAAACAAGCTGTGCAGAAGAAATGCTTTTCTATCACGGAGTTGCCTTTCTTCTGCTGTCTTGCAGGGCATAGATGCAATAAAAGAAAACTTATTGGCCCAAGGAATCAAATCATACTCTCCGTCTCTTCCGAGACCACCACCATTTCCTCCCCAATTTTCATCCTCCACTGGAAGAGGAGGAAAAAATGATGGTGATTGTGCTGCAATAGGAGGAACAAGCCACGTGTTGGATCTGAAGCCATAGGGGAGATTTCCAAACTGAAGACCAAAGAAAATGTGGCAGACAGCATTAATAAATACAGTGTTGGTCATAGTAAGCAGGATTAATCGAAGGCATTAACATGCTCTATGCTTATTTTAACTAGTCATTGCAAATTTTGCATTATAATTAAAAGAACTGCAAAAAAAACAGAAGTTGTTTTTCAATACCTTGTTACGTTCTGAAAATGCCTTCAAGAGATCATCATAAGCCTGAAAGTTGATAAACAAAATTTGTTAACATTACAAAGTTAAAATAGAGAAGCAAAATCTGTTTTTATAAATTTTTGGGAAATTTGTTTGTTCGAAAGAGCACTAACATTGTCAAAAGCTCTGCTAATCTGTCTCAACAAATCAACGAGATTATGACACAGAACCCTCTGCTTCCCAACACTGTAAAACCCCTTTTTGCAAGCCTCAACGTGCACCACTTTCCCATTACACACCTTCACCTGAGAATACAATACAACATAACCAAATTTAATTAGGAATGAAAAATGTTATCCTCACTCCTTTGCAAGTCCAATCAGCTAGCTTAAAATCACTCAATCGGCTTAACTAGATACTAACTTATTCATCATTGCGTATAATTTCCTTTATTATCATTAATCTACCTTTAATCATTTTCATCCAAACTCATTTCAAATTATTTAATTTTATCGTGGCAAAAATCCATTTCGAACTGATTGAAAAAATGATTTTGATTATAATTAAGCCGAATATAGACACGCGCGTGTTGTTATTTCAATTGATTTCATGCGCGACGGGAAATACTTACATCAAGCGAGAAGAGATGATCCTCCTCCGATATCTCCTCCACATGTCGCTTCGAAGCTTTCTTCACATCTGCAATCATCAATTTTCAACACATCAACCAAATTTTACAGAGAAAATGAATGAAAGAGTTTAGAAGAAAAAGAAGAACAAGAAGAGTTGGTTTTGTACATTGAAGAGGTGCAGTGAGATGCGAGAGAGAGAAAAACTCGTAGAAACTCTCAAGCTTAGGACACGAGTGGCTTATCTCTCCGTCACCGTCAGCCGTCGCAGCGTCTTTCGGTGGTTGCTTCGCCGGAGACGGTTGAGATTTGGTTGACTTCGCCGCATTCTTCGGCGGAGACGATGGACCAAAGCTGGTGGTGCAAGCTACGATGTCCAACAGCCTCCGCACGTGTACCACCGCTCCTTCCTTATCGTAATCCTCTGCGCGCGCAAAATTTAAATCATTAGTTAAACGACGTCGTAACACTTTTTTCCTTTTTTTAAATAAATAAATAAATAAAAGTTAGAGAGAGAGAGAGAGAGAGAGAGAGAGAGAAGAACCTTCAACTAAAGTGAGGAGACATGGCTTCAGTGCGGACACGTCTACCGTGTCCTTCAAACGTACACCTCTGATCTGTATTTTATATCCAAAATATAAATAATTTTTTTAATATTATCAAAATATAAATAAATAAATAACCTGTCCAAAAACTGAAATAAGTGTAATTATGAATAAACAAATTTAACAATTAAATTAGAGAAAAATAAATATATATTGAATGTATAAAATTATTTTATAATATCGACTAAGTTACAAAATTTTCACTGCTATTGAGTGGTAAGCGTTAGGCAAATTTGTCAAATTCTTTTTGTACAAAATTATTTTAGGCGCAAAATGGTACATATAAATTTTTTACCTCATGTGATAGGGAAAAGTTAGTGATGTAACAAGTCTCCGTATTCACTGATAAAAGCCGACGAACATCTATTATTTTATCTGTTGATATTCCCTGCTTCAAAATACAAAAAATAATAAAACATAAATTCAATTATTCAATTAAATTATATATATTATTCAATTATCTCTGTTTCATGTGTAATTATTTTAATATAGACAATATATTTTTGAAGAAAAAAATAATTAATAATAGTAATCAAGTCGTGAAAGCTAAAGAAACTTGAAAATGAGAGGAAAGCCCAAAATTCTTGAAAGTAAGTAGAAGTTATTGAAAAATTGAAGCTAACACAAGAGAAAAATGCAAAATTTGGTTTTGTTGTTTAGTTGAAAAAAGAGTATCAAAAATTTGTCAAGGTGTTTATATCCTCTAATTAGTATATATCATTCAATAGCCACTAGTAGTCTTGTACTACACCATACCATACACTTGTTTTCTATGGATATTCACATGTGCACGCTACTCTGTATCTTGTACAAAAACATAAGCTAAAAATAGTTATAAGTTTCTAAAGTATAGCACATGTATTGTACAATTTACAAAATTTAAGTACTTTTATTTCTATAGCAAAAATTCAACTGGTACTTGTTTAAGCATAACTTTAGTGTCAGCAAATGATGACACAATAGTTTTTTTTGACAGAAAAATGATGACACAATAGTTGTAACCAGAAAAATACTCACAATAGTTTTTACTTTTTTACTACTACTTAATGGTAGTAACTAATTTCTATTTAAAAATTTGTAACATTTTTTCTTACTAACGGAATATTTTTCATATACAAGAGTTTAAACTTCTGGGTCACTTATGTGAGTTCAAATATCTTATCACAAAAGAAAATTAATTTATTGTTATTACAAAAGCTAATGGTTGACACTTTATATTTAGTTATTAATTATTTTAATCTCCAGGATATAAAGTTTAGCACTAATAAGCACAATATAGCTAAAGATAAATATAACTAATTTTATATTAATACTAAATTAACTAATGGTTGACAATGAACAAAAAATAATCAGCCATTAGTCTTTGACATTTATATTGGTAATTAATTAATTATCTTTATTAATTAATAAAATAAAACAAACCTTGAGAACAACACTAGTTTCATCTGGAAGGTTCACTGTGATATCCATGACAACAGGAAGAACTGCAAAATTACACCAAAAAACAATTAATTGTATAAGCTCTTAATTAATTAAGTGCTTATATTCTTATAACTTAATTATGTTACCCTTCTCTTCCTTCTTCTTCTTCTCTCCCTTAGCCTTTCCACGACTGTATCTTGGTGCCATTTTCAATTCCCTTAATACACAAATGCATAAGATAGTAAAAATAATATACATACAAAATATATAAAAAATATAATTATTCATTATTTGCAAATAATAAATTATATGTAACATGTAACATATAGAAAAAAAACCAAAGGGTGCTAATTAATAGAATTGAAAAAAATGAATTACCAAAGAATAAAAGTTGTTGAACTTAAAGATGGAAGAAGATAATAAAGACAGACAAAGATGGTTCTTTAATATATATAGTTGATGTTATTAATAATAAAGAGTACAAAGTAAAGTACAAAGTGAAAGAAAAAAAGTGATTATTTCAGAGAAATGGGATAGTTTGAGAATGAGGATAATGAAGTGTGCAAGAACATTGATAGAGGAAGAAAAATAGGAGAAGGAAACAGAAAGATAATATAGAGGAAAGTGTGGTATGATAAGGAAGGAAGGGCTGAGATTTAATGGTCAGAATCATAGATTGGCATTTTATGGCAGCTTGTTTATATAGGTTAATTGTCAATTTGCAGAGGTGGTGTGTATGTATTTTGTTTTTGTTTCTATTCAAAAATTTAATATAAAGCTTTATCAAAATATATAATGTTGATATATAATTATCCAATAAATATTTATTTCAATCTCGTAAATATAGTTCAATTGATAATTAACGTGAATATTATTAGATGTACAGTTCAACTAGTAAGAAATATCAAAATTATTAGCTTAGATATTCATAATCGAAGTTCGATCATTAATCTGTCTATTTTATATGTGAGTTTAATGATTATTTTTGTCATTTCATTTATACAAAAAAAAAAAAAGTAAATTGCAAATTTTTGGATATTCATCATTTAAAATGTGTGAGGTAAACTATTAATTTAGTAAATTATGACCATAATTCTACCATAAAACTGAAATTAATAATTTATGCCTATAGTGCTGGAGTCACTTCTCTGTTTTATTTAACATTCAAAATTTAAAATTTTGTTGTTGTTTTTATTTTTGAAATCCAATAGTTGCAGGATTTAGTGGTGATGAAGAGGGGGACCACACATAGTATACGTAGTAGAGATGCTTTCTTTGTAAGTTTTTTTTTTTTGACAAAACCTTCTTTGTATATTGAAACATATAAATCACTATAAATATCATAAAATAAAAATATAGGACATTTGATAAGTTGTTTATACAGAATAAATTAGTTAGTTGAATTTGTATTGTTTGTAAAATCAATAGTTAAATTAGTTTATAGATATCAAATGACATGAAAAAATATATGTTTATTAATATATAATTTTTTTAAGTAAGATAATAAGGATAAAATTGAAGAAAAAAAATGATAAGTTACTATATAAGGGTCTTACTGACCTTCCCAATAAATTTCTCTGATGTTTGAATGAAATAAAAACATGAAACACATTTTGGTCTAAATTCTGAAGCTTGAATTAGAAATGTGTTCCACATTGTTTTCTTGTCAAAGTTCTCATTTAGTGAAAATTTTCAATTCAAAGGTTTTTCCAATGCAATTAATAGAATTATTTGCCTCAATGAAACCTTTCGCGAGAAATTGGAACAAGTTCAAACTTGCAATCTCTATCTATGTTGGATATAAAGAGATGTTTTTTTTTTCTAAAGACGGTTGATTTGGATAATGATCCCTTTAGTTAATATGGAGTATTTTGGTAGTTTTCAGTTGGAGGAAAATGGAAGAGTTGCTTTTTTGATTGAAAAATAAGAGTAGGAAGAAAAATCAGACATGAGTCCATTTGACTCACACATTTTCACCAAAGATATGACTGAAATGCATGTTTGTTTTGGTAGCAAAATTGACAAATGACAAGCTCAACATGAATCCAAACATACACAAAGATACATGCCAACATATACCATATGAAACATCCATACTCCAAACTTATCAAGGATCCTACAAAGACCTCAGGGAGCAACTGATTCATTTGTGATTGAAAATTTATTCTTAGAAATGTGAAAGATTAATAATTTCGCAGAAAACATGAGCTGAAGAAAATATTCACAAAATAATGAGCAATTAACATTTAGTAATAGTATACTACTATACTTAGCATATCTCTCCCTCTTCTCAAAACTATTCACATAACAAAAGAATTGCAAGCACACAAAAATTAATGGAAAATGTAACACAAAGTGCCTAACCCAAATAGCTCAGTTCATAACAATACAAAATCTAAACCTAATCAAACATTAAATCCAAAAAAACAGCAATAATATTATACTATTATCTAACTAAAATCAGAACTAAGTAAGAAATCAATTTGTACAAATTATACAAGTATGAAACACATCATTGTATATATATATTCCTCTCAATATATACAACTATACAAGTACAGCTAAATATATCCTATATAGCATACACACGACATAACACACATACACAGACCAGTTGCACATTGTTTACAATCTCAACCATATATTGGAAATCATTAAGTTCAGATTACATATAGATAAAATCAATTATGCACATCTAATCTAAAACACGCAGACACATGGACAACGCAAAAAATAAAAGTTATTAAATGTAAGCTTCAACAATGAACACACTTTAAATCTGAAAGTGTCGGTTCAACATAGAACATACCATATAATTTACACCTTAATACACATTACATTAACAACTTGACAAACCAAAACTTAAATAACTCCAAAAACACACACTAATATAATAAGAAACTATTTGAATTGACTTATTTGAGCTTATCTAATAAGTGTTGTGAGACTATTTAAGAGAGCTTATTGAAACAACTTATGACAATTTTCATAAGATTTGTTCAACTTACTTTCATAAGTTCTCCGATATAGCTTGTGAAAACAATTGATAGCTAAGAAGCTCCGACACTCCTTAGATTAGGCGTGTCCCGGAGTCGGACACGTGCATTGTCTGACACCAACACTTACAACTACATTGATTTTTATCACCTTTTTTTAAAAAAATACCCGCATCGACGTGTCAGTGTCAGTGTCTGTGCTTCATAGATTGATAGCATATATAAAAACAATTTATTTTTAATACTATAACATTTGCTATAAAAATAACTTATAAAAGCTTATACATAAATGCTAATCGTGATAAGCTATTGTGCCATAAGCTGTTTATCCAAACAAGCTCTAACTCTTTCTTCAAATAAAATATAACAAATCTCTAAAAAAAACACACTAATATAGAGTAAACATGACAAGGATCAGAATCAAGATTGTAATCAAATGCAGGAAGAACAATGATAGTAGTAAACAAGTAAAATTGAAGTGATTAAAAATGTAGGGAGAAGTCTAGATTATCATTCCATACTAGAATGCAACCCACGCCTTTTATTACAACCCCTTTAATTTAGAAGATGTTGCGAATGTCACAATGCATAACTAAGCAAAAGACAAGGGCCATCTACATGTTTTTTTTTAACCTTAAAAACTTCAAATCACTGTTACTACTACACAAATATATATTCTTCCTACTCAAACCTTTTACTATATAACCATCATTTCCTTGCAAGTTTAAATCATAGTATAAGCAGAAAAACATAAACCCAGATGAAAAAATGAAAAATTTGTGCTTAAACTGAATTAAAAATTGAAGCTTTTTGTTATAAATCGGTTGAAAATGTTTGATTTGGTTGTACCTAGAAAAGAAAAATGATTATGAAGTTAAAGAAAGAGAGTGATGAGAAGATGAGGGGACGGAAAGAAATGTTGTTTGTAAACAACATAACGCCGCCGGGATTAAGAATTTTCAGAAGCCGGATAAATAGGGTTCTGTTTGGATTGGGCCCAAAATGTGTTCAAATTGTGATATTGCTAATTTGCTATTGGCATCCCACTATATTCCTACTATTTTCTTGTTATTTTTATATGGCTTAAACATCATTTTAGTCCTTGTGTGTACGCGAAATTTTGGTTTTAGTTCCTATATCGAATTTTGTTCGAAATAAGTCCTTGAATCAACCAAATTTTTTGATTTTAGTCCCCAAAGCGAAAATCCGCGAGAAAATTTGCAAGTTTTCTGCAGATTTTCCTACGAATTTTTCTGCGGATTTTCGCTTTAAGGACTAAAATCAAAAAAATTGGTTGATTCAGGGACTTGTTTTGAACAAAATTCGATACAGGGATTAAAACTAAAATTTCGCGTAAATACAAGGACTAAAATGATGTTTAAGCCTTTTTATATATATCCTACTTCTATGATTTGAAATTCGAACTCTACGTAATAAGAGATTTTAAACATTTATATAACTGGTTATGACTCTATTTGAGCGTTTGTTCAACTAAAAAATAAGAGATTGAACAGAACAATTTTAGATATATTATTTTTTATTTTGAAACTGTCATTACGGTTGGACAACCTAGAGGTCAATGGGGCTGGACAACTACCAAAACAATACAACCGAAAACAATATATAGTCTGTTCGACAAAAAATAGTGGATAGTTTATAGCGAATGAGCTTACAGATGATAGTTGATAAACTAGCTGATAGCTTATAGCTGATTGAATTTGTAGTGTTTGATAAAATTAGCGGTTGAATTGACTTATTGATATGAAATAACATAAAAATATATATAATTAACATTTAATTATTTTTAAGTAAGGAGATAGGGGTAAAGTTGGAAGAAAAAGTAATAAGTTATAAACTAATTGAATTAGCTTATCAAAATAAGGGTCAAAATAAACTATAAGCTCACATAAAATAATGGTTACCAAATAGGGCCAATTTGAGCTTATAAACTACTCCCTCCGTACCACAATATAAGTCGCTTTGAAAAAAAAATTTGTACCAAAATATAAGTCGTTTTACAATACCAATGCAACATTTAATGCTAATTTTCTTATTATACCTTTAACTATTTATTACTCTCTCTTCTTTTACTTCTATAATTTATTTTTTTCATATCATTAATGAAGGACAATTTTGTAAACTAACTCATAATTTCTCTTTTCTATACAATAATGATTACATTTTTTAATTTGTGTAATATGGTCAAAACGACTTATATTTTGGTACGGAGGGAGGGAGTATAAGTTAAGCTCATTTTATGTGCTTGCTAAATAGACTTATAATTGAGTTGGAAATTCTATTGGAAAAAAGAAACTGAAAATAAAAATGAGACAGTTTTGAATTTAAACTTCTTGTTTAATCTAATAAGAACTGAGAGTGAAGTACAAATTCAATGAAAATCGATAGTACTAAGCAATTCAAACGATAATAGTTGGAACAACTAGAGTGGTAAGCAAAAGAATACTAGTACTACCAAGTTAATGTAAAGAAGAACAAACACCAAAAAAGTTTATGTGTGACACTTTTATCTGGTTTGACAAAATGTGATGTGTTACTCCTATTGGAGAAAAAAAGAAGAAGAAGGTTTGTAGTTGTACTACCAGCCAGCCACTTGTCTGGGCAGTGAGAGTTAGAACAGAGTACTGACAAATAGTGCCACAGTTATGTGGCGTCAAGCTGCCATATCCATATTCCATGATCCATTCCTTAGGGAAAATAAAAAGAGAAAGCTGTGTTGTCTAATTTTTGTTTTTTAATACCAATAGATAGAAATATAATATTACTCCTATTTTATTTGTTTGTGTGATTTTAACTTATATTTGATTAAAGATATCGCATGCATATTATTTGTAGTGATAAGTGTTTGAACTCTGTACATTTAATTATTTATTCTTTAAGATAAAATTGTAGTTACCACATTACAATAATATTTCATTCATAGATAAAAATAAATAAATAAATTTATTTATTTTATAGTCGAATTTTAAACTATTAGAGTTTCTTCTATAATAATGAAAGAGTAATACAAAAAACAGAAAATGTATGAACAATTATATAACCTATTTTTCCATATAAATATTTTAATAAAAAAATTATTAAAGAAAAAAACATCATATTTAGAATTACAAATAAAATATTCATATTAAATTTATACTCCTTCCGTCTCAAAATGAATAATATATACTATTTTTTTTCTGTAAAATTCTAATTACTAATAGCTTTATTTTAATGTTTGCTTATAAAAAAAAAAACTACTAACAGCTTAAAACTTTAATACAATGTTAATTATAAATATACAATACTTATCAAGGTTACTTTTGTAAAAATATCTCTTTCTCTTTTGTTTATGTATTTTTTCTAATATATTTATTATAATAACATTTTTATAACAAATGACTAATGGAGTACAATAATAAAAAACATGTAGATAAAAATAAATTTTGATTAAAGAACATCGTACCTCATCTAAAATTTAGACTAAATTCATCAAATTTTTTGGACACTTATATTCATATTTAAGAATGAAGTAATATAAAATATCAAATTTGACCAATATTTTGACTGAGCACTACCATATATATTATGAAAGTCTAAAAGTTCTGGCTCAACTGAAATAAAATATTGAAATTGTTAGGTTGAATATTTATTATCGAGATTCAAATATCGATTACTTCAATTTATGTGTATGAATTTATAATAATTTATCATTTCGTCTCCGCATAAAATTATTATTATTATTATTATTATTATTATTATTATTATTATTATTATTATACCAACAATTAATAATTAGTCAAGTGATAAGAGTATTGGCTTTAAACAGGTAGACAGATTCTTTAACGGAAATTAATATCGCTAAATGTATGTGTCCTTATATCCTTATCTATTCAAAAAAATTGTATATATCCTTTGAATCCTAAAAAGTACATTCTACAAAAAGAAAATTCCTTTTTTTTATTTATAAAAAAAATCCTAAAAAAATAAATTAACAATCACTAACTAATTAGTTCAGTTATTAAGTACTTTACTTACTTTCTACCTTCCATATAAAAAAGTTCATAAATAAAAACTTCCATATAAAAATAATAACTCAGTTTGTTTATTTATTTACTCAGTTTGCTTAACGTACATATCCTTTGACCCTAAAATTACATTTTACCAAAAGAAAAATTTCCTAAAAATACAATTATTCATCATTACAAAAAAAAAAATTCAGTTATTCATTTATTTTTATTTTGACTAACAACATTATTTATTTATTTATTTACTTAGTTTCTACCAAATCAACCAATAATAAATTGATTCAAGTAGTAAGATCTTGAGTTCCTCAAGCACATGATCGAAGTTCGATGTGTCAAAAACAATTTGATTAGGAGGAGAGAACCAACATTGTGTATCGATAAATTTTCGACAAAGATTAGTTATCACTAACCGCAGAAACTTCTTATCAAAATCAATGTAAGAAAAAAATATATAAAAAATAAAAATCCAGTCAAAACAAAATAATAAAAAATAAAAGTCTAGTCAAAACAAAATAATAATATAAAAAAAATAATATTAAAAAATAATAATGAAAATTTTTCCAATTCCAAATAGTACATTTATTTAACGGACCCGTTCCTTGTGGCGCACACACACACCACACCACAACAACAACACAAAGCTTCTGCTTCATTCTTTTCTTCATTCTTCTCTCTATCAAAATTCAAATTCACTCTTTCTCTCTTCTAAATCTCTCATTTTTTCTTTTTCCCTTAATCGCTTCCTAGATCCAAACCACCCTTTCAATCTCACACCAAATCCATTAACCGTTTCGTTTTTCCGCGAAAGCGAATATTATAAAAAAAACCACTCAGTTTTTCCGTTTTTTTTTTTATAATTATTATTATTCTCTTATCTTCGTTGTTCGATTTCATTGTTTTTGGATTAGGTTTAGCGATTCGAATCGCAACTTACAAGTTTCGAAAATCGTTGATTGTGTTGTTGTTGTTTGTGATTAACGAACGCTTATAGATATTTGTGTAGAGGTTTTAGAGAAGTTGAATTGCGTTAATTTTTGATAACATTGTTTTGATATTTGAAATTAGGGTTTTCTGATGAAACGAAATTGTTACTTTACAACATTATGGTAATTAAGCGTTCTGTCAAAACGGAAATGCCGAAATTGAAACGTTGTAAATTGGATGAACCTGATTCCGAAGGTCATGAAGGTTGTTCTGGGATTCAGAAGAAGCGTAATGTGAATGAGTTTTACTCCTCTTTAGGTGATGCTGAAGATTTTACGACTGTTTCTGAAACTCGGAGTAGTGAAGTTCCGCATTGTGGTTGTGATGGTGAGAATGGTGGTGGTGGTGAGGGTGAGTTTGTTTCGAATGATAAAACGGTGAAAGAACGAAGCTCGGTGGAGGGTCGGCCTCCGTTGTTGAGAACCTCACGTGGTCGTCTTCAGATGCTTCCTTCGAGGTTTAGTGATTCGGGGTTTGTTCTTGATGCATGGAAGAATCGAGGAGTGATAACGGAGAATGGAGATGGTGGTTCTGGTTTTGAAGATGATAAGGTTAAGAATAGTGATGTGAATTGTTTGAAAAATTCTGTGTGTTATCATCCGTGTTGTGCTGAAGCGAAGGTTGATGATGAAAGGGTGGGTGGTGATTGGTCTATTGTGGGTAGAAAGAGGATGAAGACGTCTGATGGTAATGCTTCTGGTTTTGGTCTTAGTTCTGAGGGTATGGAGCAAAAGACTAATGGGAATGTTGGAAAGAGAAGTGAGGTTTATAGGCCAGAGGATTTTGCTTTGGGTGATATTGTTTGGGCAAAATGTGGGAAGAGATATCCGGCTTGGCCTGCTGTGGTGATTGATCCCATGTTAGAGGCTCCTCAGTCCGTCTTGAACTGTTATGTTCCCGATGCGCTTTGTGTGATGTTTTTCGGTTTTTCAAAAAATGGAACTCAAAGGGTAATTCCTTTTATGAGAGTCTTGTTTATTTATGGTTGTAATTTTGAGTTTTTGATTTTGGTTTTTTGGTGTTAAATTCTAAAAGAATTATGAATGGGCAGGATTATGCATGGGCGAAGCAGGGAATGATATTCCCATTCTCGGAATTCATGAACAAGTGAGTGTGGTTAAGTGGTACAACCTGCATTTTGTTTTTTGGATTATTAGAGATTTCGTCGGTAGTTTTTTTTTATTTATCTTTGTTCAGATTTCAGGGGCAGACCCAGTTGTTCAAGAGCAAACCGAGTGACTTTCGGATGGCGCTGGAGGAGGCAAAGTTGGCAGAAGATGGTATTCTGGAATCACATTTGGGTGCGGAGGAAGTGACTGATGTAGAAGCTCATCCTGATAGACTTGAAGAGGTCTTAGTTTCAAATATTGATCAAGAATATTATTGCCAGGATAAGGTGAAATTAAGTTTTTTACCGTGTTTTTTGTCATCTGATCAGATGACAGCAATTATAAACTGTTTTGCATAAGAAAAGGGTTTTAGAGTCTAGGAAGGACTTTGGGACGTCTATTTATAAACTGTTGTTCTATTGTTAGTTTTTATGTTGCCTTGTCCAGTAATTTTGCTGAAAAGCAAATCTGTATAAAATTGTATCTCTTAGTCTTATTATCGACTCTGGTTATTTGTTTATTTTTATCTCGTGAATATATTGTGCAGGATACTAGATGTTGTGCTACCTGTGGTTTGATGTTTCCATGCAAAACGATGAAGAAACTAAGGGGTTCAAGTTATGCACCCCAATTTCAGTGCAAACTTTGTGCCAAGGTTATACAGAATGCCTTATTAATTATTACAGTGCTTTAAATTTTTCACAAAATAATTTTACAATGGGCAGATGATTTCAAAAAATATTATATTCTGCTCTTACAGTTACTAAAATCAAAACAATATTGTGGAATTTGCAAAAAGATTTGGCACCATTCAGACGGTGGGAATTGGGTGAGATTGTCTGTTTTGTCAATTTATTTTCTTTCCTAATATTTTTTTTAATATACTTTTGGTACAATAAATTCAAAATTTTGATATCTTTTGGGTACTCTGAATCAGGTATGTTGTGATGGTTGCAATGTATGGGTGCATGCTGAGTGTGACAGGATTTCTACCGAACATTTCAAGGTGCAGTATTGTTGTGGTTAATATGTCACTGTATATTATTTTCAGATGATTGCTTTTGAAAAACTTAGTTGTTCACAAAGTGATTGAAATGGAATATAAACGATTGGCGTTTGGTTGCAGGATCTGGAAAATACCGATTACTATTGTCCACATTGCAAGGAAAGAATCAATTGTAAATTACCGGAATCACCAACGCACAAGTCAAAAATCAAGTACTACATCATTGCTGTTTTTTTCCTTCTAATTTGGAGTATTTAGCCTTTTATTTTATACTTTGAATCTTATTATGTAATATCCATTGAAACAGATCAGTGGAGAATAGCCAAAATGGTGTGGTACCTGAGAAGGTAATGGTGGTGTGCAATGGAATGGAAGGAATTTACTTACCTAAGCTTCATTTGTAAGCCATTAACCCTTGGATATTATGGGATTGATAATCCAATACATATATATATATATAATGGAAGAAATATGTTTATGTTAACTCTTGTCTTAATCCATATTTCTTGTGGTGCTCTTGTTTAATTTTATGATTTTGCATTTAACTATTAAATTAGCATATATCCAGTATTATTTGAAAAAGAAACTACTGTCAATCTGGATTTGAAATTTAGGATTTGTCTACAAATCTGACTATGATCTTTACCATCAAAACAGCTTTTTTTTTTGGACCAATCAAACCAGTTTTTTTACCAATCAAAACAGTTTGTTGTGTATGCATATGATTTATTTCTAGAAGACTTCCATTGAGCTGTTTGTGATTTCATTTTTCAGAATTATGTGCAAGTGTGTCTCGTGTGGTTCAAAGAAGCAGACACCGAGTGAATGGGAACGGCATACTGGAAGCAGAGCCAAAAAATGGAAATACAGTGTGAAAGTGAAAAGCACAATGATACCACTTGAAAAATGGGTTTGTATTAGTTCTTTCTATGTCAGAGTCATGGCAAATACGTATATTGGTTTTGAATTAATGGTCACAAATTATATACTACCTCCGTCCCAAAATATAAGAGCTCTTTGGCAAAAGCACAAGAATTAAGAAATGTAATTATTGCATTAGATTTGTCAACAATATACCTTCTCTTTCCAAAATTACCCTTCAATTGTTAAGAGAGAAAAACAATGATCTTTTACTTTCTCTTCATTTAAGTAGGGGTATTTTTGTGAAAATTTAATCATTACACCTTGAACTTTGAAAAGAGTCTTACAAAATGGGACAACAGAATTTTGGAAATGAGTCTTATATATTGGGATGGAGGCAGTAGTTATTTACGAGGGACGCGTTTAGTATGTTGATTTTGTTCTTTATTATTACGAGGTGCTTCTTTTTCATTTTTGACTCAACATAAACTGCAGATGATGGAGCACATTTCACAAGATGGAATTCCCCAGGAATTAGATCAGCAGCAGGTGCTTGCCTTTTTGCAAGGTAAGTGTTCATTTCATGCAACTTTTACATACCAAAGCCTTAATTTCTTCTACTTTATCATGTCTTATGAAACATGCTGTTGCATGCTTTCCATCCCTTGAATTTAGCTGAAGGCAGCGATTTATTTGCTTTTGCTTATTGTGACAGAGAAGTATGAGCCAGTTCATGCAAAATGGACGACAGAAAGATGCGCTGTTTGTAGATGGGTTGAAGATTGGCACGATAACAAAATGATTATCTGTAACAGGTGTTGCAATTATTGTTAATGATATTTACCCTTCAGTTGTAGAATTATTTTGGATGATTTACATTTTATTTCAAGTTTACCAGGCTTTAAAGGCAGTGATGTCAATTATATATGTTTTCTTGTTTATTATGCAGGTGCCAAATTGCAGTTCACCAAGAATGCTATGGTGTAAGGAATGTTCAAGATTTTACTTCTTGGGTTTGTAGAGTATGCGAAACTCCTGATGTTGAAAGAGAGTGTTGCCTTTGTCCAGTAAAAGGCATGTCAATCTAGTATTTCGGGCAATCTGAACTCTCTTTGTTCTTATGTTTGTATTCTATGATGTTAAGTTTATTAGGATAGGAAAGGAGGCCTTTTTATTCATTTAATGGATCAGCTTTCTATTATTCAAAAAAGAGTTTGCTTTAGTTTGGGATGATCAATACCTAATGTAACCATTTTTCCTCATTTTCATGAAGTTAAGGAGAATCCTTTTAACACCTGATGTGATTAATTGAAGTTATATAAAAGTCTTGACATAATGAATTTTCCTATTGCACTCCTTGTGTTATATCTTCTACGATCATTCATGTGATTAAGTGCTAATTTGATTTAGCTATATGTGGAAAAATGATTTGCAGGTGGTGCTCTGAAGCCAACTGATGTCGAGATGTTGTGGGTTCATGTAGCATGTGCTTGGTTTCAACGTGAAGTTGCTTTTCAAAACCCTTTGGTCATGGAACCTGCCCTTGGAATTCTAAGAATTCCCCCTAATTCCTTTGTGAAGGTGAGATGATGCACTATAAGTTGATCTTATCACTTGTTAACAATTGGTTTCAGCTCTAATACTGCCCATAATGTATGCTGGATGATTCTAAATTTACAAATGTGTTGACCTGTGCGATGCACTAGATTGATTTTAGATAGAGTAATATTTTCAATTATTGCACAATTTTATAAGTAAACAATTAATAGGTTAATAATAATTTTGAACTTTGAAGCTAAATATTATGTAGGAAAGTATGTTAACTAAAATATTTGGACACAAACCCAATATAGAGTAAGAATGTATCAGTCAGTACTTAGTAGTCAGACATTAAGGTGGAAAAGACCAATTAATTATATCCCAAATGCATACCGGATGATTCTAAATTTCATTTGGCTGAGAGACCAAGATGTACCAGAGTGCATATTAGGCATTGCATTCTGTTCTTTTATACATCTTTTAAGTCAATATATTTACACAAATCGTACTGTACTCACAATATTCAAACAAAAGATGTTCATTCTTATCTATTTTTGGATGACTATTCAACTAAAGCTTACCTTTCCAAATTCTCTCTGCTCAAAGTAATTCAACACTAAATTCACCATATAATCTTCCACCACCAGTTATTGTTTTGTAAACAACCCTTGGCTTTTTCTTCTTTCATTTTCTTTTATATTAGGCTGGGTTGTACTTTTAAACTGATGTAAATGTTTCTTGTCCACTGTGACTGCAGGCTTGTGTAATTTGTAAACAAAGGCATGGTTCTTGTACAAGTTGTTGCAAGTGTGCTACTTATTTCCATGTAATGTGCGCATCAAGAGCTGGGTATACCATGGAAGTAAGTTTCATGTTTCTTTTAAGTTGACGGTTGATCAGGAATATCTTTTTCCTTTATTTGCCCCCCTCCCCCCACATACACAGTGTTCTCTCGTTCTTTTGGAGGACTGGTGTATAATTTGTGGTTTCATTCTGAATAAATAATTTCTACATATTTGAATTTATTAGTGTGAGGATTACAAGAGCTTGGGAAATATGTTAATTTTGTTTAAACTTTAAACTTACAGTTGCATTCCATAGAGAAGAATGGGGAAACAATAACAACGAAGCTTATATACTGCGCAGTTCATAGGTTTGTGTTCTAGTGATCCGATTATATATACTGTCATCTTCCATCTTATTAATGATGTTTTATATGCTAATTCATTATCAGAGTCCCAAGTCCAGATTCTGTACTGGTTATACATACATCCCTGGGGATTTTCTCTCCCGGAACTTCGATTCAAAATCACAAGGGATGCTTCCGGGGATCAAGGCTGGTTTCATCAAAAAATATAGAGCTCAATGAATTTTCAACCACCAAAAATGATAAGGTGGAGCCATTTTCTGCTGCCAGGTGTCGTGTGTACCAAAGGTCTCCCAATAAGGTGACGATTCTAAACATATTATTATGGCAATAATATTTTATTAACTGCCTTATTACTTTGCTCTTATTATGTTTTACCCATTACTTCACCATATAGTATGCATTTACAGAAAACAAAATGTTTGGTTCCGTATCATCAAGTTATTAGCAATCAGCCAATGGCAATAAGATTAAACCATCATCATTTTCTAAATCTTTATTATTTTTATTCTCGCCCTTTTATATTTTGCCCATAACTTCACTATATAGTATACGGTAACATCTTGATTCCTTTTTTTAGATTGCTAGGGACAATTTTTAAGATAAAAAAACTACGATCAATTATCTGGGTCACAGTAACAGTCTCAAATAGCTCCTCAAACATCATTGGCTGTAAGCAAGGCTTCCCAATTGATGGTTCCACTGCATTGATCAGCCACACAATAATGAAACTTTGATCTTTCCAATTTTGCATCGAAGGATCATTTTTCCTAGGTTGTACAGTATATTTAGTTGAATACCTTAGTTTTCCTTCTCATCCAGGTCAATTTCACAGAATGAACCCATTCATGATAATTCTCCCCCTTATGTTTTTCTATAACGAGTTGCAAATTAGAACCTTGAGACAGGCCATCAATCAAAAGATGGGAAGAACCTTGTTGGCTGCTCCCTGATGGAAGAGATTTTTTAGTGATTTAGGGTTTTTTCTGTGGTGGCCGTTTTCACATTTGTGGGAAGGTTCTTACATGATACCATGTAATGTTTGGAGAGCAAATGCCAGTTTTATTTCTTATTAATTTGAAGCAGTACAAGAATGATTTACATAGTCACAGTTTGTTCGAAATACTACCGATTTGTTACAACTAAGGAAACATAAATAGATACCAAGGATAAGAGACAAAATAGAAATTAGACAAGATGTTAGTCAGATAGTTCAGATTCTAATCTAAACTAATTCAAGCTGTTATATTGTACCTAATTGATAACAAGCTTCTACTTATTTATAGTCAAACTTTGGGTATTTTGTCACATCAATGGCCATTCTTTAATGCTAAATTTCAATATTATCTATTTTTTGTTCTTCTCGATTTGGTCTCTTTACTGCATTTTCTCCTATATTGCCAGAGAGCTGATTTGCCAATAATTCACTTGCTGAGGGGACCCAGCCTTCATTCTTTAGGTGAAATAACCCAATTGAACAATTATAAGGTAATCTTCACGGTCAGCATGATATATGCTCGACTTCTTGCTTTTGAAATAAATATCCTGGTCTTGCTAAGTTGTGTCTGTTATATGTGAAGGAAGATGCTAATTTGATATCTTATAATATTGATTTGAGATAGGATGCTCAAGTTTCTAAAGTATTTACTTCTTTCAAGGAACGTCTTCACCATCTGCAGGTATTACATATATTACATTTGCTAAAATTAATTACTTGAATTGCTTATCTCAGTTTTAAAATATAAAATCCTGCTCTTATTTTTTGATTTTAAATTATTTTTAATGTTTTGTATCAGAAAACTGAAAAACTCAGGATTTGCTTTGGAAAATCGGGTATTCATGGATGGGGTCTCTTTGCTCGAAGAGATATACAAGAAGGAGAAATGGTAACTTACTGTGTAATTTTTTTAGATGGTTTGCTACAATTTTTTCCGAAGCCATAAAGTTCATGCTTGTTATGTTTGTCTGCAGGTTGTTGAGTATCGTGGTGAGCAGGTAAGGCGTAGTGTCACCGATCTGAGGGAAGCAAAATATCGTTCAGAAGGCAAAGATTGCTATGTGAGTCTCTTGTTTAAGATTGACTATAATACCTGTCTGTACCCGTCCTCACTTTGTTTTGCTTAACATAACATAACGAAGTATGAAAGTTATTCAAAATAACATTATGTTTCATTTGTGTTCTTTAAGGGTCCGTTTGATGCGCCGGATAGATAGAGACAAGATATGATAAAAAGCGAAATAATAATACAATATGATAGTGACAAGATTAGCACATATCATGTTATGTGTTTGGTGCACACATGATAAGAAAAATATAAAAGAGTAATTGGATAACCCAGCCGAAAATAAGGATTAAAATAACAATGAGTAATTGGATAGGTTTAATGGTAAGTTAAATTTATCCTTTTTTATTGGTGCACCAAACAACAGATTAAAACAAAATTGAAATTTTTTAACATATCTTGTTTCCTTAACCTGCGCATCAAACGGACCCTAAAGTTCTATATTTGGTTCAAATGCCTGTGTTATAGACAGGTTCTTGATTTCTGATAACATTTGAATTCATTCACTGCTATTCACAACACTAACTAATATAAATTGTGCAGTTGTTCAAGATCAGTGATGAAGTAGTCATAGATGCAACACGCAAGGGCAATATAGCACGTTTAATAAACCACTCTGTACGTTTTTACTGGACTCTACTGCAACTTTATGAATTTTTTTTTTTTGGGGAATATCCATCATGTCATTTTATATAAGAGATATTACAATGGCAAAAGAAAATTAGCATACTAATGTTCAACCTGATTTGCTTCAGTGCATGCCAAACTGCCATGCAAGGATTTTGAGTTTAGGCGATCAAGAGAATGAGAGTCGGATTGTTCTTATTGCTAAAACCAATGTTTCTGCTGGTCAAGAACTAACGTATGTTTATGCTCTCACATCTCCAAGCATGTATATTGGAATATGTGGCATATTTGATTTGACTTATTTTTCTCTAATGTTGCAACAGGTATGATTACTTATTCGATCCAGATGAGCAGGAAGAACTGAAAGTTCCCTGCCTTTGCAGAGCACCGAATTGTAGAAAATTTATGAACTAGGTTAAGCATTTTTTGTTCCTTGAGCAATTGCAGTCATCTAACCATAGGGTAAAGATTTGTTCATTGAGCCTTTTATTATAATTTTTTTTATAATTTTTACTAGTTTAGTATAGTTTGTATATAATTTGTTATATATAATAAAATAGGAAACTTCTGAGCATATGAGCTGGAGGCATTTTTGTAACCTGTCACCTGGTTCGTGTTTATTCTCCAAATTCTTTTGACATTTGGAAGGAATTCACATTGAAGACAAAATAGGAGCACACATATATTACTCAGTGCTTTTCTAGTAAAGCATGGAAACAGTTAGCAATATCTCAAATATACTTGATATGGTATTTTTCAATAGAGAAATTAGTATCTAGTAGGGTTTATACTCAGCGTTTTTTTTTGCGAATTTTGCAAAACAATCAATCATGCACTGCGAATCGGTCTTTTACAACACTACAATCGAAGTGTTTTTTTTTTCTTCAAAGATCACACCACAATCAAAGAGCGGTTAGTTGTTATTTTTTAACGATCAGTGTACTCAGGTTTGGATTGTAAGATATTTGATTTTAAATCGCTATTTGTTTATACTTCCTGGTACTTATAAAATCTTTGACATTGAAATAAGTATATGAGTGACTTTAGGACTATGTTTGGGACTGGGAGTTGGATTTTGGTGTGAAAGGTGGAACAATATATTATTCATTTCTTTCACTTAAAAAGGCAATTAAAATATTACACAATCCTCTATCACTTCATTTCTTCAAATTTTAAAAATTAACCCGACTCGAACATACTTTAGATGTTTTGTTTGAGAACCGTCTATTTAAAGTTGTGATCAATAAGTTTTTGACTATTAATAGTTTAATAATTGTTTATTTGAAAAATGAATTGTGACATTATTCATGTGGCACATAAAATCGCAGCTATGAACATTTGTTGATTAAAATCGAACAGTTCTGATTTACATTTGGAAATTTCTAGTTCTAAAATAAGAATTAGTTTTTTTGAAAACATAGTGTGGCACGAATTATAGATATTTGATGTCCTTAACCATTTGGTCAAGGTTTGATTATGGAGCAATATTTATGTGCGGATGATACATTTAGTTTACAAAAAAATAAGAATTAGTTTTTTAAATCGCTTCCCATTCTTTCACGAGCATTTGTTGATTCCTATAGACGTAGAGAAATATAGCTATTTTTTAAGACGGCTTTCAAGTTGAATGGCCAAATAATCCTATGTTAGCGAATTGAAATTTTACTCGATAGTGACGATACTTGTAAGGGAGGTAGAGAGCTCACATGTTGTGGTGGTCTTTATCGCAATTCGGAAGGAAGATGAATCAAAAAGCTATATACATATTAAGATTGGAGTGTGGAGCACACACTCCATGCTAAAATTTAGGGATTAATTGGTTTGGATGAAGCACTTTTCATATCTAATTGTAGAAAATGGCTCTAAAATTTTGATTAATATAATTACATATATGGTTATTCTAAAACTCACAATCTTTTAGAGAGCAATGCTTTTGACATCTCTATTTTAAATTTTACAATTTTTTAACTTTGAATCAGTGTGTCCAATTTCATCTTACTTAAAAGAAAAACATCTGATTAACTAACTAATTATAATATCTCTTTTTGAGGCAAATTATTATATCTCTTTTAGACTCCTTAATTCGTACCAATGTGTACATACCCCATTGTGAATTTCATAGATTACTTTTTTGATGTTAATTTTAAGACTTACATGCTTAAAAATGTCTACTTAAATCTTTAATTTTCTTTCTTCAGATTTTGACCTTCTTTTATCAAAAATAAAAAAATTAATAAAATAAAATCATTAAATACAAATTATCAAACAAAACTCAATGAACATTAATTAATGCAACCATGCTTCGAAAAAGTTAACATACTACAATTCAGAAATTTTAAGCAGTAAGAGTAATATATTGGCAAAAATTTAATATTTCCTCAACTCATAGTACATTTTTTTTTGCATTTAAATTCTAAAATAGCTCGCAGGTGAATTAACATCACACTCTCCCCTGAATTTGAAGTTTTTTTTTTCTTTCTTAAGTTGATAATTCATTAAATAAAAAAAAAGGCTTTTTGATGAATATAAAATTTCATTGTGTGTTTAAAATCTATATATCAAAATATACATAAATAAGTAAATAACAAAATGGCTGGAAAAAAAAAAAAGGCTGAATTTGAAAAATATTTGAAAAATGAAATTTTGGCGCGACTATATAAGGAGCGAAAATCAAAGAGTGGAAGCACCGTTGTTGTGAGTTTGTTAGAGAGGGTAACAGAACGCGTGTGTTATTCTTCACCGCTTCAGAGTTTTTGAATTTCTAAGCAAAAATGGGAAAACATCTCAACGATTCTACTTCCTCCTTCGCCGGAGAACTTCCACCGGCAAAGCGAATCCGACGACGCAAAACGATCTGCTCTTGCAACTCTCCTCGTCCTCGTTTTCTCTCCGCTCATTCCTCTTTCTCATGGTTCTCTCTCTCTCTCTCTCTCTTGCTAATTCGATTTCAGTTATAAGCATTTTGTTCGATTTGAATTTTTCTGTTGCATTTAGACGAAATCGTTAAAGCTTAGTATGCATTTCTGAGATATTGATCAGAATTCAGTTTCAATTTCAGTTAGATCTGATTTTATAAAGTTAACTTTATTGATTTGAATAGATCTGTTGAATCTATGCTTATTCTGTTACTTTACGTAAACTCGTGTGCGAATTGCGATCTGTATCAACTATTAACATCTTCGTGTTTGTTCGTTTCTATAATTTTCTGCTAGAAGCGTTTGAAATTTGAATATGATTTTAGTTCTTAAGAGTTTCTTATTGAGGATGAAAATCGAACACGATTCAGGATTTTGAGTTCAATTTAATTCGCTTTGATTTCAAACATTTGATTCTGATTTGCTTCGATGAGTGAGTTTCTCTGTTTAGTAGTTAAGCTTATTTTCTGTTGAGCTTCTGTAATAATCGTTTATGCTGAATCAGTTATTTCAGATTTGAACTTCATAATAATAGCTTAATCGCTTAATCACTCTTTTAATTCGGTTTTGTTTTATGAATTAGAGAATGCTTAAATTGTTTTCTATAGCTTCTATATTTGGAAAAGATTAATTGATGCGTTTCTAATTTTGCTATATACGGCGCGAAACATTAATGATAGAATCTAGTCAATCTATGTTTGCTTTATGATTAATTGTAATTACTCAATGCTTAACGTAGGTACGACGAGGATATTTGGACAGAGATTGCGAAGTATCTGGATGGAAAATCTCTGATAATGCTGGCAACCACAAACAAATGGTTTCACCGTGCTATTATGGATGATGCTATTTGGAAGTTCGTGTGTCTGCGTGATCTTCAAGTTCCATCCCCTCCACCTGCGGCATTCAAGTGGAGCGAGCTCTACGCTTCAGCCTTTGGTAAGTAACACCTAGGCCTTGATCAATTTTCATGAATGGAATTGCCATCGTCTGCAATTAACATTGATTTTGAAATTCCAGATGAGAGCCACTCCTACAAGTTCCGTCAGCAAGAGAAACACATTGGTGAGTTGGTTCTTTGGTTATTTATTACACTAACTTTTCAGATACTGTATCCATATCAGAATATAAGTGTGAGATTCACAATTAATTTTAATAGATTCCACACACAGTTATGGAAATGAATTTGATGCAGTAAGTGACCTAACAGTTGATCCTATTGACCATTGATGAATACTTAGTAATTGAGATTTTGAGTTGTCCTAGCTATCCAATATTGTATCAAATGTCTTAGATTGCTAGGAATTATTGACTGCCCTAAATCTAGGTCCCACAATTATCTGTGCATAGCAAACCTCATTGCTTATGCAAAATTCTATGTTCTATATAACGGAATGTATATACAACCACTGCTAATTCGTTCTTATGTAATGTATATACAACATATTGTTGAACTAGAGCAACACCTACATAAGTGAAAATTTGTTTCAGGCATTATGTGCAGATTTAACACAAAGACCTGTAAATTCGTTTATGTTGTAACAATTTTTTAATATGTTATATCAGACTGGATGCGTATTGGTGCTTTTTTCTTTGATTCTCCGGTAGCCCTCTTGTCAGAGAGACTGAGTTTTCCGGAGAAGTTAAGGAAAGAAGAAAGCTTAGAAAAGATGTTGGAGTCTCATGGTTGTTGCTTTCTAGACAACATTAAACCTGGAATCTGGATTGCTGGTACTCCCAAGTTTTCTTTGACTGAAGAGTTATCATTGAAATCAATTAAGTTATCATTTGATTTAAGTATTCGATTAAATAACATTTTGTTTGTTAACATTTCAGATCTGCAGCTTGTACGATGCCCGGTTTGTGACCTCAATACTTGCGATGGTAATTTAAATATAATCCAACAAGTCCTGCACATCCCTTAACCATCTGAAATGACTCATCAGTGATAACTATTTTGTTTGGCAAAATTATGCATTAGAATAAGCCTAGAATATATTTACTCAATTTAACATGTTTCTCCTAATTATATAGGAACAATGCAGACATTAGACGCAAGGCATATAGAACTATTCCTCTGTGAAGGCTACCAAAATGAGAGCTGGGAGTATGAACTTGTTGGATCTCATGATATCAAGAAACGTGCAGATGGGGCTACTGGGTCCATTTTTGACGTGAAACACCTGCGGAGTTCTTCTACTTCTGGTAAACCTTTATACTTCAAGTCAACTTACCAAAAATCAATAGCCTTGTCAATGTTTTTCTTTAAGAATTAAGATAAACTTACCACACATCTACTGTCACTGCATAAAGAGGTCAGATTCTGTCTAGCAGAAGAGAAACATGAATATATGGAAAATATACTTTTAATAAGTAGTTTCAGTTAAGGTTGCACAGATTTAGCTCCAGTGAAGAATGAATTCATAATATCATGGATAATCCAGGAACAAATTAATTACAATAAGAATGTTATGCATCAAAATGATTCAGGGTTTGGGGAATAAGTAATTGAGTAACTTCTTGTTCTAAATTAGTTCTTCTTATTGCTTACCCTTTAAAGATGACAGTTACAAAGTCCTGGCAATAACGCATCACGCTAATATGTTTTACTTTTCAATTGAATGGCAGCGGTATTTGATTTCAAGACTTGGATTGGGAAACCTAATGACTGGCAACCCAAGGCAATGATTGCTTTCCATGCAGTAGCTGTGAACACTAACTTACAAGAAAATGAAGGTAAGAAACTTTCTTCTTTCCAGATTTCATGTTCCCGAATCAATTACTGAAGTAAATCTCAGAAAACTTGCTATAAGAATATGAGTACAAATCTGTTGACAGCACACGCTGCATAACAGCCAGTTATTGAAACAAATAAATCAGTAAAATCAACTATGCTACAACAATTGATTCACTCCAACACAAATTTTTATTGAGTCTCCCTTTGCATCCAGTGTGTGTACCACCAACTACCAAGAAGGACAAGATCCTTCATCTCGCATCTGTTATTGCGTTGCAGTTCTGCTAAGTCGATTACTCCCCATTCTATTTGCCGAACCTCAAATGGTGTCCAATATGCCCTCCACTCCAAAGCCTGAATACCATTTCTCTTTCCCACACTAACTGTTCTGATACTTCAAATAAACTCCACTACTATTCATGCTACTTTACCGTTAACTGAGATAAGCATGTACTCTCCACTCCACCAATCCACAACAGCCCCATATCTTCTTCTTTGATGACAAAAAATATCAATGCACGAACAACTTACAGTTCATTATTTTTCCACATCTTTTACAATATGCAATAAATATAGCTCAAATGTTGTCAAACATTTCTGCAGAAAAACACTTGTATGCACCCTGCTAAATCAAATTGATTCTTTCAAAAAAAAAAACACAATCAGTAGTGAATTCAACATAAGATTCCAGAAAACACAAATCCCGAAATTCTTATTTAGAATCAGCTTGGCAGTTTCACTGATGGCCTGTAGTTAAGCACATTTATTTTTTATTTTTTACAATGCTGTTAAACTCATTTGAACATCTTTGTTTTTCCTATCTTGAGTATTGAAAATTCTTGTAGTTTTGTTTCAAGTGATTTTTCTTTCTGTAATTTGTTTTCTCATGATATTTCATTTTATTTTTCAATACAAGCAGGTATTCATGTGAAATACCAAGCTATGAAGGCAGGACCTGATGGAGAAGTTGTTTCCATTAGAATCTCTCAGCAGCTGCTGTGACTCACCTCAAACATGTCTTCGAGAAGGGCCAGGGGTTGGGTAGTTCATCCATACCCTTTAAAATGCTATATGACATTTTTATACAAGACAATATTCTTACAGCTGAAATTAAATATTCTACACCCATTCATCAATTCCCCATATGTAGCTAATGGTTTAAACATTGAAAGACCACATTGAAATACTATTCCGATCGAAAAGTTGATAAATAGTAGCGGAATGGAAAAAACATTCTTTTGTATGAAAGTTACAAAATTTCCTCTAGATCTTGTTACATCTACTTCCCTAAAATTGAATTGCTTGTTTAGTATGCTCAAATCAAACCAAAAAAAGCTGAATATTACTTATGATCATTGTTCATTGGTAATAGTAGTCAAGAGCCACTTGACAAAGAAATGCCCATAAAACCAAGCTCTCGTAGGCGCTTAAATTCCGGGAATGTCATAAAGGTTCAAGTAGTATATGATATGATTATATGTAACTACAATATCAATCAATATTTTGCAGACAGATAGGTAATACTAATAGTACTGCAAATAGCTGTTTTAAGGCATATCTATACTATAAGAATTAGTCAATTAAGATTTAATCTATATTAGTATAAAATATAATTTGACTTTCTATATGCGTTGATAATTGGATGGAATTTAAAATTAAAATACTATTTCAACTTTCATTGTCTTATAAGCTGATGCTTCCTACGGCAGATTTGTAATCTGAGAAGCTAGTAATGGGCATCTTGAAGGTCTTTTTTTACTTAATCTTTCCTGTCATATATGCCATTAACGATTGCCCAATTTCTTTATGTGGCAACTTTAGTGCACCTATTCGTTTCCCTTTTATACTAGAAGGTGAGCAATCACCTTATTGTGGTTATCCTGGTTTCAACTTAATTTGTTCAAATCATACAAAATCAGTTCTACAACTTCCTTATTCTGGAAAATTCTTCGTACGCAACATAAACTATCTCACACAACAGATACAAATTTATGATCCTGATGATTGTCTTCCCAAACGTCTTCTAAGCCTCAACTTTTCAAATTCTCCTTTCGTTGCTACTTTTAGTCGCGACTACACCTTTTTAAGCTGTTCAACTAAGAATATAGGGTCACAATTCATTCCTATTGATTGTCTTAGTAATTCAACTTATTTTGTATCAGCCATTCTTTCAATGAACTTGGTCAATTCACTTCCCGGGTCTTGTTCTGTTATCAAAAGGCTTTTAGTTCCAGTTGCAAGACAAGAACGACTCGAAGGAAATCTCAGAGATGATCTTAGTGCAGATCTTCAATTAACATGGGATAAACCGTATTGCAGTTTATGTGAATCACATGGGCTAATGTGTGGATTTGAAAGCATTTACGACAATCAAGCTGTCTGTATGTCTGATAACCAAGCAGGTAATTAAAAATGTTCTATGATCTTCAATTTGCAATTCTATAAGGTTCATTACTGTATCCAGAAACTAGTTGACCAAACATGGTTGATGAGTTTATAATTTAAAAAACATGTTTGAAGAGTTATAAGAAAAAAAAATAGTCATGATGCTAATTTAAATTTAGGCATGCTTTCACTAGGTTTGTCCCACGTTACAAGGAATAATTAGAAAAATTATTGGTCAATGGTTTTACCTCAGCGATTGAGATAACCATGGCAGTTTTTGTCTTGTTTAGTTTTCTCTCCGGTCCTTATTATAAAAAAAAATTGCTTTTTAAATTCATGGAATGTTTCATGTATCTAGACTATATTATGAACTAGATACATCAAATATTTTATTAATCTAAAAAGTCAATTTCTTCTTATAATAAGGACCGGATGGAGTAATTTACTACCATTGACTTGAGGATTCTATTTGCATGTTGGCAATAAATTAACACAAACAAAGGCAAGTACCATGCTGCGTACATATCCGTACCCAAAATGAACGAGTGCAACGTTGGCACTTCATTAGAAAACAGATTCAACTTGGAAATAACTTGCCTAACAAACTAATATATTAGAAGAAAAAAAATGATGTTTGTGTATTTTAGAAAAAACGGTGAATAAAGTAAAATAATTAAATATTTTTGGGGTATTGACTTGATAACCAAAGAAGCAATAGCATGATAATCAAGTGGTCACCACCATGAATTAAGTTTACTATTATTTTGAAGCATGTTGTTTATTAAAAAAAGTGAATTTAGTTAAAGTGAAATTGAACGTAGAAGTGTCTAAAGAGGTGTAAGGTTCAGTAGTAAGAATTTGACTTTGTAAAAAAAAAAGAATATAAAAGTGATTTTTGTTTTGCAAAAATGAGTTACACTACCAATATTTAGTTAAAAAGTAAACTCAAAAGTTGAGAATTTTTTTTTGTTGACAAATTCAAAGGTTCAGAAGTTAAAAGATACAAATACCATCTTTTTAATTCAAATTCATTTGAGTAAAATTCTAGTTGAGATTGAGAATATTCAAATATGTCAACATCAACTTTATATGTTTCAAAGCATGTTAAAAATGTACACAGACTTGCTGCAACTCCAAACCTTATGCTTCTTTTTTTATAACATTTATTAATAAACGAGACATTTTCAAGTTCCATTATCCATAACCATGCTAATAAAGGATGCTTTCCAGGTTAATCTTATATTACATATGTTGATATTTCGTGGTTTCAATTTTAAGGTACATCGCGACAAGGACTTAAAATTTTCAGAATCATAGCATTATGTGTTACTGGGCCAGCTCTAATCTTTGTTATGTTAATGGCAAGTTGTGTGTGCTACAATGATAGACTAGCTAGCATTGCCAGTAATGCTGCTTCTAGATCAGCACCAGCTGCAATATCACCACAACCCGAAGTCACAGTAACTGCAGGTCTAGATGAATCAACAATTGAATCTTATGAGAAAGTAGTTCTTGGAGAGAGTCGACGAGTGCCTGGACCGAATGATGGAAGTTGTTGGATATGCTTGTCCGAATACAACAGCAAAGAAACAATAAGATGCATTCCTGAATGCAAACATTGTTTTCATGCTGATTGCATTGATGAGTGGCTTCGTATGAATACTACTTGCCCTGTTTGTCGTAATTCTCCTGCTCCTTCTCCTCTTAATGTGGCTTCTAGTAATGTCTGAGTGATCATGGACAATTGTAATCATATTTTTTAATTATTAGTGTTTCTAATTGTGTGTATATATATTTACAAATCATTCATGATGCTTGAATGAGGTGACAGACCTTTTCACGTTTAATTAAAATTGAGTTGAAGTTCGAGCTTGGTAATGCAGCAACTTTAAAAGATAGAGTTTGCAACCCATTTGCGTTCCACATGATTCGGAAGATTAGTTTCCACGGTTGCACAAAAAGTAAATCTAATTCATAAAATAAAAATATTAAGCACCCTATCACATAAGTTCAAAGTGTTAAGATATGTATCATTTTACTATGCTTACATGAAAACATAATTCAGACTGGATGATTCAATATTTTCTTATATTACAATCCAACTTCCAAAAATCTTCTGTACATGTCGAATCATTTACCATTAGGTATAATATAAGGACTCATAAAATAACATCAACTAAGAAAAGAGTCAAAATAAAAAATTTAACTATTTTTCTGTAACAAAATTTTTGGCTTATATTCTCAGATGGTTAGGGTGGCAAAGAAGAAACACCAGATTTTAAGCTACAATGGTGTTGATTAGTTGGTAGGTCATCATCTAGAAACTCGACCGATAATAGGGCGTACTGCGGCTTTGAAGTCATCAGAAAACTGCTGCTCAGAAAACCTGTTTGCTCGTCTTCTAGCAGCGGCAGCCATCTTTAGTCTTTCCGTCTCTGACATCTTAATGACTTTAAAAATGGCGTCTGCATATTCTTCAACAGTGCAGGCGAGAAACCCTGTTTGCTGTCCATCTTCGTCCAATACGATGTCCATTTTTGGGCCGGCTGAATTATGAGCTGAAAAGCAAGCAAACAATGCAAGAATAATCAATGTGCAAGAATGATCAATGTATATAAACACATGATTGCAGGATATAGAGAAAATAAAGCATATTTATGAAAAAGGTTTAATTTATATAACACCTACCAATTGGGATGGCACCAGCAGCCATATATTCTACAACACTAATGCCAAAATGCTCATCTGTCATTGAATGGATGCCGGAAACAGCGCCCCCTAAAAGTCCCACCAAATCTCTGCAGGACAAGGCGATGATCAAATATAATAGCAAGAACCCATTTAAAATTAAGCTTCTAGAAGTATATAAACAAAGTCCACAACGATCAGCAGATAACTTCAACACTGAACTTGTGTTTTATAAATGTGATCCACTAATTTTCACCAGAGTGTTCTAAGCTATTCATGCAAACTTTTTGATTAGTTCAAATTTGGATGAGGGAATCAGTTCGTTAAGGATAAGACACTAATACACTAGTTTAAATTTTATGGGTTTTACAATTGGGCAAATAAAGAATCCATACAAATTTGAAACTTGTTTATTAGAGACTTATACACACTACTTCAAGCTGAGTTAACTTTTCAGAAATTAGAAATATTGATCACATCTTCTCCCACAGATAAACAATGACAGAACAACGTCCATCTTAAAATAAGTAAACTATATATATTTTGATATACCAGCAGGAAGCATAAGTAATGAAGTTTGTTAAAGAGATAAATGTAGTAGTAATCAACGCAGTTAAACCTAATGACTATTTAAGCACTGATACTTCAGATCGAATACATGTCTGGTGTCTGACAAGTGTTATTGTTCAAGACAACAGTGACACATGTTACATTCAATTTACATTCATTTTCTGAACTCATTATCAGTGTGGATATGTCAGTCTTGTGTGTGTGTGTCAGTGTTTCATAGCCCAATGTACACAAACTTGGGAACGAATGAATCAACTACCACTTAAAGTATACTCTACAGAACAGATATTTGTTAACATTATGTTTTGCAGAGGAAGTATTTAGGATCATTAAAAGAACAAAGGGAAAACTCGCTGGTACTAACCTGTATGTTACATTCTTGTGGAATTCCACTTGTTCATTCACATTCAGCTCAATTGCTTTCTCTTTTAACCTTTGTAGTCTTTCTTCATCTGATTTATTTCTACAGCTACCAACAAACTGGAGTTTAGGTTTCGGCAGGCCGGAATCTAATCTCTTAATGGCTACTGAAAAGGCCTCAAGTTGGAGACTGTGAGCCTACAATAAATAGAATCGCGTTAACTTGATGTAATCAACATAGGCCCAAATAAGCCACCAAAATGATTTTAACTTCAAATTCACAAGGTTGATAGGAGTATGCCTACCTTCTCTGGTCGAAATTGTGCGACAGATATTATTACTGGAATTTCAGCTGATCTTTCCAAAGGAAGCACCTGCCCATATTGCTAACCTGTTAGAATCCACCGGTAATTACCACACAAGGTAGGTAATGCACACCTGTATCTATATGTATATGAAATATTTAACTAGAAAAGAGAGATATTGGTATCACCCTTCAGTGTTTACTAAATTGTCCAAGTAACAATTGGCTGGGATAGGAGTAAGTGACATAGCAAAAGTACTGACTTTTTTTTTATTGGCAAATGTTAGTGGTTAATTTGTTATGGAGACTAGGAATATGTTTGCAGTAAAAAATCAAAACCTAGACCTACTTATTTATAGTCTTTCAGCATCCCAACCCATACCATACCACTAGGCTAGAACTTCAGGGACGCTGAGTGCTAACCTTAAATTTGAGTTCTAAACTAATGTGCGAGGATAAGCTTTCAATTCATTATAGTTGAGCCCAACTTCCCACCAAAGTCATATGGATGTGAGGATCTTGACAATATACCAACAACAATTTCAGGACAATAAAGAATAAATTTCAAACCTGAAGTCCTGAAGTATCACAAGGAGGATAAACTCGCTTAATCCGATCTGGAACTCCCCAAAGCTTTTCAATATGGGCTTTGGTCCAAGATGAATTGACCATAGCTAGGTGTGCACAAGATCCAACAATCCCATACAACCAACTGAAGAATGTGTAATAGACTATTTTGCACCGAGACAGCCAAACACTGCCACAAAATAACTGTTACATTACTGAAAAGCATTTGGATTGAAGTGAAAACAGATCAATATGATAATCAAACAGACACATATGAATTGAATTAGATGAGGGAAACAATATGAAAATCCAAGGATTGAAAATCAAACCTTTTGGCAACCAAGGAATCATTATTATACATTAAGCTGCGTTGACGAACGCGAGATAGCATGTCTGAACTGATAGTAGGGTAATGTGTATAGCAGATAACTTTGCATCCAAACAACCTTGCAAGTGGATATGTAAAAGCATAACCACTTGTGTCAAAATAATACAAAGGTGTGAACTTGCACAAAGCTTCCCATCCAAGGTACATAGAGCCTAGACTTTGACCAATCATAGTAAAGTGTGGATAAGTCGTTTCTTCAATCCACTTCCTCTTGTACAAATGCACCACCTGTGAATTGTGTGGATAACAAAATAAGTGATTGATACCATTGCGACAATACCCATTTACTTCAAATATCCAAATTCAAAAACACATTTTTATCTTTTTCCCATGATCAACTAACAGCTACAACAATAACCACGGTAGACTTACACCCTAATACGTGCTAAATATGCCAATAAATCTATACAAGTATTGTATCAAATTCCATTCCTCCTATCAGTCCTCTGATCATCACTACAACATGGCAGTTACAGAAGAACAATCTTTCCATTCAGGTCAAAATTTCTAAATCCATAATCACAATGACACATATAGCCCAACTCAACGCCACAAAACCGGTTTTTAAGGTACAAGTTATCTTCCTTTTATAAACACTATCCATACAGTAATCACAATATAAATGTTTTAGAGGTTCCCCAACGGCATCACATCCGTAACTAGTAACCACAATATAAATGTTTTAGAGGTTCCCCAACGGCATCACATCCGTAACTGCGGCCACATTATCCCATAATTTGCCATAATATCAAGGTTCAACCGCGATCACAATTTAGAACCATCCAATATGACTCGATAAATACAAACAAAAACCCACATAAAAAAAAGCTACTCCCTCCGTCCCATTATATAAGCACCTTTACTACAAAAGTCTAGTCCAAAAATATAAGTCCCTTTACAATTTTTGTATTCCAATGCAACTTAGTAGTAATAATTAGGGGTATGTGTAAGCAAAAAAGTAATAAATGTACCTAGTAATTGTAAAGGGGCTTATATTTTGGGACTAGATTTTGTAGTAAAAATGCTTATATAATGGGACGGAGGGAGTACTTGCTAGTGTCTCATTTCATCACATAGTACAATGGTAAGAACAAAAATGTTCCAATTCCAATCCAATAAACATTATGAGTAAAAATTGTTCTAAAACTAAAAAGAAGAAAAATTTAGAAAAACCCAATTGCAATAAAGTAAAACAAAACAAAACCCATATGATAGAATGAAGAAACAATGAATACCTTAGGAGGGGACAAAAGGGTAACACCAAAGCGATCAATAGCACGATTCAACAACGATTGAGGTGTAGCATCGTGATCTCCAGTATAAACAAAACACTGAAGATCAGGATTCTCTTCTTGAATAGCTTTGACAGCGCACCATAGAACTCTTTCGCCACCGCCGCCGTCGTTGGTGTATGGATGGAAGAAACCCACCGCGGTTTTCCTGTTTCTTCTACCGTTGATTGGTGAAAGAGAGAGTTTGATTATTATGGCAGTGATGAGTGTAGCTGTAAAGATGATGAATTCTATGAGCGCCATTGTTAAGGTCTGGTGATTGTTGAAGTCGTGATAATGCTTAATTGTAAAATACGTTTTGAAAAAACATTAATGCTGAATTTTGGTAGGGATCGGTTCGATCGCCACAATTGCGTTCGGAGGGGTTGGATTGGATGAAATTGACCTTTAAATCAGAATAAATTGGTGGTGAAAGAAAAAAAAACATTTTGAAAAGAAAACAAAATAGAAAGGGTCAATAATTACATGATTAGAAGTTATAAATTTCATAGATAATAATATTCTCTATCCATCCTGAATTATAAGAAAAATAATAAAAAAATCATATTTATTAAGAAAAAGTAAAATATGAGAATTTGAAATATGATTTTGTGGTTTTTTATAGAATAAGTTGTATAGGAAGATGTAAAATCAAATTTTATTAGTTGTTGTTTATTGAAAAAGTGAAAGAGAAAGATAATTAAATATAATTTGCATTTCATTTTATGAGAATAAGTAAAAAAATAATTTTGAAAATAATTTTTCTCTTATAATTTGGTTTAAAAAAATGGGTTTTTATCCTTATAATTTAGAAAGGAGGGAGTATGACGAGGTGAAATTAACAAACCCACATTTTCAATTAATAATGATAAAAGTTAAAAGACGAGATATTTTAACCATCACTTTAAAATTTGAAAGATATCTTTGTTTATTCACAAATATAAGAGACTATTTTTCCCGATGATTATTAAATTTTAGTGACAATGCTCACAATTTTAAAGATTAATGTATCTATTGACTAATGTTAATCACACCCAATTTTTCTTCAATTAGTGTACAAATTTTGTCTTCTACAAGTAAATGCACACCAAACCATAATCACTGCACATTCTTACAACACATAGTAGTAGAAATTCTCAAACATTCAAATATAGATGATGATTTTAAATATGCACACTAAACAAAAAAGTAAACTTGTTCTACAACACAGTCCTAGTTTTCATGAATAATGAAATTTGGCTCTTTTGGTTTCTTAGGAAAAAGTGGTAGCATTCTCTTTGTTTGTGTCACTCTTTTGCCATTTCTTAAGTTCCTTAATGCATTGGATGCAAACCGTTGTACATATATATTGGAAGCAAAGCTTGGTGAAGTTTCTTCCTCATTTTCAGAAGCATTTTGTTGTCTTTCTTCCGCTTCACGTAACAATTTCTGAGCCCTTTTTACTCTGTTTCGACGCCAAACTACTTGTATGAACCGCGCTCCCCATGTCCTCCATTGCAAGGAATAGAATCTGCTCAAACATTGTCATCAACGAGGTTGTGAAATATATTGTCTTTCTTCCATTTTCATGCTTATGACTTATGAGATTCCTATACTATTTTTGTGTGTGCACAATGCTTATAGCCACTTCTTAAGTTCTCCATAAAGACATCGAACTCATGCAATATATACTTATTAAAATCTTTAAGTATTGAAATCTCGGTTAACTTGACACATCGCAACAGTACTTTTCGAAACATGATTATAATTGGAGATTTTTCAAATCTTTTTATGTTATCCATATATACTTATTAAACTCTTTTAGTATTGAAATTTCCAATTACTCTTTTAGTATTGAAATCTCCAAAATTTCAAAGTACTGTTGCGAATTCCATTTTCAAATATTTTTATGTTATCAATATATACTTATTAAACTCTTTTAGTATTGAAATTTTGGTGAGTAACCTCTGATCCTATAGGGTAACATTTTTCGATGTAAATGTAATTCTGCATTATCAAAGGCGAAAAAAAGCATATCAAGCCTTACCTAAAAGTATGTTGGAGCTGTTTACTGTTAATAAGACGGCGAAATTGAGAAGCAACAATCTTCAAGTCATCATGCATAAGAGCAAAAGCTTCAACTTCGGTAATAGTTTCCACAGTACTAGTCGAAATAGGTAAGTTCGAGGGGGTGGTAGGATCCAAAGCCCATGTTAGAAGCTCCTCTCCACAAAAATCACCAGCCTTAAGCTCGGAAGAGTTAAAGAAACCAGTTCTTCCACCATTTGTTGTGGCAGTCGCAAGTTTTCCACGCATGATGAAGAGCATTTCGTCTACCGGATCACCTTCACGAACAACACAACTTTTCTCGGTATAAAGGACTGGTTTCAGTTTATCACACATTGCATCCAACAATTGTTCATCCATGTTCCCGAAAATTGGCACCTATCAAATGTTCATCAAATGTAAACAAGTATATATAGTTAATTAATTGGACAAAAAAACCAAGTGAAAGATGAGAGATTATTATGAATGATACCGACTTTTTTAAGTAAATCTAAGCAAAGATGTCTCTTTATGTCTCTTCTGAGATCTTTAGGGAGGTTGCGAATCAAAGTCTCTTCTTCGACACCTCTATTTTCTTGCCATTTGTATTGTTCATATCGTCGAATTCTTTCCTTCATGTACTCCGGTAGCATACGGTGGCACATCCATTGTTCTGCATCTCTCCTTTTGATTCTCATCTCTTCAACTCTAACAGTTGTAGATTGTAGATATTTCTGTGACAAGAATCGACAAAATCTATAATCGTTTCCTTCATTGGAAAAAAACATTAACTGTCCAATAGAAAAAAGAACCAACAAAATCTATTCTCAGTCTTATCTCTGATATGATCTCAGAGTCCTTCCTTACAAAAGATTACCTGCATGTTTCCAATAAGTAATGCGAATAGAACCAATCCAAACACGGCGATGAAGATAGCGAAGATTATCTCCCCAATATAAGTGCTTGTCTTCAGGTTCTGTCCAACAGAACTGCAAACAACACAATCGGTCAATCAAAACATTGCGAACAAGATTAAGGCTGCGTTTAGGAGAGCTTATTTTTGCTCATCTTATAACTTAAGAACTTATACAATACTTTGGAGGAAATTACAAATATAGCTTTAAATTTGTTCTAAAGCTGTTTTGAGTTTATTTTCATAAGTTTCTCTCGAGCTTATGAAAATCAATCACCAACCTTAAATTGCGCAAACCCCACCAAAAGCAGTAGAAAAATTTATGATGAAAGTCTACATTTGATTCCACCACACGCGACATTAGAGCATCGATAAATATTCCAAAATTGAAAAACGTGGGATCACTGATATCATCAGGATCTTTGTAAGGACAAGTAGTAGAATTGTTGAGAATCGAAAAAAGCGTAGGATTGAATCGTCCACAACTCAGATAAGAATCATCAAAGAATGCAGTATTCTTTAATCGTCTGCGCCAACACCGCAACTCTGATTCTATTGAAAACAAATACCAGAAAGCTCCAACAACCTAGTGTGACATATGAATTTGGTTTCCTTTATCATAAAACTTAGCATAATATTAATAACAAGGAACATAAAAAAATTAGATGCTTGTGACACAAGTAACAAAATTACAAGCTTACATGACTTGCTAGCATATAAAGAAAAAGATTATAAGCAGCTCCAGCCCATGCTGTCTCAGTTAATATACCAGAAGTGCTTGTTACTTCTTTGAACAATGGATAGATTCGAAGAAGTCTCGGCGCATACTGCGTTATTATTGTATACTTCAACCAATCCTTTGCTATATAAGGAACTGAGCATTGTGGAATTGGAATCATAGATAAAATCACCATCTAATAACACATTACAAAAATATTAAAACAACATTTGATAACTTAAGAAACTAAATTTCTCAGAAAGTGCTTTTCACTTTTGATTAGTCCTTAGGGAACTGCTTAAAATATGATTAAGTTAAAAAAAACTCTTTTTAGTTATGATACCTGAGGAAGTGGAAGAATTGATAGAATGTCAATGATGAAATGAGAACTTAAGTATCTCATTGCTATAGCAAAAGGATCACCAACTGGTTCACCCCTTCCAAATATGCGTGAAGAAGGTGCAATAAACCCGGTTCGAAACTGAAAGACGATACGAAGAATGTAGAAAAGATCGAAAAACGTGCGAAGAACACTAGCAGTAATCTTCAATGTTCCATTCAAATTAAGGCATTTTCTTTTGTCATCAATCACAGGAATGTAAAAGAACAATGGATCCATAGATACTGCCATTACACATGTTATTACAAAGATTTTGTTCCATTTTTGAAGTAGTGGACCTTGTGGATCAAGAACACTACACCTAGAAGCTTGTTTGTTCAATGATTCATTATTTTTTGAAGGTGTAACACTTGACTTTGATTTTCTTTTTTCAAATCCATCAATTGAAGAATCATATTGTGAAAAATTAAAAGAGGATGATTCTGACTTCCAATCTTCAAATCTGTACCCAAATATAAACTAAGTTAAGTAACATATCATATACCTCATCACTCATAGTAACATGGTCATACTTTCAAGTTCAACTACTAACTTTCGAATCTGGATGCCCTGAAGTCACTGATTGCATGCTTAGTCAGCACATGAGTGGTCGTTTGGTCGAGAGAACACAATTCAAAATTTTAAGCTAATTAAATATTTTAGATATATATTATTTTACATAATCTAAATCTGCATTAAAATTTAAACCGGCCAATCTTGATCCAACGACCACTGATATGCTGATTGCATGAATGCATGTGATTGATGACAGCACGGAATCCTATCTTCTCTATTAGGTGACAAGTTTTCAATCATTATAGAAAATATTTTAAAATAAGCAATTTTTTTTTCTTTTGAAAAAGAATCATAAAAATGATACTCTTTTTCATAAACAAAAGAAATGAATTACTTTTTTTGGACACAAGAAAATGAATAGCATATGAAACAACATATGTGACGCAAAATAACATGTTTTTAGCATATACAAAGTACAAACCTCACAAATTTCTTTTCCTTTGGAGTCATGAGGATTTATTTATGCTTTATTATAGTAAGAAGAACACACTTTATTTGAACAACAGAAATTCACTGCAACCCTGCAAAATCAATCTTCAAATTAGAATTTCCTCAAAAATTCTAAAATAGTTCACACATAAAAAGAAAGAGAAAAATTTAAACTATTTTATTTATGACCCTATAAGTATTGTATGACTATAAAATCATTAGCCAATTTTTATTTCTGTGTTTATAGTATAATTTATTGATTAAAAAATATCTAACAAACTAAGTTATCCAAAACTTAAATATGAACTTAAAATTATAAAGTCAATAAGTTGAACAACAAGAACCAATTCATTAGTTAAAAAAAATCTAGGATGAAGAAAAATAGCAAGTGAAAGAATAAAGAACAAAATATCAAAACATAGTAGAGCCAAAACCATAAACTTAAAGTTTTCTCAACTTTGAAGTCAAAGGAAACAAACACCATATGAGCTAAAGCTTAGAAAATCTTTTATGAAGATAATATAAATTAAAACAGTGAGAAAAATAGTTTCAAAGACAAAGTTCACAGTTCAGACAAAAATAAGTTAAGTGATTAGTTCATTATGTTTATTGTTTTGTTACTATACCTATTGGAAACAAAGCAGAGAGAAGAAGAGATTAAAACTTAATAAAAGCAAATAAAATGTTGCATGAAAGCTTCATAAGAAAGAGTTTTTATGGTGACTTTATGTTCACACAACACATGCCATGAGAGTGTAATAATAGAAGAAAAGAAAGGAAAGAGTGGAATTAATAGTAACAGATGACATAAACAGTGTTAACTAAACAAAAATAAATTCTTGTTGGCTCATTTATGCAAAATAAAATACTCAATTTTTTTTGGAACATAGACTAGTGGTAAACCATTAAAAACTTATACACACAAAGTCGGGAGATTCCGATCATGGATATTTGACCTAACAATTTCGTCATTTTCTATCAGTTGAGCTAAAACTTCTGGATCTTTTTATATTTCTTTTCTTTTATGAAATGATATTTTGATACAAAATTTTGATAATCAAATTTTTGGATACATAGACGAAATGACAAATTCATCATAAATTCACATACAAAATAAAGGATTGGGATCGAATCCCGGTCATGGACATCCGGTCAACAATTTTAACATTTTTTGTCAGTTGGGACAATTTTGATATTGAATTTAATGATAAATTAAATGGTTAATGCATTTTGAATGTTTTAATTTTGTTGCTCAAAATAGTTTCAATTGATCAATTTAGAACTGATGTAAAATTGGTTCATGCTTTCGAACCAATTTACCTTTTAAGTTAACTCGTTTCGAATCCGTTTAATTTAATTTACCATCATTGATCACTTTTGACCGGCGTTGGTCAATGTTGACTTGTGATTGACCGGCGTTTGACTGGTGATCGTTGACCGGTTGTACATCGGTGTTGGTCGCCGTTCACTGACGGTTGACCGGTAATTATTAATATATTATTATAATTAACTTATTGGTTTCTCTATTTTAAATATTAATTTTTCAAAATAAAATAAAAACTAATTTATAAATGTAAATTGGTTTCGAACCAATTTTAAATTGAATTATAATTATTTTTTAAAAGTGGTTCGGTTCAAAATTATATTAATGGTTCAATTTATATTTTTGCACACCCCTAATTCGGTCCAACATATATCTAGATCTTTTTTAGTATTAACATTATGATTCTTAAAGAAATCGATTGTAGTAGTATAAAATGTTACTATGTTCTAATTTGTGAATATTAATTTGAGGTGTATATTATTTTTTGCTTAAAATTGAATTGACCTATATATAAGAAAATTGTGAATGATCTATCAATTAAAATCTCTATTCTAAATTTTGTAATAAAATTTGATGATTAACATCAGATAAGTTATATATATCCCTTCCAAATCAACAAAAATACCAACATGATTGATCTTGATGCAAGTGAATAAGAGGTACCAAAAAAAAAAAGAAAGTAACATCCACCAAATTGCATGATTAATTTTGCTTTATATCTTTCCGTCATGATCGATTGACCAATGTGTCGTGTGATATTCATATATATGAGATGAGATGGCCCATCACATATATAGTGGAGAAGTATACCCACTTCTCTAGACTCTAGTTCTCTTCCTTGCACTCTCACCTCTCTTGCCTTAGTTTTATTATTGTTGATTTGTTGTTGACAAGAAAATGAGAAAAAAGGAGCTGCATGGATAAGAAATAATTTAGTTTTGTATGAAATTCATTATTGTATGTATATTCATTTTTATAGATCATATATGTAATGTGAGTTAATGTTAGGGATGTGAATAAGTTGGACCGAATTAGTCGTTACGTTGTGATTTTTCAAAAAAATTGAAAGTTTAAACTTGAATCGTAGCCTTTATAGACTTATTTTTTAAGCCAGAGTTTGATCTCTTGATAACTTTAGTCTGATTTATTAATCTGTTTAAAAGCATATGAACATATTTAAATGAATAATTATCTCTATATTTAAGTAGTCTAATGAACTAATAAACTAATGAAGTGAACTGATAAAAATCGCTAATTAGTGAAAGTTAGAAGTTAAAAGTGAAATTTAACCTTATATCTAATGTCTCTTTTTCGGTGGAAATTATACTAACATTCTGCTATCCTCCTAAGACATAACAGAATTTTTCCGTGATTCTTAAACTTTGAATGAGTATTTTATTTCTTAGCTTTTACATGATATATTGATATGTAATGGATAATGTCGTGTCAGAATAAAAATTAATTGATTTAGTTTGTATACATTGACGGTGTATTTTTTTTACATATTATGAGTATACTATTTCATTAATGTTAATGATATATATGAATTTTTACTCAAAAAAAAAAATGATGTATATGAATTTAAAAAGAATCTAGCCTACCACATAATCTTTTGTCTCAGCTACTAACTTTTTCTCACTTTATGACTTGTTTGATGTATTACTAATACACAAAATATCAACACAAAAAAGTAGAAAAGAAATAAAAAGGATGGAAAAAGAGGGACACAAACTAAAGAAAGAAAGAAAAATAAGTAAAGTTATGCGATCCCACGTGATACTTGTGATATATTATTCTGCTTTAAACAAGGAATTAACAAAAGATAAAACTAAGAAACTTAGTTAAGTGCTTAACATACGACTGCTTTTGCATAAGCTACTTTTATAACAAAAGATAAATAAAGTTAAAATGTTTTCATATAAGTTAGAAGCTACTTTCATGAGCTATATAGAGAGCTTATGGATCAACATTTCACATTTTATGAGCTCTCTCAAAGAGTATCACAAGTGTTTATGTCGGTAGATAAGTCAATCCAAATAGGACCAACATTTCATATTTTACGCCTCGATTGTTGTGGCTGTTATGTACTTACGTTAATGTTGAATGTGGAGGATCTTCCTTCTTTCTAGCATTCTAAAACACAAGAATTTATTTAATATACTTTATTAGTGTACGATTATTTTACACATATAACTAATACTCGAATTATCATATTCATTAATTGACGTGACTATATTACTGAATACGTGTGTAAAATAATTACACCGACATAGCGTACTAATTAAACTCAAAACAAAATATAAGGTTATTGAATGCTTTGTTCAATTAATATTTGACCGAAAGAAGAAAAAGCAAAAAGAGGATTATAAATATATATTAACATTTCAAATCTTTTTGTACTTTTTTAATATAATTATCTTTATTATTAAAATAAATACTAATTTCGTCAACATTAAAAAAAAATCGACAGAATCAGCATTAAAAATTGTAACTTCAATATTTAATATGAATTGAATAAAATAGATTTTCTTTTTGTACCAAAAAAAAAGATTTTATTTTAATTGTAAGATATACCTCCGACCCTTTTTTTTTTATGTTACATGATCACTTTTATTGAGAGAAAATTGAATCAACAAAAACTAATGTATTTAGTCCATAATATGACATTAATTTTTGTTGACCCCCACTGTCTAGAGGTTATGTCCTTAAATAATCAGGGTACCACATGCAACAAAGATTTTCTCCTCTTATGAATCTTCCCATATAAATTTTCTTCCCATATAAATTTTCTCCTTAAAATACACACCACAAACAATCGAAGAAAACAAGATATATCTTTGTGTCTACTACACCACAAATTTTCATATATCCTTAGGCCTACAATACAATCATTATTCTAATGCATGTTTTTACTTAAAATACCAATGCATTTGTAAATTCATATTACCATATTTTTCTTGCCAAAACTGTTTGAAAGATATCTATATATCTATATTCAATATAATATACTATTTACGAATCTACTCTATGAGAAAATTATTTAAGGAAACTATTAAATGTTCTTCTCACATTCATCCAACATTTATAACGTCAATGATGACTATACTTAATGTAATTTTTATTGAATTGACCAAATAATTTATTTAAATTAATTTACGTGACAAATGTAGAAATTCAAGGTATGAAGTAATTTTGTAGAAAGTTTTATTGAATTAGATACATATAAAAAGAATTCAATAATAAAAAATAAAAAAATCCGTGAATTGGAGGCATATAGAAAGAATTCAATAATTTAAATATATTTTTTTATTTTTTATTGAATTGGAGGTACACATGTAGAAAGTATTCAATTAGTGTTTATAATCAAATAACCTAATTCAAATTGGAAGCCGCCTACACATTCAACCCTAAACCAACCAGGCTGTAAATTATTCAGAAATTATTTAATTTGGGATACAAACAAATTCACGATACTATTCAATATAATTATTATTTTTTAAATTTTTTTATAGGAAAATACACTTGATACACACACATTCAAGATATCATTTAGAAACACACGGGATACACACACATTCAAAAAATTATAAGAAAACACACGGGATACAAACACACTTAAAAACATATTTTATTTAAAATACCACATTAGTAAATTTTATTTAAAAAAGACAACGGGACTAGGAAATACAAAACGTGGTAAACTTGAGGGCCAAAATTGAACAATAGAAATTTAGGTTACTAAAATTGAACAATTGTGAAATTTAAGGAGTTAAAATCAAATAATTTAATTATCAATACAAAACCTTTGTGAAAAATCACACGGGATAGACACACAGTCAATATACCATTCAATATAATTATTTTTTCTTTATAAAATTTATAAGAAAACACACGGGATACACACACATTCAAGATACCATTTAGAAAAACACAGGACACACACATTAAAAAAATTATAAGAAAACACACAGGGTACAAACAAATTTTTTAAGGAAATATTTTAATTGCTTTCTTCCTAGCCACCAAGCAATAAATTGAATTATCAATCGATGCAAAAACTTTGTGGAAAATAAACACACATTCAAGGTATCATTTAGAAACACGAGGGGTACATATATATTCAAAAAAATTATAAGATTAAAAATACACGGGGTACAAACACATTTAAAAGCACATTTTAATTAAAATACAACATAAGTAAATTTTATTTAAAAAAGAGTCAACAGGGCTAGGAAATGCAAAACGGGATAAACATGATGGTCAAAATCAAAAAATTGAAATTTAGGTGACTTAAATCGAACAATTGTGAAACTTAGTGAGTTAAAATCAAATAATTTAATTATCGACCGATGCAAAATCTTTGTGGAAAATCACACCGGTTACACACACATATTCAAGATACCGTTCAATATAATTATTTTTTTAAAATTTTTTTTAAGAAAACACACGGGATAAACACACATTCAAGATACCATTTAGAAACACATGGAATACACACACATTCAAAAGTTTATAAGAAAACACACGAAGTACAATAACATTTAAAAGCATATTTTATTTAAAATACCACATAAGTAATTTTTATTTAAAAAAAGATAACGGTGCTATGAAATGCAAAACGAGGTAAACTTGAGGGCTAAATTCAAATAATTAAAATTTATGTGACTAAAATCGAGCAATTGTGAAACTTGAGGAGTTAAAATCAAGTAATTGAATTCTCAATGTAAAATTTATGTGGAAAATCACACGGGATACACACACATTCATGATAACATTTAGAAACACACGGGTTACACACGCACATTCAAAAAATCATAAGAAAACATACAAGATAGAAACACATTTAAAAGCATATTTGATTTGAAATACCACATAAGTAATTTTTATTTAAAAAAAGTAAACGGCTAGAAAATGTAAAACGATGTAAACTCGATGGCCAAAATCGAACAATTGAAATTTAAGTGACTAAAATCGAGCAGTTGTGAAATATAGGGAGTTAAAATTAAGTGATTGAATTATTGATGTAAAATCTCTGTGGAAAATCACACGAGATACACACACATTCAAGATAACATTTAGAAACTCGAGGGGTACATACATATTCAAAAAAATTATAAGATTGAAAATACACGGGGTACAAACACATGTAAAAGCACATTTTAATTAAAATAAAACATAAGTAAATTTTATTTAAAAAAGAGTCAACAGGGCTAGGAAATGCAAAACGGGATAAACTTGATGGTCAAAATCGAACAATTGAAATTTAGGTGATTTAAATCGAATAATTGTGAAACTTAGTGAGTTAAAATCAAATAATTGAATTATCGACCGATGCAAAATCTTTGTGAAAAATCACACCGGTTACACACACATATTCAAGATACCGTTCAATATAATTATTATTTTTTAAAAATTTTTAAGAAATAAATTATAAGAAAAACACACAGGGTACACACACACATTCAAAAAATTATAAGAAAACACGCAAGATACAAGTAATATATATATATATATATATATATATTTCAGTTGACATAATATTCATTTTATATGGTTAAAATATTAAAATAAATGGATAGGGTAAAATAATTTAAGTCTAGAAATTTAATATTGTGCAAGAAAATTTTTCCTTTCCTGCCAAGTAGTTTAGTGGTAAAAAATTCACATTTTATAATAAATAGGCAGGATATCCTCATTTTAAATTGTAAATCCTTCAAATTGTGACGTCTTTTAACAACTAAATTAATATTCATGGGGATTATCGCACAAAAAATTCTAACTATTCAAAATATCATAATTTTTATAATATTATTAAAATCAATAAAAATAAATAAACATCAATTATATGTGAGACAAATAATAGATACTCAAGTCCTTAAATTTTTTCTACGGGGTACGATATCCAACAAATGTATGTAGGGCACCAAATATTTTTTCAAAATATTATATACATCTTCAAAAATAAATTAACAAATATACCTTAAAATTTTATTATAAAAACATGTATATTTAAATTTAATTATTGTTAAAATAAGTTAAAAAATAACTTATATTATACTAAAAAACAAATTATAATTTTATAATTAAAATTTAACCCGTGCTTTGCACGGGTAATTTATACTAGTTTTAGTACCTAATCAGTAATTTGTGACAAAGAATTGCCATAACATGCAAAGCTAATAGATACTACATAAAATTTATCCATAATGGATAAGATCAATTTACCTTAACAAATAGATTCTCACCAAATGTTGCACATAATTGTGTTATCATATCCAACTTGATTCATACCTCACAATATATCATATTCTATAACTAGGAATTAGCAAAATATAATTAAGTTAAAATGGTTTAATTATATTTTATTATTAAAAATTGAATAGCCTCTAACTATTTATTTCAAGTGAATTCTATATCTTCCTAAGAAGTAAAAGTTTGAACATGTAACCTCAAGGGACAATATAAATCCTTTTGAGAATAGTTGTAAAATGGTCATTAATATCATTTCGATTAACAACCATTTCAAGAAAGAATAAACGCATGATATTTTTTAAAAGAATACCAATATAAAAACGAAAAGAATACCAAATTACATTAAATTTTGCTCCGCGTGACAATGATCCAAGCAATATATAAAATTATATATATATATATATATATATATATATATATATATATATATATATATCCATATGCATAAAATGAATTACATCCTAAACAATGTCCTCACCTCTTCCTGATAATAGATATATCTCAAAAGAATGCAAAAGATTACAACTACATGTAACAATTGACATTCAAATTTCCAAAGTAATGAAATATATAATAAGATAAGGCTGCCTACACTTTGATAACAGTACAGCCTGTATGCAAAGTAAGCTAGATGACATTTATTAATCCTAACTTGTCTCCCTAATCTAAGAATTAATGCGGAAAAGCAACTTGCCTCGCCTTAAGATGGTTTCTCCTCGTCTGATTGCGAGCATGGAGGCTCTGAGTTAACAAAGAAGTCATCCACTGACATAAAACCATAAAGTAAATTGTAAGGATTTTATTATCTACTGGCACAAGCACTTGTAAGATTGTTAGAGAGAGCTTATAGAAATAATTTATGACATGTCCATAAGTTCAGTAAGATAACTTATGAAAACAACTTATTGTTTATATGAAAACAGTTTTGCCTTTGTTTTATCTTCTGTTACAGAAAAAGCTTATACGTAAGTGCTTGTATGATAAAAGCTTAATTAAGTGGTGGTTCAGAATTTAGATTATATTTTATGGTCAACTAAATCTTGTTGGACAGGTATTATTCATGGAAGTTATTAAAATTTAGGACATGTAATAAGAATAGAGATGTACATTTAAAACTACCTATATCCTGTTGATCTGGAGATTCAAGCAACATGTCTGAGTCAGATGGCAAAAATGGCGAACCCGGATAGTTTCCCAAAGCTCCTAGATCTGCAAAAAATTCAGCATATTTCACTGAAATGAAATAGTACAATTATATGTATTTGTGAAATGTTTGATACAAATAAGTGTTCAGCTCAAATACGGCTCGGTAGGATAGTACTATTTTGAAGTGTTATGGCTTGTTTGATGTCGACAAATAGGTGAATGAGTTGACTCGAATGTATAATTTCATTAAAAGAAACAAAATTTATAGATTTTCGGGCTGTGTAAGAATATACCTCCCAAGTGTGGCAAATCTGCGGTTAAATCTGATAGGCTAAAATTCCACTGAATTTGATCCAGCGATCTAGAAATTCCATTTCCGCCATCTGGTGCGAGCTGTAGTCCTACTGAACTTGCTACATCAGACGTAAATGCTGAATCAAGAACTGATGCATCCACGCCCATTCCCGATATTTCTGATGCAGTGAAAGGGAAATGACCACTTGATGCTACAGATGTTGGACTCACTGGCATTTCCGAGACAGATGACATTGTACCATTTTGTGGAATCATAGGAGCCATATCAGGAGCATTGTGGTCCATCACCATACTTCAACAACCACAAATGCATAGACAATTAATTATAATACAAAACAAAACCGCAACAAAAAAATAAAATAAGATTCTCCACATTCAACCTATCAACTTAAGTGCATAACGGCCACAACAATCGAGGCATAAAATGTGAAATGTTGGACCTGTTTGGATTGACTTAACTACTACAAACACCTGCGAGACTCTTTGAGAAATCTCATAAAATGTGAAATGTTGGTCCATGAGCTATTTTCAGTTCATTTCCATAAGCCCATAAGCTCTCTATACAGCTTATGAAAGTAGCTTCTAGCTTATATGAAAACATTTACACTTTATTTATCTTTTGCTATAAAGTAGCTTATGCAAAAGCAGGCATATGTTGTTAAGCACTTAATTAAGTTGTTTATCCAAATAGGGCTCAAAGCTAGCTATATAGGACCATCTACAAACAATCGTACGGTAATATTGTCTAATGTATGAAGAAAATAAAAGATTATCCATAGATGGAATGAAGAATGCTAAGTACTCACTCATTCCCAGAATTCATCCGAATGGGATGAAAATTGCTCGGTGCAGGGACTCCATTAACCACATGACAACTTGACATACCCATGGAGTCGATATGAGGCTGACCTGCTGCTGGAATAGGATGCTGCTGTAGCACTGGATACCCCATAGGTAGATTATTGACTGCACTGCAAATAAATGGTGTTAAAGAATAATGGAGGAATATGTGGAAATATAGATAAAAAAGCAAAGAAGTGAACTTATATACAAAATCTATGATGAATTTTAGAATTTAGTTTACTGATTGGTTTGCTTTAATATAATTAAGAAGTTTCCACAATTGCAATATCATGAATTATTGGATAACGCTTTGAATCGAGAGTCGGCAATAACATCAATTGTTCACGGTTCCAAAAATGCATTGAAAGTCATTAAAAGATTTTAAGACATCGATAAATCGGAAGAACTATGTGCATATTTGGAAGAATAAGATAACTAAGGAATTAAGTGCATATCTAGAAAAGCCGAAAAGGGCAAGACTAAATATTATCTTAACCTCCTGCTAATAGTAGGAAATGTAAAAGCAAAATTGGCAAAGCTCAACATGTGCATTAGATTTAGAATCACTTTTCTCACGTTTCGACATTATTAAAAGGAAGGGTGATTCCATTGATGATTAGTACGGTATATTGGTATGTATATCATGCATTTAGCTTAATATGTAGTCAAGCAGTTCAATTTATATCAATGATTATTACACGTTATCGAGCCTTCATGGTATTAAAGAACTCGTATATATTATACATGATGAGAGGGGTAAGAAATTACCAGGCATAGGATGGATTCCATTCTGTATTGGAGCCAAAGGAACCTTCGGAGGCATCTTCATGAGATGATACTGATGCTCGAGTAAATGATTGAACAGAAGTATCTGCTTTTTCAACTTTAGTCTAACGTAGTATGCCCGGAAGAAATCAGCATTCTCTTCTTCCAACTTCTGCCACACTGAATTAATAAAAAGCATCAATTACAAAGCAATCTCATTAAAGCAAATCATAAGAACGCAAGCTACGAAGTGTATTAAGAGCAATATGTCTCAACTATCAAGTTATGTTTATTTACAAATAACCAACTTATGGATAAACGCGTTAAATTTATATAAGACATGCAAAATCATTAATAAGGGCCTGTTTGGATATTTAAGCTTATTAATTGGCACATGCTTGTAAAATTGTTTGGAAGAGCTTATGTAAAAATAACTTATGAATTATGATACGTCCATAAGTTGATTTAACTTATTTCCATAAGCTTTCCAGTATAGTTTATAAAAATGGCTTATAGCTTATATGAAACCAGTTTGACTTTATTTTATTGTTTGTTATAGAAATAGCTTATAAATCAGCACTTATATGATATGCATTTGTGCTATAAGTACTTCAATAAGTTGTTTATCCAAACAAGACCTAAATGTATAAAGGTTTTTCGGTGAATAACATATGCAATAGATAACTAATTTTTGATTAGATTGCAATATATAAATGACATGGCAAAGACCTAAAGACCTACCAAGAGTTGTAAATCCGGGATCTATCTTTGCCCGGGTCAGTAATGTTTTAACCACCTCATCTTTATTCATATATAATTGCAGGCACCTTTCTATTAAATTTTGGACCTACAAAAGTTTTACAAATAAATCAAAGGATAAAGAAACAGATTAAGTTATTCAATCCACAAGGCAAAGGAAGTAAATGAATATTAGAGATAAATAGAAAATTAGTCACGTGTTTAGCAAATAGCTATGATATCCTTACAAGCTCAATATCCTGCCGTGAAACCTTTTTGCTATCATTGCTTGAAGCAGATGCTGATCCTGAGTCTGCAACGGGAGCATCTGTTGTGTGATTGTTAGGTTGTTCACTCTTGGGCTCGTGAGAAGCTTGAGTTGATGACTGTAACTCTTCCGTGCTCTACAAATCCATAAGATTCATATTTAGTTTAATTATTACATTGTGAGCAACATAACGTGCTATGTAACAAATCTAGATAATCGTAGAGTTTGCATCACCATACGAATAGAAAGTAAGGAAACATTCTGTAATGTTGCAAACAAAGCAGGCCCAAAGCTAGATAGATATTCATGAAAATATATGCTTATGTTGATTGAATTAAGTATTTTTCTTGGAATGAATGCACCCATTTGACGGAAAACAGCATAACAAGCATTGAAGAAGTTGACGGTTAAAACTAGATATTAAAAGGAACAATATCATGCATTTCTATTATTAGCATTGAGGCGTAGGAAAAACCTTTAAGTTCTTCATTTCAGCAGAAAGAAGGTTGACTGCACGTCTTTTGGGAATTTCGAGTAATCGCTAAATTCTGTTGAATTCAATATTGTTTGCACATATGTCTAAGACACCACCATGTATAAATAAATATTACCTGTAACAAGAAGAACAATGAAAGAATCGTAAACCATGCCACTTCAATAAGTATTTCCATATAGTTAAAAAGTAGCTAAATAGTATGCTCTACATCACACAGATCCTCATATATATTAAAGAAAATGAAGTTGCCTATGCAGTTACATATACTTGTAAAATGGTTTCTCATAAATTATACATTTCAAAGCTTATCAGAAAAGTTGACAAATCAGTGATGCAAGCTTAAGATGCAACAAAATACCACATTCCAATATAGATTCTGCGAAATCACGGTGGGTCACCATCTAGGAAGCTCGGACACCTCTCGGAATAGGCGTGTCCCGGTGTCGGACACATGTTGTGTCTGACACCAACACTTACGATTACATTGAAATATATCATTTTTTCGAGAAAAAAAATTATCCGTGTTGACGTGTCGGTGTCCGTGTCGACGTGTCAGTGTCCGGGCTTCATAGGTCACCATGATTCTGGCACAGCCACGGTGATACCAAACATAAGTTAAGATGTTCCACCACAAAAAACAAATCAAAGTTGCATATGATTCATAATACTAGGCATTAATTAATATCTTAATTATGCAACCACATAAGAAAAAGGGTAAGAAAATGAAATGATGCAACACTATCAGAACCCCTCAAGCAACAAAAGTAAAAATGAAATTCATTGAAACAGTGTCTTTGCTAAATGAATACTACTCAATATCTCCATTGAAATAAGATGTTGAAACAACAAACAAAAACAACCCTTTTGAATCTGAACTATAAAACAGAAAAAAAATTACCTAAAAATCAACAACCCATGAACCAAAAAGAGAAATGAAGATCTAAAAAAATTAATTACCTCATACCCAGTTCCTGAATCTGCAACCCCCAAAGAAAAAAGCAAAAAAAAAAAAAACACTTTTTTTATTTCGACAAATTGAGAAAACAGTTTATTCCTGAAGAAATGAAGTTCAAGCTAAAGTAGCTTGAAAAGTAAACATCCTAAAAAAGAAAGGTGAAAAGATTGAAGTTGAAGTGTGAAGGTTGAAGAGAAATGAAGAGTGAATAATGGGAATAATAGCATTGAGGTTTAAGCAGAGAGAGAGATATTTTAGAGTACATTAGAGACAGAAAGAACACAAGTAGTATGTATGTGTCAGAGAGAGAAAAAAGAGTAACAGTGAGACTTGTTGCTGGGAAGACAATTACAGAGAGAGAGAGAGGTGAAGAAAAAAAAAAAATCTTTAGTAAAATATTCAAATTTTGCAATACTCTTTAAATTTTTATTGAGAATTCTTCTCTATAGACTATAATATTAGATTTTTTTTGTAATACTTTTTGAATTCAGTCGATTATAATATAACCGTTATAAAAAAATTGCTGTAAAATATAATTTTAATGATGTGATTTTTTTACAGTGGTTGACAGAACCCACAAAATATTGTAAAAACTCTAACATTATAGGAAAATATTCTCAAAAAAATAATTTATATATAATATTACAAAATTTGAGTATTTTACGGGATTATTAACCATTAACCAAAAAAAATGGTGGCTGAAAATTAAAAAGAAAACAAGAAATTGAGAGCAATTTTGTGATATGAAAATTGAAATTGATGGAAAGAAAAATCTACCAAAATGGGACAGTGACTTCTCTTGACTCTATGTCAATAAATAAATAAATAAATATTCAATACATGCTTTTATAATTATTTTTATTTCCGCACTAATGTTTATAATATATTTAACATATATATATATATATATATATATATATATATATATATATATATATATATGATTTATTTCTAAAACTTTAGAGTTTGACACTGTCTTAAAAGAGTGCATAGTTTGGCACTGACTCGAAGAATGCTCCTTACTTTTGCGTATCAAAGGTCGATGGTTGTATTTTGATCAAAGTCGTTGTTTGAGTTTTTTAGTAGACAAGTAAATGTAGTTGGTCATGCATTAGATATGGTAGCTCTATATATAAATATAATCATGTCCTCATAAGTTATAATTTTGTGTTTTTTTTAAACAACTAAAGAACCATAATATTAGAAAGAGCACTAATTGGCACAAGAAGTGCACAATTAAAATGTTAAATAAGATTCGAATACAACAGAAAAATAAAAGGTTACATATCTCGTCAATCCAAACAAAGTAAAGGGTGGTTAAACCAAGAAGCAAAAAGGCATTGGAAGTCTTTATACTTCACCTTGAACCACCACCAAACATGAATTTTAATTTGAGAAACAACAGAATCTGCATCAAAAGTATTGTTGTTAAAACAACTCTCATTGCAAGCCTTCCAAATAAACCAAATAGTTGCCAACCAAATAACTTGAAAGCAATCTTTAATCTTCAAGTATCTAACTTGTAAACCACTAAATTGTTGAGCATGAACAAGCACATTACTATGCATAGCACTTTGCACTCCTACCCAATTAAGAACACCACACCACACCTTATGAGAACGATCGCAATTTAAGAAGAGATGTGAAACAGTTTCAACCGAACCACAACCAAAAATACAATTGAGAACATCAAAAGAAAGAATGCCCCTTTTAAAAAGATTATCGCGAGTAGGAATCCGATTAGCTAGTAGCCGCCAAACAAATACGGACACTTTAAGAGGAACCACTTTATTCCAAACCAGAACACTATTGAACGGCTCTACTCCCTCTTGCTCTTCTCTATCTGTCAAGGTATGGTAGGCTTCTTTGACCGAATAAACCTCTGAATGATGCGTCATCCACAGCCACGTATCAATCACATTAGTCTGCAAAACAACATTATTGAAAAGACCACAACACCCTTCCAACAACTCTTCCTTCCACGCAAAGAGAGGTCGCCTCCAACTCCAACCAACCCCATTCACTCCCCACCCCCCACGACACATCTCACCAACGTTTGTGTTATATATATGCTCACTCGTATTTCTCAAGCTATCTGAGGTTTAGTTGATTCCATATTTTCCTTACTTGATGTTTGGATCAAGAGCCTAAGTTGAATGTTTGGGTTGGATCATTATTTGTTTCTCAAAAGAATATGTTTTTTTTTTTTTCGATAACTAAAAGAATATGTTAATTAATTTCTTTGATTTCGTGCTTGATAAACGTGCTGTATATTTGTTAGTATTTATTTTTTTAAAAAAAAAAAATACACAAGCTTGTACTTGATTCCCATAACATGCAATCAATCAAAGGTTGTCACTTTCAATGATTGAATTTTATACCCAACTTGAGCAATTTTCCAAGTTTCAGAAGTTAAGATTGATCCCTTTAATTTTGACAATTCAATTGAAAATAAAATCACACCAGTATTAATCTAAGATCTAATAAACTTGTTAATTAAGCACCTTCCTTTGCAAAAGGTATTAATGACATTGGCAAGTGTCACATTGATTGAGCTAATTGTAGGATCTACATTAAAGAAAATGACAAAGGTGGTAAATGTAGTCCCAAGTTGTTGATTGTTTTTTTAGTATGTATAGTGAGTGAGAGTGAGACTCATACCTCACCTACTTACCAATGACAATGTCCATGCATGCCCCCACTCCTTCCTCGTGGTCCATCCTCTACTAATCTTGTACACTCAATTCAACCTTATTCTTCACCTATATTGCATTCTACGAATCTTGTAGTAAGAACTTCAAATACTATATGAATTATAACTACTCCCTCCGTTCCATTTTAAATGTTACAGTTGAGTACTTCACACACTTTAAAAAAGATATATAAATGAAAGAGAGAGAATATAACTTTTACTAAATTACACTCTTTTTTTATTGGCAGTAGACATTGAAATAGTAAAAAGTAAATCTTTGAATATACTTTTTATCTCACCTAATGATTGCTTTAAAGGATAAAATAGGAAAAATCAATGTTATATAGTATATGACACTTATTTTAAGACAAATAATATTGGCAAGTAGGACAATTATTTTAGAATGGAGAGAGGATCAATTTGATTTCTCCACTTTGATCTATAAACTATATATAGAGATATATTGAGGAGTTTTGAAATTATTTTAAATTTAACAAAGTAGTCTTTAAATTATTATTTTATCTCATGTTTTATAAGTAACTTATAGACTTTAAACTGGGATTATAGTATACTTCATCCGTCCTATAATATATATAAAAGGGAAAAATTCATTATTTTTGTCGTAAAATATAAGAGAAAAAACATATATATTTATCTTTTTAAGAAAAGTTTACTCTCTCTCTTACTTTTTCTATAACTAATAACCAATAAAAATTATACTATTTACATATTTTCATATAACTTTTTTTAAAAAAAATATACTTTTAATCATTATATTTTACTTTTTCTTAGTAAATGCAATTTTTGTCTTTTCTTTATAATATGAAACACATGAAGTATAGTTTATGGACTATTTGGTGTATTCTTTTTACAAAAATGTTAACTAATACTGCAAGAGATGTATACTAGTTAACATGACTATTCTTTTTATTTATGTTTGTAGACATAATAGTATATACTATGTAAAATTAACTCAGAAAAGAAAGATTTTCGGTTAAAATTTAAAATATCACGTATATCTGGTAGTATAATATAAAGATTAAAAAAATCAAACTTATTTTTTTTAATCATTATATTATACTACCAAATATATGTGGTGTTTTAAATTCCAATTGAAAATCTTTCTTTTTTGAGTTAAAAAAATCATATTTATTTTTTTAATCTTAATTTTAAAAACTGTTTAAAAAGAATTTGATTTACAAAGTTCAAATTTTTCCACTACCTAACATCTCAAATGTCAAATAAACAAGAATTATCAGATAAATTTTATTAATAAAAATAACAAAGGAAAAATTAATTCACATGCATTTTGTCAATGTCTATATGTCATGCGGCTTGACTAATTAAATTCTATAATTCACTAATATCTCAATCATAATTTGCTTCAAAGCAAACACACTACATTCGTTAAACCGTGGCACAAGTGAGAAATAGCCTCTATCACCAACCGATTTTGAACCACTAAAATTATAAATAATGGAGTCAGCAATTCCCTAAATTAAATTTGGTCACGGAAAGAGAGGAAAAAACAATCCTTGAAAATGAAATCATACAATTCTTTGTTTTTATAGCTTCTATGGGATAAGCACAGACTTTACTTTATCAGGTTCCAACTAGCTAGTCATTGTAAATTTGTATATATCTTTTGCTATTTAGTGAAAAAAATCTTCAATGAAAAATCAACATTCTAAACATATTTTATTTTAGCATAGAACGTTCTAAACATATTATTTTTTTTTTTTATAAATAATCTATATATACACCAATTTGCTTCAATGCAAAAAAATAAGCACTTCCACTGAGGAAGTGCCAAAAATCTAGAAAATACATCACTTAGTCCTATTCAAGGAAATATTTTGTGATTTTTGTGACTAAAGACAATTTGGAACTTGTGATATATAGGCCGCAACAATATATATATATATATATATAGAAATGACTAGAACTAGAAGATAGGTGACACAAGACAGACACAACAAACTTTTGGTGCACATGGTTGAGACAACAACACACAACACAAACATAGCTTTGAGTGGTGCCAATATGAGTGCCTAGTACGTAGTGTTTCCATTTGTATTTTCATGACTAAGGGGAATCAAACTTTTGCTAAACGTATTAGGGAAATAATTGGCAAGGACCACTATACATCAACTTCTATCACTTGTATATATATTTTCATATGATTTGTATTTTGAATAAGCTAAGTCAGTGTTGTTTCCATCTTTGTTATTAAAAGGACCTTTATTAGTTTATTATAACTAATTAAGAATGTTTATTCTAGTAGTAAAATGAGTTACATTCTCACAAACATTATTTGTGAATTAAATCTAAATTTTAATTAGAAGAATTATACAGTTTGATATGTTTCAAATAAGATTACCTTTAAATAAACTGAACATATAAAAAAAACTAAAAACTAATTTTCATATTATTTATAGACTTGAAACAAACACTCCCTAAATTATACAAATGATTTGAAATCATGTTCTAAATTATACATATTTAGAAAATGCTTCCCAACAAATGTTAGAGCTCCAAAAAGTAACCCTCTGCATTTTCTAAATATCTCTCCATTTTTATCTAAAAATATTGTTTAATAATATAAAATTTTATTAAAAAGTATTCTTTAATGTACTTTGTATGTGTGAAAAATGAGAAGAGGGATAAGAACAATCACATCTTTCTATATAGTCACATATTATAACCCAAAGGACAAGTGCTTGGAAAGAACTGGGCTCATTTGGATGCCAAAAAGGCCCATATTCAAACACATACCTATTTACATATACAAAAAATAGAAAATCAATTTTATACTTTGCAGAAAACACTAAAAATCTCAAAGACTACTCTAATATTATATTTAAATAATACTTCACAAAATTACATTATATATAATTTAATAAGTCATAAAGCTTCCTTATTTTATAAAATAAAATAAAAAACACAAAAAGCTTAAAAGGATATTTCCTCCGTTCCAAAATATATAAGAAAATCGGTCAAACAAAATTAATGTCTTTATTCCAAATTTTTTACTAAATACATCAATTTTATTTGATCAATTTTCACTTACAATTTTTAAAAGTGTGAATGTGTTCATTAAATACCCATCAAATAAACCTTTCCCACAACCACACACACACACACATATATATATATATATATATATATATATATATATATATATACACAACAGTTTAGCTATCAGCTATGCCAAAGAAACTTGTATCAATTTCATGCAAATTAAAGAGTAGCAATGCCAGCTGGCAGCATATGTGATATTAGAGCTTTTTAGTTTTAAGTATATTCCTTAGTGATCTTAAAAGTGCCTTTAATTAAAATTTGGCTTCAACTCTTATGTAGAGCCAAATATCTTTTAATGAAAAAGAACTCTTACTTAAATAAGCCCTTAAAGTTAAAGTTGGTCTACATGCCTTAACTTTTTAACTCAATAATATTTGTTCCCAAAAAATAAATATAGGGTTTGGTAATTAAGTGGGGTTTAGAGGTTTAGAGGTTTGAGGTTTATTTCATATCTCTAACACCTAATTATAGACCATAATAATATTTTTTATTCTATATATATTCAAAGTTTTGAGGCATATAAAGGACCCGAAAGATTATTGTATGTGTTCTAGATAAATTATTTTCATCCCTTTGTAATTAAAGAAGTTGCAGTTTAGCAAATAATCCTAATGTCCACTTTGACATCCAACATAACATTGTAGAACTGAAAGGGAAATGTACTTTATAGTTTTCTAGCATTATCATATCATAGCCACTCTTTCAAGAAATATGCAAGGACAGTGTTAGGGGTAGGTAGATTAAAAAATAATTTGGATTATTGTGTAGTAAAACGAATTTTCATAAATACAAAGTTTTCATGTTATAGATACGAAATATTCATATTATTTAAAGGTGATTCATTTCTGTAAAAATATTCATATTATTTCTTCTAAACTGAATTTTTTCTATACATGAGAGTCAAAATTTGAACCTATAACCACTTGTTTAATTGATCAAAATCTTTTACCACGTAAATAATCTATTGATGATACAAAATATTCACTTTCTAATTTCTCACTCTTTTATCAATTAAAATCACATGAATCTCATTACTTTTATGTGAGAGGATTTGCTAGCCCACATAATTTCCCTTAATAAAAGAGTTGATGTTGGAATGAGAATTTTAAAAAGTATACCAAATATATATATAGCATTGCTATGAATCCATGTAATATACAATGGACACCACAAAGGTTGAATAATAAAAGATGAACTTTATTTTAAAATAAAAAAAATAGATAAAAGATGAACTTTCGGAATTAATTTCTTTTTAAAACACATTGAACATGTCCACTCATGCATGGGCACTACTTGGCCTAGCTATAATGGAATTTGATTGGATTATATGCATGATCGAATATCACATTGACATATGGCCAAATTAAATAAGTTTATAAATATAGGTAGATATTCATTACTAGTTTATAAGTTAGTAGTAGTTTTGTAGAGTTTATTTTATTTTATTTAGTGGCAAGTGGAGTATATAATACAAGATAAAAATATGAGTATAAGAGGTACTCAAATTCATTAAGCAAAATAGACATGAAAAAAGAAAAAGAAACAATAGAAAGGCTAATTGAAAAGAAAAGGTGTAATATGTTAGAAATAATATAATATAAAATTATTGATGTGACTTTTCCTAACAACTTAAATTTTTGGGATTATCAGTTATCTAATATAGTATCAGAGCTCTATGATTAAAGGGTCTATAGTTCGATCCCCGCTCCCCTCACTTTCTATTTAAAGTGGAATTTTAAGCATATAGATGTATATATATATATCCACATACCACATTAATAGTTTTATATTATTTAACATAATCAAGGTATTTTAGACAATTTGGGATTAAAAAAACTTATGTGATTTAGTGACTAATAAGGGACAAATTTTTTAAAACTAATTAATATTGTTCAACTAGAGCTGTTGTTATATTAGATTTATTATATTTTATCAAATTAAATGCATTATATGTCTCACTCTTTTCTATAAAATATTTTCTCACTCTTTTATACTTTTTATTTTGCATAAACACATAAGAAGTCCATCCAATGATAAATTAAAGACCAAAATACTCCTTCCGTTCTAAAATGTAAGCAAATTTGACTTTTTAGGTACATTGGACTATTGATGTATTTGGTCCATAATATGAGCTAGATACATCAATAGTCAAATGTACCTAAAAAGTCAAATTTACTTACATTTTGGGACGGAGGGAGTAAACTTTATCTCAAAATGGACCAATAAAGAACAAATGATTGGTGGATAAAGAACATATGATTGTGTTTTTGTTTTTGAGGTAACATATGATTGTGGTTGACAAGCTTTAAACTTGAAAGAAGCTTACAAAATTCGCTTGAATGATAAAATACAATTCAATTGTAAGTTAATTTTTAAGTCATATTTTATTCACAGTAGAGTTCTAAGATTTTCTTTTACTTTAATATTTTTTTTCGCCGTCTTAAATATAAGAGAAAAATAGTCAAAAAATATTTGTGTAATTTGATAACAAATTTGGACTCAAATACATCAATTTTATTTGACTAATTTCTCTTATATTTTAAATCGAAGGGAGTACAGTATGATTATATAATCACAAACAACTCATGCACACTCAATTGAAGTGCTAACTCAATAATAAGAGTTTAACTTTGTGTAATTTTAAAGTGCTGAGTTCAAACTGACCCCCGAACCAGATTAAACTGGTGGTAAAAAAAAAGTGCTGAGTTTAAATTTCGGACAATTGTAAAATAGTTATTAGTCCCAACGAATAATAAAATTCCGATCTTCCCCAATTTAAGGAAAAAAACTCATGCACATTTAATTTATATTCATGTTAGGCGTGTCATTTCATTAAGATTTGTACCTGATATGATCAGCTCTTTAATTCCTTTGTAAGGATATAGGCGTGTTATTTCATTCAATAATCAAATCACTCTTTTATACAAAAAAAATAATAATCACTCTTCAATATTTATTTATTGATTATTAATCAAAATATCAAATTTGTGTTATTGATTGATTAAAGTGTTTTAATCAACTCAGTTGTAAAACATTTTATAATCAAAGTGTTTTACCACATGAGTTGGTGTTATAGAATGTTGATAACTAATGTTTGAATTCGAGAATTCATATTTTTCTATATTTAAAATATTTGAATTTAACCATTAAATTATAGAATACACAAAGTTTTTGTAATTGTAAAATCTAACTCAATTGAATATATACTAATATTATTAGATTGAATATATTTTTTTTCAGATTCAAATTAAAATTTTGTGTATAAATTTCTAGTGAATTTTGTTATTGTCTTCGAAACCATTTTTTTTACAAGAGAGAAGGGGGGGATGAGAGGACCTTTTAATAATAATAATAATAATAATAATAATAATAATAATAATAATAATCTTGTTCAAAAAATAAAATAATAATAATATGTAAGAAAAATTAAAGATTATTTAAATATTAAAAAAATCACACCAAATTAAATTCATTTGTTTTTTTTTTTTGACAGAATTAAATTCATTTGTTAGAATCTCTTGTAACTAAATTTGTTTTTTGTTAGACTCTCTCCGATAATATTTTATTCTTTAAATAAATTTCATCATAAAGATTATAAAAGTCGGAAATAAAATTTTTCAAGTGTAATTTTTATTTGAAAAAATAAAGTGTGATCATTCTATATTCAATAAAAAAGATAATCACACGACAAATTTAATTATAGTAAATTTGAATAACGAAAGATTATATTTTATTCTCTTATAAATAAAAAAATTAAACTTGAGAGAATTTATTCTCAAAAAAGTCTCAACCTAGTGGGTGGTCCAATTTTCATGGCCCACCCCAACCCCTAATTTTTTTTATAGATGATTTCTTTTTGTTCAATTTTCTAATTATTTTCTGCACACCCTCTAAAACCCCCTTTATGTAGCCTATAAATACATAAAAAACCTCTCTAAAAATCAATAGTAATATAATATCTCTTTGTTACAAAGTTTAGTATCAAGAAATCTCTAGCACCATACTCTCTGCCACATTCGTTTCAAGTCCTTCAAGGTTCAACCGCAAAATTCTTCAGAGCAAGATTTCTATCCCTGTAAGTTAATTTCTTTCTTTGTTTCCTTTAAGTTTACTCATAATGTGATTATGTTATTCCTCTTTTTTGTATGAAATAATGTTACACAAAATATTCATATATGTGATCATCTAGCTCTTTGCTAAAATCACCATGGACTATTTTCAGCCCCATTTGGTTAAATCTCCATTTCTACTTGCTTTGATTTTATAACTTGCGCTGATCATGATGATATATTTGTTAAAGAACAAAACTTTTTGTATAATCTCTCTCAAGTTTGTATTTTTAATCAAAAAATAGTTTCATTCCCACAAGAGATATACTACATTCAACTCTCTCAAGTCTTAGACATTTGAAAAAAATAATCAAAGAGAACTAATGTATTTAATTTAAAATATGGACTAAATACATCTACTTATATTTATCAATTTTTTTATATATTTAAGATCAAAGGAGTATTATATTTTAGCATGAGCTTTGATTCAAAATATGTTGAATTGGTTAGTTAATGTGAAATCAAATATATATTACGGTTGTGTCTAAAAGAAAGAGTTAGTTTTTCACAACATGACAAACAATTTCTTACAAGTCACTCTCAAACATATATCTAGTATAGCCATGAGTTCATCCAAAAACAAAAAGTTACACAATAATGTGAAACACATTAAAAAACATATTTTCAATTAGACTCGAATTACAAATATGTTTGTGGAACAAATGTGAATCCACTAATTGATCTTTGAAAGAGATATGAAAGCAACATTGATTTTGATTATATTTTCCATTGAGTATAGTTTAATATTTTTAAGTAAGTAAGCAAGCAATATTCTTCTGGAAAGAAGAAGGAAAAAAAAAACGCCAGTCAAAATAATCAACTTTGACTTGTGATCAAGGGAAATCTTGACGTTTTTACCGTTTTTCTTTATGGTAAATGAAGTAGTCTTGTATTTTGGTGGAATTTTATAGGAGGATCTATTTCCAAGATATAATTTACCCCTTTCGGTTATTTTTATATACATAGTATATGAGTCAATGAGAATTAATATATATTGACTACACTTTCAACTAAATATATCAAAAGTCAAAATACATTTTGTTCAAATTTATACTCCCTTTAAACTTAAATATAAGTAAAAATTCAAATGTATCTGGTCTAAATTTAAACTAAATACGTATATAGAATATTTGACAATTTTTTAAATATATTAACATCTACGCGTATCAAAAAAAATTATTAACATCTACGATGATACATTTTTACCAAAAAAGTTATAAGGTGTGTATCAAGAATAATATATTATATTGCATGGGTATTAATTAAATTTTTTTGTGATAAAAATTTAATTAATTAATTGATGATACTAATATATATATATATATATATATATATATATATATATATATATATAATTATTTTTTTACATCTCCAATTCTCTCAAACCCTTGAATGCAGGTACTTCAACAATCAACTCAAACATGAAATCTACATTACATGCAAATCTGAATGATGATGAGAATCAAGAATCAATTTGGTCTTCATATGATTCGTGGCTAGTAAGTTTAATAATTTTTTACATTGGCTTCTTTTTGTATGTTTTTTTTACTTAAATAAATTGACATGTTAACTTTTCATGGCTTAAAAGGAAAAATATCCTTCAGCATTGAAATTTTTTGAGAACGTGATGAATATTGGAAAAGAGAAAAAAATTGTTGTGTTCTTAGATTATGATGGAACACTCTCTCATATCATAGACGATCCAGATAAAGCTTACATGAGCGATGCCGTAAGTACTTATAACAATTAAGTTTTTTTATAAGTAAATGTTAGTATTCTGTAGAAGCAAATGTAAATGTCAGTACTTATTCTAGTGGGTCTAAAACTTCTTTTAAGGAGTAGGGAGTTTTAGACGATATGTTGTAAGTACTTATGATACCTAAGTCTTTTTTTATAAACAAATATTAGTAAATTAGTGGTTATTATGTTACATTCATTTCGTCTATAAAATTAACGGTAAATACATTTTGAATTTCAAATTACAGATGCGTGCAGCCGTCCGCGAAGTTGCTAGTTATTTTCCTACTGCCATTGTTAGTGGAAGGAGTAGGGATAAGGTAAAATAATCTCAATAATAGTGTACTATACGTAGAATTTCTCTTTTTATTTTGCTTGCAATGTTTCTTTCTAGTTAATTAGTATAAGTTTTTCCTTTACATGGCCTTCATTTTTTTTCCTTTTGATTTGAAGGTTTATGATTTTGTGAAATTAAAAAATGTACATTATGCTGGAAGTCATGGATTGGACATATCAACCCCATTAGGGTCATCCAAGTATAAAGATAAGAAGCATCAACAAAAATCTGTTGATGAAAAGGTTTATATAAATTTTTGTTTCTTCATGTATATATTGTTCAACAAAATTCACATTAACTAGAAATTTAGAAGTTGAATGGTAACTAAATGATAATCGTAATAGCTTGATTTTGTCATTGCCATCTCATAATTAATATGCTATCTTTGTAGGGTAATGAAGCTGTTCTTTTTCATCCAGCAGAAGAATTTTTGCCAACAATTAAAGAGGTATTCATTTAATTTGTACTCAAAATAAACAAACTACTATCTAAAAATCCTAATTCAATTGGCAGAAAATACTGAAATTGTTAGGTTATACGTCCATAACTGAGATTCGATCTCTGTCACTCCACTTTATATATGTGTGAGTTTATGGTGGCTTTGCCAATTAATCTATGCACAAAAAATTAAAATAAACAAATTATTAATTTTTGTACTTTAATTGGTTTGATTTAATTTTTTCTCTACAAATATCATATAATTGGTTTTTCCAATAAATTTTTCTTCTACTCATCAATGTCTTATTAATTTGTTATTTGCAGATATTTAAGATTTTGAAACAAAATGTCACAATAATTAATGGCTCTGATGTTGAAGACAATAAGTATTGTGTCACAGTACATTACCGCTGTGTGAAAAAGGAAGAGGTATGAAAAAAAAGTTTAAACAGGACATATTTGACATCACGGTGGAGGTGTCAGAATCACGGTGATCCACCGTGATTTTGCAAAAGCTGCAAGTTGTAGCTTCTGGAAAACCACGGTGGATCACCGTAATTCTAACACTCTCACCGTGATGTCAAACATAGACTGAGAAGCTCTATCCACCTTCTATGAAAGATACAAAGCTCTCAGATTATCATTTAAATTGACACATATATAATCAGAAGAATTGAAAACCTCATGCTCATATAAGTTGCTTCTCAAAATTATATAGGATGTTGAAGCTCTCAAAAAAATTGTTGAATCAACTATGAAAGCTTACCCTAAATTTCACATAGCAGGAGGAAAGAAGGTACTCAATGGTTCCCTAGTCTTTTTAGTTGTATGTGCTCTATTTTAATATATAAAAGGTTCTATGTGTTTATTTTGGTTTTATTGTTTCAAGATAGTATAATAGTTGTTAGATTCTCTTACAAAAAAAAATATTAGGAAAAAATTGAATTGGCGATAAAAATTAGTGACAGAAAAAATGAAATCTTTCTAATATATTCGTTACTAAATTTAGTAACAGATTTAGATAAAGATTTCATTATTTACCCACTCTAAATTTATCTCGTTGATTTCATTTTGACAGTGATGAAAAATAATTGTTGGTTTATTAAACTTAACATAAAGTCACCACCAAAAAAAAAAAAATTAACAAAAAGTTCAATATTTTTAATTAGGTTATGGAGATACGCCCAAATGTAAAATGGAATAAAGGTCACGCTCTAATGTATTTGCTTGACACTCTTGGATTTGACAAATTTGATGATATTCTACCAATGTACATTGGGGATGATAGTTCAGATGAAGATGCTTTCAAGGTATAAAAGTTAATTTTGAAGAATAAAAGTTTTTTATTTGAAAACACATGCATGCACACACAAACACAATGCATTAGACACCAACCACTCAACCAACCAACCATTAACCAAAGGAATAGCAACTTGTTTATACCTTAAACACAATGCATATTAACTCCCAATCTTTATATAAGAGAACTTTTATTTTTTAGATTCACGAGAGTTAGTTAGTAATTTAGTATGTAGTGTGTTTAAATAGAATAAGAAAATAGAATAAGAAATAAAAGAAAAAGTTATCTTTATATTAAGAATCAGAGGAAGTATAATTTTGAATATTCCACTCTACTCTAGGCATTTATACATCACTCAAAATAAAAGAAAATATAGCAATATAGTAAGGTTTTAATTAAGGTGAAGTTGATGAGAATGCAATATGCATGCAGGTTATAAGAGAAATTGGAGGAGGTTTTCCAATTATTGTTTCTTCAATTGCTAGAGAGACAAATGCTTCATATTCTCTGCGTGACCCTAATGATGTTATGACTTTCTTGATACATCTAGCAAAATGGAAGAAGAACTTGTTGAAGAAAACTAAAAAGGTGTGACGAGAAAATGTGAATTAATGATCTAATTTAAGGCTAATTTTGGTCCCTTTTAAAGTTGTCAAATTAGCCTTAAAAAATAGAAGAAAAAAAAATGTAAAAGTTGCCCTTCAACTTTAGGCCATATCATTAGTAGTGTAAACTTATTCTTCCATCCAAGCCAAGTTTTAGGTTAAGTTTATTGGGTGATTGACAAATTAATATGATCGATTGCTCATTTGCTTGTAAGGATGGTCATATCTCTACTAGTTATTATTATCTTCGTATTAAAATATAAATTACTTTGATAAAAAACTTTTATATGTTAAATATGATTTTATTATAGCAAGGCAAAAAGTTCTAATTTACTTGTCATTCCTTATGTTTTGAAGTTAGAGATAGAATTGCATAGATTAAACTATTTTGTTTATGAACATGTGCATCATATACATTTTCCCTCACCATTTTTAATAAGAAAAACGATTTGTGGTACCTTATCACGTTATTAACTTTACTCTATCCATACTTGGATTTAATCTTTAATTATCAATCACGACTAGCTATCCTTATTTAAACGTGAATCATAATGACCAATGATCATCAACATCATTCGAATTCTAGACCACTATAATCTCCTTCCCTTAGGAACTAAAGGGTGAAAATCGAAAAATAAATTATAAATTTTTATATAAATGATTGTAAAAATTTTAATGAAATAAAATAATCTCGTGCTAGATAAGCCGAAATGGCAAGATATGTATAATTCATCAACTATATGATTGAATACATATTTTTTTCAAAGCTGCAACAGTTGCAACATAGTGATTCACATCAAAATTCATATGAAACTGATATTTCCAAGCTACATTATGTTGTTAAACGATAATTCATCTAGAACTACAAAAGATACACACAAAAATGGCAACATAATTGAAATTTTGAAGCATCAAGTCCTAAAATCAAATTATACGGAGCTATTTTTAACTCGAGAATATTTCTCTCACAAAACACTGAATTGTCAGAAATTGAATGGTATGAAAAAATAACCTATTTTGAACGTAAACCAGGGACGTTTTTAAGACCCATCTTGCCGAGGACAAGCTTAGGAATAGCTGGAGGACTATCGAGCCCCATGCATCGACTGAACTCGTTGGCAAGCTCCACTAACCTATACTTATCTTTCCCCACCTTCTTGTTAGAGTTGTAGTAACCAAGCCATGCTTGATATGCTGCTTCTTTATTCTTCATCTCCACATTGGATAGAGCCCTTTCCACCTATTAACAATTCAAAATGTTAGTGCATATTTGGAATCACAGCGAGTTTGATGAAATCAGAGTCGCAATGTAACTTTGTTTTGGCTTTTGTCAAAATTGCAGTAGCACACTGTGATTCTATTAAACTCACATTTAATCTAGTATTGCTCCAGTAATTGTTTTGTTTATCTAAAAACTTGCACAAGCATTAAAAGAAAATTGATACCTTTTTCTTGGTGTCAGGATCAACTAAAGGTACTGGAGCTTTCCCAATAGGTAAATCTTTTGCGGTAGCTAAAAAGAACTCTTCCCAAGGAGCTAATAACAGTATGCCTTGCCCTTCTTTTCCTCTTCGCCCCGTTCTACCCAGTCGATGTATATACTGTTCTCTATCAGCCGGTAGGCCAACCTGTTCATTGGACAGATGGAGGAAAGATGAAAATTAAAGGCATTAAATAATTAACAGTTGATCAAATCATAACCAAAAGGTTCCACTTTTAGCAAATGTATGTATTGAGTTTCCTTTACCACTTTTAGCTCAGTGGTAAGAGCTTTAGCCTTGTAAAATATCCATTAGTGTCACTTTAATTAATAAAAAATTCCCTTTTTCCCAATTTTTTTTTTTAAAACAAATGTATTGTTGAGTTTCATTTCAAACATAGAAAAGGACATAACTCCATACAATCCATTATGTGATCGATGCAAGCATGCTGATAATATAGTAGAAGTGAAATAAGGAGGATTTCCACAGATATTACCTGTAAAACAAGAGTAACATCCGGATAATCAACTCCACGGGCGGATACATCCGAAGTAACCAGGATGAGACCCTTTGACTTCCGGAATTCATCAGATACTCTGGTTCTATAACTCTGAGGCTTTCTTGAATGGATTTCTCTCACATTTAAATTCAACTCCCCAAGGAGATCAGCAACAAGTCTTGTGACCATAGCAGTTGTGCAGAAAACAAGAACCTGATAAACCAATATCTACATTACATATTCTCCAAAACCATGTAAACATGATGGTAAAAGTAAGACTGTGTTGTCAAATCAAAGTTTATATTCTAAAGAAGCAAAATACTAATCCCATATATGATACTTGTTCAGTTAGTTACCAAGTATCGTGTCACATAGTGAACAGACAAAGAAAACCCTAAAATACAGTTGGTAGGAGATTAGAAAGCAAACCTTATAGTCAACATCATCTGCAATGTGCTCTTTCAGAATAACATAGAGTAGAGGGAAATGCTTTTCTAATGGTGCAACTAAATGCATTTGGCGGACCTGAAATGATCCAAAGCACCATAAATAAATATTCAGAGAAGATGGTATATGCTTGCCAGTGCATTTATGCATACATTACTTTGCACATGCATATACACATGTAAGTACTTAATGAGTTATTAGCGTGAACTTATAAATAATTACCTGTGAATGTGTATCCTCAGAACCCTCTTGAACTGTATTAATAAATTCAAAATCCCTTTTCAAAGCAACATGACAGACTTGACGCACCTTCACAACAATAATCATACAAGAATAAGCCCAGCGTGCATATCCTATATAAAGCATGAAGCACCACAGCTAAAACGAATATGACAAAAAGAAAGGTAGACAAACCTCATCCGGAATGGTTGCAGAAAACATAAGTGTTTGTCGTTGTTTAGGGATTGCAGCAATAATTTTCTCAATATCTTTGCGAAAGCCCATGTCTAGTAAATGATCAGCTTCATCAAGCACCAAGGTCTTCACCCCCATAAGCCTAGATGCGAAACCAGGAGTATTTTCAATATGATCTCTTAGCCTTCCAGGTGTAGCAACAAGGATCTGTAGAAAAGGCAAACAAATAATGTTCAGTCTGGAAAACTAGTTTGCTATAAGATGATTTTCAAAGCTGGGGCATGAAACCAGATTATGATAGCATGGTTACGGTTTAAGCCAATAAAATAAAAGGTGATCTTCAGAGTAATTTTTAAAACAGTATTAAACCCTTGAATATATATCTTCTTTCTTGATGTATGTAAAATTAGTTTTAAAAAAAGAGTTCTGACTGATTGTGAAAATAAGTTGTAGATATTTTATGGTCTCCTCCCCCCTGGCCCCACATTGCTCGCACAAGAAAATACACTACTAGTCTACTAGAAGATATCTTCAGTGAGATTTACACTTACATATGGATGTTCACAAGGCTCAAGCCTACATAAATTAATTTTGGTGACAAAGAAAAAGAACTCACCTGGCAAGGATTTGCTTGCATGCGTTTTTGTTCTAAGGCAAGTCTTGTTCCTCCGATCACAACTTGAACACCTATGGTAGGATGATACTTAAGCAGTTTAGTGGCTTCAGCAGCAGCTTGACAAGCAAGCTCTCGTGTAGGACATATGACAAGAACAAAAATTGGGGGCCGCCTTTGATCACGATCACTTGGTGGAGACTTCACAACAACTTCAATGGATGGAAGCTGAATAATAAAAATACTTCAGAAGTAAGAACAAACTACTAATCATCACTTACTACAAGCAATAGAAAAATAAATTAGTTTACACATCAGAGATTTGTGTTGTAACATTGAAACTCTAATAGACTTCATTTTTGCTTTTTTGTGAAGCAGTCCCTAATAATATTCTAAACTGTTTGTGATCAACATGGAACATCCTTTAGTACTTCCACTACTAAGGGGTACTAATGGCTTATAGAATCCCAGCCCCCATGCGTGAAAAACAAAAAACAATATAAAAATAAACAGAAATTCAGCAAATCACCATAAAATATCAAACAATGAAGACTAATGAATTAAGTAAAGCGATCCTAATCAGTAGATTGCTTATTCCAAAGGTAGCTTCGGTGTTTACTATACCTTTAATTGTCTCTCGCAAAAGAAAAATACAAAGAAACATGCTAACGGTGATTGATACTTGATAGAGAGTCCATTAACTACTAATGCACTGAAACAAACACAAATTTAAGAGAATTACCAAAAAGGCTACTGTTTTTCCCGTGCCTGTTTTAGCCTTGGCCAGGACATCCTTACCTAGAATTTAGAAATGTTAATTGGAGTGAGTGCACCATCATAAATAAACTCAAGATATAGGAGAATAATGTCAATAAAACAAGGAAGATGATTCATGTTCAATATTATTAGTTACAGTAGGACGTTGTTTTGAAAACTGATTAATTACATAGTTGTATATGATATATGATAGAAAGAAAAACTTTAATCACAGAGGACAAAATCATTAAAACAAGATTGGAAAAAAGCTACCAGGGTACGTTAGTATCAGATGACATCTCTTAGTCTCTTACGAAGTGAAAGAACACAACCACAAAAAAGAATGACACTATAGATATGAATTACTGTATTTCTTAAGATTGCCCCATGAGCTCCATGACATGGCCAAGAAAACAACAAACCTGTTAGAATTACTGGAAGTGTTGCCTCCTGCACAACAGTCATTTTCTCATATCCAGCATCCTTGATTCCTTTTAATGATAATGGGGAAACTGAACACTGATCGAATCTGTGGCAACATATCTCAGTAATCAACATACAGAATACAAGAGCAATTTATATAACACACAACAAACTAGGATGAGAAAGGTCAACTAAAGATCGGATTTATGAACTGAACAGCATATAATTATAACCACGAGGCTCACCTTTCTCTCTATATTTATATGCCTATCCTCCCTCCTCAGCAATTACACGAGACCCACACGGTCGCATAAAACCCCAAACCCATTTCGAAATTCAAGGCAGTAAGAAAGCACGATTTATCCTAACCATCCAACGCCTTAATCAATTATACATATTCCTCCCCTAATCTCCCTTTCCCCCGAAAAAAGTTCAAGTCTAATTACCCAAGAATAAGCCACTTGTATCATGAGTGTTTAACAAAAACAAGTATTCCTATTCCACAAACTCATAATCCCAATATCCATCACATAAAAAACACGGTTCCAGAATCATTGTTGAGTAAAAAACAAAGGGCATCCTCTCATTCCTTTGTTTCTATTTGTTCTATCCAATACCATTATTCAATAGTACCAATTAACCTATAATTTACAATAACAAATAAAGTAAATACAAATATACAATCACAAACAAAACATCAATCTTTAAGTCAAAGAAACTAGACCCATATAAAAAAAAAACTTAATTTATGAGAAAAAAACACACACCTAGAATCACTTAAATAAGAATCACTTCCACCAGTTGAAGTGGGTCTAGTAGTCTTTGACAAACCATTTTGCTTACCAAACAAAACACTTCTACTCTTGTTAACTATCTCCTCATCATCATTATCATCATCATCACTCTCTTCTTCTCCTTCAACATCATCATCTTCACTAAGAAATTCACCAATACTTCCACCACCACCACCACCCTTAAATTTCCCTCTTTCAACTACCACCTTATCATCATCATCATCATCATTATCACTAAATCTTCTCTTAGAATTAAAATTAGGTTTTCTGTTCCCAAAATTAGAACCCCTACTACTAACATTAGTATTATTACTCTTTCGTGGCCGAAACCCACCGGCGTCTCTTTGAACCGGTTTAACTGTCTTATCGGGGGCGGCGCGACTGGTTCGTAAATCATCGACCCAATTACTAAGCTCAGCTTCATCATCAACGAGACTTTTGGAAGCCCTAATTCTGTCAGGTTTAACAGAAAAAGGACGAAACGACGACGTAGCGTTGCGAAGTGGAATGTGAGAAAATTTGAAGAGAGTTGGAGAGTGAAGTTGTTTCATTGGATGGAATTGAAGAAGACGCAGTTGTGATAAGAATAGTTTCATTGAAATGGTGTGAGTGAAAAAATGAAGATAGAATAGAATAGAATAGAATAAGAGAGGTTTTTGAATTGAATTGAAGGTAGGGTTTAAGAGTTAAGAAGACACTTGTTTCATTTCATACAACACAACCAAGATATCAGATATTTTCATTTTGTCCTTTTTAGTACTCATATTTTTATTCTAATTTTACGGCACGCGAAATTTTGATTTTAGTCACTGTATCAATTTTTGTTTTAAATAAGTTTCTAAATCGACCCAATTTTTTGATTTTAGTCTCTAAAGCAAAAATTCGTAAGAAAAATTGTAATTTTCCTACGGATTTTAGATTTAAGGACCAAAAACAAAAAAATTGATTGAATCAGGGACTTATTTAGAATAAAAATGAATACAGAAACTAAAACCAAAATTTCACGTATATACGAGAATGAAAATGATACTTAACCCTTTTACATTATGTATCAATTTTTTGGGTATGGTAAATTTGTCTAAAAATTTAAATTCAACTGACAAAAAAATCGAAATTATTAAGTCGGACCTTTATGATTGAAATTCGAACCGCATTTACTCGACTTTGTAAATGTAAATATGCGATAGTTTCATTATTTCGTTTACGTATAAAAAAAAATAATAAATTTCGCACACTAAATATAACTAAAGCTTTTCACTAGTCACTAGTCACTAGTCACTTCTATTCTACTCGTACTAGTTTATTCAAAATCTCCTTCCCAAATCAGTTTCAACGCTGTGATTAATTTGTTTTGTTCTGTGCGTTGAATTTATAGAAAGGAACCCACCATAAATATTTTGAACAGAAGATTTGATCACATATTGTCACCAATATTTGAAAACGATGTTTCTTACTTATTATAAAAAAAAAATCGATGTTTCTTACTACCACTTATACATAGTACAACAACACCCTTCATAGTTCATACTATTTCACTCATAAAAAGAAATCAAAACATTGTTAATTCTACGATTTAAGATGACGGTCGGAGCAGGTGCTGCACGACAGAGCACGGTTGACTTACACCGAAATGAAGACAGTGAATTATAGACGATAGTGAATTCAAGCTCCACAAGGATTTCTCTTAAGTTGGAGTTTTATAAATCAATTGAGGCTTCTAAGAGTCTTGGTGTATGTTTGGATGTACTTATATCAAAATTAAGCTTTGGAGCAATACCTTATTAAATGAATCAAGTTGTACTAAGCCTTTTGCAATGACATACCAAAATGAATAGGAATGTGATAGTGTCAGTTAAATCAACATGACAAATTTTGAGTTTAGTTTGTAAACCACATAACATGAAAATGAAGTTATTGTTATCATTATTTGAATCAATTCACTAACTTGCTTTGTTTCCTAAATTTAACTGAAACTCTTATGCCTTTGGTTGCAATCAAGATCAAAAGGCAGAGTAATAAACAGAAATCAAGACATTTGGACTTCACTCTCTCTTAAATACACATTACATTATCCAATCAAGAGAAATTTATTAGCAAAAACATATATTGATCTAAGAATAACAATTTACAGAAGATAAACACTATAGCTAGGCTAATAAATGATAGATAAATTAGACAATAAATATAAAGGTAAATTGTTTTGTTTTGGCAGAGGTTGAAGACAAAAAGGATAAAATTTTAAGAATGAGACACTAAAAGTTCATGTTAAGTTAAGTATCTTCCTAATTTATAGTATCTAAGAAAAATGTGGTGCTTGTTACTCCCTAGTTGCTTTTACGTTTCAACCATATTTGATATTTCTTTGCACTAATAAGTATAAAAAAGATATGTGGTTCAGTGATGCACAGTTAACAAATGTGTTTGTTTGAGGAAAAGAGTAAACTTATCTCAGAGAAAGGAAAAAAAAGAAGTTATTTTGATATTGGGTTGAGATAAGAGGGAAAAGGTTTTGAATTGAATAGGACAAAAGGCAAGAGGGTGACTAATGAGTTTAGAAACATTTTAATGATAACTAATCACAAAAAATGAGTTAAGAAAATATGCACCAAACATCCTAACATTAGTTATAAACAAAAAAATCCAAACAATTTTAATCTACATATAGATTAAAGTTGTAGCAACATATATATCAATTGGTTAGAGGACCATGACCATCCACACTCAAGTGTATATACAATAGTGCGTTACTTTATCCTTCCAAGCCATGCACCAAAATAAGAAGAGTTCTGATTGCTTTGGTCTCAAATACACTATAAAATTAGTAACCAATAAAACTGCTCTAAAACACATAGCATCTATGAGATTGGTAGCTTAATCATCATTATAATAATTACCCACTTTAGCTTTCATGCAAATCAAATTCATACCATTTTTTTTTAATTTGAATTAAAATAAAACGAAAAATACATAATTAGTTAGACCTATTTTCAGATTCTATAATCCCCTGAATTTGAAGCTCATGTGAAATCAAAATATGCCAAGGTGTTCCATAATCAGGTAATTTGAAACAGATTTCACATTATATTAGAAAAATCCACCGCAGTCAAAATATGCAAAGACAATAATGACTTGCATTCTTCAGTAAATGGGAATAATTTAGAACACCAAAAGGAAAATATAACTCGCAAATACTGAGAAATGGATTCCGTGCATTTAGGATACCTTGCATTCATGCATTCCATCCATGAACGGGCATTCCGCACATATCCCATGCACAAACGAATTCCAACCAGTGTGCATTGTCTCTCTCTGCTTGGTAATTGCACTCTTTTTCTACTTCTCAAAATTTCTTCTATGAACATAAAAAATCTATCTTGGTTGGTTGCTTGGGGTTATATCAATATAGTCTTTCTTATAATTTTCTTTGGGGTCACCTCTTCATTCCATAATTGTGCATTGTCTCTCTTCAATCTATGCTATAACATCACTTTATTGTCATATCTCTTCGATGTATCCCCCTCCTATAGTTGTAATCGAACAATCAAATCATTGATGAGGAACTTACTTTTAACATGGCGAAACCAAGCTTTCAACGTAATCCTTGGTACAAAACCACATTATTTCATCGTAAGATGTAATTTGCTCTACTATATTATCTCTCCAATTATAGATAATTGCATGTTCAGGTCCGTAGAAGCGATCAAAATAGCCTTGTTGATTGCTTGCCATTATCAGTGTATTGCTACTCTCAGAAACACACAATGGGAACAGGAACAATTGAAAACAATAGCTTTGCCAATTACCAATGCCTTCATCAATTTGAAGATTCTGGAAACTAATCTTGAGGAATTGAGTCCAAGACTCTTGAACTCCAAATTCCATCATCTTCCATAAAACAAAATGTGTTTCCTTGAAACGGTGAGAAAAACACAGACAACCCATCAACATAGTAACCGATGGTTCAACGGGAGGTACTTCAACAAAACCACTAGGTGGCATCAACTGTCGATATGTCTCAGTAGCCAGATCAAGTGAGACAATCACAAATTGTTCTACACTAATAGCATTCCATTCATATTCAATCTTAGCATTTCGAATAGCTAACCAGTTAATAGTGCCATTCACATACACAACATTATTATTATATTGCTGAGAATGATATTCTCTAGGATGAAAATCAAAAGGAACAACAGGAAAATTTTCAATGTCTCTCCAAACATTATCCCTCAAACTGAAAATCTTAACCTTGTCGGAAGAGAAGGCCACGACCTTATAAGTGTCGGTTGAAATATCATAACCGAATGCGAACTGGCATAATTTATCAAGATTAGTTACATACCCTAATTTTTGAGATAATGTGTTGGTGGCTGGGTTCCAGAAACGGAACCAGGCGTTGTTTTCATGCTCATTGCTCAAGCAGATCAATCCATTGCAGGAACCAACAAAGTTCCAGCAATCCATATTCCTAATTCGGTAGTAAGGATCCTGGGGAACGGTGAGATCCCTTAACCTGTAGTTAGGATAGCGAAATTCGACGGGAGTTGTTTCGATGAGATGACTTACCGGAAAGGGTACGACACTGAAATCGACGTCGTGGTCAGGCATGCTAAAATCTGTTTTTAGTAAGATGTGGTTGTTGTTGCTGTTCCGTTGGGATCGGTGAAGATGCAATTTGATGAAGGAGGGATGAGAAATTAGGGTTTTGAATGATTTGCAGACACATTTCATTTGCATAAGAGTTTTTACAGTAAGCCTTGAAAGAATTTCTGCGATGAGTTCATCGTGGAGGATCATCAGTGACGTTGGAGCGGAGTTTGAGTGCGGAGATTTTGCCATAGTGGAATTCATATGAGTGACGGTTGTATTGTTGTTTGAGAAATTGGAGAACTGTTGAACCCTAGAATTAACCGTGCAAATTGCAAAGCTTCCAAACAAGATTCACATTGAGACCACTAATATTTAGAAGTAATTGCAATTACAGACCAAGTTTTTTTATTATTAAGGACTAGTAGCCAGATGGGCACATTCTGTGCCCGCCTGTGTGATACGATTTTACGAAGAAAAAGAAAAAACATTTTAAAAATATTAATGGTTTGATGAAAATTAAAATGTATAAAAATTATTAAGATAGAAGTTAAAATGATTGAAGTTATAGAAGTTAAGAATAGTTTTAAAAAAACAATAGAAGATAGAGTTTTAAAAGAAACTAGTTTATGAGCCCGTGCCAAGCACGGGTAAAAATCCGTTTATAGATTTATTATATTTTATATGATACAATTTAAAATATTTTAATTTATATAAATGAGTTAAAATAATAACGTACCATAAAACATTTGAGGTGTTAATTCAGTGATAAGAATCTTTAGTAAAAAAAAAAACTCAGTGTTAAGAGTCTAACATTATAATTTTAGGTGCTGAGTTCAAATCTCATCAAGGACGGTTGTAATATGATCATTAGGATTTATGATTAATAAAATTTTCCTCTTCTCAATTTTTTTTTAAAAGAGTATTGTACCAAAAAACACATTAAAACACCACCAATATTGCACAATATTAATGACAATACAAATATTTACTATAAAATAATTTTCATGAACTAAATGGTCTTATATAATAAAATTAAAAATGATTATAAATAATTATAAAATATATACATGTAAAAAAAATTCAATGCTTCATTTAAATAAGTGTTTTTCACATATTTTTAAGTTTTGTTTGGATTTTCTTCACCGTGATTTCTTCTTCCGGTGTTATTTTACTTCCGTAGTGTAGAGTAGTTTGATTTCCCGTTTTTGTACGGTGTTTATTTTCCCGTCTTTATACAATGTTTGTTTTCCCGTCTTTATATGATGTTGTTTTCCCGTTTTCGTACGGTGTGTTTGTTTTGTTTCATATCCTTAACAACTCCTATGAACATTTTTATTGCCAAATCAATTTAAGAAAATCAATATCAATATAATATATAATTGTATATTATAAAAGCATTAGAAGTTATACAATTTTGACACTCAATTCGTAATATTCAACTACAATATACAGACGAAAAACTTAAACTCTAAATTCTAACATAATTATTAGACCTAAAATAAATTGTATTTTTTTCACATGATAGAGTACAACATAATTTTTTTTAATAGGCACAAAATATTTAAATGAATCTACAATCAAGATCATTGGTTATGAAATTTCAAATTAGCACCCACATACAAAAATAAGAAATATGATAACTTCATCTCCCGTCATCTCTCAAATAGATGAACAAATCTTTGTCTCTCAAAAACAATCAATCATTGTGAAATACTTAAATTTGATAACAATTTCAAGGACAAATAGTTTGAAATAGAGAATCAACTATATTTATTGAAAAACTATGACTTTTTTTTTGAAAGAATTGAAAAACTATGACATAATTGGCAACAATACACACAAATGCTTCAAAGTTCTTCAAAAAATCACCAACGGTATGAAAATAAGTAATAAAAAGAGAATATCAATTATCCGTCAAGTTGAATTGCAACCATCTTGATCTTAATTCATTTCTTTCATAGTGGTTCTACACATCTGCAAATAAAATACAAATAAAAAAGTAAGGCCAATATTTATATATATATATATATAAATCCAAAAAGTAAGCCAGTATAAATTACATAAAAAATAACATAGGCACCATAAAAATGCAACGGAATAAAAATATATGTTTCCTGTAGCAAATACAAAAATAAAAATGATTCATATATAAACATGGATGTTTGCTCTCTTAAAAAGATATACAAATTCAAAATAAAATACAACAAACAAAAGCTTACATAATTTCGAACAATAATTAAAATATATATAATTTAAATCTACAACATTTCCTACAAAAGAAATCATCTCAAACACTAAAAACAACGACGGAACATGGTATATTCAAAACATTAGAAAATAAAGAAAATTAAGGAAAGAAACACATACACATAAAAATAATAGTGAAACCTTCGATTTTGCAATGAAAACTGGGGTAGAGTTTCTGCAAACAACAAAAGTAAAATAAGTCAGCAAGATTTGAACAAATTACAATTACGATGATTTTTTTGTAATATTATTACTTTTTTTATTTGATACAATTGAATGAAAATAAAGTGATTGAAAGCTTTGGTTTAGAAGAATAAACCTTAGCTAAATAGAAAGACTATTTATAGATGTAAATTGGAGTCATGTATGAGAAATATTTTTGTTGTTTTTGGTACGATGCAACCAAGGATTCTAGAAAAATCATAAACCGTGTATTATTAAATTATTGTAAATGGAAATAAATTGATTGTGTGTTAATTATAATTTTGAATTGAATATATTTTTTCATAACGTGTCACTGAAAATGGAAACAAAATGTTAATCATGGATTGCCTCATAATAACATTGTATATGGAAATAGAAATAAAATGTATTCATAACCATCCATAAGTAACGTTTCTTTATTCATATAACGTTTCAAATTTTAAGCTTTATTTTTTTATGTGTGAAACGCATTTTTTTCATAACCATATGGAAGCACATTTTTTTTCTATACTATTTTTTTTTGGTAGAAATTTTTCTATACTATTATTTGAATAAAAGTCTAACTTTGTATTAATAGTATTAAAATCAAGAATTTTATAAAATATGAAACAATTAGTCAAAAAAGTAAAAAAGAACAATTTGAATATACAATAATTTCATTAATTATTTACTAAATAAACAATTAATTTTATTTTTGAAAAAAAAATTAGTAAAGAAAATTTAATTTACTATTTTTTTAATATTTATTCCGTATTTAATTTTATGATATGAATAAATTGTTTTCACTAAAGACAATGTGTACAGAATTCTTTGAAAAAATGAGTCTCAAAATTATTAGTCAAATTTTCGGACAATAATTATAAATTTTCGGACATAAATATTACAATTTTTTTTTTTTTTGAAAATCTGGCTCGATCATATTTTTCTGAGTTACTACTATGCAAATTGCAATAAGCCATTGAAAACAAAACGAATTAAATTGGACAATTATGATTATGAAAGTCAAATTTATATTACCTATTTAGTGACTCCCTATTTATGTTGTCTATGTGAATTTATTGTGAAAAGCATATGAAAGGAGGAGCAATATAGGCATGCCACGTGTACACAATTCTTTGAAAAAAAGGTTCCAAATAATATATATATATAGATATAGATAGGGGTGGACAACGGTCGGTTATGGGTGGGTTCGGGCCTAGAAAATCAAAACCGAACAAACCCACGGATGAGAAAGTAAGAACCAATTTCACCCAATTTAGATTTCGGTTTGTTCGGATTTCGGTTTAGCGGTTTGATCGGACAAAGTGGTTGGGTTAATTCGGTTTTGGACCACCATTTATTTTTCTGAATTTTGATCAATAAAAAAATTTCAACTTTTATTTGTAATCAAATAACAGAACTAGACAAAAATATAACATTAATTTGCTTAGAAAATCATAAATTAATAGATCATTCATGATTCTACCATGTAATTAAGCAGCTTAGAAAAGCCTAAAACACCAATAATGGTTCACGATTTGTTCAGCCCTGTTTTAGTACAATTTCTACATCATCCATGTGATGACAAGGCATCACCATATTACATACTACATATTAAAAGCTGCTTTGCTTGAAAGTTGAGTAAAATATGAATCTACTTCAACTAAATTACATATCCAATTGCTATTTAATCCAACACACAACAAGCTCAATGACCATAGCAAATCATTAGCAACACACAGCTGCATAGTAATCCATCCAATCCATGACTTAAGCCTCTTAAATCATCAACAATTCATCACCATAGCACATCGGAATTATCTACATATATTAATAAACAAAATTAGAGATAATGACAAGAGTAAAGCAACACATCAAGGAATAACACAGCAGAACAATAACATAGTAGCAAAGCAAATCACCCAAACCAAAGCAGCAGCTAGGAACAAAACCTTAAAGACATCAATAAAAGTATGAAATTATCTACAATCTTTTTAAAATAAAATTCTACTCAAACTTGTAGTGCACATACACATAAATATACATGTTAAAAGCATTCAAGTTATAAATCTAAATCAAACAACATACCTTCACAATAGTTAATGACTAAAAATTTAAATAAATAGAACATGCTAAACTCTTGAATAGTAAACTTGAAATCAAACTTTTTTTCTCTTCTTTAAAGTAAAAAAACAGAACATACAAAACAAAAAAAAATCATTAAACTGGATCTATAAGAAAAAAGCTAAAAATCATAGATAAAAGAACTATATAGTGTAGACAAACACATACCGTATTTAAAATCAAGCTCCTTTGTCTTCTTCAAGTAACAAGTAATGTACATACAAAGTTAAAAAAAAAACTTTATTAAAACTCTATCAGTCAAAAACTCAAACTCATGCCAAAATAGTAAATACAAACAATACCTTTCTTAGGATTAATTAATCTCGAACTTATGTCGAACCTAACCTGCAAAGTAATATAAAATTAGAGGAATCAAAGAACATGAGAAAAGGATTGAGACACAAAACAGAATAGATGAAGACTCACACATTCTAAGTTTCAAAACGAAAGAGATTGAAAGAGAAGTGAGGTAGTCGTCGTCAATGTCACAGGCGATGCAAGCTCCTACTCTCTTTCTCTTTCAGCGGCGCAAATTTAGGTTAGGGTTGCAAGAATGGAAAGTGTTCAATATATGAGAGAATAAGAATGGATATGTTGTGAATTTGGACTTCCACTTTGATCCAAACCATAAGCCATTAAGCCCAATAAGTAACTAGCTCTAAGAAAGTAAAAACAAAGTGACCTGATACTATTTATTTAGTATAAAAAAAAAACGTGACCTGATAAATAGTAAAAACATATTGACCAATTTTTCAAATTCGATGGGATAAATAGTAAAAACATAAATAGTAGTACTACTATTATGTCACGGTCGGATATGGATTCCGATGGGCCTAATTTTCAAATCCGAGCCCGACCGTTTAAACCCCTTTAAACCCAATTTTTTCAACCCGTTCAACCCGTAACCCGACCCATTACCACCCAAATTCCATTTTTTAAATCGGTTTCTTCGGGTTCGGTTCGGGTCGGAGAAACCTGTCCACCCCTAGATATAGATATAGATAACCGTCAAGGATTTTTTGAGAATTATGAAAAAAGCTACACCAAAACAAAAGTATTCCCTTTATATATAGTACTAGCCGTGCCCGTTTGTGTGAACATTATATTTTATAATGTTAACTTTTGAAATTCATTTATAAATATTTCGCACATCTAATTGTGTTATTAATAGTTAGTTTTTGGAAAATAATAAATTAAGTCACAAAGATAAAAATTAAAAAGATTGAAATTATAGAAGTTATTGATAATATTAAAAAAATCATAGAAATTAAAATTTTAAAAAATAGCCGTTAAGTGTATTTTGGATATTATAAAAAGGACTACACCAAAAATAAATATTCCATTTATTATGTATAGATAAATTAAGGATTAAGGATGAGGATATTTGACTTGTATATTTTTTTTTTTGAATAATTTGACTTGTATATTTTTTAACGGTAATTTATCAAATATTATTTTTGGAGATGACGGATCCTCACACTTTATCCAATATTTCAATTGATTATTCAACTATAAATTATATCAGTTATCATTCTATCGGCTATCAAATTAAAATTATAGTATAGGTCATGTCTATGGTACACTAATTGGTTAAGTGGTGAATGGTACATAAGTTATTATACTTAATAAATATGATTTTTATAAATTTTACGGTTGAATTAAAAATTTCTAGAACATTTGAAAATTATTAGATTCATCAAATTTAATAATTTATAAATATTTATTGAATATTGTTAATATTGACAAATCTCAATAACCCATCAAATTGTTCCCACAAGAAGAACCGAGGACATATGAGTTTGGGTAGTAAGAGGTTCATAGTTCAAATGTTAGCGGGAATAATTTATCTTTCTAATATATCAAAAATATCACATCAAATTCATTTTGTAATTTATCCATCGTATATTAGTTTTACAATTAATGGTGACTTTAATAGAAAGCATTACGATTCATATAACTGCATTTCAAAAACAAAATAAAATTTGTTGATGTCAAAACTCACTTCAAAATATTAGGTCAAAGGTGTCATAGGTGGACTAATTTGGCCGTTGAGTCAAAAATAAAAAATAGCTAACCCTTAAAAAATATTAGGTATAAGAAGTGAGTTAAGTTAGAAAATCGAGTCTCTCTCGTTTACTATACCGCCACTTTTTTACAAGTGCGGTCTCCACAGCCGAAACCATGACCCCTGCTGCCCAGAGTGTGGCGGCCGACAATAACGGTGGTTTCCGGTCACGGAAGGAGAAGAACAAGAATAAGAATGTCGATACTGTTTCTTCATTGGGTAAAAGAAAAGTTGATGATGATGATGATAATGATGATTTGAGAAAGGAAAAACCTAATAAGAAGTCAAAAAGAAAGTCTCAGTTGAAGTTAAGTAGTGATAATGATGATAATAAAGTTGTAGCAGTTCAAAATGGTGCTGCTGGTGGAATTGTTGGAGGAACTGATTCTTATTTAAGCGATTCCAGGTGTGTCTGTGTGGTTATGATATGTGCTTATGTATAAGCTTACATAAGCTATTTCTATTGCAAAAAAATGAAATTTATTTTTGTGTGTGTATGATATATAAGTTGTTTTCATAAGCTATCTTAGAGAAATTATGAAAATAAGTTGTAAAACACTTATGAAAATAAGTTATGAACTATTTTTATAAGATTTATGACAGTAGATAAGCTCAAATAAGTCGAGGCAAAATGGCCCTAGTTATACCTAATATCTAGTATAATTAGTTAGAATAGGTTAGGTTTACCACAATATGATTAGGACAGAAATTAGATCTTTAGATTTCCTTTAGAAAGTAACAATTTATAAGTTACAAAATGTACTACTATATTGTTTGTATGTATAATTGATGAAGGTGTTGGATGGTTAGTTAGGATAATGCATGCTTTCTTGCTTGTATAATTGATTAAGGTGAGCCTTATGCTTATACATACATGTTGTTCGGTTCACCTTTCATTAATCTGATTTTTTGTTGACCCTTATCCTAGTTTACTGCATTATATAATTGCTCTTGTATTCTGTATGTCTGATTTTTGAGGTATGATGCCACAGATTTGACCGGTGTTCAGTCTCTCCACTGTCATTGAAAGGTATCAAGGATGCTGGATATGAGAAAATGACCATTGTTCAGGAGGCAACACTTCCGGTAATTCTAAAAGGTTTGTTCTTTTTCTTGTCCATGGTCGACGTTGAACAATCTTCCAGTAACTATACCTACTAGCCAGTGTCATGTTTTGTGGTTGTGTTCGTCTATTGTGTAAGAGATTAGCTTTTTCCAATTTTTATTTCTATGATTTTAACTTTTGTTGCTATCATATATAACTATGTAGTTAATCAGTTTTCATAACAATTGGTTAATCTAATTGATAAAATACTAAGCAAAAAAGTATCTTCTTCCTGATTTTATTGACATTATTCTCATATATCTTCAATTTATTTATGATGGTACACTTACCCCGATTAACATTTCTAGGTAAGGATGTCCTGGCCAAGGCTAAAACAGGAACCGGAAAAACAGTAGCCTTTTTGGTACGTCTCCTTATTTGTGTTTGTTTGAATGCATTGATAGTTATTGTCCTCTCTTTCATCATCATTAGCACTTTTCTTCATATTTTTTCTTGTGAGTGCCAATTAAACTAAGGTACCACAATCGAGTAAACACCTAAGCTACCTTTGGAATAAGCAATCTACTTAATTGTATCTCCTTATTTAATTCATTGGTCTTCAATCTTCATTGGTTGATTTATTTTAATACGAAACGCGGAAATTCTGTTTCTCTATTTTATTTTGTTTTACTGGCATGGGGACTGCTATAAGGCGCCAGGGCCCATTTTTTGTTTTACTTGTTTGCAGTGGAAGTATTACAGGAAGTTCCATGTTGATCACAAATTATTTTAACACAGTTTAGAATATTAATCGAGCATGACTTGCAAAAGAACAAAAAATAAGACTGTTTGCATTTCGATGTAACAACACAAACCATTGATGTTGAAACTAATTGAATGTTCTATTTTAGTAGTTTGTAATTACAGTTTCAATGTTACAACACAAATCTCTGATGTGTAAACTAATTTATTTTTCCATTGCTTATGCAGTAATTGATGATTAGTTGTTTGTACTTACTTTTGAAGTATTTTTATTATTCAGCTTCCATCAATTGAAGCTGTTGTGAAGTCTCCACCAAGAGATCGTGATCAAAGCCATAAACCGATTCTTGTTCTTGTCATATGCCCAACACGAGAGCTTGCATGTCAAGCTGCTGCAGAAGCCACTAAACTGCTTAAGTATCATACCTTTGGGGCTCAAGTTGTGATTGGAGGAACAAATCTTAGTGAGGAACAGAAACGAATTCGAAAAAATCCGTGCCATGTGAGTTCTTTTTCTTCACCATATAAATTTCCTTTTATGTAGGCCTAAGCCTTGTGCATTGCCATATATAAAACAATAAGACAAATAGTCAAACAAATGAAATGATTTTGAAGTAATCCTACACTACTAAACTTCCTAACATAAAAATGTATAACTAGTCTACAGCTTGTTTTCATAATCATTCAGAACTCATATTTCTATATCTAATTTTGAATACATCAAGAAAGAAGAGAAACACATTGATACGTTCAAGGGTTTAATCCTGTTTTAAAAAATGACTCTATGAAGATCATCTTTTATTTTCACGGTTTCAACATGAACCGTGCTTTATTAATCTGGTTTCATGCCACCTTTGGCAAATCATCATCATCAAATTAGTTTTCAAGAATCCAGACTGAACTTTATTTGTTTCCTTTTTGTACAGATCCTTGTTGGTACACCTGGAAGGCTTAGAGATCACATTGATAATACTGTTGGTTTTGTATCTAGGCTTACGGGGGTTAAGACCTTGGTGCTTGATGAAGCTGATCATCTACTAGACATGGGATTTCGCAAAGATATTGAGAAAATAATTGCTGCTGTTCCTAAACAACGACAAACACTTATGTTTTCTGCAACCATTCCAAACGCGGTTTGTCTTTCTTTCTTTTTGTCCTTTTTCTTTTTAGTTGTGGTGCTTCATGCTTTATTAAAATATGCATATTGGGTTTAATCTCGTATGATTATTGTTGTGTAGGTGCATGAAGTCTGTAAAATTGCTCTGAGAAAGGATTTTGAATTTATTAATACGGTTCAGGAGGGTACTGAGGAGACACATTCAAAGGTAATTGTTAATAATTTCATGCTAATGACTTGTGACTAGTTAGATACTTACATGTACTTGAATGATTTGATTTGAATTACTTGAGAGAAGTTACTCTCATCACTGTTATTAATAACCAAGTAATTACAATCAAATCCTGTAATTATAGGGATGAAAACCAACAAACCTAGTCTATAGAGATATTTACATTGCAGAATATAATTCAAATCGTTTACATATCTTAAAACTCCCCCTCAAGCTGGTGCATCTACAATCTACATCATATGTGTCAAGCTTGTTACTTATACAACTCCTTGGATGTCTGAGAGAGACTCGGTACAGATATCAGCCAACTGATCATTAGTGGTTGCTCCTTATAGACTTCACCAGCGAAGTCACCATGCAAGAGTGCATCTTTGCATCTCTAAGTATGAAAAGGAGAACTATGCATAGCTGCCAAAAAATAGACGAATTGATGCCATCTTCACAATTGGAGAAAAGTTGTCGCCATAATCCAAGCCAAAAATAAGAGTAAAGCCTTTATTTCAAAGGATCAATCTGAACATCTGGATTCTGGGCCTAACTTGATTGTGAATATTCATCGACAGCCAACAATAAATTTCTCCTGAGGGGAGGGCACAGACAAGAGTCCACTTCTCGTTAGAGTCTAGAGTTGCCATCTCAATCACAGTCTGTCTTCATCTTGGATGAGAAAGTGTTTCCTGTAAAGTTTAGGGATGAACAGAGGAAATAACATACGCAAATGCACAATGGGATGGGGAAAGGCAATGATAGCTCAAAATAACATAAATGGGATTAGGGTTACTTTTAGAACAAAAATCTTTTAAAGAGCTATTGACATGCCCACAGTTTGGGCTGAAGTAGGTTGAGAGATTGGAACAGGAGATGTATCACCGGTCTCTTTAATGACAACTTCCTCCATTAGAGCAAGACAAGGATGGCATTAAAAAGTCAGAACAGTGGAAGTGGCATCGCAATCGGACCTCTACAAGGAGGCATGTGAATCTCATGCACTTGTGAAATGTTGCGGTTGGGCTGCGATTACAGGTGCTTGGACAGCCGTTTGGCGACTTCTGACGGGTTCTGAGTGATCGGCGTCAAGCAAGACCTTTGGTGACTGAGGTACGGTCACTGTATGTGGCGGTCTGACGCTGGTGGCAGTAGTCCGACTTGGTTCTTTAAGGACAGAATGTCGGCATTTACTGCTGTTGAAAACCCTAACAAGACTGATAAAAATAAACTATAGAGCTTACCAAATTGATTTGAATTGCTTGGGAGAAATTAAGAACCATTAAACACAATCTATAGAGATGTTTACAATAACATGGTATAATTCAAATCAGATACATGTTTTATAATTAACACATGTATATGCATGTGTGAGGTAATTCATGCACATGTACACTAGCCAGCAAATAAAGTCTTTTTATGATCTTTATTTATGGGTCTTTGGGTTATTTCAGGTCTGCCAGAAGCATTTAATTGCCCCACTAGACAAACATTTCTCCTTACTCTATGTTATTCTGAAGGAGCACATTGCCGTTGATGTTGACTATAAGGTTTGCTTTCTAAATCTGAAAACAACTGTAATTTAGGTTTTTCTTTGTTCACTTCTTTAACTATGACACATATAACATGGTACTTAACACAAAAAACCATATTTTGATCAGTTCTTTACTTGCTTAGATTGTAATCTGTGATTTGACAACACAGTTTTACTTTTAGCATCATGTTTCACATGTTTTTGGAGGATACCTAATTTAGCTATTGGTCTATCAGGTTATTGTTTTCTGCACAACTGCTATGGTCACAAAACTTGTTGCTGATCTTCTTGGGAAGTTGAACTTGAATGTGAGAGAAATCCATTCAAGAAAGCCTCAGAGTTATAGAACTAGAGTTTCTGATGAATTCCGAAAGTCAAAGGGTCTCATCCTGGTTACTTCGGATGTATCCGCACGTGGAGTTGATTATCCAGATGTCAGTCTTGTTGTACAGGTAATACACGTGGAACTCCTTGTTTCACTTCTACTATTATATCATCAGCAATGCATGCTCATGCCCATTGCATAATAGATTGCATGGATATATCTCTTGTTTATACTTCATTGCTTGTTTGAAAGGAACTCAATACATCCAATTGCTAAAAGGCCAACTCCTTTTGGTTATGATTTAATCAAATATTAATTATTTAATGTTTTCAATTTTTCCTCCGTTTGTCAAATTAACAGATTGGCCTACCAGCTGATAAACAACAGTACATACATCGACTTGGTAGAACGGGGAGAAAAGGAAAAGAAGGGCAAGGCATACTGCTACTAGCCCCTTGGGAAGAGTTCTTTTTAGATTCCGCAAAAGATTTGCCTATTGGGAAAGCTCCAGTACCTTCAGTTGATCCTGTCACTAACAAAAAGGTATTTACTTGGATATACAAGGAAGTCAATTCTTTATTTTCTTTCAATGATTTGGCGATTTGTTAGACAAACAAACCAATTTGTGGAGCAATACTAGATTAGTGGTGAGTTCAGTAGAGTCACAGTGTGCCACTGCAATATTGACAACAAAAGCTACACTTTTAGAGCATCAGCGAAATTACAGTGTGACTGTGATTTCATCAAACTCACCGAGATTCCAAACATGATCTAACATTTTGAATTGTTAATAGGTGGAAAGTGCTCTATCCAATGTGGATATGAAGAATAAAGAAGCAGCATATCAGGCATGGCTTGGTTACTACAACTCTAACAAGAAAGTGGGGAAAGATAAGCGAAGGTTAGTGGAGCTTGCAAACGAGTTCAGTCGAAGCATGGGGCTTGATGACCCTCCAGTTGTTGCTACGCGTATCCTTGTCAAGATGGGTCTTAAAAATGTCCCTGGTTTACGTTCCAAATAGGTTATTTACTCATTCCATTCAATTTTTGATAACTCAGTCTTGTGAAAGAGAGAAATATTCTTGAATTGAAATGCATTCTTATAATTTGATTTGAAGACTTGAAACTTCTAAGTTTCAATTATTATGTTACCAATTTTCGTGTATGTTTTGTACTTCTAATGAATTGTATTAAGGAAACTTCAGTTCCGTATTAATTTGTAAGAATCACTATATTGCAATTGTCCCATCAATGGTAGATTCAGGGTGCATTTTGTTTTGGTAGAGTGAACAAAGGTGAAAGAAAATTAAACAAGTTTGGGACTTAGATAATTTTACAAGACAAAAATAAACCGGTGATGTGATTGTGAGGTAGTATTAATTAGTATATAATAGGGGAATGGAAATTATTGGTTGTTTGAAACATTAATTGTGATGATGCAATAGTTGATAGAAGACATTACATTGCATTACATGTCCCATGTGATGTGGGTTCTAGAAATGGTAAAAATGTGACCATGTCGTGACTAGTGACTGAGAGGAGAATAAGTGTCATTTGGTCTAAGTGTGTGTGTCATTTGGTCCAACTATATTGACTCTGGTGCTAGGATTTGATTTCATGTATTCAACAATCTGATTGTTAGATTGAGATTTAACAGTTTATATTTAAAAAAAATAAATTAAAATATCAAATTTAAAATTTAAATTGTTTGATTTTGATCCAACTTTTATTGATGTGTTTGATTATGTAAATATGTGAATTATAGACTGCAGTGAATTCAAATTCATGTTTTTTGACTTGATATGCTGACTGCGCATATGTGGGAGGTTGTTGACGAAAGATGATCGAAACTCCTCCTTCAATATGTAGCACTACTATTTTAACAAATTAAGATGAATGTTGTAGAAAAACAAATTAAGATCAAATTGCTCTTAATAATTGTTTTATTATTCTGTAATTTTTAAATTATTTTAATAACAAAATCAAACATTTCCATACTCCTCAAAAGAAATAGATATCCATTGTTCAGATCCAAAAAAAATAAGATATAACCATATACCAATGCTCATAGCAGGTAATCGGTTCTTATGTGTGAATTGCAACAGTTGGCATTTTTGTCTTGTGGTACACACAAGCTTCTTTTCTTGGCATCAATCTTGTTAGTGATGGACACAGTTATAGAATTGTCACAGCTTCTTAACTGGAGGAAATGCCCTTCATGGTTTAACTTCAACGTTTCTTCATTTGACGCTGGTGGCGGTCGCTTGATCACATTTTCAAATCCCTGCGACTATTTTTCAGTTGGAAAAGTCAAGGCCATGACTCTTTCTCTCTCGGTCTTGGCAGCAATTGAGATGTTTAATTCTTTGAATGCTCTCTCAGAAGAGAACAGCTTAAGGACATTACCACCTTGGAGGAATCCTTGGCTTTTGGTAGCCATGACAATATCTTTAGGACTACATTGTGTCATACTATACATTCCTTTCCTCTCTGAGGTGTTTGGTGTTGCTCCACTCAGTTTGAAGGAGTGGTTTTTGGTGATTCTGATATCAGCACCTGTTATTCTTATTGATGAGATTCTAAAATTAGTGGCGAGGAGTCAAAGGAGGAAGACAAAACAGAAACAAGCATGATGAAATCTCAGTTCAATGGACACCACAGGACACTTGGGAGTGGAAGCATCAAGCCTAATTCTTTGATAAAATTTTCCTGTAGCTGTTAGGAAAGTTACAGTTCATTAATCTGTGACAAGAAATTTGTCACCTTTTGTAATCAGTATAGAGAGTCTAAAATTATTGATTTTCTCAGTTCTCACAACACTTTTACATCTCTTTTATCTTTCGATTCCATCATTTCGTTCAAAATGCTTTTTATTTAATCATTTATTTTTTAAGTAAACAAAAAGGCAGTTTTTACAAGCTACTGTACCTGCAATTCAGCTTGTGAGTGTATAGTCCAAGGATTATTCCTATGTTTGGTTGTGTTTGACTCTTCAAACTTGCATCCTAGACTGTTCCATTGTGATTTTTTTATGAACGACCCACAGAACTAAACATATGCTATGATTCTATCTTCACAAACACACATAAAAAATCAAATCAGAGAGAGACAATGGCATAGTATATAGCTATCTTCCTCTGACCGTTTCCATTGTTCATTTTCCAGACCTTGATATGTTTAAACTGAACAAGGCTTTCTGCAATCTCTTTCCTTTATTTTCTTTATGTTCATTGTAATTTATGAAGTGGATAGTAATGATATTGAACGATTTCATTATATTCAAAAGATGATTATCTTGCAGAAAGAGCCAAATCAGAAGATTGTTATCTTGCAAACCAGGTATTAAGCTCCTTTCAAGAATAAAAATCATGACTCTCAAAAAGTGGTGACTTCACAATAATGGATTGTGTGAGTATTATAAACTGATTACGTGCTTGTCCAAAATGGGGTTGGTGGAAAATTCCATGGTTGCATTTTGGTGTATCCCCATGAATCCCACTCCCTATGATTGGTTGATCAAATAAAAAAATCCAAATGACATTCATATTCTTTTCTGTTAAACTTTATCATTTTATAAACTCCATTTAGCAAGGCAAAAATTTCGCTACTTTCTGTGTGGGATCTATCCTCCACAATAAACTTATGTAGCTGACCTCCCTCTTCAATGAAGCTATGTCCAGCTGTCTTTGTAATCTTGCTTCCCTTCATCACCTTCCTGAGCTTTGCAACTCCATCCCATCGGCCAGCTGATGCATAAATGTTCGAAAGAATGACGTAATTTCCTGGATTCCAAGGCTCAAGTGTAAATAAAGACTCGGCTGCTATCTCAGCCAGCTCAACATTACCATGGAAACTGCAAGCCCCCAATAAAGCACCCCATATTACTGAGTCTGGCTTCATCGGCATACTTTGTAGGATCTCATAAGCTTCTTTTAACTTCCCAGCACGGCCTAGGAGATCAACCATGCAGCCATAGTGTTCTAGTTTTGGAATAATGCTGAAGTCTCTTGTCATTGACAGGAAGATATGCTTGCCTTTTTCAACCATGCCTCCATGTGTGCATGCCAAGAGAAGCCCCACGAATGTCACATCATCAGGCAAAGCTCCTTCACTCTGGCGCCATTAGTCACAAAACGAAACACAAATGTTAGCTAGTGTCACTTAGAACTTCTCAATGTTTACTTACTTAATGCTTAGAAGTTAGCATAAGTGATTATCATATAAGAGTTTACACATAAGCTAATTTTATAACAAAAGATAAAATAAAGTTAAACTATTTTCTTATAGTTATATTCATAAGCTATCTGAAAACAAACTATGGACATGTCATAAAAGATGTTTCTATCCATACGGTATCCCAAACAATCTCATAAGTGCTTATGTTAGTAGATAGACTCAAATAAGGCAATCCAAACAGACCCTAAAGTAACTTCCAAAAGGGTCTATCATGACATATGCACAGGAATTTAATAACAGGTCAAGCAAGTAGCTTACCAACATTTGATCATAAAGTTCAATGGCTTTGTGACATTGTCCATGAACAGCCAATCCCATGATCATTGAATTCCAAGAGCACAAGTTTCTGAATCTACCTATCTCATCAAACACCTTCCAAGCAACATCAATCTTCCCACATTTTGCATACATCTCCAAAACAGCATTGCTTACAAACAAATTCTTAAAAAATCCATTTTTCCTTGCATATGCTTCGACCCTCTGCCCAATCTCAAGTGCCCCAAGATTTGCACAAGCCGGCAAAACACTTGCCAAGGTCACTTCATTAGGAATAATATCTTTCTCCCTTTCCATCCTCAGAAACAACCCCAAAGCTTTTTCATACTGCTTATTCTGCGAGTAACCGGATACAACAGTAGTCCACGACACCACATTCCTAGAAGGCATCAACCTAAACAATTCCAATGCACTTTCCATATCACCAAACCGTGTACACCCTGCCATCATAGCATTCCAAGTAGGTAACTCTCTCACAGACATTTCATCAAACACACGGCGTGCACATTTCAAAGCACCCAATTTAGCATACATATCAAGCAAAGCAGTGGCAGCAAATACATCAGGTTTAAAACCTGATTTGATGAACTGGGTATGGATCATTTGACCAATGGTAATAGAAGAAAGTGATATAGATGCAGAAAAAAGAAAGTTGAAAGTGTATTGATTTGGGGAATGGCCAAGAAGGAGCATTTGGGAGTAAAGGGAGAAACATTGGTGTTGGTTTTTGGAGGAATAAGCTTGAATGAGTTTGTTGTAGAGGAAAAGAGATGGTTTTTGAGAATGGTGCAGCAACAATAATTGAGCATAGTTTAGGTTTGGGATTTGAATTAGTTTTTCAATGAGAATTTTGGTGTTGTCTATGCCATTTCTTAGTGTGTAACCATGAATTTGCTTCACTTGGTTCATCACTGTGTTTTTTTTGAATTTGTGTTCCTTAAAACTTTTTCTCAGCAAGTACAAATTCTTAAGTAGATATTTTAAGTAGTACTAATATACAAGAAAGTACATACTATCAAAAAATAAAAATACATAATAGTTTAATATGATTTTATGTATGTGAAAAAAATTTACACCAAAAATATATAAAAATTATCTGTTGTCTGTTTACTTTCTATTCTATTCATGTGTAATTTTTATACATATTCTATTCTATAAAAATATGTGTAATTTAACAAATAAAATATATTCAAAATTAAATTGCTTTTTTTCTCTTCTTATTTTCACCCTTTGATTCACAGAAAAAGAGATCTTAGTAGTCTAGAGTTCGAAACGAGTTCTGATATTAAATAATTTCAATTCTCTCCTACACTTTTGTATGTAAAATTAAATTTATCAATTTTTACGTGTGTGTCGTATTATAATTTGACTTTTATTTACTGAACTTTATTTAAACACATTCAAAATGTAAGTTGTGATCTTAGTTGACTACAACAGAAATAGACTAGATTGTGATCATAGTTAGGTTTAGTGCCTAAGTTATTCAATGACAGGAGAGAATATCTTATTATATTTTTCACTATGTAAGAAGGAAGAATCAAAATGAGTTCAAATAGCAAAAGAATACAAATATGAAAGAAAGGGCTTTTTCTTACAAAGCAACATAATACATTTTATCTAAAAAAATAACAACAAAATACAATCAATCTTCAAAACTACAAGTAATTTGAGGCGTTTAATATATGCCTCAAATAAATCAATTCCTTCATGTCCAATGGGGCTCCTGCCTTTATATGTACACACCAACAGCCCAACCAAGAGATAAGAGCTAGCCAAATGCAGAGTTTCAAAACATTTTGGGTCACAAGATTAAGGAACATCATGTTAGGTTTTCATATCACGGGCGCGGAGTTGAAACTTATGAATCATCACTGACACAGACACGGTACCGAACATATATAGGCATTGATAATAATTTGAAGAAATGGAACTGATTGTACGTAATCACAAGTGTCAGTGTTATATCAGTGTCTGACACAGACACATGTCGAACACCCTAACACACCTTTTATGCAAAGTTTCGGTGCTACATAGGTTAAAGCACCAAAAGAAGGTTACTCCGCCTGCTTTGCTAAGCTGCGTATAGTGAATGAACTTGAACCAGCATTTTTTTTCTTAAAAGTATGAAGACTGATCATGAAGTACATTCAAATGTGCCAATACTCTAGCTGACATGGATCTAACTCTACCATTACTCCTCTGAGTTAAGTCAACTAGAGGCATTTGAGCTGAGGCTCCATACATTTGTTTGAATTCTGCTAGCTGAAAAATCCTTTCTAAAGCTTGTAGAGACTTTTCTTGCAACTCAAGAGAGGAAGAACTAAGAAATTTTATTATTAATGGTATTGCATTTGCTTTTGCAAGCACTTTACCACCACTCTCTATTCTTTCACCTTCAATCAATGTTAATAAAGCATCCAAAGAAGCCTCGCAAACTCCATAATCAGATTCTCCAAGATTCCTTGTTAGTGGTCCAATGGCTGCAGCTGCCAAAAGGCAAAATGAGGACTTGACAGTGCATATTCCTCCATGAACTTTGCAGCCAATTTCTTTTGGAGCTGAGAAACAACATAGTAATCCTTTTTGCTTCGGAATTGGTCTGCTGAGCTTAACCGAGCTTTTAGAAAATTCAGCAAGACACATCGCCGCACGTTGTTTTGTCAAGGTTGTTCCACTTTCGAGCAACTGCACTAAAACAGTTATAATCCCAGTTTCAGCTGCAATTTTTTGCCATTCCAAGTTTGTTGGGACCGCAAAACGATGTAAAGCACTGATCGCTTTTTCTACCAAGTTACTCTTTTGAAGATCTCTGTCTCTACCATCTTGGACATATTTATAAATGATTGGAAGTACACCAGCATCTAGAATCCATTGAGTTATCTGATCAATTTCTGGAAGATGGCATATTATTTCCATAGCAGAAAGTATTTCCTCTTCATCAGACGAAGATTCTAGGATATGAAGTAAAGTATTGATGCATTTCTGATCAACATTTTCTAGTATGATGGATTCATCACAGCTCTCTACCAAGCATGAGAACAACTTCACAGCACTTGCTCTTAGATTGAGATTCTCATTCTCACACAACCTAACTAATTCTGGTATAGCCGAGCACTGTTCATACATAATTAGACTCATTTAGTTATATAGTATACTGACATAAACAAAAAACACAAAAATAGTTTCATCATTAGAAAGACGAGTGATGGAATTATAGAATAGTAGAAAGTGAACTTAAAGCCAAGCATTGGAAATTTAGTCCTCAAAACAACATATATTAGTATAGGCACAGGGCAAGGACTAAGGATTAGCAAATGGTTTGGTGCTAAATGGTCTGGTAAAAGTAGTCTATGATTTTTGTGAATTGGCAAATATATTTGTGAAATTGTAAATTTCAGTCAAAATAGCCATTTTGTTAACTTTTATCGTCGGAGCTACGACGCAACATATTAACTGAATACGAAATTTAGGTCTCTTGAAGACTAATTCGTCAGTAATTAGTATTCGAACAATTACAATTACCGACAAAATTGTTCCTATGATTACCGAAATTTCATAGGGAAGATTAGTCCCTAGTGAGATAAATGGCAATGTGACATTTCCAGTTAACGAGCCACATCATAGCCTGAGACAGAAGTTAACAGAGGGACTATTTTGAATTGCATATTACAATTTTGACAAATGTTTATATTTTATAGGATCAGTTTGCATATTCACTCAAAAGCTATTTAAATTTTATACATTTTGTAAATCCACTTAACTTCAGTAAGATTCATACCTGATTTAGCTTGGTTCTGATATGTGAAGATGAGGATGACTGACACAAGACATAAAAGGTCTGGATAATGTTTTGTTGCACACCAGGCTGTGTCACACTGACAAGAGGGAAAAGGTTAAAAACATCATCATCAGAATCTAGTAATAAAACTTGTGTTTGAGCATCTTGAGAGATAGTTGATGCAGCGAGTTGCATAACTATGGCTGCTACGTCTTCCCATAAACTCGACGTATGTATGTTATGGTGGAAAAGGAGGTCAAGCAACGGTCGCACAGCCCCTTGTCGAATCATTTCAAGTCCATTTTTCTTTAAACTAGATAGATTCCTCAGAGCTTTTGTGGCCACTTTTTTCATCTGAAGATCATTATGTAAGAACAAGTGAAGAAGTGGAGCTAATACGCCACCATCAAACAAGGACTCCTTATTGTGGTCAGTTAACTCCATTTCTGCTAAAGTGTTGGCCATAATCATCTTTACATCACCTGCTCCTGCACAGATCAATGAGAGAGACAGGTTATGATTAACTAGCAATGGAACACTAATACACTGACTCAACTAATGTAGGTAAAACAAACCTGTGGAGAGACGCTGCAGTAAATGCTTGAAATAATTTGCTTTTGCCATCAGTATAACATTCTGATCAGAGTATGAAAGATTATCCAACAGCTCAGTTGCATCTGTAGCAGCTTGATTGTCATCTCCATTAGACATAGTCACCAATAGCAGTATGCAACCTTGAACTTTTCCAATATGTTCTCGAGCCAAATCATATTTGGACAATTCAAGCAGTAATGCTACAGCTAATTTTCTTTCCTCCTGACGCCGTCCAAGAGAATGGACGATCGATTCAATCGCATTATCAACAGTTACAATTCTTTCCTGCAGATAAGAAAGTTTAGTCTTTGAATGTGTAAACTAGTACGTATTAAAATAGAAACTGTATAAAGTATTTTTAAGTACCTTAGCTTCTTCATTATCCTTTGCTAGAATGCAAAGGATGATAAGAGCATGATTTCTTATATCGCGGTTTCGCGAACCGAGAATTTGAATAAGAACTAGTATGTAATCCTCAAGCAACAACCATTCCTTGTGTTGCTCTCTCTGCTCACACAAATCTTGAAGAGTTTTTAGACAATTAATCACTTCATCATCATCTCCAAACTGATGTATTTTTTCTTTTAATGTCGCAATTGTAATCATTGTGTTTCTATCCTTCCATTCTTCTATGGATTGTTTCAAAGTTTTGTTAGGTCTCAAAACTGATGTATCTAAGGGAACCATTGTCAAAGGACACAACTTGTTTCCTTCTTCAAACCACTTCTCAATTGCACTTCTCTCAAATGTTTGATCTGATGAAGTTTCAACAGGTTCCATCATAACATCATGTGTGATAGGGCAATAAAATGACTGTAAAGGCTCCAAGATTCGACTACCTAAAGATTGTCGTTTTGCAAAGTATTTCAGTTTCCTTTCCCTCGGTGATGAGGCTGCATCAGCTCTTTCAAGCAAAGCAATGATCTGATCCATTTGCATAGCTTCAGCCTTTTTCTTATCAAGGCGAGCATTTTCAATTTCTTTCTTAAACTCTTCAAGTTCAACCTTCATTGTCGACTTTTCATTTGTAACCCCAACAGCCTCAGCAATTAGAGTCATTAAATTATTCGCATAAGTACGATCAACATTGTTTTCCCTAATCCCTGACTCAATTTTGTCTAAAATTTCCTCTTCCGCTACCGCAGCCTTAAATCCAGCTTTCTCCATATTATCACAAATCTTTCCAATTTCATCCAATATTCCGGCCGAAAGACCTGATGTAGCTAAAGGAAGAAGACCGAGCGCCTTGCTTAGCTCCTTCGTGTGATTTTCTAACTTCCTTACAATCGACCTACAATTCATTAACAAATAAAACTTGCTCTTCTTACTACATTCTTGAGCCAATAGCTTTGCAGCTTTCGTTTCGCGATTCAAAATATCAATGGCATGGTTGAATGTCTCAGAATCACTCACTTTTTCTTTCCTCAATTCTTTTAAAACCGGCATGATTCTTTCCAAATAAGCACCAAGTTCCTTAAAACTATCCTTCTCCAAAAGCACATCACTAGCACAAAATAGGAACTCACTAATGGTATCTATGATTTGGGAAATCGCAGTTGTGGTAGGACCAGAAGTAAACAAATCTACAACCATCATCTTGCAATGCAGTTCAGCAATAAAGGAAATAACAACCCTTTTCTTCCCATGAATCAATAACACTAAGTCACTAACAAATGCTAGCAAATGGGTGGCAATTTACAGAAATTGCCAAAGTCTTCTCGTCAACGAATTCTTCAACAACAATCTTAATTCAAACACAGGTGACTAAATCTGATAACAACATATAAAACAAAAAACAAAAACAGAAAGCTTTTATCAGATTCATATACCAAATTTTTTCCTACACAGAACTGATACTAAATTACTATCATAAGTTTCTGGACATTCAATGTCTCCAAAATTTTCATCAAAACATCATTGAAACAATATATCAAACACAAAACAAGCATAAACTTACTTTATCAAAAACTCATGTTAATCAATGAAAATGAGACATAAAAAAAGCTTCTTTCATACTTAAAACATGAAATAGCTTCAATTTGGAAAGACCCTATTGACATATTCATTGAAATCAAACAAAGGAAGACTCAAAAGTCAACAAATACCTGAGAAAGACTTAAAGAGACATAAAAGCCATGAAATTTGAGAACCCCTTTTGAGCAAAAGAAACTTTATTTATTCCTACAAAAAAACAAAGATCTTAGCACAAAATGAAGAGCTTTATAACATGATTCAATTTTGAAGAAAAGTTCAATTTGGAAAGTGTTTTTTTTTTTTGGAGTCTTTGTTTTTTTCTTTCTATCCACACTTGTGTTTCCAAGTGTAGTAGAGGAATTTTCCTTCCCATGTTTTTGTTTTTGAGACTTTGACTTGGTTGTGAGATGAAAATTATTTATAGTTTTGAAAATTCAAAGAATAGAACATAACAGAAAATGAAAATGATGTCAGTAAATCTATGTCCACTGTACAATGATTAGTTACACTTGTTTGTGTCAATTTTTGTTTTAGTAAATTTGTTTATAATAGTTTATAAATAAATGTTTTAAATAGTTATTTGAAAATAATAAAATTATTAATTTATATGAGTACATAATTTGCTTAAGGAGTTTATTTAATATTTTTTTCTAACTCTGTTTGCGGTAATTAGGATTTTTGTCTCCATAATAAGGGGTGGCATAACGGGCCGAGTCTGACGGGTCTGTCGATTTAATCTGCTATTTTTGGTGGGTTGGACCAAAGTTTTTGGACCGATGCCTAAAGTTGGTCCGCCCCATCCAACCCGTTAAATAAATGAGCGCGGGCAGGGCGGGGCGGGATGTCCGTGGGCTTTTTAGTTTTTTTAATAAAATTGGACGGTATAATATTGAGGAGCTCAGCTCAATCCATTAATTTTTTTTCTCTTTATTAGTAAAAACCTGAACGACTTTGATTTGCACTCGCAATTGACTTCACAGTTTTAATAGTTCAGGTATATAATCATATTTAATCATGCTTTTCAATTGATTTAATTCATTTATACGTGGTTTCAAAACACTATTCTAATTAAATAAAGTATAAAAAAAAACGTATAAGTTCATGTTACAACACCATCATGTTAGTACTGGTGGTTTGTTTTGCTACATAAAATATGGGGTTGTAACTTTTTTTGCATTTCATTTTATGCAGATGTAGTGGGTGACGATGACGAGGGGGATGATGGTCTTGGAAGGTTCCATGTCCAACCTATTTCTTTTACAACATAGATGATGATTGATGAAGTGTTTGTCATGGAGTTTTTTGGGTTTGTTTTTTTTGCTATTGTTTTATTAGTTGTGTGTGTGTTTAACTTTTGTTAGTTTGTTTTACTAATTAGTTTTTTAAACACTTGAATAAAGTGGATTATTTTGATATTTTAGTGCATTTGTTTTTAGTTTTTGGTGTTGTTAGTTAAGTTGTTTTGTTTGTGTCGAAAAAATATTACTTTGATATTTTTTATTGAAGTTCTATTATGTGTCGTTAAAAACTATCTTTTGTCGGCTTCTTCTTTTCAACAAAAGCAAACTCAAGGCATTTTATTCATAATAATAGTGTTGATACATCTCGGAATAACATCAAAAGTAACGCGAGAAGTATGGGATAGAGCTGCCCATGCAAGAGCATGAGCGCTTCCGTTTACTTGACGCCTAGTAAAAGCAATTATAAAATCGCTATAATTAGAAAATAAAGTTCTACAATCATCAATAAGTAAGTCATACTCAGATGCATTTGGTTTATTATTGCACACATCATCGACCACCATCTTGCAATCCAACTCAAAGATCACTTTGTTGGTCTCTTTAGTAATGCTAATGATTAATAATTTTATAGTAAATCAAATTGTAAAAAAAAAGAAAAAAGAGTTTGACCGGCTAACCCGCTAACCCGCCAACTCGCTAATAAATGGGGCGGGCTTGAATTTTGAGCCCGGACACTTAAGTAAGCCCGCACCGCGCCAACCCATTTATGAGCCGACTTAAATGGGGGTGGGCCTCAATGTATTTTTACATATTATGTTTTTTAGATATGTTGTTAGACTACTTTTCGAGTCGACAATAAAATATCTGATTTTTTTTCCAATAAAATTGAAATGTCTTCTAAAAAATAACTTCAAAAATTAAATTTGAATTTTTTTCTCAATAATTTTTTTTTTTGGGTACAATCTCAATAAAGACTTCATGAGTCCAACTCTCTAAAGACTAAGTTGGTTGGTGGAGTTTATTTAATTCTAAGTGGACTTTTTTTTTCTCCAAAAATTTGCTATATTGGTTTTTCTTACAAGTGTTTTTCTTTTTGTAAATAAAGTAAGCTATGACACCTTCCACCGACCATACTTAATAAAATAACTGTTTATTGTCTAAATTAATTTTCCAATGGGAATACTAAGTCTAATTGTGTGGAATTCTTATACACCAATGAGAATGCACCAAAGACAATTTCTTTTTGGTATGATGATTAGGAGGTTGACGAAAAAAATACTCTAACGGAATTAATATTCACAACTGTGAAGTTTACACAGTTTTTCATCCTAGTAGATCTTACATGTTGAATTGAGATTGAATAATATAGATTTGCTGCAATAAATTTGCACACAAATGAGTTCAATTTAATTGATTGAACAATGCATTATATATATAGGGCGGAAGTTTAAACCTCCGTCATCCCATTTATTTATTTTAAAGGGAAATTTCTAGCGATTAAACTACTTGACAAAAAATAAATAAAAAATCTTGAATGTACATTAATTATAGATTAAACAATTTTGACGTATTATTGTATAAAAATTGTGTACAAATTTACGATTGAAAATGATAAGGTATGACCTTGAGCAAGTGCAATCAAAGCATCTCTCAAAATTTGAAGGCCAACATTTTTTTACAATTATTTCTCTTTTATCTATTTATACACCTCTCACTAGTTCTTTGTACCATTTGGTTTGAGAGTCCAATTCACTTTAGATCATTATGATTAATCTCTGTTAGAGAACCTATGAGACATACAAAGTGCGGTGCTTTTTTCTTTCAATCAAATTATTTTCATCCACGTGATTCCAGCATCAAATCATTGACCACATATTTAAAGGATCCAAAATCCTTACAACTTAGACAATTATTATTGATCCAATCCCTTACGATTTAATTAATAAAAGTAGTTTTGCATTTTTTTGTGTTCATTTAACAAAAATATAACATTTTGAAATAATGTCTAAATTCAAATTTCATTTTTTTTATTAAGGATCCAATTTATAATACTAGAACAAAATTTACTCAATTGATAGAAACATCACAATATGAAAGAGGTTGGAAATTAATTTAAACCTAAAATTTATCATTGATTCACACTTTGAAATGCAAAATTTTAATCACTAAACCATTAAACTATTTGATCAATTATAAAAGAACAATTTAGATTTATGCCCTCCTTATAATAATAAAAATATATAAAAGGTCAAAACCTTTTCCTCAACAAAAAATAAAATAAAAGAACAAAACCTTCAAAGTATTTGGCACATACCCAAAGAAAGAATATAATATGTCCCTAAATTTGACAGGAAACAACTTTCTCCACTTTTCATATTTCTAAGAAGTTACTACATTCAATCATTCATATATAGGATAGGATAGGATTTGGAGAAATAGAAAACAACTCCAGTTGTAAAATATCAATCACTACTTATGGCTCATTACATTGAAGAAATGCAGTCATTAATTATTATGCAAATAAAGATAGATCTAGTATTATATATTTGACGCTTGATATGAACATCACAAATCCGTTGTAGTCTAGTTGGTCAGGATACTCGGCTCTCACCCGAGAGACCCGGGTTCAAGTCCCGGCAACGGAAATTTAATGTTTTTTCATTCGTTAGTTCAATTTTAGACTTCTAATGGACATGCTTCTTGCAGGATAATTTTGTACTTGAGTGCCACAACATTGAGGAGTGGATAAAAAACCTTTGGTGTAAATATTTTTTTGTATCAGTATAATTTAGGCTTAAACATCATTGTGGTCTCTGTATATACACCTAATTTTGGTTTTAGTCTTGATCTCGCCCGATCAGAAGTGTCGACCAGTAGAAGCTCCGCCGAGCAAGTTTTGTTGAAGTGAAGGGGGGGGGGGGGGTTGTACCTGCAGGGACTCCGACGCTCAAGTCAGTCGAGTATAGGAGAAGCAAGTACAAGTTAGAATGTAAGATACCTGTGCCATTGTCAGAATGGTAGTATATATAGTCCCCAGCGCTGGGCCAAGGCCATTAATGTGGGGAGAAGAATCCGCCTCCTCCATTAAAGGCTGACGGAATCTGGCGTCGAGCCATGATGAGCAGTAAATGCTCATCATTCCGTGGTCGGCCGTTACAGAATCTTTTGGTTCTGTAACGGCTAATTGAATGCGCGTCGGCGGGCCGCTGCTTAATGGGCCTGCCCGACGCGTCTGGTAATTGGGTCTGCTCAGCGTCAGGCCCAGTCCAGAACAGAAGCCCCCCAAGTCGTTGCTTTCGCGAGCGAAAGTAATGACTTTGATGTCGAGGGGGAGCTTCAGCGTCGAGGGTTTTACCCTCGAGCCAAGTCGTTAGCAATTATTCGAACGTCGAGGAGTTTATCCTCAAGTCGATGTTCGAGGGGGGAATTTTACCCCCGCGTCTGTGTTCGAATGTCGAGGATTTTACCTTCGAATAAAATTTTGACTGTTGGGGTCGGGGAACTCAATCCTTGATCGCTTGCGTTTGTCGAGGAACTTTGTCCTCGACGATTCTCTTATAGTGGCCTTGGTATACGTGAGATTCGGGGTGACGTGCGTTGATCGCGAGGAGATTGATTTGACGTTTGGGTGGCGCCTTTATTGCCACGTGTTCACTTTACTGACACGTCCCTTCGGTTTTCGCGTGTTCCCAAGGCAGGTAATGATGGCGTCGTTTCGCTACGAGCGTGTGCGGCGCGTGAACCGGTTCGTATTCCACTTTCCCACTCAAATCGTTTGTTATAAATAGGAGGGAATTGATAGCTTTTTGAAGTTTCTGCGATTCTTCCGTTCTCAGTAAATTCTTCTTCTTCTTCTCTTCTGCTCGACTTGTTGTTGCAAGTGTTCGACACATTACGGGGGTTTTTTCAGGCTATCTTTGCTCTCAAACTAACGGTAAGTTTTCTGGACTTTGTGCTCTTAATCCACTGTTTGTGACTTCCATGGTTCCTGTTTCTACTATGCTTTGATAATTGTAGGATTTGCGCTTCCATGTTTGTTTTTCTTTGCCGTTGATTGGTAGCGGTGTTTGAGTGGGAATGCTTGTTGGTACCATGCTTCGATGGTTATGTTTTGGGTCATGGTGTTTGTTGCAAATGATCACCGTAGGTTAGATGATTTTATGCGTTTTTAGGATTCGGTTGTCAATCGTGGCGGCTTTGCGCTAGTTTAGGGTTTCTCTTGCGGTGTCGAGCGGTCGGATTAACGCGAATTGCGTTGTTGTTTCTATTTTTGACTCGGCGACGATTTTTACATTCACGTCCTCTATTTTTCAGGTCGTCAATGTCTTCCGGCTCTGAATCTGATGAGGGAAGTTCTCGTTCCATCAGGTACAACTTCATGTGGTCGGTGGTGGTGACCTGAATGGCCTCCTTATTGAATCTTGTTAAGTAGTCCCTCAGGGACTCGTTACTTCCTTGGACGATAGTTTCCAAGGTCGCCTCGGTTTTGGGGTGCTGTCGGAAGGCAGAAAACTGCTGGTGCAAATCTACCCAAGAGTCGATAAAGTTTGGGGGCAGGTTCCGGTACCATGTCATTGCGCCTTTCCACAATGTGATGGCGAACAGCTTGCATTTGTGTGATCCGCTGGCTCCTCTGCAGTCGAGCACAGCGTCAAATTACTCTATATGGTCGTCAGGATCTGTTTAACCATCATAGGTGTCCATGGTTGGAACTTTCTCCAACCTGGTGGGAAGTGGGAGGTTTCTTATCCTCCTAGAGAGAGGGTTTTTTGGCTCGTCTTCATTGCGCGGGCCACGTCCTTGGAGCTGTCCCTCGTTGGCGCGAGGGGAACGTCTGCGCGGGGGCGTCCTGCCGCGAGGAGAGTTGGACCATCGACGTCTGGGAGATGGGTCTCTACGCCGGGGGGCAGGCGACTCTTGTTGCCTAGGTCTAGGGGACCTAGTCCTTGATCTGGAAACTGAGTGTGGTCTCCTGTTGCTGCTGATATCAGTTCTTGTCCGCGCAGTGTGTCGAGCAGCAGATCTGTTGGATCTTGTCTGCTCGACGGCAGCAAGTCGATGGCTTTGCTCTTTCATCCAGTCAGTTTGGCGATTCAGGGCCTGGATGATATGCAAGAGAACCGGATCAGTTCCTGGTGGAGTCGGGACATGGGGGATTTCTTGTAAGACGTTTGGTCGCGGGCGTTCTTCTTCGGTGACGTTCGTGTGTTGCCCGTCACGAGGGTCGGAATCCGGAATCGCTCTTTGGCGAATCCGGCTAGGCTCAGGAACGTCGACCACGGCGTTTTCAACACGGTCGCCGGTCCCAATGTCCACGACATTTCCGAAAGCAATGCCTAACTCGTTGACAGTGCTGGGAATCTTCTCACTGGCCATTTGGATTGAAAGGTGGTTTGATGAAAAAGGGATGAGTTTTGGTTTTTTTCTGGAAAAAACGGGGAAACTAATGATCCCCATAGACGGCGCCACTGATCTCGCCCGATCAGAAGTGTCGACCAGTAGAAGCTCTGCCGAGCAAGTTTTGTTGAAGTGAAGGGGGGGTTGTACCTGCAGGGACTCCGACGCTCAAGTCAGTCGAGTATAGGAGAAGCAAGTACAAGTTAGAATGTAAGATACCTGTGGCATTGTCAGAATGACAGTATATATAGTCCCCAGCGCTGGGCCAAGGCCATTAATGAGGGGAGGAGAATCCGCCTCCTCCATTAAAGGCTGACGGAATCTGGCGTCGAGCCATGATGAGCAGTAAATGCTCATCATTCCGTGGTCGGCCGTTACAGAATCTTTTGGTTCTGTAACGGCTAATTGAATGCGCGTCGGCGGGCCGCTGCTTAATGGGCCTGCCTGACGCGTCTGGTAATTGGGCCTGCTCAGCGTCAGGCCAAGTCCATAACAAGTCCTGTATGTGATTTTTTGACAAAATAGTCATTGTATCGCACATTTTTGTTTGGTGTTAGTCCTTGAGTGCAAATTCCGTCCAAATATGTCCAAGTGACAAACGTTTTGCCATCTGAACCTGCCACATATCACTGTAGATGTGGATGACTAGGTATGCTGACTAGAATAAGTGTGGGAGAGAGACCAAAACCAAAAATTTACACAATTACATGGGACCAAATTCAAAAATTCTAAATTTTGTAAATTCTTATGAAAATCTAGTTAAGTGATACCAAACATCTAATCACCATCTTATGTTTTTATAAGTTAAATGATTATAAATTAAGTGATACCAAACATAGTTAAGTGATTATAAGTTAAGTGATTATTGTTTATACTTAATTTGAAGTATAACTGAACCATGCATCCCAAACAGAATCACCATGCCAAAGAATGTTCTTGATACTAAATGAATGATCTTGTTCATTCTCTTCTTCACTTCCAATTACTCCTTCTTGTTGATCTGTTTCATTGAAGCTACTCACTGTTGCTTCCTCTGCTTGTTTATGTGGCAACATTGTTTTTCCTTCTCTCTTCAAAATATAACCATAACCAATAAAGGAACAATTACAGATAAAACAAATCATTACTCCCTCCGGCCTTAATTATAAGCAACTTTCCACTTTTTAGATTCATTGAATAACTAATGTATATAGCCTTAATTATAGACCATATACATTAATTATTCAATGAATCTAAAAAGTGGAAAGTTGCTTATAATTAAGGCCGGAGAAAGTACATCAGTTAGTAGCCTATGAACTTAGAGCTGCAAGAATTACCAACGCACAAACAAGCCTCTCTAGAAAGGAATATTTCTACTCTCAATAATGTAACTTACAAATTTTTCTCATTTAATTACTCTAATAATGACAGGCCATGGGTTTTAGTTTCTTCAAGAACATGATTGTATGTCGAAATTAAATATGAAGAGTCAATTTGGATAAAGTCTTCCAAGAGAACTCAGGAAAAGGAATTTTAAAATGTTCTTATAATGTTCTTACAATATTCTTATATGTTTGGTATCACTTAACTTATAATCATTTAACTAGATTTTTATAAGAATTTGCAAAATTTAGAATTTAGAATTTAGTCTCATGTAATTGTGTAAATTTTTGGTTTTGGTCCCTCTCCCACACTTAATCTAGTCAGCATACTTAGTCATCCACATCTACAATGACAAGTGGCAGGTCCTGTTGGCCAAACGTTTGCCACTTGGACCAAATTTGGACGGAATTTACACTCAGGGACTAACGCCAAACAAAAATGTGCGATACAGGGACTATTTTGTCAAAAAATCACATACATAGATTAAAACCAAAATTGAGTGTACATACAGAGACCAAAATAATGTTTAAGCCTTATTATTATGGAATCCATTTTATTTAAGCATAAGTGTAAGTGTAACTTCAATTAGTTGTAAAAAAAAAAAACGTGTAGCTTCAACTTGTTGTTTCTCTTAGTTTTTATTAAATCTTGATGCACTGAGAGAGAGCTAGTGTTATCTCGTGGCCTAAATATGAACTAATATTTCTACTCGTGCGATGCACGGATAAATTATAAATAGATATTACATTTTTTGTATCAAAAATATGAAAAATATGAATGGATGAAAATAACAAAAATATATATCATTTTGTCAGAAAAAAAACAAAAATATATACCATCCATGTATATTATCAAATAAAATATAACATTTTTTTTGAAGCAAAATAAAATGTCGATTAGCACAGTTTTCAGTGAACATGCAATAGCTGTTGCTGCAACTAAATTAAAATCTTTGAGGTATCTTTGGGTGCAAGCGTACAGAGCATCATCACTTTCTGGAGACGATCTTTTGGCAGTGTTGCGATCTTATTGGAATATTGAGCTGATTCCTCCTAGACAAGATCACGACGGACGATATCACGACGCTCAAATTATTGCTTATCACTCTCTTGCTGGACCAAGATCAGATTTTCCTAATAATGTGATGCCTTTGTATCCTCCTCGTGCTGTATGAAGGTCGTCTTCTTTTATGTGTCATACCATACTTAGCTTCACTAGGGTGAGATTATCCCACACAAATGTGAGATTTGCTTAGTTTCGACTATTCTGACGACTAAACATGTTGAAGGAAATAAGTAACCATATAAAAAGATTTGTAGCTACTAATATTTTTTTTTTCTCATTTAAAGTGTTCTCTTTGCAAATTTTTAAATGTTTAAAGGAGAAGAAATAGTAAGCTATATGAATTCATGTACACAAAGTGAAGAGATAGGAGTTCGAATCCAGTTATGAATGTCTCATCTAATAATTTTGACATTTTTTGTCAATTAAATTAAGATTTTTTTTTTGACAATATTAAATTAAGATTTATAGACAATACTTCAAACGACTTATATTTTAACCCAAGGGGTGTGATTGAGCGGTTGGGGCTCATCCTCCCTTAATCAAGGGTCGAGGGTTCGATTCTCACCTTAGGTATGGAGCAGCTTTAAATCCTTGGGCCAGCTATCCCACCCATCGAGGTGCCTCCAATCTAACGAGGGAATAGTCACTGCGTTCGGCGATGGATACCCCGGTCTCGACAAAAAAAAACGACTTATATTTTTTTTGATATAAATTATTTATTTCTTTAGAATATCCGTACAATATTTATTAACTTTCTCCATCAATGTTCAGAAGTCCTAGTTCAACTACCAGAAAATGTCGAAATTACTAGGTGAGACGTCCATGATCTGGATTCAAACTCTGGTCACTCTACTTGTGTGTGTGTGAGTTTATTGGTAATTTTGACATCTCGTCTATGTATAAAAAAAACTTTCTCCATCAATAATTAATAATAGTTTATTCAATTTACCAAAAATAAATAAATTAAAATATGTGATACAAGTGTGTAATGGGCCTGCAGCCACGCACTTACCAACACATTGCTACTGAGATTTCGTGTACCCATTGAACTTATGATATTTGGAAGAAAGGCACCAAATTTCTGAAACTTGCATATTCCTTTAGAATAATTCAAATCTTTACATCACTATCAAATTTCTCAGCCATGACTATAACTCTATCTATAACTTACGTGTTTCTTCCGCAGAGTTATTATCTCAATATTTGAATTGTTTTATTTGCTTATAATGACAAATTAAGAGTTCGTTGGACAACGTCCAAAATCCTAGCTAGCTAGGTGTTACAAAATATGTGTGATCCATATATTAGGTATTATATTACAATTTTGAAATTATTTCTTCTTCTTCTTCTTCTTAATGAATACAGTGTATTGGTAAGTGCAGCTCAACGTAAGTTATAGATAGGAAATGTTAATTACGACTTATGTGGATCAACGTTAACAAATATGACCTGCATGAATTACTCCAACCCTCCAACTTTTACTCACACGCGCCCCCCACTCCATGAATAAATATAATATAAAAATTTGTAAGAAAATATTTTTATATATAGTTGAGTTGATAAATATAAAGAAGACTCCACATATTTACCTTGGTTCCAACCATTGACAAAAATAGATTATATTTTCATAAAGTCCTAAGTAATTTTTTAAAGGTCTTAAGATTAAATACATGGAAGTTGTACGTATTGTACGATAATATGATATGATATGATATTGTGCCCAATCAAGCATGTGGAAGTTGTAACCGAGTTTAAGAAATTTTGTTGAGGAAAGAGAAGACATTCAAAAACTCTAAATTTCATTCAGATTATGCCAAAATCTTATGACAATCTATAATGGCATACATGAAGCCCGTAAGGGTGATGAATAGGGATGTCAACGGGGCGGGGATTGATCGGAGGACACTTTACCACGTCGTGCCCCATTTCTGTTTTAGGGGCATTCTTTCCTCCATCCCCATCCTTACGGGGAGATTTCTTCCGCCATCCTCGTCTCCACGGATCCCCACGATATTCACAAAGCTCCACGGATATAAAAAATTAACAAAATGACTATACATAAGTTTCCTCCTTATAGATGTGAGATACTCTAAATTAAAATTTGTGTTCTTAATAAAACACCTTACAATTAAATCATCCATTGCTTATGTTCCAAGACACCACTGAATTTAAACCACCAAAGAAGAATCTGGCCTCAACTAGAGATTACTTAAACTACTCTAATAAGCCATTTTTATTGCTCTAGCTCATTGTTGCACTTTCTGCTTGAATAGCCGAATCAGTGTCCAAGATTTCAGTAAAACAACCTAAGAATTCTCATTACCCAGAAGAAAAAAAATAAAGATAATTGGAATTGTTCTTCCTTTTTATGAACTTTCTTTGTTACACTTACAGTCCAGCATATGCACTTCTAATAGAAATTATGAAAAATAAAGAAATAATAAACTAAACAATTATTACTAATAAGTTGTTTCCACTAATGGAAAAACTATACATAGCATTGTCAACTAGCAAATGACTGAATCCAATTATGGGTACGAAAGAAACTATACATGGTGGTTTTTCATCCTCCAAACTATACATAAAAGTTTTCCTGTGATAACAAATAAATAATTAAAAAATTCCTATACTAAGTGCTAACAAATAAATAAAAAAGGTTTTCTATTAATCCATAAAACAACTTCCTTTGCTATATCAATCAATCAATCATTGTTCTTAACCATAATCAATTCTAATTCTAATTCTAATATTTTACATTTTCATCTAAAGAATCCAATCATATCATTGTTTCTAAATGACCAATTTGAACAATTTTAATTGGTACCCAACCAATAAATTCACTACCTAATTTAGTGTATGAACAAAGTTCCAATTATCATCCTTTATTGACCTTCTTTCTCTTTTCCTTCTTTTTCTTTCATATAAACTAAGTGATTATCTCGAAATAAAATTGCAGAGATTAATTCTTCAAATTTTTACCAAATTCAAACATATTAGTCTTAACATTTTGAATGTTCAAGTTCGATATCGAATCCAAGAGTTCTTATTGGCCAAAATTAGGCGAGCGATTTCTTTTTCCATTCTTTATTCTAAACAAACCGTATAGCTTTCGTAAATCCTTAACCGTAGAGTATCCATCACTTTCATCGTCGTCTATCTGCCGTACGATCATATCCCCACACCCTCTCCCATCACCGTCCGTTTGTAACGCCCCAATAACCGATTTTATAGCCCGACTCGGCGAGTTCCGATTCGCAATCATTAACTCACCGATCTCGGCTGGACTTAAACTCGCTCCATGCCGGAAAATTTCCTCTACCTTCGGAAACAGCTTGTGATCTTTCACTCCAAGGTAACTATTCGCCAAAGATTTGAACGACGAAAAATTACACACCGGAAAATGAATGTGAACGTCGACCCGACCCGGTCGGAGAAAATTCGGATCAATAATTTCCTTACTATTCATCGTAAACACCATAATTCTCTCTTCGCCGCAACACGAACTCAGAATTCCGTCCATGAAATTCTGAATCCCCGACGCCGTAACCGACCACAATTGCGAATCCGATTCCTCCGTTAAAAACCGATCGAGATCCTCCACAACTACGATCGACTTCGCCGTCGTTTCCAATAACAAAAACTTCAAATCTGAATCACCACGAACCTTAGATAAATCAACATCGTAAACATCATAACACAGAAAATTCGCCATAGCTGCAACGAAACTCGATTTTCCGGTACCGGAAGGACCATACAAAAGGAAGCTCCGTTTCCACGCACGACCAAGTCGCCGATAATATTGCCTCGCTTTCAGAAACGATTCGAGATCCGTTTTGATTTTCTTCTTCAGATCCGTTTCCATCGCCATAGTATCAAACGTCGCCGGATGATTAAACGGAACCGATCTCCACCTCGTTCCGCCGTATCCTCCGCCGCAACCTTCATCGCCGCCGGCAACATTAACAAACAACCGTAAATCACGTTTTCCTTTATTCACAATCTCGTCGGAGAAATCATGAATATGACGGAGATAGCTACTAAGAATCCTTCGTTTATCGGTTTTCCTTATTTTCAGAACAAACGAACCGGTTCGATCCGGTTCGGGTTTTTGATTGAACCAAAATAACGTTGCACCGAGAAACCGGTCTTCAATAGTTTGATTAGAATCAAGAGACAAAACGATATCGTTTTGATTATTACCACCAGCGGTAATAAGATTAGTGAAATCAGAATCTTCAAGCGAAGGTAAAGAATGTAAATAATCAGAAACTTTACGATGTAACTCGTTTCGTTGCATGTTTTCGTTTAATTCGGGGACTTTAAGGTATTGATAAACGTAGAAACAATCTTGTAGTTTTCTTTGGAGTTTTTTTGTGGTGTATATTAATCCTGTTTTGAATAATAACCATCGAATTATGAAACAGATTAAGGGTGTAAATAGGATTAGGAATATGAATTTGTGAGGAAACATGTTTTTTGTGATGTTGTTAGTGTCTGGTTTGATATAGTTTTGGTTTTTTGAGGGAATGATTATTATTCATGTTTGAATATTGAATAATGTTGTTGTTGTTGTTGTTGTGAGAGTGTTGGGTGAAGGAGAAGAATTGTTGTTGTTGTTGTTTGTGTTTTTTTTTTTTTTTTTGTGTATGGGGATTTTATTGTTTTTGTTGTTGTTTTGTCAGTGTTTGAAGAAGAGATAGCTACGTGTTCTAATTGGAAGTGATTAAGTTTAATAATTTTTAATTTAATGGTTTACTTCAAATCCCTTTTAACGCGGAATTAGGTAAAACAGACTTTAGGAAAGTTTTCATTTTTATATTTGTTATTACTTTATTTCTTCTTTTGACAAAAATTAATTAATTTTTGGGTAAGGAAATATGAGACGATGTATTTTTTAAATTTATTAAAAATTTTATGTACTTAGCTTATTTAATGGTTAGACATACTACCTCCGTTCCTTATTATGAGAGATAAATCACTTTTTAGATTCATTAAATAATTAATTTATTTAGTCCATATTATAAAACAAATACATTAATTATTCAATGAATCTAAAAAGTGATTTGTACATTATAATAAGGAACGGAGATAGTATTAATTAAAATATCATTGTCTCTTATAAATAAGAACGTAGTAATGAAATTAGCCAAATCACATTGTTTCTTATAAACAATTTTTTTTCTTTTCAACGGAAAAAAATTGAAGTGTACTTTTTTTCTTAGATAAACAACTTCATCGTTTGTCTTTATAACATTAATGTTTATTACTCACGATGTTAACTTTTAACTGTCACAATTGACAACTTATATATGGTCAAAGTAACATCTTATATATTAATATTTGCTATTATATATTGATAAAAATATATATTCAAAGTAAATTATATGAATAGACACGTATCTCAACGACAATTACTTAGGAACAAAGAGTATTATATATAACACTTATAAATAAATTATTTCTATAACAATAAAATAAAGTTAAACATTTTTTGTAAAAAGAAAGAAAAAAAAAGCAGAAGACAAGAAGAAAAAAAACCTTAACTAGTTGAATAAACTCAACGCTTATAACATCTACTAAAAGGATATGTTAAGAACCTAAGATCCGTTTGGTGTGTCGGATAGATAGAAATAAGATATGATAAGAAGCTAAATAATAATACGATATGATAGTGACAAGATTAGCACATATCATGTCATGTGTTTGGTGCACACATGATCAGAAAAATAAAAAAGAGTAATTGGATAACCCAGCCAAAAATAAGGATTAAAATAACAAAGTGTGATTGGATAGACTTAATGGTAAGTTAAATTTATCATTTTCTATTGGTGCATCAAACAACGGATTAAGACAAGATCGAAAAACTTTAACATATTTTGTTTCCTAACCTGCGCACCAAACACTCTCTAAGAGGGATGTGATTTAATTTCATGAAAAACAAGGAGATATTATTGCCACTTACAGCACAATTCTTAACTAAGTTGTGATACAATTCAATTAGTTGAAAATTGCTTATAATAAAAAAATTCAATTAGTATAAACTGTCTCAGTTAAATTAACGGGTGACAATTTCTTAATTTGAAAATTTATTTGTTATATTTCTTTATGGGTCTTGGGCACTAGTTAAGGATACAAAAGTGGTAAGTTCACATTGAAAACACCAATTTATATATTTTTATTATTTTGACCGTACAAATTCCAATATACTTATACTATATTTGTGTTTCTTAACCATTGCCCCAAGGGCACTAGTTATCATTTTCCTTTCTTTTATATTGTTGCAAATTTGCATAGTTGCATTCACATCATCAACTTTCTATTTCTTTGGTCCCTATGGCTTTGTCTAAGCTAAGATGACGTTCGAGAATATATTTGATTTGTTTTTTCTAACGATGACTTCAGATTCCACTATACATATATCTATACGTGCTAGCTTACTTTCATAATCTACTTTTGGCTTTTGTTTTTAGTTGATTCTTGTCTTATTTTGACAATCTTTTGATCTTGATTTCAATTAGTCACATTTTCAAAATTCAAAAAGATGACGATGTATAATATTATTTGTTCAAAAGACTTTGTATAAAAGAAAACACGATGATGTAGTATAATAATATTTTTTGAAAAAAAATTAATTTAAGTGGTAGTTCACCAAAAAAACATAAGAAATTATCGTTTAGTTAACAAGCTATATATCATAAGCTACACTAGGTCTATATAAGTAACATGTCCTAGATAGATCTATATAAATTGATTGTATACCCATTAATTATTGATTAAAGGAAATGTTTATATCATCATCATCATCATCAACATTTTTTACATTATTTTTCTGTTAAGTAAAATTCACACACACAATCGTGGTTCAAATCCCGATCATAGACGTCATACCTATAAAAATGTATTTTAAGTAAGGAATAGTACGAAAGCATAAAAATATATGTTATTGTAAGCAAAAATACCAAAATATCATTATTAAAAATAAGTACGCACTTCGGTTTTAATTATAAACAATTTTTTAGTTTTTAATTTTATTAGATAACTAATGTATTTGGTCTGGTCTATAATTAAGACTTGATAAATTAGTTATCTAATAAACTTAAAAAAAATCCTTATAATTAAAATCGGAGAATATAATATTTTTATTTGAAGTAATTGGTCTATTATTTTTTTTTTACATCAGCTAGCTACATCAACTTCATTTTCATTCATAATTTACCATTTCCATAACTTAAAAGAGCCATTTTCATCATTTGAGTTTCTATTCTGATCTGCTTTTGATCTTAGGGGTAGTTTTAGGTTATTTTTTTCCCTAATATTATCACCCCTCTCTCTCATCTTTTTTTCCCTCTTTTAAATCTAAATAAATGATTTTTTTTACATATATTGAGTTTTTAATTGTTTTTTTGTTGTGATTTCGTCGTCTTGGTGCGGCGTTTTGTTGTTCGTCGTTTTAGTGCGGTGTTTGGTTGTTCGTCGCCTTGGTGCAGCGTTTTTGGTTTTCCGTCTTGTTGCAGTGTTCGTTTAGTTTATATTGAAATATCATCTTCAATTAACTGCAAATTCAATCAATGATTTGGGCGTCAACGTTGCAGATTTGGAAGCATGGACATTCTTGTGAATTTAATTTTATCATATTATTTATAGGCAATTTGCCGTTATATGCTATCAACTTGGATACTGTGAGTTTGTTCGCAGATTTATCCTTTTCGTTCTTAGCAATGTTGAATTTATATTTGCATTTGATGTACTCTATCAATTATTGAAATGAATGAATATTATTTCTTTAGTAAAAAAGAAGGCTTAATCGAATATCAAAAAAAAAAAAAAAAAGAAGGCTTAATCACAGTTTTAGTCCTTGAACTAATTTCTAAATTTCATTTTAGTCCTTTAATTAGTAAATGGTTCATTTTAGTCCCTTAAATTTATACTTGTCAATCAAAAGGTCCCTTCTGTTAATTTTAACCCCTAACACATACGGTAGATCAACATCATATGTGATTCTCCATATATCTCAATAATTTTACAATTTCAACCATTCGATCTTCCTATAGAAAAAGAGACCATTAGATTTTTGCTGGTCTACTATATCTAACAATACACTGGCACTATCTAAACTTTGTTCTCATTCCTTCATCCTCTTCGCCGCGTGCTTCTACATCTTTATCATCATTTTCATAAATTTCATCACACAAATTTAAACCTAGAAAATCCAAAAGAAATTTTGTTCATCACACTTTAACCCGAAAAATTGAAAATAAAACCAAAATCTTCTTCTTCAAACAAATCTAACAAAATAAACATCAACCCAAAAAATAAATTTAAAACAAATTTCAGATTAATTATGAAAGTGAACTTTAACTGATTTTAGTTTTATTGTGTGAATGAGCCTAAGAAAACTTCCAGCGAATGAGCAAGTGAGGTTTTGTGGTTGTGTTTGAGAGTTAAATCCAGATTTGAGTTTTGTTGTTGTTGTTGTTGTTGTTGTTGTTGTTGTGTTTGAGAGTTGAACTCAGATCTGAGTTTTATTGTTGTTGTTGTTGTTGTTGTGCTTGTGTTTGAGAGTTGATCTTTTTCTGAGTTTGCTGGAGGAATGTATGAAGATAGTGTGAAGATGAAGAAGGGTGGGGAGAAGATGAAGAAATGAGAATAATATTTAGATAGTGAAGATATATTGTTAGATACGGTAGACCTGCCAAATCTAATGGTCTTTTTTTTTTTTATGAAAAGATCAAATGGTTGAAATTGAAAAAAATGATTGAAGTCTACGGTGGACCACCTATAATATTGGTCCACCTTATACTTAAAAAACTAACGGAAGGACCTTTTTGACTAACGGAGTAAACTTAAAGGACTAAAATAGAACGTTTATTAGTTAAAGGACCAAAACGAAACTTTAAAATTAGATAAGGGACCAAAATTGTATTTAAGCAAAAAAAAAAAAAACACTTAGAAAGCCGAATAAAATACTTTTTTTTTTTTGACGCAAACAAACTTATGGCATTTCATTTATAATAATATTTGTAATACAACTTGGAATAACATCAAAAATAGTGCGAGAAGCATGGGAGAGAGCTGCTCGTGCAAGAACATGAGCGCTTCCGTTTGCTTGACGCCTAGTAAAAGCAACTATAAAATCGCTATGATTCGAGAGTAAAGTTCTACAATCATCAATAAGTGAACCATACTCAGAGATATTTTGTCTTTTATTTTGCACATCATCCACCACCATCTTGCAATCCATTTCAAAAATCACTTTTTGATATCCTAGCCTCTCCATCCACATCAATCCTTGTTGGAGTCCCCAAGCTTCTCCTTCGGCCAGTGACATTATAGCCTCAATAAAGCTTGTTGTTGCTGCTACAAATTGCCCATTTTCATCTCTAATACAAGCTCCCATGCCGACTTGATTGCTTGTATTAAATAAGGCTGCATCTATGTTGCACTTCAAGTACCCTGCTGGTGGAGGATTTCATCTAATTTGTTGTTGCTCATGTGAGTTCATGGCTTGTTGGATGGGTTGGTGTTGTTTTGCAAGTTGCCACACACTTAGTAGACTTTGGGCGCGGGATACAACCTGATCAGTAGTCTCATAATGATTCTCCCAAAGTTTTGTATTACGTTTTTTCCATATGCTCCAAGCAACCATTGCAAAGATAACAAGTTGTGTCTCATCAAGGTGAGTCGATATGTTTGTAAAAAAGTGAGAGAAACTGTCAGATGTTTCCATAATAGCCTCAAGCTTTTCCCAAATATTTATTTTCCTCCAACAATCAACACTATCTGCACACATAAGAAAAACATGCCAATTATATTCAGTGTAAGTTTGACAGATTACACAATTTTCATGACATTCCACACCCTTGCTAATAAGGCGCTGTCTATTTGGAAGGCAATCCCTCCCAAGCCTCCACATAAAATGTTTTACCTTAGGAAGGATTGGTAACGCCCACAACTTATCCCAATCTCCTTGTACTCGCCATTCTTCTCTATTTATCAACACATCAACGCAAACACGGTAAGCACTCTTAACGGAGAAAAGACCTTTTTTATCATAACGCCATATTATCTCATCTTTCCTTCCTAGGTCGGTGAGTGGGATGTGTAAAATTTCATGCGCATCTCTCTCATTAAAAACACTATGAATCAAATTAGCATTCCAACAGTGTGTTTCCTCATCAATTAGATCATGAACTTTGAAACAACCACTAGGATTTATATTTGGAGTAGTGAGAAAGGGATTACTTGCATTTCTTAGCCAAGAGTATTCCAAATTGGAATTGAATTACCGTTTCCAATGCGCCATCTATAACCTTCTTTTAACAAAATTCGGGATGACAAGATGCTACGCCACACATAACTAGGATTATGTCCTAAAGACGCTCCTAAAAAATCCCCATTTGGGAAATATTTAGCTTTGAAGATTTTTGTTACCATAGCATCGGGGTCGGTTAATATTTTTCAACCCTGTTTTCCCAACATCGCTAAGTTGAAGCCATGGATGCTTCAGAAACCCATTCCTCCCCATTCTTTTCTCATAGTCAATCTTTCCTAACTCATCCACCTAATACCTTTATGGTTTTCCCCTTTTATTCCCCACCAAAAGGAGTTTAGCATCATCTCAATTTCATCTTTTAAAGAGGTAGGTAATAGAAAAACACTCATGCAATAAGAAGGAATTGCTTGAGCAACAGATTTAATCAGAATCTCTTTACCTGCTTGAGAGAGCATCTTACTACTCCAGCTAGAGACACGCTTCCAGATTCTTTCTTTGATGTAATGAAAGATGGACTTCTTGCTTCTCCCAATCATCGAAGGAAGTCCAAGATATTTTCCTGTTCCTAGACATTCAGTAACTTGTAAGATATTTGACAGGTTATTCTTCACATTCTGAGCCACATTTTTACTGAAAAAATTTCTGATTTCTGCATATTAATCAATTGACCAGAAGCCTTTGCATAAGTATCTAAGATACATTTTAAAGCATTAGTTTCAGTTTCATTTGCTCCGAAAAAAAGAAAACTATCATCTGCAAAGAGGAGGTGACTAATAGAAGGGGCACGTCTACAAACTTTAATGCCATGAATGATATTATTTTTCTCTGCTTGCTTGATAAGTGCGGACATACCTTCAGCACAGAGTATAAATAAGTACGGGGATAGGGGATCCCCTTGTCTGAGGCCTCTTCCAGGGGTGACAGGTCCCACACGCTCATCATTCATCAAAATGTAGTAATTAACAGTAGTAACACACATACGAATCCAATGAATCCATTGTGTATCAAAGCCCATTTTCTGCATGATGCCAAACAAGTAGCTCCAATCTACTCTGTCATATGCTTTGCTGATGTCGATTTTAAGTGCCGCTTCACCTTTCCGGCCTCTGTTTTTACATTTCAAATAGTGAATAATCTCTGAGGCTATCAGAACATTGTCAGTGATTGATCTTCCTGCTACAAAACCAGATTGTTCAATAGAAATGCACTTATCAAGAATACTTTTCAGCCTATTTGCCAAAGCCTTAGCCAATATTTTATAAATAACATTACACAGTGATATAGGCCTAAGGTCTTTCATTGTTTTTGGCTCTTCACATTTTGGAATAAGAACAATATTTGTTTCACCAAGAGAAGGAGGAATATTACCTGCAGCAAGCCATTGCTTACAAGCCTTTACAATCTCTTCACCACATAAGGACCAAAATCTTTTGTAAAAGGCTGGATTTAAACCATCGGGTCTGGGAGCTTTGTCAGAGTGCATTTGGAATGCTGCTGCTTTGAATTCCTCATCAGTGAAAGGTGCTGCTATTAGCATCTGATTTTCCTCTTCTTTAATGCATGGTGAGATGCATTGTAGAACTGAATCCATCTCAAATTGGCTAGCCATGAACAAGTTCGAGAAGTATTCGTTGCTAAGCCGAATAAAATACTTAAAGAGCTGAATAATAATAATAATAATAATAATAATAATAATAATAATAATATGTTATTAGTTCTAGTAGCTACCCTAACTTTGTTTGTGTTTCTTTCCATTTAGTCTAATTTCACTACTAGTTAAGTATTTTTCAAAGCTAATTATCTATTTCTCCTGTACTTTCAAAACTCCAGTTCTTTTTCTCTCTAGCCGTCCCCAATTCCTTTTTTCTTATTTCATCTGTTTAATAGGAGTGATTTTGTATCATTTTTTTAACTAGAAAGTAGAAACCACTCTTCATCATTTTTTTCTTCTTATCATCTATTTAAATAAGTATTTTCTTTTTCTGTTTTTGTTGCCTACGTACGGCATTGTTTAGTTTATTCGTCGTCTTGTTCGACTTTATTGTCCCGTCTTAGTGAAATGTTTTATTTATTCGGAGTGACATATAAGTTTTGCCTCCTTACGTATTTAAAAAATATGATATACAAATTCATAGTCATATATGCTCCCTATAATTCGTGTAAGGGGCTTATGACGGTCATCACTGATGTCAAATTCATAGCATTTTTTTACAAACTTTTGGACAATATTTAACTATGTTTTTGTTGGAATTAACTAGGATTTTCATTATATTAGTTGCAAATTAGTTAAAAAATATTTTTCTAGATAATTTACTTCCCAATTAGTACTAGTATCAAATATAATAGCTAAATTACAACTAAATCATAAAAATTTCTCTTTATCCCCCCTCAATTCTCTTTTACCCCCCTAGAATCCCAAAATACCCTTAACTTTATTACACTCTTAAGGAAAAATTCGGGACGCATCTCACGAAGTGCACTTCGTGAGATGCGTCCCGAATTTGATTACACCCCCAAATTTTTAAGTTCAGTATCGATACTGAAAAGTTCAGCATCGATACTGAAATGATTTCTGGGGAGTTTTAGGGGGGTACAGGTACAATTTTTAAGTTCAGTATCGATGCTGAAAAGTTCAGCATCCATACTGAAATGATTTCTGGGTGAATTTTTGTGATGCAGGCCAAGTTTTTAAGTTCAGTATCGATACTGAAAAGTTCAGCATCGATACTGAAATGATTTCTGGGGAGTTTTAGGGGGGTACAAGTACAATTTTTAAGTTCAGTATCGATGCTAAAAAGTTCAGCATCCATACTGTAATGATTTCAAGATGAGTTTTTGGGATGCTGGCCAAGTTTTTAAGTTCAGTATCGATACTGAAAAGTTTAGCATCGATACTGAAAATGATTTTTGGGTGAAAATAGCAAAATTCGGGACGTAGATCCCGAAATGCATTTCGGGATCTACGTCCCGAATTTTGCTTAAATATCCCCTAAGGGCAAATAAGGTAGTTAGGGGGGGGGGGAAGAATATAGGGGGGGTTAGAGAGAATTTTTCCTAAATCATAGCTAACTCTGTTTATTAGAGATTAAGTACGAATTAGCAGTTGTAGACTTGTAGTTAACCTGAGATTTTCTTGTAGCAGTTCAAATTTGCACTTCAGCATGTAGCAAATATTTTACTATCTAAATTGTACTTATGATAAAATTTGACTAACTTCTCTATTTAATAAAACACTTAGTAGTATTAATTTCATCCATAAAGCTTATTATTATTTTAAACTTATTTCACAATAAGTTAAGGAGAGGAATCTATCAAGTGAGAATTGAATACTAAGATTCCAAATAGAAGAAACCTGTTGTAAAAAATAAAAAATGGAGAACCATGTTTATATTAAAGAAATAAAAAGGCATAGAACTTGTTTGTCTATAGTTGCTAGTATATTACTAGTATTATACTATATGAATATGATATGATTCCTGACCATAAACATTACTTTCATATATTATATTTTTGATGAAATCAGCAGCATATCTGACAATTATTGGATGCAAATTAATTTAAGTTTGCCTTTGGCTATTGGTGGAGATTCCCAATAAAGAGCTTATACTATATTGGCATATTAGCTGAGTTTGCATAGCAATTTGAATGTGATTGCGTCTGCTAAATTAGATCCATTCATTCATGTGTCTTTACTACTCTTTATAGTGCATATGTGTATATTTTGGATTTTGGATGTGGTGCTAGCTTAGTTGGTGTATGAAACTTGCAATTTTATTAACATTATGATTTAATTATCACGTTTCTTATCTTATCTTGTTCTTTATCCCACTTGAGGGCTGCACTTGAGTGGCTTTAGTAGTTAATTACCTCACTGTGCTTCTAAAATAATAGATTTGGCGGCTAAATTAATAAGAAATGATTTTATATCGAATACATTCATTATTATTATTGTTATTATATTATTATTATTATTATTACTTTATTAGGGTTATGCTAACTCTTTTTCCTTATTATTATTATTATTATTATTATTATTATTTTTCACCTTTTGATTTTTAAAGAAAGAGAACCTAATAGTCTAGAGTTTGGGGTGTTAAATGATTTTAGTCCTCTCCCAAACGCAATTGTCGGAGTTAAATTGTGGTCTTTTCTATAAATTCAGCATTAACATTATTAGACCACTTAACATTTGGTGGAATGCATCTATTATTATTCTTTTGTCAAATAATTTAATAGCTAAAATTTCACTTTTAAAAATATATAAATGAAAATGTCTCAGAATTAAATTTGAATTCATGCGTATAAAATGCAATGTCCATATCATCTAAGTTAAACTCGCGAAACTATACTACCATTATTAAATTTAGGCTAAATTGGATAATTGAATTTGACGATGCTTTATTTATTTATTGAATTCATTTTAATCATATAATTAACTAATATTACATTTCATTAGTTACTTTAGTTATACTAATTAAGTCCAACCTTCATCACTAAACTTAAAAAAAATTCATTATTTCATCACGAAATCCAGAAAATAACCCCCTTGATCACTACCCTACCCCCAATTTAGAACATGAACACACACCTACGCAAGGATTATTTGAAATATAAAAATTTAGTCAGGACACAAATATAATAATTAATTATAAAACCGAAATAAAATTAATAAATAAATTAAGAGATAAAATATTCAATTTAGTCTTGAACTTTTAACCAAATTAGAGAACAATATCATATTTTTTTTCTCTTTTAAATTTGTGCTATTTGAATTTCTTATTCCAATAGTATTACAAAACTATAAAACATAAAACATATAATACAAATATGTTACTGATAACTTGACATTGATAGAATTTTTAAAAGATAAATTAATTGAACATATGTATGTTTCCGTAAGCGCAACTTTAATTGTGGTTGAACGGTTGAGATTCATCCCCATTAACTAAAAATCGAGGGTTCGACCTTCGTCTCGAGTACGGAACAACTTTAAATTTCTATGCAGCTATCTTATCTTTTAAGGACTCTAATCTAACGAGAGAAATAATCACTGTATTCAATGGTGAACACTCTAGTCTCGACCATAATTTTTATTTTAGGTGACTAATCCCACTCGGTTAGGTCGCTATAGATTTTGCGCACTAAAAAAAGGGTAAACTTCTGGTATTCTAGAGTTTCCAATTGGTTGGATATAGTATCTAATATTTAATTTATAATGTCATATCATATTTAATATTTAACAATTTCCTGATAAAAAAAAATTAACAATTTTAAGAAAATTATTATAAGAACAGTGGTATATTATGAGTGGTATCCGAATTTTGCGATCTTATTTCATTAAAGGAGACTGAGGGAAGTTTTAAAATGGTACTAACTAGTTTCAAAAAAAAAAAATGGTACTAACTTGGGCCGTTGAACTGTTGAAGGCCACTTTGTTGAAAATTTCACTACCCACCACCATCAGTCTCTTCTCCCCCTTCCATAAATACCGTTTTTCTCATAAGAGATTTATAAAAAAAATTCGGGACATAGATCTCGAATTAAGATTCGAGTTTTAAAACTTGAAATGTGTACAGAGTTTTGGGATATAAGCACAAGTTTGGGGTCTAGAACTCGAACCTTAGTTCAGAATCTACGTCCTGAAGTTTGTGCGGAGTTTGAGAGTATATGCACCAGTTCGAGTTCTAAATCCCGAACTAGTGCTATATCCCAAAACTCCACACAAACTTCGGTGAATATAGACACCAGTTCGGAATCTAAAACTCAAACACGTGCCTATTCCCTTTAAAATTCCGCACAAACTTCGAGTTCTACGTCCCGAATTTTAATTTGATTAATAATTACAAGAATTTTGATATGTAATAATTTTGATTTGATTTTAAAAAATTTCACTTTTTATATGATTTATAATTAAAAGAGAAGGGTTTTATATGATTTAGATAGTCAGCCAAGCCATTAAGCAACTTAAAAAATAAAGCATAGTATATACGAAGACGTACAAAAAAAATATTAAATAGTCAACAAAAAAATTAATAGGTTATAAAATTGGAAGAAAGGACTGTCAAAAATTTTTTTGGAAGAAACAAAGAGTATCGTAACACACGAGCCTATACAACATACATACATTGTTTTGTTTAAATTATTTAAGGATAAAATGGGATTTTTAGTAAAATAATAAAGGCAAAAATGAAAGAAAAGATGATAAGCTATAAGTTATAAGCTAAAATACTATTTGAAATAGCGTCTGAAAAATAAGCTATAAACTAACTTATAAGCTATCAACTCACAGTTACTAAACAAAATTTTTTTCTTTTCAAATGAGCTTAAAAGCTATAAGCTTGTTTTTTGGTTTTTTGGTCATGCCAAACAGATCCATAATAATAATTTTAGCTATCCTTTATCTCTCACATCACCAATTCCATCTATCGCACCAAAAGCCACCGCATCTCTAACTTCTCCGGCCACCACATCGCACAAAATTAAGCAACGCCGACACAGCATTTTCTCTCGTCCTCATACTAGAACCAACGCTTTCTTTCTTCACGTTTAGATCCAACTACACTTTTCTCAAATCCACCTACGGAAAATGGCCTCAACTAGCCACGACGGAAACGACACCGTTTTATCAAAGAAGCAGCATTTCAATAATTCCTCCACCGAAACCCTAACATCACCACCATCTTCCTCTTCCGCCATTCCCCAAGATGATCTTCCATTCGAGATCATACTACAAATTCTCTCTAGACTTCCAGTCAAGTTCCTCATGCAATTCCAATCCCTCTCTAAGCCCTCGAAATCTCTCATCTCCGATCCTAAGTTCGCCAACAACCATCTTCGCGTGTCATATCAAGTGCTAGTGCAGCCTGAGTATGGTGTGGCGAGGGATTGCTTGTGCATTCTTGCTCATAGTGATACTTTTGCAGATTTTTGGCTTATGAGTGAATACGGAAACAAAGAATCTTGGACTAAATTGTTCAGTATTCCCGATATAAAAATGGAAACATATGGTGGTTTTAAATATCGCCAAATACTTTATCTTTCTGATGATGATCAAGTGTTGTTGGAGTGTCAATCTAACTTGGTTGTTTACAATTCTAGAGACAGTACTTTTAAAGTTCTAGAATTTCAAAACATGAGGAGTTGGATGTTTGCTGAAGTCTACCAAGAAAGTTTGGTATTGCCTTGTTCTCAATACTAGAAATTGTTGTGTTAGGTTTAATGTATTTCATCGTTAGATGTTTTTCGTTAGTTCTTTAATTGTGCACTTCATTATATGGTTAGTGTGTGTGGTTTACTAAGATTGCAATTAGGTTCTATGCCATTGTGTGTATGTTAAAAAGCTACACAAAGTTTATGATGTATGCTGCAGAAATTTACAGCTTTTATCTCAACATTTAAGTGCTTTGTATGCAATCTCTTGATTGGAAAGTGCTTCTGTTCCCCTTAAATGCAAGTTATATTTTGTTGAAAAGGGAGTTGCTGAGGGAACGAGTGTTTGGCTCTTTCAAGAACAAACCTGTTTTTTTGGTCCTTTCTCTCTCTCTCTCTCTCTCTCTCTTTTTTTTCATTGCATTTTCAGCTGTCCTTGGGCTGCATATTACTTCCTCTTACATTTTTCTGAAACATATCAATGAATCTGAATCTACACATTCAATGCATCCAAATTTAATCAAATAGTCATGCCAAATTAAAACTATTTGATTTAAATAGTTTTAATTTCGATAGAGGAAGGCCTTCGTATAGTTGATTTAAATATTCAAGTTCCTGCCCAGCTTCTAAATGCTAAGGTGGTGGACTTTGCTGGTGATCAAGGAAGCTGGAACTGGGAGGCTTTTGCGTGAATGGCTACCTACAATCATTCTTGAAAAAATTGCAGTAGTTCCGCCACCGGAAGACAGTGTAGGCGCGGATTTATGTTACTGTATGGAGGATTCACATGGAAAATTCTCAATTGCAAACATGTATCATGATTTATGTGGATTTAATGAGCAGGATTCTGCAGACAATTGGCAGCAGATATGGAAGTTAAAGGTGCCGGAAAGGACACGCTGTTTTATTTGGTTGATGAAACATGGTCGAATCTTGACGAACGCTCGGAAGCGAAAGATGGGATTAGGATCTGATCTATGTGAATTCTGTGGGAATGCAGTAGAGACTATCCTGCATGTAATGAGAGATTGCCCATTGGTAATGCCGTTACGGTTAAATATAGTTCATTTAAGTGCACGAGGTCAATTCTTTTCATGTGCTCTACAACAGTGGATTGACTTTAATCTAAGCAAGGAAGTTGGCTGGGTTTTGGACGTTGGAGAAACAAAGAAAAACATCATGAGAATGTCACTAGGCCAACTGCTCCAGCACGTTTTGTTTTAGAAAAATTACGTGAATATTCAGGGGCTGACAAAGCTCTCATACTCAATAGTGAGACACATCGTGAACCGACTTTTATTAGTTGGAAGCCTCCACTGGCGGGATGGGTGAAATTGAATACGGACGGATCATGTAAGAGTGATGCGGTTATTGGTTGTGGAGGAATTACAAGAGGAAGTGATGGGGAATGGTTAGGAGGGTTTTCCAAATTTATTGGTAAAGGGAGGGCATATATAGCGGAGCTTTGGGGAGTGCTTGAAGGACTACAATTGGCTAGGCGTCTCAGTTTTAAGTTTGTAGAACTTCATGTGGATTCTGTTGTGGTAGTGCAAGCAGTGAATGCTTCAAGTAGTAGCAGCATGAGTGGTAGAGCTCTTATTGAAAAGATTCGTCGTTTAATTCAATTGGATTGGGAGGTAGTTGTTTGTCATTCGTATCGCGAGGCTAATTTAGTGTGCGGATGCATTGGTAAATTATGGTTGTACAATGATTTCCGGTTGTGAATTTTTTGACAGGTGCCCAAGTGTTTTTAATCACTTGTTGACTGCTGATGTTATAGGAATACAATTCTCTCGTTTAGTTCCTTTGTAATTTTTTTTTTTGGGCATTAGCCTCTTTTGTAATAAAAAAAAAACTATTTGATATTAGAACTAATCACGAATGTTCCAAACTAAACGGATGGTGAAATCAAAAATAAAATAAAATTATTTCTATAAACTTAATAATCTAATCTAATGCACTGGTACATTAAATTATTAAGTTAATAAGTAAATGTAGCAGTATTTTTTAAGAGAAATTATTTTTTTATTACAGTATTATTTAAGAGAAAATTGACCCAATTTTTTTTTTTAGTTTAATTTTAGACTATTGAACCCAAAGGATGATATCCTTCAACATACTGGATTCTCTCATGTGACTAGTTTGGGGAAGTATTTAGGAGCGAATATTGCTCCTGGTAGAACAACAAGAGGAAAATTTCAACATATTATTGGTAAAATGCAAAACAAGCTTAGTGGTTGGAAACACCAATGTTTGAGTTTGGCTGGCAGACTTACTTTGACGAAATCAGTGCTTAGCTCTATCCCTTATTATCATATGCAATATGCTAAGATTCCAAAGACTTTGTGTGATGATATGGAAACAATTCAGCGTAGTTTTTTATGGGGTGACACTGAACATAAGCGAAAACCTCACTTGATCAATTGGGATGTGTGTTGTTTGTCTAAGAAGGATGGGGGATTGGGAATAAGGAATCCTCACCAGATGAACACGGCATTCCTTATGAAGATGCTTTGGAATATGATTCACAAGCCAGAAGATTTGTGGTGCAAGGTCCTCTATAATAAGTATGGTCGTAATAAGGACCTTCGAATTGCTATTAATTCTCAACCTTATGACTCCCCATTATGGAAAGCCTTAGCAGGGATTTGGGATCAATTCCAACAGTGTATAGTCTGGCAACTTGGAAATGGTAATCACACGAACTTCTGGATGGATAGATGGGCGCCTGATGGATCCCCACTCATGACGAGAGCTACCAATCAGATGATTGATTCTACACTTAGCGTAAAAGATATTTTAACAGATGCAGGAAGTTGGGATATTAATTTCTTGAATGAAAATTTGCCACCCAATATTGTGAACCAGGTAGTTGCCCTACTAGCTCCTAGAGAAACTGATGGGCCAGACTCTATAGGATGGAGAGGCACAAACACTCGTCATTTAACTATTCAGAGCGCTTATGACTTGCAACGGGAGAATGTTCACCGGATAGAAGGGGACTGGAACATGGTTTGAAAGTGGAAAGAACCGCACAAAATTCAAACTTTTATGTGGTTGGCAGCTCATGATCGCCTCCTGACCAACTATAGGAGGAGCAGATGGGGTGTGGGTATTTCACCCACTTGTCCTATATGTGGGAACGAAGATGAAACAATCATACATACTTTGAGGGATTGCATATATGCAACTCAAATATGGACCATGTTAGTAGCGTCTAATCATATTACTAATTTTTTCTCTTTCAATTGCAGGGATTGGTTCTTCAAAAATATTAGCAACAGCCAAAATGGAGCACAAAAAGAAGGATGGGAATCCATTTTCATGGTGACGTGCTGGTACATATGGACATGGAGAAACAAATCTATTTTCGATGAAGATTTTCGGCGACCATCAGATCCTATGCATGTGATTCTTAAGATGGCTAGGGATATTGACAATTGTGAGCATCCGTTTAGAAGGCAACAGAAGAAGGACATTGTTTACATTGGTTGGAATCGCCCGCCTGAAGGTTGGATCAAGCTTAACTGTGACGGGGCTTATAAAGATTCAGTGGATCTTGCTGGATGCGGTGGTTTGCTTCGGGACTCAGATGGTCGGTGGATTCAAGGGTACACTCAAAAAATTGGTGCATGTGATGCTCTGCATGCTGAAATGTGGGGTATGTACGCAGGAATGAGTTTGGCTCAACGACAAGGAGTTAGTAATCTTATTGTAGAAAGTGACTCCAAATTACTGATTGACATGGTTACCAGAAGATGCAATCTTAATGCGGCCACCCCCATATTGATTCGACGAATCCAGGAGCTCGTAAACTCCGATTGGCAGATCCAGTTTAAGCATACGTCGCGGGAAGGCAATAGAAGCGCTGATTGGCTAGCTAACCATAGTCTAGTTCATAGTTCTTTTGATGTAATATCTATGGCGACTCCTCCTAGAGATCTTCAGAGGGTCCTCTTTGATGATATTTCTGGGGCTTGCATGCCTAGAAATATTTATTTAGTTCTTTAATTTTTCGTTTGGGCATTTGCCCTCTTCACGTACCAAAAAAAAAAAAGAACACTAAACATAGGTGTGAATTGTCCAAATAGTTGTGTTTTGTATGATAATGTTATTGAGGACATCATATGCATATCTTTTTCCATTGGATTGCAGCAATAGTATTCATTGTTGGCATACTATTATACTATAGAAGAAGGTTCAACAAAATCTGACTGTATGTAGATAGATCGAACCATAGCAGTAAATAAGTTCTTCATTATGTAGGACTTGAGTCCTGATCAGCTTGAATGTTTCTTTGTCAAAGAAATAACAAGATACAGAATATGAATTTAAAACTAGAGCTTATGTTTGTGATCGTGGCTTAGCTCAATTAACAGGTTGGAAAACATTATTATTATTATTTTTGAAAATAAATTATATTGAAACTTTTATCTAGAAAACAACGCTGTGATCCTGTGTTTCGCAAAAGTTCAACTACTTGTTTGGAGAATATAATTTAGAACCATCATACCATCTATTGTTTGAATTAATTAATCGGTTTAAGGTGATTATGAAATATGAAAATGTGATTGAAAACTAAACATTAGTTAGTCTAGTTGTGAGTGACGTCGAATTTGGTAGGGCGAATCACAGTTCAATCTCCACAATCGTGTTTGGAAGAAAATTGAAACTATTTGATGTCAAAATTCGCTGCAAACTCTAGACTACTAGAATTTTTTTCTTCATAAATGATAAGGTGAAAATTAATAAAATGTGATTGAAAGATTGACATAAAAGTCATGAACATAGGCATTATTAATTGTCAAGAAAAGGGGAAGAAGGAACAAAAATTCAATTTATCATTAGTCTCATTCATCTTTCTTTTAAGGAAGAAAAAAAACACAAATTTGGTGTCGTTTTGTGTCTGTAATATGGACCATATTGGAGGATCAATGCTTAATTAGAAGGCATGGTCAAAGTTTAACTACCTTACAACAAATTTCAAATGATAACTATTCAAGATTAGCTCAATTGCTCTAATAGTTAACAAATAAACAAATTAAATTCCTTTGCTGCGTGTATAGATTATAGAACAAATCTCACTCTCATTGTTGTCTTCTTGGAAAATGGTTCATGGAGATATTTGGAAAAGTTTGTTTGAACTTATCTAACGAATATACTTACATAAATATAAATATTGTGTCCGTTATTTATGTTTTTTACTTCAACTAAATTAAAAGACATAGTGTGTCCAAAAAAAAAAAGACATAGTATCTCGTATGTGTGTAAAATTCGGTTAATAATTACAAGGAGGGATATGTAAGATTTTGATTTGAGTTTACAATTTTTCACTTTTTTACCCATTTTTTATTGACAAAAGACTTCTCACATTTAAAATATATAAATAAATTTAACAAAAAGAAGACGAAGACATACAATTAAGGGAAAATGTATAAAACATTTCTCTCACAATTTTCTTTTACAATTTCACAAATAGATATAATAATTTTAGTAATTTGAAAAACATATACATATATTTTATTTTGAGAGGATAATTACATATGTATCAAAGGTAAAAGGGCAACAAGCTGCGCCGCTATTCCTTTTTGAATTACAAAACCAATTCGCTTAAAGACCACATTTACATATTTTTATTCTTTCATTTACACAATTGTTAATTATGATGAATCTTTCCTTTAATACTTTTTGTTTGTAATTTAAAATGAAAAGTTGAAAACATATTTACAAAATAAAAACCGAAATGTTTTTAGAAAGTAAAAATTATTTAACTTAAATCGACTCATTTAGCCAATCTTTTTTGGCATGCGGGCTAAGCCATTATTCAAATCTAGGTTGTGAGGGATTGATATATAAACACTTTGAAACTCTATTGTTTTAGTGAGCTGGACTCATAACATCCTAGATCCCACAAAACTACCTAACTTTGTCACACCACCACATATAATAGAGAGAATACATTCCAACTTCATAACATGCCACGAAACAATTACTTTCAAGCTTTCTATGTGGGTCTAATATGTGATCTTAATAATCTTGCATATGCATTGAACAAGATAAATAATACATATATTTTATAAGATTCATATCTTCAAACTCTCTTATGATCAAGATAGATAGTGTGGGATTAAAAGATAAAAAAAAAAGTGCATTGCATTTCTTTCCATTATATGGTCAATGATTATGATGCCAATTACATGATCACTTGCATTCCTATGGATCATTGAACCTAATCACTTATCTATTGAGAAATCATGAATTTAACATTCTCACTCCTCAAATAATTCATATTCTATTGAGTCCATGCATCTTAGCCGATCTTTCTTTTATGAAGAATATAATAGGTGTTTGATTAAGCACTTTCAAACATGCTATAAAAATTAAAATGGAGGAGTTTTGAAAAAAATATTTGAAAACTAAATTTAGGCACAATTTCAATATATGTTTTTCGTGCTAAGTGCAAAGCTAAATTTAGGTTATTTATATTATTTTTTTTGGTATTTGAAATTTAAGCAATTTCAAATGCCACCCAAAGTATAAAAGGTGAAACTTAAATTGGACCTTATCAATTTTATAAATTCATCGCCTCTCTATTTCTTAAATATTCCAAATTGGTCCATAATTTTCGAAAAAAAAATCAAATTGATCCCTATAAAATTCAAATTTTGCAAATTGGACCTTAAAATTTATAAATTGGTCCCTCAATTTTTTAAATTTCAAATTTGAACCAAATATTGTAAATTCTTATATGTTAGACCACATTTCATTATATATCGATTGCAAAGTTTATCTGACTGTGCCTATGTCTCTGATAGCCGATTATTGTATGTTATAGTTTTCTATCATGCAATAATTAAGATAGCATAATACAAACACTCAACATCTTAAGTTAGAATCTAAACCTCTAGCATAAATTTTAATCATCCTTAACATTAGAAATGAATATTGTGGTTTGGCATAGAAATTAGTTAGAGTGAGTCTAGATATATACCCTGAAAAAGGAAAGGGTGAAGGAGAATGGTATGTATGTATGGGAAGAGCTGGAAAGTGATGAAATCCATATGGACCAACTTGAAACCACAAGAAATGAAGAACAATTGCATGTGTTGTCCTATCATCAATAAGAGTATATCGAAATAATATGGAATCCAACCATGTTATTATTTCTAGTTGTTTGTGTTTACTATGTCATTAATTTTTATGTTACTAATTGCATTGAGTCATTATTTGGTCAGCTATATATTATTTAACTTTTTCATTAGATATTCCCTTTTGCGCGTAAGAAGTTACAAAAAAATTTAAAACATCCCTCTTAAGGGGTCATCAAATTGATTTGTGTCTAAGTTTCTACAATTTCACATTTATCATAATATAGAATCATGTATGCTTCCAACCATAGAATTTGCTTTAGGAGTGACTAAAATTTGTATGCTAGTAAAATGGAAGTATTCTGATCATATGACCCACTTAACATTATGCACATTATGTGTGACATTTATCCTTTCTTCAAATACTCAAAGATAATATACAAGTTAGCTTTAACAAGAATCCAAAGCATTTTATTTGTTTTTAAGGCAACACTAAGACCCATTGAAAGACAATATATCAAAGGTACCATCCCTATTGGAATTTACTCAATGCTACAACCTGACAATTAGATAAGGGTCAAAACAAATATTAAGCGCATCATAAAAAAAAAACATATATATATGGTCAATAGCTGATTACGAAAAATAGCAGTTTTTGTTACAAATTATAGGATTAAAGAGATGAAAATATGTCTCACGAGAGCTTTATACAGAGAAAAATGTCTTAAATTTTTTGTATTGATCAATAAAAGACACTGAATAAATATATGAATGCATATATAGGGTTCGTAGAGAATTAACAAACTAACTACCTAACTACTAGTAATTAACAACCACTTACTAACTAACTTTTAAGAAAGTAGTAAATAATTCATTGATAAATCAACATTTCTATTGGTTTGTTCAAATTCAACTAGGTACGTAATAAGTGTACTATAGCACTATATGACCGTTATTTGAAAACATTTTATACTAAATGGCTTACGTATATTGTGGAACAATAACAATTTATTCGAGTATTGCGCTATGCGCTCTTAGCCACTACTCCCTCTAGTTCTTATTTAAAGAAAAAGTTTATTTTTTTGCATAATTCATTGAAAAAGTGATGAATTTGACCTATATATTATGGACTAGATTCATCATCTTTTCAATATATCTTCTTATAATAAGAACTAGAGGGTGTAATTAACAACAATGAGCAAGATTAACTTGAACAGTATCCAAACTTCTATAAACTCTGTTTCCTCTTGGTTAATCCTTCTTACCTTATGCAACTAAGCTTTCACTTTCATGTAACATTCTTTTTGTAGTTTGGCCTTGTGGAACTTTTGCCTACTATATTGTCGTCCCTCATTTGCTAAGTTAATTATCACTTTCTAAGATCAATTAACTTTTAATATCTTGTGAGCATTTATCTTGACATGAATGTATATTCAAAATTCTCCTCCTAAAAGCTACAAATTGCATTGCTATTGAAGACATAGTAGCATGAGAAGTGTATATATTATTCCTTTTTTATTATTATATATATATATGCCATTCATAAAAAAAAACATAGTAGCATGAGAAGGCATATCTAGACTATATCTTATATTGTTATTTTTAGTACAAACAAGTAGGAAGGTGAAGACCTAATTCATGCAGCTAGCAATTTATAGTTCCCTTGAATATATTATTTTATAAAGAGTCCAATGCTATATATAGCGAAATTGTATCTCGCGAATTTGTCCCGAACCCGTTTTACTTACTTTTCTGAGCAGTTATATTTAACTTATCTTGGACTATGTTACAGTAAAATGTTTGCCGACAAGGACAAACTCAGCCACAAGATTGCTCCAAAAAAAATCTATCAGGTTCAACCAAACATCATCATCTACATTTTTTTTAGTTCCCTTTCAAGTTTTGAGCTGAATTTGTTAAACATCATAAAAACATTGAATAGAAGAAGAAGAATAATAACCACTACTTTGGCAACTTAGAAACTTCTATTTCTTAAGATTTTATCTCTTTCACAACAACCAATTTCTCAACCATCTCTACCAATACCCTTATAAACAGAGAAAAACTCAAATCCTTAACAAAATATTCACTTTCAAAAAATCCATTTGAAATTGAGAGAGGCATAGCACCAACTAGTGAACTACCAAGTACCAACCAAGAATTTGAGAGAGAATTGAAATTGCATAGAGAAGAAGGGTAAGGGTTGTTTCAGACAAGTTGTTTGGATGGTTGTGGTTGAAGATGAATTGATGGAAGGAGATGAGAGAGAACACAAATGAGGAGATGAGAGAGAAGAGAGAAACCAAATGTTTATTTTTAATTAAAGTGAAAAATAACATATGAGTGTCTGCCAGCGCATTCGGGAAATTTCGGGATGATATATTTCGCTATAACCAGCATTTCCCTTTTGCAAATCATCAAAGTGAAGAAAATATCTTAAATCAATTGTGCAAGTTTGTCAAAAATTCACGGAAGGAAAAATTATTTACTTATTTATTTTGTTTGCGCTTGTGAAAATATCTTAGATTTATGGTGCATATATCATAATAGTTGTAGACTAGAGTTTTGAGTTGGGTCAAAGCGAATGACACATCTATAGGCCTAATAATATATACTACATTCGTCTCTAAATATAAAATTTCACGCTACAACCTCAATGTACGTGTCTTTTTAAACTTAAATTGAATTGGTTGTTGAATTGTTTTCATTTACACCTTCCAATGCATTATCACTACATCGGATTCCGGCCTTCAATTCAAAACATATTTTTTACCGATTTGCCGTGACTATGAGTGATTCTCATCTTCATACTCTGAGTTGTTGTTTTTTTGGGTACATTTATCATACTCTTAGTTTCAAAACAATGTTAAATTTAGAGTAAGTGTGATTTTTGAAAAAATTATGAGGGAAGACAAAATTTTATTAATTAAAGTGTCATATATTATTATATGTACGTAGGAGTTAGTGCATGCAAGGTAATTTATCACAATCAACTAACTTAAATGAGTAAGGTGAATAAGTAGATTAGGAGGATGAGATATAAGAATTTTTTTTGAAACAAAGGATAAGATATAAGAATTGAAGTAATAATATATGTAAAAATGCTATATACACACACACACACACACACTACAATTTGCTATTAAAAAATCAGACAAAAAAGTTCCTAACAATGTGATAGAGTAGAAAATACAACAGCAATATGTTCATCAATGTGACTGTACACCAACCAACAATATCTCATGGTCGGATGTTCTTTAGAAATTATATTCATCAGTCTTCAAACTTGCTACACTAATTTTGATCATCCAAAATTGGACCTATAGCTAGTGCGAAAATTTGTTTCAGTTATATTTTAATTACACCTTACACTACCATATTGCCAGTGTCGGTATCAACTTTTTGGAGATCTAAGGCAAAAAATAAAAATGAACCTCTAATAAAAAATACAATTTTTTTAATATCATATATTGTTAAAAAAAAAAAAAACAACATAAAAAGTATTTTTTAAAAAGACACTAAGAAAAGTTGAACCCACAACCTTCTCCATCACAAGTAAAATTCTTACCACTGCACCAATTGCTAGAAGTTATAATTAATCATGCACATATTATATTTAATCCTTATTTGAATGATTGGGTCAAAAAAAGTGAGGCCGCAAATATTTTGAGGCCCGAGACTGTGGCCCAGCTTGCCCAGCCTCTGGGCCACCCTTGCATATTACTATATATGACTACATGTTTGTTCGAACGTTTATTCAACACTAATAAAAATAAATATTAAAAAGTTCCTGTGAGCTTAGTTTAATTAGTTGGTAGAAACATTGCATGTTACATACAGAGACAGACAGTAGTTTAAACTCTGATATGCCTATTTTTTTTTTTTAAGTGATAAAAATTCTAGACTATCCGACGAAAAAGTGAAACAAATAATAATAATAATTCTTGTCAAAATAATAATAATAATAATAATAATAATAATGACAAATTGACAACAAAACTTATCAATTCAAGCTAAGCCATTAAAACTAGCAATTGTGTGTAAAGCAAATTAAAAACACAATCAATTCATAACATAAGATACAAAAGATATACAACTCTCTAATCCACCGTCAATGAGTAATTACAAGAGATACAAAAGAGTTACAAGAAAATAATATTGTGAATTCTAAATACAACATATCATATTTTCTATTTTTACTCTGAAGTCAAACCCTTGACAATAAGAGAGTTTACAAAAATAACTGAGAAATTGTTTCCGTTTGCTCACAAAGAGCAACCCCCAATTTCTTTCGTTTTCTCTTTCAACTCTTCACTTGATAATTTTCACTCAAGATGTTACAAGAGAACGAGTTGATTCTTCCTGTAATCATTTCTAGCTACCCAAGGTGTTCGCAATGCAGTAGTATTTCTCAACCCTTAAATCTTACTTAAAAGTTCTCAACTCTTAGACTTTAATTTCCTAAAATTCTCTTTTTGGTCTAACCATATATAGCCTCCAAGTTAGTCTCCAAAAGTTAGCAATATGAAATGAGAAAATATTACAAAATGTTTTTAAAATAAGACTTCTCTTAATACCCATAGTTCGGCGTAAATTCTAACATCGAGTGAGTTTAATCCCCTCCCAAACAGAGCTGTGGAAGATCGAACTGTAATTCACTCTGTCAAATTCAACGTCAATCACTACTGAATCAACTAACATTTAGTAAATCATAACTTCATTTTGCTTCAACTGTTTAAACATCGCTTCACTAATAAACTACTCCCTCCGTCCTAAAACTATTATTCTTTTAGAGTTATGCAGGTAGAATAAGAAACAATAAAAATTGATAAGTTAAGTTTTTTTTACCCTTACTTTATTAAGAAAAAGAAAATATATTTAATTAATGCTTTAATTTTTGTAAGGATACAAATAGTAAACTAACTTTAATTTTACATTGGTTTCCAAAAAAGACAATAGTTTTGGGACAAAACTAAAAAGCTAAAAGGACAATAGTTTTGGGACGGAGAGAATATAGTATAATTATTAAAATGATTATCAGATTATGGAAGGTTGTTCATCACAAATTGTGTCCACAACTAAATTGATAGTATACCAATTAATTCTGATTTGCTTAACAACAAAATGTTTAAAGGTCATTATTGTATATAGTGTATACCCAAACAAAGTTTGTGTCATTAGATATTTGGATTATTATAGAAAATGATGTTTGAAGGACTAATCCATATGTCGATAAGTATTTCAAGAATAAATTTAAAGTTTTAAACAGTTACGTTGAAGAAAAAGTTAAGGACTTTTTTAAAAACAATTACTCTTTTTATTAAAAAGATTTCAAAGAGATGTATCCAAAAAATTCGTCCATACATATATCAAAAAAACAAAAAATCGTCCTATTACTCCTTTTCACCACATCTATGTTTTTTTAAGTTACAAAAGGAAATCTAAGAAAAAGGAAAAAAATGAAGAAGAGACTCCAATTAGGATTGAACAAACTCAAAGCTCATACATGGTAAAAAAAAGTACATGTGACATGTCATGGGGTTTTATGGAAGACAACAAGACCATTGCCACTATGACCACCCTTTTTAACTAGAAAATCAGAAGTAACATTACCATATTTGTGATCCATAAGTAAAAATTGAAAGAAGCAATTTATGCATGTGATCTATTCTAGGAAACAATGATTAGGCAAAAAATAGACCAATGTCAAGTGGTATATACTAATTGTTTGGTAAACAAAGAGAAACTCGTCATGATCATGGCGGAATTTAATCCATCCAACTTCTATGTAATTGAACATTTACATATGAGAATGTTGCTTGCAACTTAAACATAGAGAATGAAGGACTAACATTGTGACTAAAACATATCACAACAATATTGTTGTGACACAAACATAGCCAAATTACATAATCCAAATGTAAGGGGTCAATGTGGGGTTTATTGACCACTTGGCACAACCTAATTCAGCATCCCATGTTGGGACCCCATTGTAATTTTCCCTCTTTTTCTTCATTATTTGGACCTCTTTATTCCCTCACTCTTCATTTCAATACCCTGCATTACCCAAAATTTTCTTGCCAACTTTCTAAAGAAAACTAAACCATGAAGGTAATTCAAACCATGCACACACAACACAACCATTTTATTTCACATGCATATTCAATTTATCTTACCTTCTTTTTTTCTTTAGTCCCTTAAATATTTTGTGATCATAAATAGTGTATTCTTTATTTTATATATAATTCATTTGATCATAGTGAATTGTTTCTTGCAGATCTTCAATTGGGTGCACAAGAAGTTTCATCATAACAATAGTACTCTCAAGGGTTTGAATTCTATAATTATTTTATTTAGGATCATGATTTTTTAAATAACATATTAAGGGTGTCGCAGATGATTGTTGTATTGCCAAGGTGTCAACATGGTTGAAATGTCAGCAATACATAATGATGTCGTTACACTCTTCTTTTTCTTCGAAAAAACTAATTAGGCTTCAAATAAATCAATAGTAGTTTCATTGTATTCAACTATTTTTTTCTTCAATGAATGTTTTGTTGTTCTTACTTAGATGGAATTGCTTCAAACATGAAAAAGACTGAATCGACAATGAACAACACTGATGATCAAGCTTTGTTGAAACAAGTTGCTTTGACCGACATGCTTGGTGGTTGGAATGATGGAATTTTAACCATTGGTACTCTTGGCTATGATCCTTTGAAATCCATCAACCATCACAAAGATTACTTTTCTTTGGAAGCTGAAAAACATGACTTAGTTGATGATGATTACGATGTTGATGAAAAATTCTATAATGTTGAACAAGAAGAACTGAATCCATTGATCAACAACACATTTGATGAGAACAACTTTGAGGATGCTGTTTGTGAAAACCATGATGATGTTGATGGTAGAAAAGAGGAGGAAATGATGATTATGAACATTAAGGAAATTGTTGAAGTTCCACATGTGATTTGTCATGAAATTATGGAGGCAAATGATGTGGAATCTGATCCAAAGAAAAGGATCACATTAGCTGATTTATTTCTTGCAGATTCTGATGTTAAGATGAAACTTGATTACCATGCAGCCAAAGTCATGGTTGAGTCAAGTGAAAAACCAAACCTTAAAGCAAAAAATGGACTCTCTTTTGCTAAGAAGATTATTCCCAAAGCACATCCGATGAAAGACATTAAAAAAGTAAGTTATACTACCTCATGCACTTGCTAAAAACTATAAAGAATTTTTAAATTAAGATTGAAGATCCATTTTGGTCCATCACAATTTTTTGACGGCCCATTTCATCAGCTTCTGAAAAAACCCAAATTAATATTTTCATACCAGAGACAAATTAGTCATTGATTCATTATAACATAAGGACTATTTTGGGTTTTATTTTTGTTAGGGATTGAATTGGCGCGTCGAAAAATTGTGAGAGATTAAAATGAATTTTCACTCTAAAATTAAAATCATTCAAAATGAATTTTAACAAACTCAAGTACCAAGTTAAATTGTTGTCTTTGACATTTATGTAGCAATAACATTTCAAATTGAAAATGTGTCTTGTTTCTGACACTACACTCACATATGTAGTTAAGTTCATTAACTTTCATTTTCTGAACAGAATCAAAGTGTGAGTGTCAATGTCGTATCTAGTGTTTTTGCTTCATAGTTTAGAATGTTTAATGTGAAGTAAGCCATTATTTGATTATATTTGCTTGAAATTAATAGGTTTTGGTTTAATTAATTTGTAATGTTGTAGCTGATGAAGAAGATGTTAAAGAGAAAAATTCATCCAGATCTTGATGTCAAAAATCACAAAGCAGAAGGAATAATTGTTGATTGCCACATGAATGAAGGCAATGATTCATGTTATTTTCTCCCAATTTAAGGTATGCTTTCAAATATCCATTTTTCATGTAATGTCTACTTTATATTTTCATTTGCTTGTGATGGAAGATTTGTGTGGCAAACAACCAAGTATGACTAAAAGTAACTCATGTCTCAATTTATTTTGGTTTTTCTTCTTTGTTTCAAAACATGACAAACACATATGTTAGGTTGGAAGAGGTTAATTATCCTTAGAGCACCTTTTTTTTTTACATTTGTCTTTTGCATTTATCTCTATATACTCATTCATCATGTATGATCATTGATTATTTTTATTTATTTATAAAAAAAAATAATTGATTAGTAACAATTTTTTTTGGTATGAATTGATTAGTAACAAATCAATTATCAGTGTGGTAATTAACAATAAAAAATTAATCTTTGAGCGTCTGTCTACTTATTAGTGAATATTGAGTCAAATTCAAATTCTTTTTAGTTAAACTACAATGTTTTAGTCCCGTGAGTTTTGTTCAATTAATAGAACATATTACACGTATGTTTAGTGATCAAAATTCAAACTCTAATACATCTATTTATTCATTTTTAAAATTAAAGTAAATTCTAACAATTAGACTATACTTGACAAAAAATCTGCAACGTTTTATCAATAAGACAAGCTACATCTTAGCTGTAATGTATAGCTACAATACTATAGAGATAAGTACATATTTATTTAGACCCCATTTATTTATTTAAGATTGCATTTTCAATAAAACTAGACACAGGGCTGAAAAATATGTTTCCCAAACTAATTATTTACAATCCATGGGTCCATCCCATTGAATTACCATAAAAATTCCAAGCAAAGAGGTCCATAATACACCTTCTAATCAATCTATAAAAGTGATATATTGATGGATAGATTGCCTTAGCATCATCTATTGCATGCCTCTTCTTGTGTTGTTGATCAAATGGCTAACCAAAAAATGGACTTTTTGGTTAATAGGTGTTTATCTTCCTGCAATGTAATCAAGTTTCATTCTATAATGTTTTTAATTAGCCATATGTAATAAGAAGATTTTATCGTTTATTCCGTCAATGGTCTTTTTGCTAATGTAGAAACGGACTTTTTGTTCGTCAGCAAAAGTCCACCAAAAAAGATAAATGATGTAATCTTCACATTATAAAGGATAATAAAAAAAAATTACATATGAGTAAACTAAAACTTACCCACATTACACTAACTTCTGTATAACCCTATATATTTTTAAGGGTTACAATTTATTTATCTTATTTTTAATACATTGTATTTGCTTACAAACATTTTAATTCATTGTAGTGAACATTAAAAATTGGGTCAAATTATTTTATTACTACGTATCTGGATTTAGTCTCTAAATTTTTTTCACCTAAATTTGATACTTTTTTTATTAAGAAATTTGGTAGAGTACTTGTTCTACGTTTCTAGAACATGGTTTTTTTTTTTGAAGAAGGTTTCTAGAACATGGTGTTACCATATTATATTTTTCTCTATGAATAGACCAAAATCATAATAGGTGTAACATATTTAAATGACGTAGTGTTTATGTAATTTTTCTAATTAATCAATTTAAATGACTAATTAATAACAAAATGTACTTAATATTTAAATAATAATTAAAACTTTGACTTAGTTGCTACATGGCTGCCATGTTATGATATTCAAAAATATTGTAATTATTTACTTAGCTTAGATTTCAATTTGTCCGATCAGCGGAAAAAACAGAACAATTTTTTAATAAAACATAAAATAAGTAAAGTATCAATGATATATATATAACTTAATTTTTATAAAGACTCAACTTAGATTATTGATATTTTTGTAAAGATGAAAAATATATTTAACTTTTAAAAATATCAAAAATACATATCATTCGGCGTATAAATAATATTAAAACGAGCGTGCACAACATTATCATGAAGTAAATGTTATAAGCATTTTTCGGTAAGGAAAAAGACAAGAATTTGTTCAAATGGGGAAAGAAAAAATTTGTATTAACATGTTTTTGTTTTCTTCAAGTAGTTTAATTATTAGAATTATACACTTTAAATATAGTGAAGTAAAGAATCTGAGGTTCGAATCTCAGCCTTTGTAAAAACATATTTGATAACTATTAATTGAACTATATATATAGAAGATCAATAATATACACTTTATGTGCTGTTCAAAAAAAATAATACATTTATGTTTTTTTGGTTTATTTGTATTTATGGTTTGTTGCTTTTTGCAGGTGCTACTTGCTAGTGTTGAGCCATGGGAGTGCAACTGTTGATCTGGACATGTAGATTTATTTATGATACGTATGAGACTAAATACTTAGGTAATCTTTGTGTCTCTTAAGACCAAAGAGTTGAACCATGTCATTTTGTAATTTGTGTGATCATGTTGTTTTTGTTGGCTTTAGTTTGACGTAATTAAGAACGTATCTCTGTTATTTGTCACTATGTTGAAGTTTATTTATGCACGCCATAATTATGCATTAGTATTTTGGATAATCTTTCTGCTAAAATTGATTTTTAATTTTTAGCAGATTCAAAATCTTTCTATGTTACCAAGTACATTAATTGATCTAGTGATTGACGTTGGATTTAGTATGAGTGATTGCGGTTCGATCCACGCAGCTATATTTTGGAAGAATTGAAATTACTTGATGTCCAGAACTTGCTCCGAACTTTAAACTATTAAAACCTCTATCCCTTAAGAACCAAAAAAATGAAAGTCAAAATAAAAAAGTTTTTTTCTTGTCTACCCCCTCAAGATTTGAGGGTATTTACCCCCAATCACTAAAAAAAAATTAACCGATATAAATTTTTATAAAATACATCGTTGGATTAAAAGTTTATATCATATAGATCATTTGTGTAAAATTTCAGACAAATCTAAAATCATTTGATATGTTATTGAGACGCATCAAAATTAAGAGTTTATGTGATTTCTTAAACACCGTTAATCTTTATATGTCTCGATAACATATCAAATAATTTTAGATTTGTCTGAAATTTTACACAAATGATCTATATGATATAAACTTTCAATCCAACGGTGTATTTTATAAAAAATTATATCGCTTAAAACTTTTTATAGTGGTTGGGGGTATATACCCCCAAATCTTGTGGGGGTACACAAGTTGTCACCATTTTTGCAAAATTTGGAATCTCATAATTTTGATTCGATCGACACTTGTGTGAGTATTTTTATAAACAATTTTGAATTATAATTAAAATTTAAATCTAATTAAAAAATGGAACTAATGATATACTCTTCAGTCTTCATCTTCTTACAAAATAACCACTAATAAAGATCCAAATTTCACATTTCCCTTATGCATCTAACGTTCAACCCCAAGATGGAACTAGTGACATATGAATGAAAGGGTGGTGGCGGTGGTGATGTTTCTGTTTTAGATGATGTAGAGCTGGGTGTACGGGTTAGCCCGCTCCGTTTAACCCGCCCTGCATAAACTCGCATATTAAATGGGGCGAATAAGCCGTTATTAAATATAAACGGATTATAATTATTGGCCCGAGTACGGTTCGCATAAACCTGTGGGTTAAACGGTTAATCCGCGGACTATTACATTTATAAAAAAAAAATTAAAAAAAATGAAAAAATTTGATATTATAAAAATTCTTTGAGACATTTTTAAATTTATCTATCTTCTTTTTGTAAGTAATGAAACCGAAATTAAATTCAACTGATTCATATTATCATTCTTTCTCTCCACACACCACAATTCTCAAATCCATAAGATAAACACAAATTATATTTAATAGAAACTTCAATAGTTTTGTTAAAATTATTAATGAAAATAACTTTAATAGTTCAAACCAATATTAAAAGTACAACAAAAAAATTTATATCAACCAATTTAAAAATAAAATAGCATTGTATTAATTTATTGTATACGATTTACTAATTTCTTTTAAAAAATAATAAATGCGGGTTATACGGGCCAACCCGCAAGCCCGTGGGCCGTGGATTTAACATATATAACCCACGGTTTTAACATTCCAACCCACACGGGCCAAAATATAAACGAGTCAAGAAAAAAAGGAATTAAGTCCGCGCGGGCTGCTGGTTAAACGGGTTGGTCCGCGGACCCCAACCCATATACCCAACTCTAGATGTACAGTAGTATGGTGTAATTTCAACAACACTGAAACATCTGTCAAAAAAAGAAAACAACACCGAAACTATAAAATTGAGAGATTAAATTCAACATTCACTTGTCGTAAAATAAATTGACTTACCGAAACAAACATTAATTAAAAAGTATGCTAACATGTATGGGTGTACGTAGGCCGGATTGGGATGAGTTTGACCAAAACCAAAACCCAAACCACTTAAAGTTTTGTGGGTTGAGTTCAGTAAAATAACCACTCACTTTAGCATTACGTTGGGTTAGACAAACCCACTAATTTATGGATTGGGTTAGGTGAGTTAATGGGTTGTCCAAATTAAAATTGGTTTTCTTATTTTAAATTACTATATCATGAATCATCATTTTTTTTCTTTAAAAATACTCAACTTTTAATTTTTTTTAAAGACATTATAACATATTTTTATTATTTTTTTAGCATCGTAAAATGACATAAAGAAGTCAAAAGATATAAACTCACCAACAATGATCATATAATGCATTAAAAATGTAAAGTAATGAAGAATAATATGTTTTTCGTTTAAAATATACATGCATACAACTTATTTTAGAAATTTTTATGTTGAAGGTTGTAATTTTCTCTTTTAATGATCAAATAATAAAAGCAAAATATTTCATGTTTATATAGAAATATTTTAAAAAGTCATAATATTACTAAAACAGTGGGTCAGTGGGTTTTTTGGGTTGGGTCCGATTTTACCCAAAACCTGATTTTTTTTATGGATTTGTCATTTTAAAATCTACATCCACCCAATTGTCCGATCCAATTCACTTTTTTAGGTGGATTTGACCGGATTGAGTTGGTTTGCCCAACCCATGTACACCCCTACTAACACGTACATAAAAGGATATTCGAGTAAAAAAAAAAGTACATAAAAGAATATGTTAAAAATTATCAACATAGCGTGGTACAAGTGGTAGATACTTGAATCCCTTAATTATTTAGTCTTGAGTTTGATCCCCGGCCAGTGTATATGGAGAAGTATTTGTTGGGAGAGTTGGGAGAGGTCAACCCTTTAAATAGATCTCAGTTACCTCGAAGAACTAATCTCTGCAATTGTGCGTGAAAGATACACTTGGTTTACCAAAAAAATTAAAATATAGTAATAGTACTAAAATTTTACATTTAATGATACAAAATTTTTACTAAATTCTTTAAAAGTTGAATTCACAATTCTTTTAAGAGAATAATTTTATATTTGTTTGTTCAAGATGTGATGTGATTTTTCCATTAAAAGAAAATTTCTTACATTTATTCTTGGTTTTTACTATTATATCTAATTTACTGAACTGATTATCTGATTCGAAGATTAGTTCTAAGTTCTAACAAATATCAAGTGATTTCAATCTATTTCAAACACATTTATACAATTGAAATATAGTTATCTTTATCAAATTTAACGTCAATTAACATAGACCAAATAAAATTTAGTAAAATTTTTACATTTTCAACTGCACCTAAAAAATGAAAGAGAAAATTGTTACATTTAACTCAATTAATACCACCATCGTTATAAACGATGTTCATCACAAAACGACGTCGTTTCATCAGAAATTCTAATACTTATACAACAATTTGTTTATTTTTTTGAGGTATCTCAGTAAGAGGAAAACAAAACAAAACAAAAATCATCACTGCAACTTCTCTCTCAAAACCCATCACAATCTTGTAAGCAAAAAATTTCTTCATTTTTTATGAATCTGAAATTATTGTGATTTTTCAATATTCAACAGTTTTTTTAATCTTAATTTAGTGTTATATATTTAATTAAATTTTAATTTAATAATGAATAATGATTATGATAATGATTTTGCAGTGGAAGAAGATGGGTTCATACTCAAAGACTTTAACTTTTGAGGATGTGGCTAAGCATAATCACAAGAATGATTGTTGGATCATAGTCAACAATAAGGTCAATTTTTTTATTGATCTATTTTTCTCAATTTATTTGGTTTAGTTTCTGGGTTGAATCTGATTTGTGCTGATTGATTTCTCAATTTTATGTTATTATATGCATTTTATTTAGTTGAAGACTTTATGTTTACTTGATTTGACTGATAATGATTATGATTTATGATCTATGAAGCATGGACACCAGACATGACATGGAGACTGACATATCGACACACAGATAATTTTTTTGATAAAATGATATAATTCAATTTAATTTTAAGTGTTAGTGTCGTGTTGGTGTTGTTGGACACAACACATGTCCAGAACACGACAAATCCGAGGAGTGTCTGTGCTTCATAGTTTATGATATGAATTTGATTTTGGTATTGTTTAAAAGGGGCTGAAAATTGAGGGTCAATTAGGTTTTTAGATTGCGGTCACGGTCAAATTGTGATCCTTGAGATTGCGGAGAATTGAGGTCAAATGCGGTTGTTTTTCAGTTTTGGTTACATAAAAAAGTATTACGTTGCGCCCATATTGTGGTTGCATATCTTTATGTAAAAAATCATGAAACTATGACCTCATTTCCTAGTTTCCATATCGTGGTTGCATATCTATTGAATTGCTTAATGTTTCCACCAAATTTCCATAATGTTGACTGTTTTACTTATTTTGCATCCCAAAATACTTAATATTGAATGTGGTTTGCTTCTGTAAAGTTGGAATGTTGAATATTTACTGTAAATTTTAGTAAAATGCGTTGAGATTTGTATCACGTAACTGGAGGAATAGAATCAATAAACATTGGGTTCGAAATAAAAATTTAGTTGAATATGATTCATATGACAAAACAAAATTTAATTCTTTACATAAAACAACAAGAACAAGTAGACTTGTTAGAATTAGAAATAAATAAAAACATTTGTCGCTCGTAATTGTTTTCTGCAACAGACCCTGTTTGTTAAAGCCCGAAGCATGGTAAACCCATGATATGGAGTTGTGTGACCGTAAGAATAAGAGGGAGGATAGATGTGCGATTGTCAATGTTTTCTCAGGTGCATGTGTTTTGTGATTTTCCTTCTCTGCTCTCAAGTAGAGCAGAACTAAACCACTTGAATACTTCACTGAGAATTCTATACTTCTCGACGTGGGACTTGGACATCATATGATAACCAAGCCCCTATCATGCTACTATTTACGCCCGCTGATTCCCTTGTTGCCTACTGTACACCCTGTCCAAATGAGTGGATTGGCTGGTTTATAGACCACGCGGTAAATATCTTGTTTCAAATGAATGGTTTCTGCTTTGTTGGTTGAATGTTATATGAAGACTATTTTATTTCTTGTGAGAAATATGAACTCCTAAATTTTAATGGATCATTTTATTTGGTGGTCACTTTGGCAAATTTAGGAGTGGTAATGGTATTTGGCTTATTATGATGTTCCATGTACTACATTGGAGAAATTGGTAGAAGTACCAAACTTATTAGATAGTATGATAGGAGATACTAATTTATTTCTATATTTCTTTATGTCAATACATGCTCAAAGTTTCTCTCTAATTTATTTTAACACCTTTTCCTCCTCGTACAATTGATATATAAAAGTGCAACTAGAACTTTCTTTACAGGGCGATTGTTCCAAGTAAACATGAGAATACACATTCACTGTCCATTCATTCGTGTAATGTGTTTAGATAACTTGAAACAAACACACTTAGATTTGTGCTTTTATTATTAGGAGTAGTATAATACACACAATACACATCAAAATAGTTTACCCAACTTGCTTTCCATTTTATCAGGTATATGATGTTACGCCGTTTTTGGATGATCATCCAGGAGGTGATGAGGCTTTACTGTCTGCTACAGGTAATTAGTTTTACTTGATTGGTTCATGTCATTAATCTTCAACTGTAAATTAAGAACTATAAAGAAAGCAATAGAGACACATAGAAACACAGAGAAAATAATACATGTTTATGTATATGTTTGGTTCCACTTTTGGAGTAGTCATAATTGATGCTTAAGGTGTAGAATTGATTTTGACATGTTTTGTTCCTCTAGAAATCACGGCTCAACTCAATTTTATAAATAAATGCATTCAAAATCAAATTTTCAAACTGCAATAGTGAAGGCAAAATTGATTTCAAAGGTGTAGAGTTAATTATGATATGTTTGGATGTCAATGAGTATGATTTTTATCTTTAGAATTGATTCTATGTTGAAACTGCTGTTGCTGCAATTGATTTTTAGTCTCAAATTAATTTTACAAAACCGATTCATTCAAAATTAACTCTTATCACCTCAGAACCAATCACACTAAGAATCTTGTGGTGTTTTATGCAGGGAAGGACGCCACCGCCGATTTCGAAGATGTTGGCCACAGTGACTCAGCAACAGAGATTATGGAAAAGTACTTTGTTGGGGAGGTTGATGCCACCACTGTTCCAACAGAAATTAAAAACAATCCATCCCCAGTTCAAGCAACTACCTTAAACAATGAATCTTCTGGATTTTTGCTGAAGTTCTTGCAGTACCTGGTGCCATTGCTGATATTGGGCTCTGCATTTGCTCTGCAGTACTATGGAAAGAGAAGCAAGTCCAATTAATCATAATTTCTGAATTTGAGCTTTGGCTATATAGTTTTAGACTGAATATTATTATTATTCATAATAATCTATATCAACACAGTAATCATAAGACAGATTTTTTTTTGGAGTATCATTTAAATAATGTGTTTCATTTATCTCAAAAACATGTAGAGGTTTTTTGTGTTCTTGATTTGTTTTGGCCTCTTATTCATGCTAGCTGTTCTTGATATGTCATGAATATTTTGAAATAGATTTTTGTTAGACTGAGTGAATAATGTTAAAACATTTGTACCAAAAAAAAAATGTTAAAACATTATGTTATCTATTTGTATGTCATGTCTTATTTTTTGGACTTCATTTGTATGTCTGTTGAATTCTGTTTCGGTACAATCATAAGTCTCGTATCGTTTGAAAATCGAAACTAAGGACTGTTTATATATAACAAGCACATTCTTTGATCCAACAAAATGCTTTTTACAATGAACAAAACCATGTATGTATTTGAGGGTGAGATGGAATAAATTTTCTGTACACAACTAAAAATATATTTTTTTTTGACAAGAACTAAAAATATTTTAGATACATAAATTTGCCATTAATCTTGAGTTGGGCTATGGTTTCTTATTAGTTAGTTACAACATTGAGCTAATGTAATATTTGGCCCATTTCAAAAAGAAAATCATCAATTGTATTCCTTACACTTGCTTGTAGAATTTGCATAACAATGGAAATGAAATGCATGTCAAATTTTTAACTATCAAAACTACATGTTTTTTTATCAAAATTAATTGCATATGTTTTAAGTTGCAGTTCACGTTAAAATTCTCACATTAAGCAATTTTCACTGCGGTTATTGAAGTGAATGTTTGTTTCCGCATCAAAATACGAGAATTATTTTATTTTTTTTGACAAGACGAGAATTAATATTATGCTTCTTAAAACTAATTAATTTACTAGAGTATCAAATTATTGATTTTTAATGTGAAAAATATACTGCATAAATATATACTTAAGTTATAAATTTTATAATTTATATGTTGTGTTTATTTTAAAATTTAAATAATGTTCAATTTTTGTTTTGATTTGATTCAAATTTGTCAATTACAAATGACTATTTTTTTTATTAGTTAAAATTTTTTTTCTTTCAAAATCTCGAACTAAACCAATTTGTTATGTACACTCTACCTCAAATCTCTTTAAATTATTCATTGTGTGTGTCTGGTGTGTGCGCGCGCGCGTGCATGCATGAGAGATTATAATTATTTATTAAATTTAAAAAAAATATTAAATGTATATCAATATGCGTGTATATGTGAGAAAGAAAGTGATAAAAGATGGATATTGGCATGGTTTCATAGCTTCTCAAACTCACGGTAAAATACAACATTGGAACACAATTTTTCTGTTGTTGTGGATTTAAGCGCACGAAAAAGCTACAAACTTTAACTTCATATAACGCGTGTACAAAAAGATTTTCATCTCAAAAATAAACATGCAATAACTTCTTCACCTTGGAAGAAGCTAGTGGCACATGCAAACTCTTCCTCCATATAGAATGAAAGGCCTTAAACACATGCAAGAAATTCTTCATATTTTCCCAAAAGACTTTTCCTATTTTACTTTTCTTAAGAACAAACCATTTTCCATATTTAACAATTAACAAACACTTTTTTGTAGATCCTTTAAAAAGAAACAGACAATAGAGCTATGGATGAAATGAAAACTTTATATATGCATTATAAAGTTTTAAGATTTGGTCCCCCACTCTAATGCATATCCATGACAATATGTGTCATTTTGTTATAGACATCTTTGGACCCCTCTTCCTTTGCAAAGCTAGAGAGCATTAGGTAGACGCAAAATCTTGTTTGTCCCATTTTGTTTGGCCCAAATATCAACTCATAATTAGTAACATCACAACCCACGAATGACTTTGTCCCGTTTGTTATGTATCATCAACTAAAGGATTTTGTTGGGGTCACGTTGCTATTCAACTTGAGTTGAGTTATTTAGGAAAATTTCTCAATCCTCCTCCATGTTTCTCTATAACCCCTTTAAAATTCTAAATTGTTTTTCAATTTGAGACGTAGATCCCGAAATGAAGTTCGGGATGTATAATCCGAAGTTTGTGCCGAGTTTTAGGGGTACAGGCACAAACTTCAGGTGGGTATAGACACCATTTCGGGATTTAACCATTTCAGGTTCTAGATCCCGAAATGGTCCCTATACCCCCTAAAACTCTGCACAAACTTCGGATTATACATTTCAAACCTTATTTCGGGATCTATGTCCCGAGTTTTGCTTAAATACCCCCTAAAGACAAATAAGATAGTTAGGGGGGGAAAAAGAATGTTGGGGGATAGGTTGAGAGAATTTCGTTATTTAGACATATAAAATTTTGCAATTGAAAATTGGATTTAACACATTTTTATATAATCACCTTTTAAAGTGAATATTGTCTTTATTAATAAATTTATGTTAAGATCATCTCGCATCCAATATAGAATTGTCAACACATTTTCTCAAGTTCATTATTAGTCTAAATACAATACACCTCATTGGATAAATAGTTGATGGTTTAATAGCGATTGACTCAATAGATCTGAGAGAAGACTCTTAAATCATATCTTAGAATCGGAAACTATATCTTATACATCACTACAAAACCAACTTTTAATGTAAAAATTGTTTTTACTTATAAATCTTATTAAGGTCATCACACATCTGATATGAGACTCTTAATACAAAATGTGACTATATATCTTAAATTATACAAACACACTTTTAATCTAGTTTGTTTTATTATAGAAGATGAGATAAAATAATAATTAAAAAAAATTAAATTTATCTAAATTGTATGCCCACAAAATATTTCGCTTTAAACTTTATATAGTATCATAACACATTAACATAACTATAGGTCTTTTCATCATAATACAAACCACTTTTTTTCTTTTCCTTTGTTTTTCTATCTGGATGTTTCTTTTATTAACCTTCTTTTTCTTTCACATATTAAAAGGTTAAAAGGAGATGGATACAGTTTTAGATTTTTTTTTTTTAATTAAAACGTGAACATAATAGACTTTTGCTAATAACAATGTATCTCCTATTTGAAAGACTTTTTGTAAGCCTTTTTTTCATGTCTTTGATGTTATGTATAATAAACCCTTTTAGAACTAGAGAAAAGCTAGACTAATTTGTTTCTTTCTTTTTAAATAATTTCATAAAGGAAGTAGTCTTTTGCTCCGTCAAAATTGCGAGACAATTCTTGCAAAATTATTTATAGAATGGAGGCCGTTAGGTTAAACTACAAACTAACCCAACCTATAAAAATTGACAATGACTCACTGTAATTTTGATACATCTACCGTAATACTAAAAAATAGTTGTACCTATAAGTAAGTAAAAGAACATATCCCACAAATAAGTCTGCAACTTAATTTGTCTGTTTATACATGTGGTGATATGTCAATCATGTATATCTTTAGGCGATTGATAAGGGTGACAATAAATATACAATGCTAAAAAGGGTGTCGTCTTTGATTAATTTAGATTGAATTTAATTTATACATATGTTTCAAGATAGAGTACTAAATTAATATAGGCATTGGTTAACCGTGATCACTTTCTTTATAAGAGAATTATTCAAACATGAGAAGCTTGTTGTACATTGAAAATATTCTAACTAGAGTTAATAAAAGAATTTCACATTTAAATGACTTATAATTAAGCTATATGTTAATATATAGGAAGCAACCTCATGTAAATGTGATTCTTTTCCATATTAACATACCTAATATCATAGCTACTAGTTGACACGGAAATACGTAGTTTAATCTACATGATACTTCTATTTCATTAAGGATTGTCTCACTTATCTTTCAAAATGTATAGTTGAATTGGATCAGGTTCATATAAAGGGTTTGTTAAAATAACAAACTCTTAATTAGTTTTTCTTGCTTTTTTTCTCACTTTACAGATTACTCACTTTTAACACATCTTTAAACATGTACACACTTTTTTTATTCTTAAAATTTATATAGCTCTCACTAATTAAATTTATAGTGGATCTATATAGTTTAGTGAAATTAATTTGAATTTTTAACCAATTAAAATGGGTGTTGCAGACCTTTAAATATCATTTTCTTTGTCTTGTGCATTTGCGAAAATTCCTAATCATCCCTAATTAAAATAATTAGTGGTGAAATCACTATCCATGAACTTCTTGCTAACAACGGATATTTTTTGGTAATTAGATATAGAACAGATATTTTTTTATAAGAACACAAATGTATATCATCTTACATTCGGTTCAGATACATACCCTATATATTTATTGCATTTTAATGGCATGTCCCTCTTCTTTACTATGTTAGCCAAGAAATGTCTTACAATTTGTCAATTTCCAAGGTATATATAAAACTACTCTCTCAAATCTTGACAAATTTTTTTTCTTCATAAAAACTCATTATTTAACTTCTGCGCGATTCTAAAATGAAATATTAGGTCTATTGATTTTAGTGTTAAAATTAGTGTTATTTATACAAATTTTTAAAATTAGTGGTTAAATAATAGGTAAATTAGTGGTATTTATACAAATTTTTAAAATTAGTGTTTATTTTAAGAAAAAGAAATAAAGATAAAAATAGGTAAATTTTTATGTTTTTTGAGAGTATATATTTTTATACAAAGGTAAATATATTTTTGCTCTCTATAAATATTTGAATCTTCTACTTTTTTAGTCCCTCTAAATTATTTTCTCACTTTTTGGTCCTCTAAATATTTTGCGTCATGATTTTTGGTCTCCACTTACAATCAACTATGTGTACGATTCAAAAAATTTAATGAGATTTTGTATTTATGTTTATAATATTATAAAAAATACTCACACAAAAATTCATAATTTTGTAACAGATTATAAATTAAATATGAAATTTTAAGTGTAAATAGTTCAAAAAATCATATTTAATTCATCTCTAATTAAAAAAAATTAAAATTTTACAAATCAATTCAACTTTTAATATAGTAAACATGACTACAATACATAATTCAAAATTTTAAATAGTACACATGAATTGACTTAAAAGTAGAGACCAAAATTCATGTTAGTGAATTTTGTGGGGACTAAAAAGTGAGAGAAAAATTCAAAGGGACAAAAAACATATTTAACTCAATAAAAAATAGTAAATATATCCTTACGATTAATATATTTTTAATTTTACGAATAATAAAACAACATGAATTAAACTTAAAGAATTTATATATAGTATAAGACTTATTTGCGAGTTTAGATTAGAGATGAGGACTTTAAAGACAGAGAGAGGGGGATAAATAAAAAAAATAAAGAAGTCTTCTTCATATGATTTTTTGAGAGTGTATTTTTAAGGGTTAGCGGCGCAATTTGGCGCAATTTGTTGCTCGATTACTTTATATTCATATTTAATTAAGTTATATATAAATCATTTCAAAGTGATTCAAAAACAAAAACTTATGAATATATTTAATTTAATTGGAATCTTAATTTAAGAAAATATTAAATAAATTTTTATGATTGATAATTACGATGCCACCAAATTATAATAATATATTTGCACTTTCCATTTTACTAATATTGAAAAAGAAAAAAAAAATACTGCAAGATTTGGGAGATATGACACCTTTTAATTTATTGGAGGCCTAATCGGATTAATCAAGTTCACCAAATAGACATAAAGGAAAGAAGAAAGGTTGGCATGGGATGATTATGTCAAAATCAGCAAGGGAACAACATTATTCGTACAATACATTTTGATCATATCAATAATTAATAGTGTTGATCTTCTTTTTTGATAAATAATAATTAACAAATAAGATCTATTCCATTATAAAATGTTTGTCATTTTAACAAAAATAATTTATTTCAAAATAAATGTCATGTAGTATTGAAAATTTCTTTCTAATTGTATACCTTCAACTAATACTATGTACGTACACTACTACCAATTAAAAGATTACTTTTACGTACTTTTTAATTATAATAGTGAAAAACACATCAATATTAATTAATTAAATAAATATAATTAGGTAAAAATTAAATAAATATTTAATTTTTTCCAATCATTATATTTTAAATATGTAAAACGACAATTATTTTAAAATGAAGACAGTAACTACTATCTAAGTTTCAATGAATACATACTATAACATTATGATGAGTGGTGATATATGCATACCCGATTCATTCATTAGTTGGTGTGCAAATTCTCTAATTTGTTTACAAAGTTTTTATTAGAATATGTTATTACCCCTTATACTTTTTATAATTCAATTTTTTGATTATCAAAAAGAAAATTTTCTACATCTCATATGGATCTCACATTTTCACATTTCAAAAGGAACAAAATAACAACAATGATATATACATTCTTTAATTTTCTACACTCAGTTAACACCTTATTCAATCTTTATTTCTCTTTTTATCACATCATATCATTATCATATCATACTTTTTTTACTTTTATGGACAAAGAGTAAAAGAGAATGATCTGAGTTAACTTATCACATTTATCTCAACTTATGGTTATGGACTACGATATTAACTTAACTTTAACTGATTTTAACTTATCCATACAAAAGCCACATGTGAGATGAGAATTATTGATAACATTGTCGCACCATATTTCATCCAATATGTGACGCTTAACAGTAAAAAACAAACTATAGTAGTGACACTAGTGAGATAACAAATTACTAATAATGGTTAATTCAAAACATAGATCATATATATTTTTACATATGCTCAAAACTCCTACCAAATTAAAAACCATTAATTTGTTCCCCCATGGTCTCATAGACAAATATTTTAATACTTAAGATTAAATTGTCATTAAATTATACAATAAAAATACCATACGCATAGTTATCAAACGTCTAGTCTTTATTAAAAAATAAAAAGTTATCAAAAACATCTAGTATATATTAAAATTTTAATTATTTGACTAATTAGAATTGAAATGGAATATTTGAAAGCATCTCAGTTTAAGTTCCCTTATCCGAAAAATGGGATTTAATTAGCCGTTTGTTCCATACTCTTGGATTTTAATTAAGATCAGTGTCTCTATCTAGTAAGTAATGCATAGTATTCCCTTAATTAAAGATTAAGGCTTTACTCAAGACTAATTTTAAATTGATGTATTTTGAAATAGCTGGGAAGTCTTTGTCAAATTTCAAAAGAAAATGGCTAATTGTCTCTTAGATCACTATCATGGGCTCCATTTGTTCCTTCAACCGTCTTAATAACATGATCCAAATAGGAAAAACAAGTTGCAAGCACGGAATAAGCAAGGTTTCAATGTTTAATCTTTCTTTGATTTCACCATTAATTCACATTTTTATAGCACCATGAAGTGAACCAAGTTTGGCTAACACTTCTTATCTTTAAATAAAAAGAATTGGTGAAAAATGTCTTATTTGAATATGTTAGAGTTTTTAAGTCGATTTTGACTCAATCCTACAAAATTGATTTATAAGGTGAATTGTCTCTAACGGAAAACTCTTAACAGACCCTTCACACTCTGTAACCAAAAAAAAAAAAAATACCCTTCACACTCAGTAATATTAGACTAAGTGCTTGGATATAAATTCCATTAGTTAGCTGACCATAATAATCTTAAGGAAATTTTAATATCATCTTAGAATTTTGGATTGGATTTAACTCAACTCTACAAAACCAACTTTTAAGGTGAATATTGGATTTTTTTTATTACATGTGAATATTAAATTTAACTCAATTGTACAAAACCAATTTTTCAAGAAAATTTGACTCTCTTTCTTATCTTTTCTATAACCAATAATCAATAAAAATTATTTTTCATCTTTTTATATAATTTTTTACAAAGAAAATACAAAAAAAAAACATACTTTCGATTGTTATGTTTTTACTTTTATTATTGGTTTGAACTGGATATCATCTGCGCGCAACTGCAAAGACTAATCTCTCGAACTAGGTAGGACCACAAAGGGTGACAAAGCTCTCACTTAAGAGAATTATATTTTACTTTTTTTTAATAAATTAGTGTGATTTTTATTCTTTTCTCTTATAATATGAGACGGCCATAACTTCTAATTACGAAAACAATTGAATGATCTCCCTAATTATAGTCTTGTAGAAATAGTTTATATATAAATCATAAATGTTTATATCATACTAATGTTGGCATGCATAATCTCCAAATATAAGAAATAATGTGATTTTTCTTTTATCTTCTGTGGTTCTTGAATTTTCTTCTCATATATATTATTCCTTGAAAGCTAGAGATAGATGACCCAACCGTATTCCTCTAACCTAGAACATGCATGCATGCTTATAAAAAAAAAAACCAAGAACATGCATGTTTTGCAGGGTCTCTTATATTTTTATAGAATGAAACTATTGCGTTAACAAATTAGTTTCTTTTGGTGTTTCCTCTAAGTGTTAATGTTATAACTTGTGGGATTTACCCTAAAACTATATTCCTTCCTTTTATTTTCATAAATTACATTGGGAGTATTTCCTTCTTTTTGGTGACAATTGAGGTGTCAAAATCTAGTTGAAATTTCGGTTGTCATCCCTACTTTTACATTTCCTTGGATGCCAAAAAGAAATAAAAATATCTTTTTTCAAGTAGTACAATATTTCAGATGAATAAATGGAGTGTATGAGATTAAAATTTCAACTCTTACATATAAAATATGATGTTCTTACAATTGAACTAAAATCACGGAAACAAGTCATAGAAATGCAATGTCCCTCCTACACATAAAAACACTTTAATACACTCATTAGTTGCATATATAAAATAAAACACTATATTAATTAAACAAACAAAACAATTCCGTGTTGTACTAGAAATACGAACAAGTTACAGAAAATGACTCATAATCACATATAGTACTAGTATTTTTTTTTCTAGCCACGTATGGTATATTCATGAATTGTTAAACATAATTAATAATTAATTATTGTTAAATACTAATGATGATTATTGATTGGTGTTCGTTATAGTAGTGGTGAAAACTTAATAAAGGATTGAATAAAAAGTTGATGTGACAATTTGTCAATGTAAACAAAATTTATGTTATTGTCTTGCTTTTGTCAAAAAAAAAATGTTATTGTCTTGCTTGACATTATACAATAACAACATGTATTCATCATGAGTCAATACGATCAATACTGTATGTATATAAAATTATTGACAATGATGTGCTTTAACTGTCCATATAAATCAAGTTGATTTAAGCTAATTTTGCCAAGTTATCTACTTTTCAAACAAGCATCAATGTAGTCCTCATTCATAATATACAGTAATAAGTAAATATAAGGGACGTTAATTTATTTATTTTGTTTAAAGGGAGAACAAAAACAAACCAGACAGAACAAAAACATTATTATCTTTTTCTTTGTCTTGCATAAAATTGGAGTTGTCAACTTGTCATTGCAATATTCATGTGTTTCCTAATATGTTGGAACCTAATAATGGACTTGGATTTTTACTCAAGAGACAAGTTTCCAAAGTTGGGCCCATTAAATATCATTAACGTGCTAGAATTGATGAACTTTGCCTAATTCTTATCATCTTTCTACTAGTTAACAAGTTGTTGATAGTGTTGTCCCCAATGTGTCATTTTGTTTAGTCTAAAATGTTAAGAACTTTGAATTCTATTTCACAATCAAGAAGAAGAGATGTTTTTTTCTTTCAAAATTATGATACAAAGCTTTTGTTAGTGTGTTATAACTTAGAGGTTTTAAGCTAAGGTGAGGAGTCGTGTGTCGTGTGTGTCAGTATGTGGTGTACGGACGAACTATAACCTAATACTAAGTAATTATGATGAAGACACTAAGAAATTTGAGATTGACATATTATTAATGTCTACTTGTAAAGACTTCAACATCTAGGTTAATGTAGGTTTGTTAGATATCTACATTTAGATTTTAGATTATTGAATTAAAAAAAAAAAAGATTTAAGATTATTGAATTAAATTCAGATAAATGTTTTAACTTTTAAGATAGTATTCGATTTACCGTCAACAAATAGTTATTGATTAACCAAATAGTATTAAAAAAATAAATTGAAGTTTTTAAAAAAAATTACTTCTGAACTTTTATTTCAAGGTGAGTGACACCTCTTTCTTTATTTGGTTTTTTTAATTGCTATGATATAAATATGAAGTTTTTATTATTGTACGCAATGATTAATATTTATTTGAGAACTTGTAAGACATACATGATGGGTTACTCCCAAATGAATTGTTGGTAGCTTTTTTTTTTTACTAATTGCTTTAGTAGTTATTCTCCTCATCTCTATATAAGTAGTCATGTAAACATGTTTTCTCATTTATCTTAAGGCAAATTCAAAATCCAATTTCATAATACTTGTTAAAGGAATTTAGAAAATAAAATAATAAATTACATGTGTGGTTGGACGACAAACATGCATGATGGGGCACCGGTGGCTGAGTCATGCATGCATGACTGAGCGGCACGCAAGAAGGGGATACACGATGGGGATTGGAAACTTAACTTTAAATTTTAACTAATTAACCTCTAAATAAGGGGGGATATTGGATTAGGTACAAATCAATAGGTTGTTGTTTGCTCAATTTTCAATCTTAGTCTAAAAAAACAACAAAAAGTAGTTTTAAAAAATTTATGTGAATCAAATTTTAAAGTGAGTTAGACGAGAACAGACCAAATTAAGATAACAAATCATCTCAACCAAAAAATGTCGGGTTAAATTAACGGATTGGTCGGATGGACCCAACCCATTTTATTATCTCTATATATGAAAGTACACAAAATTGGTGTTGAAAATCATTTTTAGACCCTTTTACCTATCATACCAAATTAGCAATATATGATAGTAGTAAGTTAGTAACCATTTTCATTGAAATGGCGCAAAACCTCTTTACATGAAATCATTTTGAAATTGACCAAAACAGAAAGTAACATTAATAAAAAGCATATATTGTCATAAATAAAATATTCCCTTTATGTATATGCTAAATTGGAGTAAGATTCTACATCAACAGCTCTCAATTACAAATAGGGTCTTGCTAACGAGTGCACCTGGTGCATTCTTTAAACATACTATTTAAAGAAGTTATTTATTGAAAAAGTTAAACAGCACAATTTTCAATGCGTTGACTTTATACAAATTCTATAAAAACTTACTATTTAAGGGACTTAAAGAGTGCACCGGGTGCACATTTTAGCATTTGCCTTACAAATATATATGGTATGTAGTTGAAATGCATCTAGGCTCTTGCTTCCTATCTCTTGAAACTAATTTTTTTTGCATGCTTTCTTTCAATTAAAATGGTGGTTGATTTTACAAGTGTATATGGATTTTGATTTATTTGGCTTTTCAAAAAAGAAAATTTTATTTTGCATATATTTTTATAAATGATTCTATTTGGTAAACCAAAAAAGTTGATTTTTTTTGAAGTTAAAATATGTAGTTTTTTAATCTAAAATGTATTTTTAAATCAATTATATCAAAATCAATTTTTTTTATCGTATAATAAAACATACGCTTAAGCATGTTTGATTTTACAGCGAGAAAAATTGATTTTAGTGCATTCAATTAAAAGTGAGTTGAACATTAAATTTTAATATAAAAATGAATTTTAAAGTCCAAAGTTACGATTTTTAACTTCAAATAGAATCAATTTTAAAAGACAGAATCAATTCTATTTCAGATAAATCAATTCCATACGTCTAGAATCAATTCTAACCCTTCTTTTTAAGCTCAATTCTACACATGAATTGAATGAACAAATTTGTATCAGAATCATATAGAGATATTTTATTGTATTATTATTTAGACATACTATTTGGTTTGTTTATTGTGGTCCAATACTCCAATATAATTTGTGACATGACAAAGAAATAGGTAATGTTACAGAGCGTCAAAGGTGGAAAGAGGACACACACAGTGATGCCCCCACCACCAAGAACAGTAATGGAGATGTCGTTGTGTGTAAGAGTCACAATTGCGAATAAACTAGAAAGCTGAAGCAACAATGTACTTTGTGTAAAGTTAGATCAGGCCAAGGTTTTTGTCTGTGTGACTTAATAGTGCCAAATTAGTTACCAATATCATTCAAAATATATTGTTTAATTGACAACTCTTGCATGATTGACATAAGACTACCACAACTTGCAGACACAACCAAACATCATTGAGTACTTGATCTTCTGTTCATGAAAAATAGTATAAACACTTTCTGTTCATGAAACATTTATAATTCTGTTTTATAGTTAACCGACTTTAATTATATAGTTTTGATCTTTCATTTTTTAAATATATCATAAAGATAAATTGTTCGCTCAAAGAATTGATATTTAAACCTCCTTCTACTTAATACTCTCTTTGATCTTTAATTTAAGAAGATTTTAACTTTTTAGAATAACTGTTGTCAAAAAAAAAGACTTTTTAGAATAATTGAAAATTTAATGTATCTAGTCAATAATATTGACTATATACATTAGATCATCAACGAATATAAAAAGTAAAATTTCTCTTATATTAAGGATCAAATTAAAGAAAGTATGTTTCTCAACTCATATCACTTGACCTATTTTCTTTTGTAAGATCATTTAAACTATTTTATGAAGACTTTATATTTTATTAATAAAATTATTTAATTTTATATATAATCAAATTTAAATAAGTAATCATATGTTCAAATAGACTAATGAACTAATTACTCAAAAAAAAAAAGAGTAGTACTTAAATTTATAGACTAACAAAGAGATTTAATTCTCTTTTTTTTTTTTTTAACAGCAAAGGTAATTTTTATTAAGATTAAAACTAGATTAGCACAAGAAGTGCTTGATCTAGAGACAAATTACAAAAAGTGATAAAGTACAAGTTCGGAGAAAAACTAGAGGGTAGACGGTTAAATTAGGCACCCGTCCACCCTAAGCATGTTAAGGGTTTGGTACACCACAAACAAAAATCAAACGAAACATCATTACATCTTGCCTTTAGCCACCACCAAGTGTGTAACTTAATTTGGTCAATCACAATATGCGCTTCGAAAGCCTTGTTCTGAAAAATGCAAGCGTTCCGAGCTTTCCAAATCAACCAAGTGGCCGCCAACCATAGAACCTGGAAAGTATTGCGAGGCTTAACCCCATTAATCTGAAGCCCAGTAAATCGCAGAACATGAGGAATAGCTTCTAATTGCAGAGCTCCATAAATGCCTAACCATTGCAAGACACCGGTCCACACCAAATGAGAATTTGCACAAGAAAAGAAAAGGTGTGAAAGGGACTCCGTAGAGGGACAACCAAGACTACAGAAGTGAGCTCCGTCAGCAATAATCCCGCGGCGGAGAAGGTTATCTCTTGTCGGGAGACGATCACGCAGTAACCGCCAAGCAAAAACAGAAACTTTCACTGGAACAAGCTTATGCCACGGTAACTGGAGAACATTGTCTGGTACATGATCAGCAACAACAAGACTTGTCAAAGATGCATAAGCTTCGCGAACAGTATAAGAATCGGAATGAGTGCCATGCCAACGCCACCTGTCAGAAACAAGAGGCTGCAGAGGAATATCATGTAACAGAGCACAGCAATTAACGAGTAAATCTTCCTCCCAAGCAAAAAGTGGTCTCCGCCAACTCCAACCCCCGCCACCAATCCCCTACCCCCTTCGACACATAACACCAACAGACACCTGAGGCTCCTCACAAATACTAACTAACCGAGGAAACAGTTTACTCAATGCAAGTCCCTCCCCCAACCATGGATCAAACCAAAAAGAAGTTGTTTCCCCATCACCCACCTGTTTAGAAAGAAAACTCTCAAACCATCCAATGATACCATTAAAATTACCCCGACCTAGACTTACAACATTTTTCCACCAAGTTGATGCTCGAGTCCCACCATCCCTAATGATACCGCCCTCCACTCCATATTTATGCTCTAGGACACGACGCCAAAATCCCCGTTCCTCTGTTTTTACCCTCCAACACCATTTACCGAGTAAAGCCAAATTAAACTCCCTCATCCTCCGAACACCCAACCCCCCTTGATTTCTAGCACAACACACTTTATCCCATAACACCCAATGGACTTTACGAGCCTCCCCATCCCCACCCCACAAGAATGACTTAAAAAGAGATTCAATGACAGAGATAATACCTGATGGAGCCTTGAAAAAGGAAAGGATTGAATATTTAATATAACATTTATATAACATAATATTTCAATTCTAACTCTATAATAATACATATTTAAATAAGCAGATAAATTAATGTAGAATAATAAGTTTTAATTATTGAAAATATTAACAAAAAAATTAAATAGATCGGTTCTATTGGTTTAAAAAGATTTTTTGTGACCTATATAGATTAGCCATTTTAGCTAAATACTTCTAAGAATTTAGAATCTTCTCCATTTAAATTTTATTTTTCATTTAGCATAAATCTAAGTAGGCTAAAACATAGATCCAAATAGACCGGTCTAACATGTTCTCATCTTTAACTATAAGTCTCCACAAATTGAATTTCACTTTTGAGTTATAAGTCTCCACCAACTTCAGTATTAAATAGAATAATTTTTTTGTTTTACACAAAAAAATTGTCAAATTTAACTTATCTCGCGACGGAACTTTAAACTATTAGAACCTTCTTCTCTTAAAAATTGCGACGAATTGAACTATCGAAACAAATTTTAGTGTTGATATAATAAAATTATGCAATATATCATTTAACTAGATATCTAAAGATGAGATTTATCCTAAAAGATTATTGAAAGCTAAAATGAAAAAAGTAACTTTTGTTTCTCCTTTAGAGTAAAAATGAACTTTAGGAGTCGTTTTGAGTAGGATGACCTTTCGAAAGGATAAAGGGGGTGGTAGAAAATTAGTTATAGGGATACCGATCATGCTAAAGGGACCAAACACATGTAACATATGTAATTAAGTTTTCTATTCCCTTCATCTCATGGTTAAGTGAGTTATTCATCAAAAAGAAATAGTCCTAAAATAATTGAACCACCAAACACTTTTTTTTTTTTACAAAATGAACCACTCAACTTCTGATACAACTTGTAATTGTACTATATTTATTTTTAAAAAAAATTATGACTGAATAAATTGAAGGTTAAAAAACTAAACAATAGTTACAAAATTTATCCTTTATTAAACCACATCAATAAAATTCAAGAGTTTATTTATATATATTCACAAAATTCAGGGGATATATCAATCGGAACCCTATAGTTTTAAGGGGTAAAATGACTACTTACTCTACAAAAAATAAATAATTGATGTGCGTGGTCATCTCTCCTCATTTTGCCTCGGTGAAAAATTAAAGTCAAAAAAACGTAGTGAGAATGATAAGCATTTATCCACATATTTTTTTTAGCAAATCCACATATTATCAGCCCTAACCACAACCAACAATTTTTTGTTATGATCTCTCGTTCTTCATTCATGTTCTTATTTCTCATGATCAGTGGCAGAGCTAGACTGAAAGAGTCGAGGGATTACCATGGGGGATGGGTTGGTGGTGTTTGAAATTTTTATATACACACACACGCGCACGTTGGTACATATATGAGGGTAATTTCTAACACGCAAAAGTTTATTAAATGATGCACGATACACAAATCGTGAATAAACACTATAATAAATACGAATTTTTAAAAATTCACTCCAGAATTAAAATTCTATATCATTACAATGTCGAACTTCATCACGTGCTACTATCAATTTATCCCTCATTTGAGTCATTCAATTCATTATATCTTTTAATTTTCAAGTTAAAACATTTTTATCGATATACTTACACTATCATTATAACATTTTTATTTGTGCTCAAGATAATGAATTATTACTAGTGATTTGAAAAATCCTATTTCTCTCTATTTATGTGCTCGTTAGCTTAGGATAAAGTATGAATTAGTTTGTAGTCCTTGTACCAGTGCCTTCTTTTTTCTCTCTACAGAACTGTAGCTATCTTTATTTTCTTTATTTTTCTTGTGAGGTTAGGATAATAAAGTGTGAATAAAGTTCACAGCACAATTTGTAGTCGTCTAGTTATTGGATGTATTAAGTCGGTACAGAATCAACAGGTACTACACAGTACACATTACACAACTATCAATAGTGAATAGTAGTACACTATGCTTCTTCAATTCAAGTATGGGTGGAAGAAACATTAAATTTTATAGTTGGTCTGAAAATTGACCAAATTTAATGTTGAGAGAGCAATAATATGCCTTAGGGGAATTTGTCACTCTGACACACTAGTGTGTGAAAATCACGTGTACTAACTTATGAATGGCTAACCACGTTATTCGCAAATGGCATGTAATAAAAAATTGAAGGTCAAAAATTAGACAAAAACTAAAAAATGTACATCTTCGGTTTTAAAATAAATGTCTTATTTATTAAAATTATTTATTTAAAATAAATATTATATATTATTTATAATATTAATTTTTTCTATTTTAATTCCTTAAAACAATCATTAAGTAAGAGAAAAAGTACAATAAAAGATCTATTTTTTAGTATTTCTATGTTATCATTTTTCATTTTCAATGGCAGAATTAGACTAAAATAGTCGAGAGACCATGGACCATGGTGATGTTTGAAATTTTTATATATGCACACACTCGCACCGTCGCACGCACACACGCACGTGTTTTCTACATTGTAGTCAACTACATTAAAGTTTTCTAATTATAATTGGATGGTCTAATTTTAAATTCAAATTTATTTATAATTAAAATTAACCAAAATTCAAACTTAAAATAGTACTGTCTGATTTTAATCAGATATTCTAAATATGAGGATCGCATGCAATTTAACTAGATTGAATTCATATCCAAAATATTAAGAGATATAAAAGAAATATTAGAAGAGATTGAGAATAACACAATATTACTATTAACTAATGGTAAATAAACTTAAAAGTTGTAATAATATCAGCAAAAATATTTACAAGCCCAGCTGATTTTTCCTAATAATAATAAGACAACTTAGACTTGAAACTTGACTGTCAAATAAAAATACTAAAAAAAACAAGAAAAAGAGAAAACCTAATGACCCATAAATCATAATAATTAAAGAGAAAGGGATACATTCAATCCATCAAACTGACTAGTTTATAGAGAAAGGGATACATTCAATCCATCAAAGTGACTAGTACCTTTCAGTCATTCACTTGGTGGTCCAAATTGATTTTTATATCTGCCACCAAGCCCCCTCCACATGCTAGAGCTTCTCATATTTTTTCCTTAATTAAAAAAACATACTTTTTAAAATTTTTTTTTCAACTTAATTAACTAACAAACTAACATACGCCTAGGGCGGACCTGAACCGTAAGAGGGTTAGCCATTTCACACGAAAGCCTCAACACCTCCGATAAATCAACACCGTTCCCATCATCCAATGGTAGCCATTCAAACTCTTGCAAAAGCTTAGCAACCCAAAACGTTACAGTAGTTAAACCCAAATTCTTTCCCGGACAACTTCGCCTACCCGACCCAAACGGAGCCAACCTTAAATCTGATCCAAGTACTGAAAATTCAGCCCCTTCATTCAAAAACCGATCAGGATTAAATTCAAGTGGATCCTTCCAAACCTTTAGGTCCCTAGATATGGCCCACATGTTTACCATGGCTGTAGTCCCCGCTGGCACGTGATACCCATCAATTGTTGTATCAGTTATGGCTAATCGGGCCCACGATAATAGTGGACCCGGTGGATGTAACCTTAAAACTTCCTTAATAACTGCTGGTAAATAAACCGTTGCCGCCACATCCTCCTCCGTAATTGCACGTGCGTCTCCGCTTGCCACCTCATCAAGCTCCATTTGTACCTTCCTTTGCACGTCAGGATGAAGCACCAACCTAGCTAATATCCACTCTATCAAAACCGCCACGGTGTCGGTCCCTCTAAATATCATTTCCTGCCCAAAAATAAACACACAAAAACTAAATAAATATTTTTTATCTCTATTTTCTATTATTACATCCTCAACTCAAATATTTTCGTCAAAAAAAAACCTCAACTCAAATATAGATAAAAATTAATAAAATAAAATTGATGTATTTAATTCAAAACGAAAGCAGTACAATTCAAAGAATAATGGTGTACTGTAACAGAAATCAACAATTAATTGAAATTGAAAAAAAAAAAGATTTTTTAAATAAACTTACCCAGAGGACAGCAATCATGTCAGAGTCAGACAATTTATCAGGTTCTTGAAGAGAGAGCAAGACATGAACAAAATCCTTGTTGGTTGGGTTTTTGTCGGCTCGGTGGTCGGAAATAATTGAACCAACGAACCGGTTCACCTTAGGCACTAATTCAGAACAATTGAACCGGATTTTCTGAAGATCAAAATCTTTCAAAAAAGGAAGATGATCACCCCAATTAAGACTACCCAACAAATCATAACCTTGTTCAACTAATCCACTAAGTTCCATCATTCTCTCATTAACTTCATCAATCTTAAACCTCTGTCCAAAAACAGAGCACATCATGTTATTTAGCGATGCTTTCTTCAAAACATCACGAACACCAAAACCGTCCTGTCCAGCACTGGCACGACGGTTTTTAAACAAATCAATCATCTGGGATGCAATTTCAGTTCTTTGCGACCCAGATGATTTGATTTGCATGGGTGAAAAAAGATGATTAGTGGAAATTTTTCGAAGGGTTCGCCAATAAACACCATAAGGAGCAAAACCTATGGCTCTATTGAACATAAGAGAATAAGCTGATTCTTTAATAGGACGATCAGCAAAAACAGAGCTATGGAGAATCTCCTTAGCAACATCAGGGTTGCACGTGACTATGGCACGTGTGTCACCAAGGCTAAAAGCCATGAGTCTAGTAGCTTTGCATGTTTTAGCTGCAGAAGCAATTCTATGGTGTGCTAGTGAAGAAGACATGAGATTCATGCTTCCAATTAAAGGGTAACCTTTTGGACCAGGAATGGAATTAAGGTTGTTTTTGTTTTGGTTTTTTTTGTTTTTGTTGTTGGACTTGGAATAATAGTACTTGCCCCAAGCAGGACCACCAGGGTGAGACCAGTAAAAGAAAGTCATGGTTAACCAGAGTGTAGCCATGATGAAAAGTGAGTAGTACACAATGTTTTCATTTGTGAATTTGGAAGCAAGAGCAAAAATCCAGAGGTTATCAATGTTGGTTGTCATGGTTCTTAGGGAGAGACCAGAGAGATAGAGAGAGAGAGATGGGTTTCGGTTATAGCAAGGAAAAGTGTTGTGTTGTGAGTAAGTTGAGGTCGGTTGAGGGGAGTATATATAGGGAGAGGAAAAGGGAAGAGGGAGAGGTGATTAATGAAAATGAAATCATAACGTAACGGTTATTTACATAATTATTACATGTATGAAATTAAAATTAAATAATATCTACATCTCAATATACTACATAAGACATAATTTGATTAAATAACATTAATCATTTATCTTATTTTGGCTGTATTTTTCAGTAATATATAAATATAAATATTAGTATATATAATTAAGATTTTGTTTGATTCGTTTTGATAAATACTTTTAAAATATCAAACTTTTATAATTATTACTAATAGATGATTAAAGATATAAATGATCAAAATTGTGTATTGAGATATATGTAGTGGTGATCAAAATGAGACTTATATTTTGGAACTTATGTGGTAGTACTACAGTAGATCGTATGTAACGGATAATTAAAATTAATACTACTTCTATTTTATACTTTTATTTAATTTTAATAACAGACGATTGTGCATTATATTATAAAATGTTTTTATTACAATATTTATTCATTCAAATATGTTAAATACACCAATCAACATCATAATATATTTAAATTTGTTAAAAATTAAAATAGATAAATCGGTGAACTTGTTCACCGCATTCGAGTTAATGGTAGCATAAAACGGTCAAATGAACTACAATTGATATGAAAAAAATATAAATGTTTACAGTAATCATGTTTTTGAATCTACAATGTTGAAAACGCTAAAGTTATTGAATATGCTCTAAAGTTTGATTGAAACAAATTTACAAATCTGAAAAAAATAAAACTATACGAAGACCGTAAAAAAAACACGGTACAAAGAAGGAAATCAAACAACTCCCTCTATGGGAGTAAAACGACATCAAAAAAGAATACATGATAAAGAAAACTCAAACAAAACATGAAAATATGTGAAAAATCATTTATTTAAAAAAAAACTAAAAAAAAAAATCCACTAAGACAGGTGATTTTGGATCAAAATTAACTATAATCACTCTACTATGGAGAATAAACAAGAAAATAGACAAAAAAAAATGTCCAACTTATTTCTAAGAATATTTTTTAAATATAAATTTTTTATAAAATTATTACTCACTCAGTTCATTTTTAATTGTTATTCCAGAAAAAAATAACTCCCCAATTAAGATAATGAATTTTTTGAGTTTTTTTTATATAGAAAATTTTGTGAGTTTTTTTTCTTATTCTAACTTTATTTGAATCACACTGCTCAACTCTTTCCGATAGTTAATTATCTCTTCTTTATTATACGACATGCATTATCTTTCATATCATTAATGAGTTCTCTATCTCTTTCAAATTTTACATTATTAATGAAGAAAAAAAAAACGGTATTTATCAAAACGATATTTAAAAAGAAATTAAAAAATTGTGCTAAAATAATAATTAAAATGAACAGAGAAAATAATTAAAGATATTAATCGTGATATATGCATGTACTTATGTACATATAAACCTTGATTATTTTATGATATGATATGATAATTAAAAAAGCAAGAGTTTATCTCATAAGCTTAACTAAATTGGTTGGACGTCACATTATATATACAGAAAATGGGGATTCAAACTCCTATCATCCCACTTTTCCACTTCAAAAAGTACTCACTCCGTCCCAAAATGTAAGCAAATTTGACTTTTTAGTTACATTTGACTATTGATGTATCTAGCTCATATTATGGACCAAATACATCAATAGTCAAATGTACTTAAAAAGTCAAATTTACTTACATTTTGGGACGGAGGGAGTTGATTTTCTAGCCACTAAATTGCTTAAAAAAAATAAAGTTTACAGAAACGGAGGAGTAATTAATACTCCCTCCGTACCAAAATATAAGTCGTTTTGACTATATCACACAAATTAAAAAACGTAATCATTGTTGTATAGAAAAGAGAAATTATGAGTTAGTTTACAAAATTATCCTTCATTAATGGTATGGAAAATATAAATTGTAGAAGTAAAATAAAAGAGAGTAATAAATGGTGAGTGGTATAATAAAAAAATTAGAATTTAATGTAGCATTGATATTATAAAGTGACTTATATTTTGATACAAATTTTTTTCTCAAAACAACTTATATTTTGCTTCGGAGGGAATAACAAGAGAAAAAAAACAGTTTATAAAAACGGAGGAGTAATTAATAGCAAGAAAAAAAAAACAGTTTATAAAAACGGAAGAGCAATTAATAGCAAGAGTTATGGAGCAGTAAAAAGAAAAGGCAAGAGCAAGACAAAGACTGCAACAGTTTAAAGAAAAGATTTCGGTTTTACGGTTATTAAATGGTGTAGTAAGGATTTTGTTTAGTAAAGATTTTGTTATTAGTTGGGAAGATAAATGCTATTAATTGGAACTTGTAAGTTTTAAATTTTTGTTGTTTCCGGAGTAACCATAGTAGCTGCGCCGCCACGAGTGCAGGACGAAATCTTGGAAAGTATGCTCCTAGATTGGGTCAAGTTTTTGGTACACGCGCCACATTGAACCCTTACCTTTTGTACTAGTACTCCATAGTCCATACCATACATACCCATACCAAGTGGCAAGTGCAAGAGTTTATTAATTGATGCACTACTAGTGTGTATACCCGTACGATGTCGGAAAAAATAGTTTTTAAATTACATAAAAAATAAAATATTTTGTACTTACTTCTTATATTAAATTGTTTTAAATTTGATAAAAGATTTTAAATTGTTTGGACGTAAGAGAAATAGAAAAGAGAGAAATAGAAGAGAAGAAAAATAGCAAAACAGTTGAGTAGAAACTTTATATTCTTTAGACGAATGAAATTGATTTTCATCAATAAAAATTGATATATGAGAGCTTTAACACTCTTTATGTTAAAACAAAATATCACTTGATAGATCATAAGGCTAAACCTCGCCAATCTTTATAACATCATTCATAATGTATCTACTTCTCCATAAACTCTTTTAACAATCAAGTACTCATATAGCTCCGTTACCAAAACATCCATAAAAATAACTTAACAAATGTAAAAAAACAACACAACTTTATTTAGAAATAAAATAACATTCCAACACAAGAAATTGAAAAAGAAAACTGAAAATAAAATGTGAATTAGAAAAAGTAGTAAAAATGTACCTTGAGTCTAACATCAAAGAGTAATTTAGCTATGTATAAACCTCATCAAAGTAATTATCAGACTTTTCATGATTGAATATAATGAAAAATATGATCATCTTATATCCCAAAAAAAAAAATTGATAGAAAATTTTCAAATATATGGGTTTGGAGTTGCATTGGATTTATTTAAGAAAAAAAATTAGTGTTTAAAGTTGAGTTTGTCTCGGTATATAAAACCAAAAATTAATAGATGCTTTGAGAATCACATGCACTCATGTTTTGTTTCCCATAGTACATGGTTCAACGTGTTTCAACTTTCAAGATTGAGATAATTAAGCTTTCAACTTCAAAGCATGACTTTCCAATAACTTTATTTAATTTTTTTCAAAAATACAATTAAAATATAAAAATAATTTAGTAATTAAAAACAATTAAGGAAATATTACTAATAATAGAAATTTTAAAAAATGAAACCCTTCTTTATTTGCTGACAAATGACAAACTTGCCAAAGAACTACTCTTACTTTATTATATTGTATGATTAGTAAAAGTATAATTAGACCAGCTTAAATCTTTTTTTTTTTGTTCAATTCAACGTTCGAATCAATGAACTATTGATTTCTTTGGTTTGATTTAATTTATAATGTTTTTCGAGGAATTTAATTTCCGGTTATTAATTTTTCAATCACACGTAATACTTGATGTAATTAATTTTCATTATGTATAAAAAGAAAAGACAATGATAGGATTTCAAATACCTATTTCAATATAAACAAAGCTGAAAATAATAATTTCATAGCTTTTCAAATACAATCAATATGGGGAGTTCACCATCAATCAAATACAAAATACAATCACATATAAAATTTTATAAGTTACGTTCAACATCAAATAACAAAGTACAATTAAAATAAAATAAAAAAAATTTCACTTGAATCGACAAAACACCGTCATTAATAAATTGAAATATATACATAAATAGAATATAGAACATTAAATTTATTTTCAATTTGAAAGGGAGATAAAGTAAAATAAACAAAGAAAATGAAAAAATATGGTTGGGAATTGGTTTTAAGTGTGAACTTTTATGGACTAAACTCAACCAATGGATAATAATATAACCATTGGTTCGATTCATCGATTTCTAAAAACTAAATCCGAAAATTAAACCAAACCACATATTATCTAACATACAGTAGATAATATGTTTACTTATGTTTTATTTTGTATTGTTTCCGTTCCTAAATATAAGACCTAGAGTTTAATTACATCATGAACAAAAATATATTTGAGGTAATCTACATTAATTATACAAAATCTACAAAATTCTTCTTTCATTTTAAAATGAGTGTTATTCTATTTTAAAAATTTTGTTTCAAAATAAATATCGTTTTCAATTTTCAGTATAATATTTTCAAATTTTACTCTCTAATTATAATTTTATACACTATTCAAAAGAAAATAAAACAATATAATAGTAATAATTTAATAAAAGTGTTTTTATGTTGTAAAAAATTACGATAAGTACAATGAAAAGAAATTAAAAGAAAAACATGTTGTTGCATAAATATATATATAGGGTCTATTTGGCAAGTTTCAATATTGAGCTTATAGTTTATATGATCATTTGACATAAAAAATTCTTTTTGGTAACGTTTTCTCAAAATTAGCTTATAGCTAATTTTACTGATTTTTAGCTTATTTTTCAAACGCTATTTTAGATAGCGTTTTAGTTTATAACTTATCGACTTTTTTTTCCACTTAAAACACACTTTTGCCCCTTATTTTTTTAAATGCTAATAATTACTAAAAATTATCCCTCCCCTCCCACCCCTCTTTGCATTTTTATTAATAGGTCACTACCATTTTATTTTTTTGGTGTGTTTTACATTTTTTATTGACGTAATGTGTTTTACATTTACTACATATGAATATGATCATTTTTACTTAAAAAGAAAAATGAATATTATCATCTTCAACGTTACTCTTTTTTTAGAAACGGCGTTACTGCCATTTATTTCTTTTTATATTAAGAATTTTTATTTTTCATAAAATTAAAAACTGTAAAATGAAAAAAATTAGAATAAAATTTGAAGAATAAAAATATATAAAAGTTATATTAAATTCTATATATTTTAAATATTAGATTGATATAGATTTTATTATAAATTAAAAATGTCAATTATTGTCATTTTATATTTATCAACTAGTTCAACGGCTAATTTTACCAAATACTTCAATTAATTTATTAACTATAAGCTATCAACCATTACCTATAAACTATTTTTACCAAACAAACAAACCCATAGTACGAACATAAGACGTGTAAGCAGGACTACTATTCATGCATGTTGATCCGTGACAAGAAAAATTAAAAAGAAAAACATGTTGTTGCTGAAATTTAGCTGAACTATCGTACATGGAGTCAAGTCAACATGGTGTACGATAAGTCAGTCATATCATGACTCATGTGTCTTCGGTGACTAGCTTGTAACCTAACATCGTACGAATGTTTTCATTCAGATGCACTTGTATATCCAATAGTCAATACTCAATATACATCTTCCATTTTAAAATACTCCTAAATGTAGTATTTTAAATCAATGCAATGCAATGTTTTGGACTTTTATTACATATGCAATGCAATGTGTTAAGGCTTAAATATAGTCTTTTAAATAATTTCAAGGTTTTATTTTGGTCCTTTAATTATTTTTCATTCCATTTTGTTCTTTTAACTATTTTTTTCGTTCCGTTTTGATCTTCTAACTTTCATTATGTTAATCTATTTGGTCTTAATTATCGTTAGAAAAATGTCAAAAACGTTAATTTTGCATACGTGGCATTTAGGGACTTGGTGGCTTTGGTGTGAGATCCAATAGAAAAACACCACGTGGCCAGAGACCTTCTTCTTCCTACTTATTCATCGCGTATGGAGCTTCCCCCATCACCGTCTCCGTCCACATCACCGGTGATGTTTGCAGTCACGAAAGCTTACGAAACGATACTCCAAAACCTCTCGTTATTCACGATGAATCCAAATCTAATGTCTGTTTTCTCAATAGAGGCTTCTATCTCTCGTTTTTGATATTTTTCTAACGGTTAGGACCAAGTAACTTAACTGAATGAAAGTTAGAAGATCAAAACGGAACGAAAAATAGTTAAAGGACCAAAGTGAAACCTTGAAAATATTTAGAGGATCAAAAATGTATTTAAGCCATGTTTTAAAAATTAGATTTGTCATCGAACTCGAGGAAGTATTGTGTTATTGATTCATCAATTGAACTAGTGGATCATTGGTCGAACCGCATGACTTAACCAGATAAAATCAAATAATTTGGTTGAACGAACCGATCTTTATAACAAAATTATATAAATATTAAACCGATCGAATCAAATCATAATATCATGGCACATAAAAAATATGTAAATTTCCAAATATCATAATATGACAAGTTCTTTTTTAAATTCAAATTTTAAACATAGTCAACACACACAAATCATATAATTATATATAATTAAAGATATAAAATTAAATAAGATCACAAAGATACAAAAAGAATATTTTTGTAACTAGCTAGGCCCAATAATAAACTAAAGAGCCCAACTAAAAAATAATTAATCCATTAAAAGATAAAAGCCCATATAAATCGAATTTTCTTATTAGAAATCTATACTTAGTAGAGTTGATAATGGTCGGATAATAACTATAACCATAACCAAACCATATTTTATCTATTTATTATAATAGGATATTTTAACAGCCGCACTCATTCTTTCATTTGTTTCTTACTTCATTTTTTTCTTCCTCTCTCTTTCTTATTCATTAATTAGGATGCTTCTTCTCATCATGCTTTTTATTTCTCCACATATAGAAGTTGTGGAAGACGACCAAGGAACGAAAGGAAAGCTAAATGAAAAGAACTTGTTTATGCAATTGTTATATTTGTTATTTGTTTTTGGTTCTGTTCCATCTTCTTCAACCTCTCTCTATAATATTGTTTGAAAAATGAGAAGAAAAAAAAGATCGTTTTTCTTTTTATTATACTAAATATTTTTCCTATTTTTAAGTATAAAAAAAATAAAATAAAGTGTAAATAGTCATTCACCCTCAAAAGTGTAGGGATCAACTAGTAATACACTTTCAATAAAGATTATAAAGCGTTAAATTGATAAGTCTCAATAATATATTGATTAAATAATTTTTAAATTTTGTAAAATTTAACATGAATAATTTATATGATATAAATTATTAATTTAACAGTAAATTTTTATAAAATTCTTATTCGTATAATGTTATCGTGAATAATTTGAAAGCTCTATCTATATATGAAGTCTTTTTGCATTAAATGTAGCATGAATTTAGTTTCAATTCTAGAGAGTAAAAGTAATTTTAAAGGTTGTAGTGGATAATATAAAAGTAAATAGGAAAGTAAATTGATTTTGTTTGTAGAAATTATTCTATTGGAAACTACGATTTGTAATTTTTGCCTTCTACAATTAATTTTGACATTAAATTTATTGAATAGTTTTTTTTTTTTTTTTTGAGTGAACCTTAAATTTATTGATTAGTTAACTTTTTTATAAATATATTCAAATATAAATTATCTCACATTCAATTCAATTTTATCCGAAAACACTACAGAATAAATAATTCATTCAAAATCAATTTTATCATCGCATAACTAGAACTAGACAAACACGTGGTTGTCTAGTAATTCTGTTACTCCTCCAGAATTAAGACTTTAAGTCGGTACAGAATTAACAGGGAGTACCACACAACTATCAACATTCAACACTATAGTCAATAATAGTGCACACTATACACTTCTTCAAGTGTGCATATTATACTGTGTGACAGTAGTTAGAGACATTGAATTTTAGTTGGTCCGTAAATTAAGGTGTAAGCGGATCGGACAAAATTAATAAAATTGGTGATTTAAACCGAAAAAAAACTAATAGTTTTTGGTTCGGATAAAAAGCCGAACCAAACCGAACTAAACCGAACTAGTTTGGTTTGAATCTCATATTTCATTTTTGAAAATCGATGAACCGGTGAACTGAACCGACCATCTTTTAACAGTCTGTTTGGCTCATATTTGACAGATTCAAACTACATTCACCTTCAAAACAAAACACGCAGGTAGAAGCAGAACACGCACAACACAAACAAACATAGAAACTATGTTATTGTTTATTTGGTTTATGTTATTATTGCAAGTCGTTTGAAAAATAGAGCTTAAAATATATCGTATTTGAAAAAATAATAGCAAATATTATACCGGAAAACAAAATGTTGCAAACTGAATATAATATCCGATCCAAACCGACTAGTTCAGATCGGATTCATTTTTGAAAACCAAACCAAATCGATCTAAACCGAACCAATTGAAAATTCATTAGTTTGGACATCGAATTCACTCGAAATTGATTCAAACCGATTCAATTACACCTCAACCGTAAAATGACCAAAATTAATGTTGGAGGGCAATAATAAAACATGCATGCCTCAGACTCAAGACGGGAATTGGTCACTCTGACTCAAGTAGTGTGAAAATCACGTGTGCTAACTTATGTATGGCTAACCACGTCATTGGCAAATGGCATGTACTATATCAAGTACAGTAGTTTATTAAATAACGTGCCAAATTTTATATATATTAGAAGAAAAAAAAATTATTTTTTAAATTTATATCATGTTTTATGTATATAAACCATATTATGAATTAGATACATAAAATATAAAAAAAAAATAATCAAATTAATATACTATTGTTAATAATACTAGTTTATTACATAACGTGCCAAATTTAAATATTAATTCAATATTATTTTGTCCGCTTAAATAATTAATCCTTCCTACACATAAATTTATTTTTCAAATTTATATTATGTTTTATGTATATAAACTATATTATTAATTAAATAAATAAAATATAAAAGAAAGTTTTCAAATTAATATACTATTGTCATCAAACGTACTGTAGAAAAAAATAATGTTTAAAACCAATGTCATTTTATATTTTCAGGAGAATATTAGTTGGGGAGTCGGGTGAGCGTCAGAAGAAATAATAGGTCAATGTACTATGATTATAAGAGACAAAAATGCTACATCTTTGTCTAAAAATTTATTAACATATAGGTCAATGCTATAGGTTAATAAATCATCTCTTTTATAAATTCAATATTATTCTCATTTATAGTCGTGTGACAGAACAATATTTTTCCAAGTGTGAGGGATTATGAGGGAGTTACGAAAAAAACAACGAATCAATGATCCACTTTAACTTCCCCACCAAACTAAACCACGACTCTCATACCACTTATTGGAAATTACGGGGGAGTTCTGAAAGAAATAGTGAATCAATGATACAATCACAAAGAGATCGAGAGATGTCAGATTTTCACCTAAAAATTATTATGTGTTATCTTAATGGATCACCTCTTTTATCATGTTAAAAAAAAATCTAAATTTTAATAAATAAATTTTATATGATATTTTAATCATGTCCATAAACAATATCATTCATAAATTTAAGAGTTTAAATATAATTAAACAAACTTAGTTTTAGTAAGGATTAAAACTATATGCAAGAAACTTCTGTAAGAAAAAAAACAAAACTATATGCAAGAAAAAAATTATAGAGACTAAAAATTTAATTCAGATTAAATAAGGACTAATCTTGAAATGTCTGTATTTTATAGGGACTAACAACATATTATTTAACCTATCATCATTGTACAACAAAAAGAGTATTATAGTAAATTTTGTATTATTTTGTCCAGTTCTTAACATATAAAAACAATATTGTATAAAATTCTTTATCTTGTACACTGATCATCAAACAGAATGTAATACTAAATGTTATTTTGTAACTCAATTATATATTCAATACTGTTCTATTCGGTAACTATCCTTTTGCAGATCAAACACACCTTATTCTCAATTATTTTAATTGTCGTTTTTAAAGTTTAAATCAAAGTTGTATAGTATAGTATATGAAACAAACTAACATCTATCATTTTTTTTTTATTTTAAAAAAGTACTAACATGTATCTTAAAAATACATACTAAGTTAAATAAATGATTTTTTCTTTAAACTCTGCGTTCAACATTTTAAACGTTATAGGTAAATTCTAATAATCTTTTTTAAGAGTAAGGAAATTTATTCGTTTTTTAGTATTGTAAACATTATTTAAAAATAAAATGAATATCAATTTGTCGAATTTATTCGAAAAAACAAAGAATTATTTATATGCAAAATACTTTAATTTTTTTTTTCTACTTCCTCAAGTTTTGGAGGTATTTATCTTTAACCACTCAATAATGTTATAAATTAATATAAATTTCTATAAAATACATAGTTGTATTGAAAATTTATATCATATAGATTATTTGTGTAAAATTTCAGAGAAATCCAAAATCATTTGATATGTTATTGAGACACTACACAAATTGTTAATTTTAATGTGTTTCAATAACATATCAAATGATTTATATGATATAAATTTTCAATCCAATGATGTATTTTATAAAAATTTATATCAATTAAAATATTATTGAGTGGTTAGAACTTTGGGGTAGCTAGATACCCTAACATTGTGTTTGTTTTCAAAGAAAGATAAAGGAGAGAAAGTGTTTGTTTGGAATAAATGAAAAGGGAAAAGAAAATAAAGTTTTGGATGAGACCCACCACAAAAATGTTTCCACTCAAAATTGAAGAGAAAGGAGAAATAAGTCAACTTTTTACCTAAACGACTAAACTATCCTGAACTTTTTATCTAGCATATTTTTAATGAACATTTTTATATAATAGTACCTTTTTTTTTTGTACACAAAACAAATCATTATTAAAAAGTTATATAGTGGTACCTATTCATTCACAAAATATATTTTTTTTTCTTTCGTCTCACTTTCTTTTCACTTTCACTCCTACCAAACTACTAAAATAATCATTTTACTTTCCACTCATTTTCATTCATTCAATAATAAATATTTCCTGTGCTTTTCTTTCCTTCAACTTTCTTCTCTCATCCAAATAAAGCTTAAATCTAGACGTGTAAAATTGATTTTGTCATATTTGGTTTATGTAAAGTATAGAATCGATTCTGTCTCTAGAATTGATTTTGACTTTAGAATTAATTTTTACATTGAAATTTAGTGTTCAACTCACTTTTAGTTGAATGTATCCAAACATAAATCAATTATATTAAACTCAATTCTGATAAAATTAATTTTACTAAAATTAATTCTATCAAAATCAATTTTATTTAAAGTCAAACTAAAAATACCGAGAATCAAATTTAACTGCAACATGTCCTATTATTACACAGGATAGCAGTCTACCGCATCAAAGTCTTATAATCATGATTTTTTTTACTCAGTCTTATAATCATGATTGTATATCCCAAATTTTAAACTCAAATTTATAATAATTTAAATCAACTGAAATTCAAACATAAAATATTTTTTTTTTCAAACTTAAAATATATTAATCCTCTAATTAATTTTAATTTATTCAAATGCTCTAGTATGTTAATCATATGCAGTTTGACTGTATTGAATTCCTATTCAAATTAATTTGTGCCACTAAGTATAAATAAATTTTACCAAGAATATACTATTTTATTTAATTTTAAAAAAAATAATATACTATTTTTAATATAGACAAGTATACAGAGCATTTAATATGCAATGAATCCCATTACAAAATATAAATAAATTTTACAATGAAATTTTTTGGTAAACTATAAACAAATAAATAATCTAAAAAGATAAATTTATTTATATTTTGTGAACAGAGAGATGGAGAATTGTACAGTTATTTAACTTTGACCCTTAAGTTCTTATACAAGGGAAAAGACCCTAGAACAGAAGATCAGGACGAACGAACTCTGTTATCAAGTGATTTAAAGTTTCTCTCAAACAGAGTTACAGAAGATCAAATAGTGATATTCTCTACAAAGTTCAACGTCAATTATCATTAAATTAATTAAGATTTTGGCGTGAATTGTATAATTTAATGGTAAATAAACTTGTTGATAGTTGTATTAGTATGAGTATGCGCGATAATAGTTACAAGGCAAACATTTTTTTCTAATAATAAGACAAATTAGACTCGTTAAAAAAAATACAACTTAGACTTAAAATTTGACTATCAAATAAAAATACTAAAAAACAAAAAAAAAAGACATAAAACCTGATGACCCATAATCATTAAAGAGAAAGGGATACATTCAATCCATCAAGCTGACTAGTATCTTTCATTCATTCATTCATTCATTCATTCACTTAATATTAAAGTGGCCTAAATTGATTAGTATCTTCTCTCTTTTTTTTCACTTCCTTTGTCTTTTTTAGGTTTTCACTTTTTTCTTAAAAAAGTCTTTTAAGTTCACAGTGAAACAGAGTTCATAGGAAAAAAAATAATATTATAGTGATATGACACTTGCAGACTTGCAGTGTTGTTGATAGTAATTCAATTCATAAAATGCTACTAATAATAATAACAATTGTTACTGTCAAAAAAAAAATAATAATAACAATTGTTGAAGTATAACGATCACATATTTTCAAATATTTGGTCATTAATTAAACGGTAACAATGTAATATTTTCTTTTACAAAGTTAAAGTACAATTCGGTATACTTAGAAAAACTAAAATGACAAATCTAACATTAAAAAAATTAAAAGAACTAATTTGATACAAACTTGAAATTTAAAGGTCTTTTACTCTTTTAGATGTATTTGTCCTTATTTTTACTAATTTATTGCTTAAAACTAATTTTAATTTCTTCCAATTTTTGGAAACTTTTTGTTACAAAAGAAATGAAAAGTTACCTGTGTTAATAAAGGATTAGTCATAATTTGTTTTTTCATTAAAAAAAATATAGGATTAATCCATCTTAAAAGAAGTGAAAGTCAATAAGTTCAATAATTTGAGTTTTAAAATATAATTAAATTAAAATTGTAAAAGACAATAAAAGATATTAAATTAGAGATTTGATTAAGACTGTTAAGGGCAATTGAGGAAATTTATTGGGAATTAGATTGATTATATTGATTGATAGTAGATCGATAGTGGACTAATTAACGCCTAGGGCGCACTTGAACCGTAAGAGGGTTAGCCATTTCACATGAAAGCCTCAGCACTTCCGATAAATCAACACTGTTACCATCATCCAATGGTAGCCATTCAAACTCTTGCAAAAGCTTAGCAACCCAAAAAGTTACGGTAGTTAAACCCAAATTCTTTCCCGGACAACTTCGCCTACCCGACCCGAACGGAGCCAACCTTAAATCAGACCCGAGTACCGAAAATTCAACCCCTTCATTAACAAACCTATCAGGATTAAATTCAAGTGGGTCCTTCCACACATTTGGGTCCCTAGATATGGCCCACATGTTAACCATGGCTGTAGTTCCCGCTGGTACATGATAACCATCAATTGTCGTATCAGTTATGGCTAGTCGGGCCCATGAAAGTAGTGGACCCGGTGGATGTAACCTTAAAACTTCCTTAATAACTGCTGGTAAATAAACTGTTGCCGCCACATCCTCCTCCATTATCACACGTGCATCTCCGCTTGCCACCTCATCAAGCTCCATTTGTACCTTCCTTTGCACGTCAGGATGAAGCACCAACCTAGCTAATATCCACTCTATCAAAACCGCCACGGTGTCGGTCCCTCTAAATATCATTTCCTGCCCAAAAATAAACACACAAAAACTAAATAAATATTTTTTATCTCTATTTTCTATTATTACATCCTCAACTCAAATATTTTCGTCAAAAAAAAACCTCAACTCAAATATAGATAAAAATTAATAAAATAAAATTGATGTATTTAATTCAAAACGAAAGCAGTACAATTCAAAGAATAATGGTGTACTGTAACAGAAATCAACAATTAATTGAAATTGAAAAAAAAAAAGATTTTTTAAATAAACTTACCCAGAGGACAGCAATCATGTCAGAGTCAGACAATTTATCAGGTTCTTGAAGAGAGAGCAAGACATGAACAAAATCCTTGTTGGTTGGGTTTTTGTCGGCTCGGTGGTCGGAAATAATTGAACCAACGAACCGGTTCACCTTAGGCACTAATTCAGAACAATTGAACCGGATTTTCTGAAGATCAAAATCTTTCAAAAAAGGAAGATGATCACCCCAATTAAGACTACCCAACAAATCATAACCTTGTTCAACTAATCCACTAAGTTCCATCATTCTCTCATTAACTTCATCAATCTTAAACCTCTGTCCAAAAACAGAGCACATCATGTTATTTAGCGATGCTTTCTTCAAAACATCACGAACACCAAAACCGTCCTGTCCAGCACTGGCACGACGGTTTTTAAACAAATCAATCATCTGGGATGCAATTTCAGTTCTTTGCGACCCAGATGATTTGATTTGCATGGGTGAAAAAAGATGATTAGTGGAAATTTTTCGAAGGGTTCGCCAATAAACACCATAAGGAGCAAAACCTATGGCTCTATTGAACATAAGAGAATAAGCTGATTCTTTAATAGGACGATCAGCAAAAACAGAGCTATGGAGAATCTCCTTAGCAACATCAGGGTTGCACGTGACTATGGCACGTGTGTCACCAAGGCTAAAAGCCATGAGTCTAGTAGCTTTGCATGTTTTAGCTGCAGAAGCAATTCTATGGTGTGCTAGTGAAGAAGACATGAGATTCATGCTTCCAATTAAAGGGTAACCTTTTGGACCAGGAATGGAATTAAGGTTGTTTTTGTTTTGGTTTTTTTTGTTTTTGTTGTTGGACTTGGAATAATAGTACTTGCCCCAAGCAGGACCACCAGGGTGAGACCAGTAAAAGAAAGTCATGGTTAACCAGAGTGTAGCCATGATGAAAAGTGAGTAGTACACAATGTTTTCATTTGTGAATTTGGAAGCAAGAGCAAAAATCCAGAGGTTATCAATGTTGGTTGTCATGGTTCTTAGGGAGAGAGAAGAAGAAGGGTTGAAAAGTTGTGGTGTGAGTAAGTTGGGGTTGGTTGAGGGGAGTATATATAGGGCGAAAAAGAGAAGAGGAAGGGGTGATTAATGAAAATGAAATCATAACTGTTACAGTATTTACATGTGTATGAAATTAAAATAGTATTTATTTAGATAGTACTCCAACTGTTATTTTATGAATGTAAAAAAAAAACACTTATTTAATAGCACTTATTTTATTTTATGATAAAAAGAAACGGGGGAGTTCGGGAAAAAAAGAAATAGAAACGGAGTAGTAAATTAATAGCAAGAGTTTATGGAACAGTAATGCTATATAGACCGAATTATTTTTCACGGATTTTCACGGAACCAAACGTGGAGCATGTGGATCTCTTATTTTTATTTTTATTTATGTTCATGTGGATCTCTTTTATTAAGCAATTTTTTTTTAGTAAATTAACCAAGTTAAATATTACTCCTTCCGCCTCAAAATAATTGTCACAGTTAGTTAGTTACTTAGTTTACATTTGTCAATCACAATTTTTTTGGTACGGAAGTTATAATTAAAAAAAAACATTATTAATATCTTTAATTGTATATTTTTTAAACATATAAAAATTATATATCTTAAAAATATTGATCGAGACAAATCAAACATTTTATATGTTAATATTTGCATTTACATATTAGTAGAAAAAAGTATAGTCAAAATAGATTATGGTGTGTTTGATCTGCTAAAAATATAAGAGACTAGACATGACTACTTCAGTTGTATTGTGTTTGATTTTAAAATTATTCCTGGGACTGGACAAACTGGGGGCCAATGGACTGTACAAAAACTGACTTTCTTGTCCCCCACTCAACCACGGGACGGGTCTACTTTTTGTTCTCAGCACAAGTTGTCTAAAACATCAAAATAACATTTTTTTTCCACCAAACATCATACAAAACAAAATTTGTTCAATACCATAAATATTTATCCTGTGTTATTCTATCTTGTACTATCATGTACTGTTCTGTCTGATATTTAAATTTTACAGATCAAACGGACCTTACGAGAATAATACACATTAGCATTATACATTACTATTTAACATGCAAGTAAATATGCCTCAAAAAAAAATGCAAGTAAATAATAAAAGTGGTGGGTGCCACTCCAAGCAAGCGCTCGGGACAATTTCGGGAATAAATTTTCGGTACAAGTAGCAATTTCCTTTATGGAAAGGTATAACGGTTATTAATCGGTGTATAGTAAAGATTTTATTAATTGGTAGTATGGTTAGTTTCAAACTTTTGTTGTTTTGGGAGTAACCATAGTAGCTGCGCCGCCACGAGTGCATACAAAATCTTGGAAAAGTATGCTCCTAGATTGGGTCAAGTTTTTTGGTGCACGCGCCACATTGAACATCAATTTTTTGTATATCCATACCCAATATTACCCATACCTTGTGCAAGTTTGGTATTACTATTAGTGTAATTGTATCGGTTTGAATCAGTTTTTGTCGAATTTAATATTTAAACAAATGAATTATTGATTTGATTCACTTACACCTCTTATTTTAGTTGTGGTAGAAGTTCAATTTGCATAATCATTTGAATGTCATATTTACCATGTGATTTTTTTCATTCTGATTCGGTTTAAAAAATTGTAAGAAAATAAAAAATTTAGTTGAAAATTGAAATAAAGTCTTATAATAAAATAAAAATTTAATAGATCTTATAATTAGAGATAAAAGTATTAATTTTTAATATTTCCAAAAAAATAGCTAATTTTTTTTGTTTATTATTCCCTCCGTAGGTGTTTTCTTTAGATTTTTCAATTTTTTTAAAGAAATGATTATTTTTATAGATTTAAATAGTAAAATGAGTTTGTTAACTAAAATGCTCTTGTTAATGATAGTTAGTGAAATTTTTTTAATAAGTTTTTTTTTTCACGGAATTTTTTGTTGAGTTGAAATGTAAAAATAACAATAGTTTATTGGAAAAAAAAGTAGTGAATGTTGTTTTGATTTTCTTAAAGGACAAATAATTTGAGATAGAAAAAACAAGTCAAAATGAAACTTATTGTGAGACAAAAGAACTACTCTCTCCGTTTGAAAATATAAGGAAAAAACAATAATCTCACTTATTAAAAAAACATAATTATGAGAATTTGAAATATGATTTTATACGGTTTTTCTTGAAATAAGTTGCATAGGAAATAAGGGTGAGAATAGGCAAGGCCGGGTTATATGGGCCTATGGCCTAGCCTATATAGGTTCGGCCTAAGCCATACCGTTTTCTTAAATAGAGCAGGCCATATCTTTTTTATAAGCCTATTTAGTTAAATAGATCAGGCTACAGACCATTGAAAAAGTTTTTTAAGCCTACTAGGCCGGCCTATTTAAATAAATATTTATAATATTATTATTATTTAATGTTAAATATTTAATTTTGAACTAAATTTTAATTCTACGAATTTTACAATGAACTAATTTTTTTGCATATATATTATTGTAAATTAGAATTGAAATATGATGTTTATATAGTTAAATTCTCTAAATTATTATTTGAAATATCAAAAGGAATTTTAACATCATTGGTGAATTAGGTTATTAGTCTATTTAAATATAAATATGATTACTTATTTAAAAAAGTTCATACGAAATAAGTTTTTAAACAGGTTAACAGGGCAGACCAGACTTTCCATAAGCCAGGCCGCAGGCCTAAAAATCAAGCCTATAACAGACCACTGGTCAGACTTAAGCCTTTCAATTTTTGACAAACCAAACTCAGACTTTATAAAGTCTAATTTGGTCTGACCTATTTCCACCCCTAATAGGAAGGTGTAAAACTATTTTGTATTGGTTATTGTTATTTAGAAGAGGAGAGAGAAAAAAAAAATTAAATGCAATTTTCATTTATTTTTATGAGAATAGAGAAAAACACATTCTTGAAAATGGTTTTTTTCTTAGGAAAATGATAAACATTGCCCTAACATTGCCCTTAGGGCAATGGTTAAGGAAGCAAAAGTGGTAAATAAACTCTTGAAATTTGTGCATTCAACTTTTCTAAACTAATAAAACACGGTTTTTAATATAAATATTACTTTTTAAAGTAATCTTATCTAGTGCCTTGAGGACACTAGTTAACAAGACCCTTTTTCTTATATTTCAGGACAAAAAATAATATAAATATTATTTTTTTTCTCTTATATTTCAGGACGAAGGGAGTATTATATAAATATAAAGTTATTATGAAACCGATTATCCAACAAAAAAAGTCATTATGAAACCACAAAAAAAAATATAGGAGTACAATTTTATTTAAAAACTTGTGGGATGGACAACTGGATATTTCTCTTCCAACCGAAATCACCACATACTTAAGGAATTTAAATTTTTTACCACTTAAATAAATTTATTATAATTGGTACGCCCTCCATTTTAAATAAATTTCGTTTGAGATACGTGTGCACTGTTTAAATAATTTACTTTGACTATATATTTTTATCAATATATAATAACATATATTAGTATATAAGATATTATTTAATTTGTCTCGATGAATATTTTCCAAATATATATATTTTTATAATATATAATTAAAGATATTAATCGTCAAAAATATGCATTAACATATGTGCAGTGGTCAATTGTAACAGTTAAAAATGAATGAAAGAGATATTAAATAGCTATTTAAATCAATATAATTACCGAATTATTTACTTAATTGATTTAACTACTTTTTAAGGGTAATTAACAACTATTTATAGCGTCATATTTAAAAATTCAGCCAATATTATTTTTTTTGAAAGGAAATTCAGTTGGTGTATTTTCATTTCCTCCACTTTTAATCAACTAAATTTATTATATACTCCCTCTAGTTCTATATATAAGAGAATTTTGACTTTTTAAATTCATTTTAATATAGATGTATTTTTTTTTTGACTAATTAAAATAGATGTATTAGATAATAATATTGTCTACATACATCTATTTTATAATATAATGAATCTAAAATTTAAAATATTTCTTATATATGGGGCATGAGGGAGTACTATATTCACTTTACAAAAAATACTACTCGTTCTATCACATAATAATTGTCACATTTATAAAATAAATTTTATTACAAAACATTTTCATCTTAAATTTTAATGCAAAATTAATTGTTTTTTTTTCTTATTGTGCCATTGGATTAATTAGGAAAATATGAACGAATGTCTCCGCCGCTCTGCGACACTTATTTTTTAATAGTAAATTTCTATAAAATAAAATTTTTAAATTTTTTTTTTTTTTTATGTTTGGACTTATATTATACACACGACCCCTGTTATTTCACCTTGACAAACAAACAAGCTCATATTCAACACTAGCTTGACTATTCAGGTCAAGCCTAACTCCTCTTCTCCCAATCAAGTCATTCTTAACTCAACTCAACCAACCAAGTCATGTTTAAGTTAGATCAATTAGCCCGACGAGGTTGAGTTCCACCTCAATTGATCAAATCTTGCTCAATACAAGCTTGATCATTCAAGTGATGTTTAACTCAACTCCACCCATTCGAAATATATTTTATTTAGCTACTATTTTTAAGTCATTTAATACATGTCAGTCTAAGCTTGATCATTCAAGTCATATTACAGTTCACCTTAGTCAACTGCACTAAGTTAGTTCCAATTTCAAGTACACAAATCAATTTTGTTTTTACTCAGTACATAAATCAATTTAACACCAAATTAATATACAAGTGAAAGAGCGATTGTCAAAGTTTGACACCAATTTATTTTAAAAATGTCATATAAGCAATATTCATTAAAAAATAAAAATAAAGAGGCTATCGAATATAAAAAGAGGTAAACTTATGGAATCAAAATCAAACAATTTATAAATCTGAAATCTATTAATTGTGAAATGTAAAACATTTAAATTGAGCAATTAGGTATCTATTAAGTATATGAATCATCTCTTTCTTTTAATTCACATTTTTGTCCATGCCTATTGTAGGACATAACTTATCCATTCAGCTTGATCACCTAACAATTTCCCCTAAGTGTGAGTTATCACATCTTATATTTGATCAAATACTTAGAATCCAATGATTCATTCTCACTCTATCTAGTTTAGGTATATGTTATATTTTACACGTTTGTAATTATAATATGTTGATGAACATGTGATACTCTAACAATTTAAATGTATTTTAATGTTCTACTTCTCATTTCCTAACTGGCTAACTCTATTACAAAGTAACTACTTTGTTCATTTAATTCTTATATCATTTATTACTAGTACCTTGTATAAGATGGAGTTTCAGATATAGCACAAAGTTCTCTACTTTGATAATGAATGCGTTTGTTTGAGATTAAAATAAAATAGATTTTTAAAAAAAAATCTATTTTTGAAAATAAATTTATTTTGTAGTAATTTTGAAAAAAAATCTAAAGTTGTTTTGTGTTTGTTTACAATTATAAAAATTATTTTTGAGAACAAACATATGGTCCTTGTTTTTAAAAAAAAATAGATTTTGAGAAAATCACTTGAAAATAGCTTTTCATTTTAGACTCAAAAATGATTTTTTTAGCAAAATAATTTTTATGAGAATCTGAAACAAACACATCAAAAATGAAAATAAGTGATTTTTGTTTAAAAAATTCACAAACAAACGCACCCAATATCATTTCTAAAATTTATTATTTTTAACCAAATTGTTTTTGCGGTGGACAACTAATTTTTCTTTATAATAAATGTGAAATAAATTATTGTCTAAAGATGAAAATTCTCTATTTTGTAACTAAGTGGTGAACAAGCTGCACTAATAGCTCCTCTGGGCAAAAATAAATTAAAATAAGGAGAAAGTGCAAATGTTTAAACGATGCATATTAAGGAATTTAATGAAATAATGTTTAATTTGTCTTAAAAATTATGTATTTTACTGTCTAAAAGACAAAATATATTTTTTAATATACCTTTTTCACTTTTAAAATTTTAATATGTATCTTTAAAACACATATTAATAGGACTTGTAAATAAAGATTCCCAAATAGATCATGTTATATACTTAGCTTGTTGTAAGAATTATAAGACATTTTCCTTCCCACATCCACATGTAAATATTTATAAAATAAACTAATTCGTTTTCAAGAAGGAAAAAAAAAAACTAATTTAAACATTGACTAAATTGAAGGTCGAAGGATAAAGACAGCATTGCAATGGACTAAATGTTGACAAATCCTTTTATATAAGTTTTTTTTTACGCTAATCCTTTTATATATTTTCTACATAATTATATTATTTTTGAAAAAAAAATCTCTAAGGAAAAAAATGAAATACAATGTCACCATATGGAATGCATGCTGTAAGGATGTCGACATTTTCAATATTGAATCATTCATTTTCCCCAACTTTCAGAAAATTGCTCCATCGCCCCCCCAATTTTTTTTCCCCTTCCTAACTACCATTTTTACCCTCATACATAAAAATTCGTGATGTATTTCCCGAACTGGAGTTCGGGTTATACGTCCCGAAATGTTTCAAATTTCACCCCCACGTGTGCACTTCGTGACGTATAACCCGAACTCCAGTTCGGGAAATACATCACGAAGTGCTCAATTTTCCTGGCACCCCCAACTTAATTCGTGAGCTATTCCCCGAATCCCAGTTCGGGTTATAGCTCACGAAATATCTCGTTATATACTAACAACCCCCAGCTCACTTTTTCTTCCTCAATCAACCCACAAAATCAACTAATTCAACCTCATTCATAGTAATATCAATCAAAAGTGACATTCAGAGTAACATGTTCAACCCAATTTAACCCATTCACAACACAATGCAACAAACACAAAGTAACATGACTACATTCAAACCCATTCAAACACAATATCTCATATATTCTGAATTCTGATCTGTCAAATATAAGCACCAATTCGGGTTTTATAAACCAAACTGCGCTTCGTGAGATAGCTCACGAATTAAGTCTTATGGGGGGGCGCCAGGGGTCAGTTCGTGACGTATACCCCGAACCCCAGTTCGGTGTATAGGTCACGAACCACAGCACGCGCGCCATGGGGGGTGTAAGTTTTGTGCAACGCCCATGATTTGGGATATACGTCCCGAACTCCAGATTGTGACATACGTCCCGAACTGCTTTCTTTGTCAATTTCAAGGGCATTTTGGAGTTTTAGGGGGGTTTTAGAGAAATGGAGGGGGGGGGGGGGGCAAAAGAGCAATTTTCCAACTTTCAGCCAAATTTGTACTTGAAAAAACTCATTCAGTTCACCTAATCAACGTAAAAATTCAACTGTTGTCTGTGGTTACAAATTCACCTCTTAAAGTAAATAAGTGAAAAATTTTAACTTTAAATTACAATTTATATATATAATATGATATTTCTACCAACTGAGAGATGATTACGGAGACGTTATATTTGTCTCTTACTCCATTGTCACCATAAAAGAAATTTCCCCACTCTATGTATGCAATCAAAATTATTTATATAATGCGTAGTATTTTAAAGAACATGACTGCAATTCATTATTGCTTGATGATCACCTACTACTAGAAAATTATATTTAGTTCTGATTTCACACGCTAAAGACAATTTGCCTCTATAGAGTTTGGAAAGGTTCGTGCTTTTAGCTTGATCCAGCTAATTTTCCTTAAACAGTTAAAGATTCTTAATTAAACTTTTAAAAATCAACCAAAATCGAATCAAAATTAAACATAAGTGACTCGTGGCTGTTTTCTTAATAATCCGAAAAGCAACTGTGATGTCCACTTGAGCCATTGAATATTTTATTAAGATTTTTTTCAAAGTAATTTAACGCTTAAAATTTATCCTTTCTAAAAATAAATAAGTGGTATTTTGTAATTCGAACATCGGTCTATGTATATAATTTGTATTATTCATATCAATTGCATTAATTTCACAATGACTATAAGATTTTGTTTTTAATTTATAGACATCGTAACATCATTACTAAAAATTTACATTTATATACAAGTGTAACATTGTAGATACAAATGAATGAATGTGTTCAACTTAATAATATAATATCAAATTTGTATGCAGTATGAATATTTTAATAAATACTATATTAATTAATGTGCTAGACTACTCCTATAATTAGTCATAAATCAATGAATTTTTATACCTTGGCATTGTCATTATCGCCTACAAGGTACCAAGCTTCTAGGAAATCTTCTATTATACGATGATAAATGATTAGAGGAGATTAAATTTACTAAGAAGACCATGGACTGATGATTACTTGATTGAATATCAATTTCTTGGGTCATCACTTGTACGTGTTAATGACAAAATATAGTATAGTTTATTTGTTGGATTATGGGTTTAATTAACCTAGATAAGGAATATTTGCCACGGATCTTTCCACGATGCCGATAGTTGCTTGAACTATTGGTTTTAAATATTTTCAGCAAGTATTTGTCAAAAAAATATTTCTGTATATAATTTGAAATAGTCTGAACATAAATTTATAGATAGAGAGGTAATATTGAGTATACATCTCATCACAAGCCAATTTTATAAAGTTGAGTTAAATTATTCATCTTCAAATTCTACATGTTGTGAGAGTTTCTTTTAATAGGGTTGTGTTACAAGATGTGTTTGAGAGTGCGACCTTAATATTATTCGTTACATAAAATTAAATTTCCGCAATTGGAAGGTTCAATCAGAATTTTAATCGTTCTGTAAAAAAAAATAGTGAAGAAATTTTGTCTTATAATTTGTGCATTCAATGCATTGAAATTTGAAAGTGTCAAAATTTATTTTAACAACATTTATTTTACTATTTTAATATGTTTAACAACTGTTCCGGGGTACTGTTTAACATGATTTTTTTAAAAATATAAAATATATTAAAATTCCTGATATTATTTTAATAAAATTTCTAATTTTTGTTTTTTAGCTTAAGTTTCCTCCAAAGAAATTATTTGAAATAAAAATAAATATATTTACAAGCATTATTTAGGGGATAATCCAATTGAATCTCAAGGCCAACATAGAAACCTAGGAAGAAACTGCAGTTTGATGTATATTTTATTTTATGGGAAACAAGTATATACTGCGAAATTAATTTGTAGTATATCATCTTAATATTCATTCTCCATTAGCATAAGTTTCGATTATTTTCATGCAACATTATAGAACTTAACGAAACTCCATTAATAGCAGGGACCATTAACATATAGATTTCTTTAACTTCTCTCTTCCTTATTATTGTCTATCGACCGAAAATGGTAGTTATTATGAGTTAGTATTTTTTATTTTTTTTACTTTGAACCACCATTTTCATCATTCTTCACTTAATTTAATTTTATAGAATAAGTGGTTTTTATAAAATAAGTTGTTTGATTCAGAATAATATTAAATAAATCTTATTATAGATTTAATCAATAATTTAAATGTCAACAATAAATTGGTCAAAATAGGAAGAATTTTGGACCCCTAAAACATTTGGTTAGAAGTTCAATTTCTAACTCATTCGTATTGAAAAAATTCGGTTGAAAAGAAATAATCTACCTTGTGTATTTCACAAATTTCCAACAAATTTTCAATACAAATATTATCTTTTTTAATAATCTTAACTAATACTCTAAAGAGATTAGTTAACTAGACACAAAAATAAAAAATATAACTACTCTAAAAAATTAGGATAGATAGAACTAGGAGGAGTACATCGAAAAGAAAATTACTTTACATGCACAGAAAAATAGTAGTACGAACATAAGACGTGTAAGCAGAACTACTATTCATGTTGATCCGTGACAAGAAAAATTAAAAAGAAAAACATGTTGTTGCTGAAATTTAGCTGAACCATCGTACATGAAGTCAAGTCAACATGGTGTACGATAATTCAGTCATGACTCATGTGTCTTCAGTGACTAGCTTGTAACTTAACAGCGTACGAATGTTTTCATTCAGATGCACTTGTATATCCAATAGTCAATATACGAAATATATTTGTATGGCCTCATATGTTTAATAATCATTGGTACTTTTCGTTTCAAAAAAAAAATGTTTAATAATCATTGGAGAGATTTGGTCTACCCTTCATTTTTGAGATTGGGAATTTACGGAAACATTAATGAGAAATAATCTCAATCTGTAAAAGGAGATTGACCGTAGAAACCCTTCATACTTTGTGTTATTTATCAATTAATCATTCAACTAGATCTCCAACCCGCGGGTCTTATAAACTCTTATATATAACAACAAATTATTTCATATTGAATATATTATAGTGAAAAAGGTGTAAGAAAAAAAATATAATAATAGTAAACATGAAAAATGAAGAAACCTACATACACAATGAATAATTTTTATAAATTAAAAAAAATTATTAATGATAACTTAACGGAAGAAAATGTCTTTAATGAAAGTGTCTATTAACATTAAGGTTCATGAAACAACAATTTTTTTTGGTGTCAAAAAAAAAGAAAAGGAAACAACAATTTCTATGCATTAAAAGTTTTGAAGCATATCCAATTATCTAAAATAAGAAAGTAAAACTTTTGCCGTTTAAGGCAATTACATAGTTTACTAAGACTTCAAATTGTGTCACCATGACATGTAAAACATAAACATAAGAAAACCCAAATCAAAGAGACAGTGATACGGACCAACAAAACATAAGATACTCCAATAAAGAACACATAAGAATCATGACCTAAAAAAAAGGAACACATAAGAATTAAGATTGTTTGGTGTATAACACTTGGTATTTTCAAGCTTCACAAATGGTGACTTCGTAACTTTAACAACAGATGAAGCAAATAGAAAAATTTACCTGCATAAATGTAATAAACCAAAGAGATTAGAAAATGGTTGCAAAAAAGAAAAGAACTTCAAAGTATGATTTAGACATAGACCAACTTAACTTCATCAATATTAAAATAAATACAGGGTCTTACATTGGATGTGTGAGGCTTGTGTCCATTAAACAAAAAACTCAAACCATTGATTTGGAGCTTGAAAAAACAAACAAAAAACACTAATAAAAACATTTTGATAATAATCAATAGCATATCAAGTAAACAAAACCATACCAAATCATATAAGCACCACACAAATATAAAAAATTCAATCAACCATAGGGCAAAACAACCCCAAACTTCTAATAAACAAAATGTTTTGACAATAAATTTGAGAAGAGGAAGCAAAAAATAAATAATTTTGTTTGCAATTGAAATTGAATTAAGAAAGGCTAGTGTAGTCCAAAAAAAAATTGCAGGCCATATATGTCTATTTATGAGAAAAAAAAACCATTTTATCTTGAAATAACCACATAGAGCCGTGTGCTTCTTCAAAGTGTGTTTTTAGTGGTTGCTTGCTATTTACGATAATAACATTGAGTTGTATTATGATGGAACCTATAGCCTAGCCTAGCGCCACAATTTTTCATGGAAGCATGTGAAATGATATAAATGGTTGTGGTTTTTGAGTCTGTTAATTAAAGAGAGCATTAACTTCACATTTGGAATCTTTATTATTATAAAAGTTGTTAAGTATGATGATTAACCCTAATGCAAACTTAACCCTAATTACTCCTAACCCAAATTAGCTAAGCCCAAACACAATACAACCCATTTTTAGTTCAATTAAAAAAAAAAAAATAGAGTAGTTATTTATTATGAAACAGAGCACGTGAAAAGAAAAAGAAATATAGAAAATAGAGCTGCTGGTATTGGAAACAAAAAAGCAAAGCACGCTGCATCAAACACCAGAAAATCAAATTATTATTATCTTCTTCCAAAACACAATTCTCTTCACCAACTCAAATTCACCCTTTCTAACACCATTCCTTCTCCATGGTCTTCTTCTCTCCCTCATCAGAAAATCTGAAATCAAGTCTCCTCTCCATTAACTCGGCATCACCGCCGGCGATCTCATCATCTACACCTTCAACCCCAACGTCGTCTCCCGTGAAACCCTCTCTCATAAACCCACCCCACAATAACAAACCAACGACAATGAAAATAAGAAGTTTGAGTTGCGGCACCGATCATGCCGGAGTTGGTTGTCGATCGACTTATGCTCTTATTTTCTTTATTCCTTTTTCTCAGAGTTTTATTTACTGTTATATCTTTTGACAGATAGAAACTGATTGGTTTTAATCACTTATGCTTGCTTATTTGCTTTGTTTGGTTTTTCTTTCATCTACTCTCTTTCATGATTTGCTTCTTTATTTCATATGCATTTAATTTAATTGGTTTTTATTTCATCTGCATTTTTATTTGCTTCTTTTACTTTGTCATGATGCTATTATAATTACTTCCTATAGTGATCTCTATTTTTTCATCAAATATTTTCTTAGTTGAGTATGACATTTGGATAGTTTGTTGATAAAAATATGCATTCAATTAATGTTCTGTTTGTGTGGTACATGATTTTATATGATGATTTTATATATTTGAATGATAACAAGATTGTTTGGTTCCACTAATTTACTTTCTATAAATTCCTGCATTTTAATTTTCTTGAAGTCGTTGCTTCGCAGGTGCTTTACTTGGGTAATTTTTTTTAATATTATAATTTATCTCTTATGTTAACGGCAAAGTTCTTGACGGCGAAGAATGGTTAGGACGTTGTTGGAGAAAGAACGGCGATTACAGGTTTTTGCTGAGTCATTTTCGTATAGAGTGAGACAATTGTCTAAGATGCAAACTTATCAACTCGAATTTGACTGCAATAATGTAATTGTTAATTGAAATTTGTAATGTATTTTATCTATGCTATTTTTTTGCTCTGCATCCCACACGACTTATACTGTCTTGGCAGCAATGCTGCAAGTTCCTTATGCATATTACTTTAATTCTTGCTTATTTGCTGTTTTAATTTGGTTCTTATTTTATCTTTTATGTTTGTAGGATGATAATATGCATTCTTTCTAAAGTGGTAAATGGCAATAGAAAGTTTTGACAAAAAAATATAGAATATTTGCTTCCACATAAGTGTTATTATGTTCTCTTTTATTTGCAGGATGATAATATGCATTCTTTCTAAAGTGGTAAATGTTAATTTCTGTTTGGGGAGTGGGTTGTTGAACCATGTTTATGCATTCTTTATTATTATAAAAGTTGTTAAGTATGATGATTAACCCTAATGCAAACTTAACCCTAATTACTCCTAACCCAAATTAGCTAAGCCCAAACACAATACAACCCATTTTTAGTTCAATTAAAAAAAAAAAAATAGAGTAGTTATTTATTATGAAACAGAGCACGTGAAAAGAAAAAGAAATATAGGAAATAGAGCTGCTGGTATTGGAAACAAAAAAGCAAAGCACGCTGCATCAAACACCAGAAAATCAAATTATTATTATCTTCTTCCAAAACACAATTCTCTTCACCAACTCAAATTCACCCTTTCTAACACCATTCCTTCTCCATGGTCTTCTTCTCTCCCTCATCAGAAAATCTGAAATCAAGTCTCCTCTCCATTAACTCGGCATCACCGCCGGCGATCTCATCATCTACACCTTCAACCCCAACGTCGTCTCCCGTGAAACCCTCTCTCATAAACCCACCCCACAATAACAAACCAACGACAATGAAAATAAGAAGTTTGAGTTGCGGCACCGATCATGCCGGAGTTGGTTGTCGATCGACTTATGCTCTTATTTTCTTTATTCCTTTTTCTCAGAGTTTTATTTACTGTTATATCTTTTGACAGATAGAAACTGATTGGTTTTAATCACTTATGCTTGCTTATTTGCTTTGTTTGGTTTTTCTTTCATCTACTCTCTTTCATGATTTGCTTCTTTATTTCATATGCATTTAATTTAATTGGTTTTTATTTCATCTGCATTTTTATTTGCTTCTTTTACTTTGTCATGATGCTATTATAATTACTTCCTATAGTGATCTCTATTTTTTCATCAAATATTTTCTTAGTTGAGTATGACATTTGGATAGTTTGTTGATAAAAATATGCATTCAATTAATGTTCTGTTTGTGTGGTACATGATTTTATATGATGATTTTATATATTTGAATGATAACAAGATTGTTTGGTTCCACTAATTTACTTTCTATAAATTCCTGCATTTTAATTTTCTTGAAGTCGTTGCTTCGCAGGTGCTTTACTTGGGTAATTTTTTTTAATATTATAATTTATCTCTTATGTTAACGGCAAAGTTCTTGACGGCGAAGAATGGTTAGGACGTTGTTGGAGAAAGAACGGCGATTACAGGTTTTTGCTGAGTCATTTTCGTATAGAGTGAGACAATTGTCTAAGATGCAAACTTATCAACTCGAATTTGACTGCAATAATGTAATTGTTAATTGAAATTTGTAATGTATTTTATCTATGCTATTTTTTTGCTCTGCATCCCACACGACTTATACTGTCTTGGCAGCAATGCTGCAAGTTCCTTATGCATATTACTTTAATTCTTGCTTATTTGCTGTTTTAATTTGGTTCTTATTTTATCTTTTATGTTTGTAGGATGATAATATGCATTCTTTCTAAAGTGGTAAATGGCAATAGAAAGTTTTGACAAAAAAATATAGAATATTTGCTTCCACATAAGTGTTATTATGTTCTCTTTTATTTGCAGGATGATAATATGCATTCTTTCTAAAGTGGTAAATGTTAATTTCTGTTTGGGGAGTGGGTTGTTGAACCATGTTTATGCATTCTTTATTATTATAAAAGTTGTTAAGTATGATGGTTAACCCTAATTAACCCTAATGCAAACTTAACCCTAATTACTCCTAACCCAAATTAGCTAAGCCCAAACACAATACAACCCATTTTTAGTTCAATTAAAAAAAAAAAAATAGAGTAGTTATTTATTATGAAACAGAGCACGTGAAAAGAAAAAGAAATATAGGAAATAGAGCTGCTGGTATTGGAAACAAAAAAGCAAAGCACGCTGCATCAAACACCAGAAAATCAAATTATTATTATCTTCTTCCAAAACACAATTCTCTTCACCAACTCAAATTCACCCTTTCTAACACCATTCCTTCTCCATGGTCTTCTTCTCTCCCTCATCAGAAAATCTGAAATCAAGTCTCCTCTCCATTAACTCGGCATCACCGCCGGCGATCTCATCATCTACACCTTCAACCCCAACGTCGTCTCCCGTGAAACCCTCTCTCATAAACCCACCCCACAATAACAAACCAACGACAATGAAAATAAGAAGTTTGAGTTGCGGCACCGATCATGCCGGAGTTGGTTGTCGATCGACTTATGCTCTTATTTTCTTTATTCCTTTTTCTCAGAGTTTTATTTACTGTTATATCTTTTGACAGATAGAAACTGATTGGTTTTAATCACTTATGCTTGCTTATTTGCTTTGTTTGGTTTTTCTTTCATCTACTCTCTTTCATGATTTGCTTCTTTATTTCATATGCGTTTAATTTAATTGGTTTTTATTTCATCTGCATTTTTATTTGCTTCTTTTACTTTGTCATGATGCTATTATAATTACTTCCTATAGTGATCTCTATTTTTTCATCAAATATTTTCTTAGTTGAGTATGACATTTGGATAGTTTGTTGATAAAAATATGCATTCAATTAATGTTCTGTTTGTGTGGTACATGATTTTATATGATGATTTTATATATTTGAATGATAACAAGATTGTTTGGTTCCACTAATTTACTTTCTATAAATTCCTGCATTTTAATTTTCTTGAAGTCATTGCTTCGCAGGTGCTTTACTTGGGTAATTTTTTTTTAATATTATAATTTATCTCTTATGTTAACGGCAAAGTTCTTGACGGCGAAGAATGGTAAGGACGTTGTTGGAGAAAGAACGGCGATTACAGGTTTTTGCTGAGTCATTTTCGTATAGAGTGAGACAATTGTCTAAGATGCAAACTTATCAACTCGAATTTGACTGCAATAATGTAATTGTTAATTGAAATTTGTAATGTATTTTATCTATGCTATTTTTTTGCTCTGCATCCCACACGACTTATACTGTCTTGGCAGCAATGCTACAAGTTCCTTATGCATATTACTTTAATTCTTGCTTATTTGCTATTTTAATTTGGTTCTTATTTTATCTTTTATGTTTGCAGGATGATAATATGCATTCTTTCTAAAGTGGTAAATGGCAATAGAAAGTTTTGACAAAAAAATATAGAATATTTGCTTCCACATAAGTGTTATTATGTTCTCTTTTATTTGCAGGATGATAATATGCATTCTTTCTAAAGTGGTAAATGTTAATTTCTGTTTGGGGAGTGGGTTGTTGAACCATGTTAATGCCAAATACGGCCTTTGTTTTACTCTACTTAAGGAATATGTGACCTCTGTTTGGATAAGCTTATATTTACTCCTTTTTGTTACTAAAATGATCAATCAATTGAATTTAGTTTATTCCTTTTGATCAATCAATTGGATAAGTTTATACATTTTTGATCAAATTCACTGTATTTATCATTTGTTTGCAATTTATTCGCAAACTATATCCATTTTTAAATAGCATATTCTAAAATACCCGTGCATCGCACGGGCGAAAATCTAGTTATTATAATACTAATCTAGAGTGGTGGTTTGGCGCCAATTAGCAAAACTGATTAGAATTAGGGTTAACTTAAGTTGTTGCAAACTTTATTTGGATTAGATATATAAAGATAAAGATAAAGATAATATTTTAATCAACATAAATTTTATAAAATATGATTAAAAATTTATATTATATATTATGTGTGTAAAATTTTAAATAATTTGATATGTTATTGTGTGTATGTGTTTTTTTTTTTAAATATTTGTGTGTTTTTTTAAACGCCGTTAATTTTGATGTGTTTTAATAACATATTAAATGATTTTAGATTTATATAAAATTTTACAAAAATAATCTATATGCATGATATAATTTTTCAATCAAACGGTGTATTTTATAAAATTTCTATCGGTTATTTTTTTTTATAAAAGCTAGAAATTGATTAGAGATCTAACTCATAAAAGAAAAAAAAGACAAAATAATTAAAGAATAAAAAAAAAATTAAAGATCTTCTCATATTATGTTTGTCTAGTCCTTGATCGAGTATTATATGTTACTGAAATCCCTTCGCCATATTTTTTTCTTTCTTCTTCGTCTTAGAGAACATTTTTTATATATGGTTCTTCACTTGTTGTAGAACAATTTTGTAAATATTTAATAGTTGTCGCGGTCTCTTTCTCATCAATATAAATCCTATAGTTGTAGAATTTTTATATTCTTCTAATTCTACAATACCTCCAATAGCAATTAAATGATTGTGATGACCATAATTCATTAAAATAAATCTAAGGGGTTGTGGTTGAACAGTTGGGGCTCATCCTCCCTTAACCAAGGGTTGAGGGTTCGATCCTCACCTTAGGGATGGAGCAGCTTTAAATCTTTGGGTCAGCTATCCCACCCATCGAGATGCCTCCAATCTAGCGAGGGATTAGTCACAATGTTCGGCAGTGGATACCCCGGTCTCGAAAAAAAATAATTCATTAAAATAGATGTTAGATAGCTTTACTATAGGATATTACTTTGTATTCATAGTCATTGGATTGTATACTTTTACCATTGTGTAGTGTACAATAATCACTAGCTCGTACTATAAATTGATTCTTTCTATTCAATGAATCAATGACTTTTTCTCTACTCTCTCTCAATTGTAAAGTTTTAAAAATCGGGTCGGTCATTGAATTGGTGAGAGTATTGGTTCATTGATTTATTGGTCGAACCATTAGGGTACTGGTCGAACTGCATGACTAAATCGGGTAAAATCAGTTAACTTAGTCTTTTAAATAAATTATATAGGTATTAAACCGGTCAAACTAGTGAATCAGTCTCTAAAAAAAGTCATGACACCTACAAATGTGAAAACTTTAAATATCATAATTTCACAAGTTCGTCCTTTAAATTTATAAATTCTAAACATGATAATCACACATGCAACATAATAGAGACCGAACAAACAATAAATAAAATATAAAGTCAATAAAAAAGAAGAAAAAAATTAAATGTGTTTTTGAAACAAATTTAAACTTGTGAGAAAACTAATTTTCTACAAAAATAGTAGTAATAGAAGAGTATATGAAATATATAGAATACAAAATAAAAATATTTCAAAAAAACAATTTAGCACAATGACAACATATGCTCCTACTTTAATGAAGTGGTAAGCGGTTCAAATCTTCCCAATGACATTTTTTTAATATTTTTAAACCTTGAAAATCTCCTTTCAATATTTCATTAATAAATTCAATATCATCATTAAAAAAACAAAAAAATGCAATTAAAAAAAAACTAATACTAAAAAAAAAGACCGTGCATTGAAAAATCGCCTATTCGCCGATTTTGTCCGGTTTAGACCGGTTCATGCCTGTTTCCACCGGTTCGTTAACATATCCAATCTAATAGTCAAACCGTACCGATTGCCTTCTAGTTCAACCGGTTCTTCCACCGATCCGATTCGGTTTCTAAAACATTGCTCAATTGTATGATTCATAAGAAAAAGTAAAGTTGAACCCACCTAATTATGAACTTTTATTACCTACACGAATAGCTATCCCTTCAATTTCTATCATTCTTTCATATTTTTATTACAAGTTCCACTAATAAAATGAGACATAATGTCCAATCCCTAGTTACAAGGATACAAGTGATTTGGATTCGATTACCTCAAACTTTGAATATTAGTTATTTTTATTTAAGCATAATTTAGTTGGATTTTCTTGTAGGGAACCTAACCCACTTGCATTTAAACAATTCAAATGTGTCATATATCATAATTGTATTCTAGATATGCCATATTCTCAATATATATAGTTTTTTTTAAGGATCAATATATATATATATATATATATATATATATATATAGTTATTATAATATAAATACGAAATTTTATATTGGGAAATTCATAGAGCATATAATTAAGTTGAAATCTTTATTTTCAACCAAATGTTTTCTATATATATATATAGTTATAAATTAAACTTTTTTTTGGCACATTCAAAATATAAATTGTTCCTATCAAGAATTGATCCATAGACTTCCCCTTATCCAACACACATATCCTCCAACTCACTTGAACTATCGTATTTGGACCAAATACATTCATTTTTATTGACCAATTTTTGTTTATATTTTGGGACGGAAGGAGTATATAATAGTGGAGAACTATAGACATACTTGATTTCTATCTTATTTTTCCTTTCCATTACAACTTTTTTAATTTTTAATGAGCTGAGAGAATTGAATCTTTGAATGAAGAAAATGTTGAGCAACTAAAATCCGTGGTCCTTTATGAGCTTTGCTTTTTTGTAAGGGTTGCACTAATTAGTTGATGATTGATCACACCATGCTACATGCATGCTACTTTCTAATTTTGACCTATAATATTAAAATTAAATTAATTATTCATGATACGAAAAGCATAAATAACATGAGGCTATATTTTAGAGATGTGAATTTGGGTCCTACGACACTTGTAGTCTTATATTTTCATGTTCTGGTTCTTTCCAAATATATTATATATTTATATTTATATTTATAAAGATTTCAATCATTTTAATTACTTTTGTAAAAGCTATGAAGTGTTTATGTCGGCTCTAGATTTATCTAAAGTGTTTAAAATCAAATCGATCCAAATCAAAAATTCAAACTAATTCAAGAAAATAGAAAAATCCCATCAAATTTTTATTGAATTTTGTTTTGAAAACTACTTTGACTTTTAAATTATATTTTTTACAAAAATTATAATATTAATTAATTGCATTCACTTTTTTATAAGCAAAACTTGATTTGAGTACAAGGGGGTTTCAAAACTCAATACATACAAGAAGATGAGTTATTAATTTATTATACACTTATAGTTTATTTTTTGAACAGCATTATAGACTTATAGTACTAGCAACATGTTGTATAACACACTCTTATGACCGGTACCACAATCTTCTCCTTTTCTATTTTGGTGAATAGTACACACTCTTCAAATGATTGAAATTTAAATGGATTCAAATAATGTAAATCTCATTTAAAGAGTGCCTTACCTAAATGGATTCAAACATGCATTAACAAAAATTTATACATGGATTCATCCCTAGATGTATTCATTTTTATCTTAAATACAACATGGAAGTTATTATTTACATAAGTTTGACGTGTAAAATATTAATTTGATGATATATTTGAAAAAATAATATTACGTTAAAATTTATAATATGTCTTTCATTTTAAATATTTTTTTTACAAATATAACACTTATTTGATTGAGATATCACTATCAGTAGATGTTAACATTTTATAAAATTTATCACTAAGTCGTATCGTTTATAAATTCTACAATATGAAATTTTCAGATCGATCGATTTCCATTTGCAATTGAAATTTCATCACACCATCTGTATTTTATCATATTTTATCACGATATCAAAATTTGCAACTTAACTGCAACTGAGGTTACGAATCATAAAAAATTTCACTAAATTAATCTTGCAAGGTAGAGAGAGTATATATGGATATATTTGGAAGCCGCTTTCCCCACTAAAACAAAAACCTAAAATATTGGTGGATATTACTTTATAGGAGATCAATGACCTATGAATTTGAGCACTTTAGGCATGGAGAATAACCAAAGTGCAAGCAATAAACATAAAAAATAGAAGCATTATCTAGACCTCATAATATTCTTATTTACTTTCTAAAGATTTGATTCGACATGCAAAACCATAGTTGCTTAATATATATTCACCATCACACACACATACCATATTATGTTAATTACTTTTTAATATGTTTTTTGTTTTTGTTTTTTAATATGTTGATTCTATGTTAATGTGCCAAACAACTTAAATAATATCTCTGTTATTATATACATGCTTCCTCATCAATTTTGTACTTCGTATGGTGTAATCCAATAAATCACATAAATTCTTTTGGGATAATGTAAGAAATGTTTAATCATATAGGTAGGTCATTTATTTTATAGTAAAATCAATAAGTTGTTAGTTGTTAGCAAATCAATTGAGGTATGAATCTCTACCCGTGGATAAAATTACAATTTAATTAGATGATTAGCGGAGTATAGATGATTTGTTAGACTCAAATAAAATATAATTGTTCATTTTATTTATTTTATTTTGTACCAATGGATTGGGCAGTCTCTCCTTTGCAGATATGTCTAATCAAGCCTGGCCCAAACTGCAGGCCTTTAAAGCCTTTACTTTAAATTCTCAAAAAATAAATTTAATAAATTATTATTTTTTAATTAATAAAATACCTTGCATTTTAATACAAATATGCATCTTAAATTTTTAAATTTTTTTGTAGAAATGTAATGACTTTTAAGTGTTTTTAAAAGACTTTTTACTGACCAATAATTTGTAAAAAGTCTTTTAAGAGACTTATTAAAAATGCAATGACACTTAATTTTTTTTTGTCCGAGGACGTAGAGAAGATCATAATTTTCATCGTTCGGTCTTCCTTTCTCCACTATACTATATATTTATGCCGATAAATATTATACTTAATGACTAATCACATAATCTCTTGCTCATGTAATAAATAACTTAGTGCCTCTTTATTTTAACATTGACAACACATCCAATGCGCGTTCAATGCGAAAATACAATTTCTAACTTTTTTTTTATTATTTTCATGTTCATGGGACGCGACATTAATAATCCTGTTAATGCAAAACCAAACAAGCAAATAGTAGTTAAATGTACACAAGAAACAAATATATATGTATATATATAACTCTCAATTCCACATAGTTTATTCAATTATTCTGTCACAATATTCACTATTGATTTAGTTTATACATTTTAGGGAAGAAACACTTATTAACTACGACGAAGTTTCCTATATATTTCTTGTTACCTTCATATTGATGTGGTGAATATGAGAATATATATATATTGGAGCTTCATTGATATAACAAGACAATGTATATATATAGCACTTGCCATTATATATTTTTGATGATTAATTAATAATATATAATTTGTTTGGTCGTGATAGGAATCTTTGAAAATTAACTTGAAAATAAAAATTCAAGGAAATGGTCAATGACTAAGTTTAGAGTATCTAAAATTTATTCCATCATATATACCACCAACTACTTATTGTGCTGAAATTCATATCTCCTAAGTTAAAAATTAAGTATAGAAAGAGAAAGTTTGGGGGACATGCATGGCAAGAAATGACCATTGAAGTTGAAATTGAAAAGGAAGGTGGACAAATAACTTTGAATCTTATATGAAGTTCCAAGATATAGTTCGATCTAAAGATTTGGTCTTTATTGATGGAACAAGCCAAATATGTGTCACCTCACCTTTAATAGATTGGTCAATTTAACTGTTTATATATTTAAATACTTATATATTTATATAGTTTATATTTAATATTCTAAACCAATCTCTCTCTTTATCTCTTACGAAAAATGACTAAAAGATTAGTAGATCCGGACAATAGAAAATTTCAATCCAATAGATAGTGAAGGGAAATAATCTCATCAAAAAGAGATTGAAAGAAAATGAATTTGAGTTACAAATTGCTTTAGAATTAGTAGATCATTGAAAAAATGATCCAAAAAATGATAACTTTCAAGGAGTTTTAATGCCCAATCGTTAACAGTACATTCAAACTCAAAATAAAAACACTTGATAAGTTATCCATAATGATATAAAATGTCTTGACCAGTGGTTAAATTTAAATCGAGCATAAAAGTAAAAGTCGGAGAATAATAAGAAGATCAATTAGTTCAACTAAAACTTTAATTAGAAGTATATTAACGTGAATGAGCAAGTTAATTAGAAAAATATTAACCTTTCACCCAACATCCCTTTTTGTAGATAAAACCATTAAAAAACATCCCTTTTATATTAAATATTAATAGGCCATATGATAGTAACATTGAGACTTACTTCCAAATTGAGAAATTTCAACTCTAACTTCCCTTGTGACTTGTGAGCAATAAAAGGCAATTTAAATTGATGTACAAAATTGTCCCACAGTGCCTAAGCAAATTAAAAGACTATATACAATGGATTCACATCTATTGCATTAAAGATTCACATAGTTTTACACTATTTTAAATGACAATCATTGATCTTAGATCAATAGATTAAAATTAATTTAATATTAATTGATCTCAACTACTATTTTTGTACCAAAATATAAGCTGTTTTAATTATATTACACAAATTATGAAATATAATTAATGTTGCATGAAGAGAAATTACTAGTTAGTTTACAAAATTGAAATTCATTAATAGTATATATATGGAAAAGATAAATTGAAGAAGTAAAAGAAGAGAGAATAATAAATAGTTAAAAGTATAATAATAAGAAAAATAACATTAAATATTGTAAAATAACATATATTTTAGTATAATTTTTTTTTCTAAAGTTACTTATATTTTATTACGGATGGAGTATTAATTTGGATCGGACAGTTGATATTAGTTACTAATTCTAATTACTGTAACTAATCCTGTTTGATATACAATAATACAATATAGCATAACTGTTAATCAATTACTCGATGCTTTTGTTATTTGGTCAAAACTATAATGAAGACGTATCAAAAAAAAAACCTATAATAATGAAGACCAAAAGTATTACTAAACACCGTAAGAATCTTAGGAATATACAATGTTGAAAGATTATAATATACGAAACATAAGAATTTTGGTGTGAAGCTTTCATTCTCATGGTCTTGAAATTGACTAGTTTTGTTCCAATGACATTCTAGTTAATTAGAATTGTTCAACACAAGAAAACCAGCAGCAAATTAAAGGCATATATAAAAATAACATATATTGCACAATTCACAATTATTGTATATCATAATAATCTTGACATTGAAGGATATTATATATAATTTTAGACCAAATGAAATGACATCAAGGATGGATTCAAGGGGACCTTAACTAGAATTAAATATAAATATGTCCCATCTTCTAAGGTTTGAATTTCGAACAAAAATTTAATTTCACAACTTGTTGTTTCCTTGTATACATGCTAGTTTCATTTTGGGTAGACAACATTTTATATATTGTCAAATTATGTTTATAGTCAACTATGCATGCATCACAATATGCAACTATCCATCATTTAAAAAATATTAAAAATAAAGTGAACACTTCACTATTTCAACTTGTAGTTGAATATAAGCGTCGGGTCATATTTTTCATATTAATTTATATTAAAATGAATTTAAATTTTAAATAAAATTTTCTTATAGAGGATATCATTAGACAATAATATAAATTAGATGCTTAAGAATTTATCTAAAAATTAAATACCAACTAAAAATAAATGACAGAAACTCTTATATTTAATCCATATAAGTGGATATTTTTATTTTTAGTTGAATGGTTTCACAATTGTTATATACAAATAAAAAGTATTTTTACTCTTCATTTAAGTTACAATACAATAAGACTTATTATTTTTAACTAATGCATAGAGTGTATTAGTTAGCATTTTTCTTTAATTTTTATACTCAAATTTTTTTAAACTTATGCAAAGAGTCACAATAATTTTTGTATACTTAATTTGAGAACGCTCAAATTGATGTGTAAAATCATACATTTGATGACAGATAGTCTCAATATGACCATTGATCCAGAATAGCCTAAATTATGGGTGGATACCTAGATAAATTTTTCATAAAATAAGCCTAGGTATAATTGTTGTAGGCCTAATCAGAAGCCCATACTCAAAAGTCAAGATCTTAACATGCTCCCACACCCCCCAAACTGACGAAAATACCCTTAATATGCTCCCACACCCCCCAATATGCTCCCCTTAATATGCTCCCACACCTAGATAAACAGACACACCCCTTAATATGCTCCCACACCCCCCAAACTGACGAAAATACCCTTCGCATCTTAAAATACGAATTGGAATTTTGTTCGTATTATACAAAACGAACGCTTTGTAACATACAAAACATATACACCTTAAAAAAACGAAGTGTTTTTTTTTAAGCTATGTTGTATGATTTCGCATTTTAAAATGCGAACTGGAACTTGATTTCGTATTTTAAAATACGAAATAATTTCGTATTTTAAAATACGAACTCGCTCAATTTCGTACCGTAAAATACAAATACTCCTGTTATATGACAGTTGCAGGCCTGACATGTTCATTGTTCACTCAAACACTCAACCTCACACCATTGCTCGGATTTGCGATTTTTGCGTGTTCAAGCTTGGATTCAACAATTCTTCACTCATTTGGATGATCTTGCACCTATTTTGAGTCATAGAACAGATATTGTGTGCTTTAACCATTTATTTTTTTATTTTTTATGAAGAAATATGCATATCCATGATTGTGGTTGTAATGTTGCCGACATTTTTTGTGGTTGTGGTGTTGCCGACACTTTTTGAGGTTGTTATGACATTAGTCATATTAATGTTTAAGTTGGTTTATTTAATGTTGTCTTTTTTTAGTGGTTCAAATGTTTTGGCGAATGTTGTTGAATTTTGTTCGATGTTGGTGTTGAATTTCGTATGACTAAAATTGTTGTTGAATGTTGTTTTTGTTAGTGCAAAAAAAAATGCAGAAAATATTCAAATTACAATGCATACTGACATGACCGAGTATGCAGGAAAAAACAGACACACTATCTCGTGTTCGTATTATAAGATACGAAACATATAGGCTTCGCATCTTAACATACGAAACGAGCATCAGATTCGTCCCGTATAATACGAATATCAGTTTCGCATTTTGAAAAACGAAATCAAAGGTCATTTCGCATTATATAATGCGAAATAAGGAAAAACACAAGCCATTCAATTGTTTTCGCAAAATATAAGGCGAGTTCGTATGATATAATACGAACCAAAAAACTGTTCGTATTTTAAAATACAATTGCTACGCAGGTCAAATTTTGAGAGTATTTTAGGATTGTTGGGGGGTGTGGGAGCATATTGAGGGGCCGGAAGAGCAATTTTCTTAATTAATCCAATGTTCTATGAAATATGAATTGGGCCATTACCACAAACAATGATTGGGTTAGGAAAAAAAAATCCAATTATTAATAATCCAATAAAGTTCATCCTATAGCTACTTTATCCCAAAACAATTGGATAAAATGATAAAGAATCTTTTATAGTTTAATTAGAGTTTATGAGTTTAAATTCAACCTTAAAAATACAACAATATTAAATTCTTTTGAGAGAGCCTTACCACTTATTGTGGTTCTACTTGGCTATAAAAAAAGACTATCTACTATCTATTTTATTATAAAAATTGATAATCATATCTGGATTTTTTTTTCTTTATTCAATAGTCATATAGTTGAGTATGGTATATTTGGCATATCTTCTCTGCAAAATCATCTTCTTATAACTAACAGATAAATATCTTCTCTATGTTTTGAAAGAAATTGAGAACTTTATTAGTAATATTTTGAATGTATAAAGGATGAATAATACAGAACACATGTTACCTTATCTAAAAATAAATATTTTAGTAATTGAATCTTTCATTTCTTTTGAAACTCAAGAGTTTCACACACACACACACACACACACACACACACATATATATATATATATATATATATATATATATATATATATATATATATATATATAGAACAATTTTCGAATTGAATTCATTTCGAAATAACTTAAAAATACGATTGGTCGTTTATTAATAGTACTAATACATTTATAAAATTTTAATGTGCATTTTTCTCTATATATTTTAGAATTTGAGCAACTAAAATGCACACTTGAATTCTATATTTCAAACTGGTTGTTGATTTTTAAAATGACTGCATATGCATGAGGTGTAGGAGTTTGGTTCCTTTCTTGCATTCACCACATTTCGGATTTATAGAATTTTAATGTGCCATTTTACTTGCTCGAAATCTAGAGCCCAAGACATACTAGTAAATGGAATCATAGTTCCTTAATGGGCCGCAAAAAGCAATTTATTTCCAAATTAGCAGTTATGGATCAAGAGGTGTTACCCATCTTCACAATCAAAATGGGCCGTCCAGGCCCATGAGTTTTTTCTTCTTTTTTTTCTTCTTCTATGTATTTCTTTTTATTTTATTTTTAGGGATTGGTTTATTTACTGATTGTATTAGCAATATGCTAGTGTGTCATATTGAAAATGAAATACTGGATTTCTTGTTAATGATATGTAGGAGAAGATTTTTTGCTCTTCATGGCAAACATAGGATTTCTTGAGATGAATTAAGCCGATTATCTCCGATTGAAATAAATTTACATTGTCTAGATTGTCCGGTTAATTTTGATCTGATAGTGACCAATATGCTGACTATGTAAATGTGTGAGATTATCATATGTAGGCAACTGTATACAAAACATTATATGTGTGCATGCACAAGAAAAAAAAAACTTAGGATTAATTTAGTTAGTTTTGTGATGTTTTGTTCTTGATAAAAAGGAATCATATACTATAACTTCATGTCAATTTATGATATTCTCTTTTTACTTTGAAAAGGAACTAAGAGACCAACCTCTCTCTATTGGTATATTTGGAACAACTAAAACTTTTAAGCGCAATCAACCGTGTGACAAAAAAGAGTAATATTATCTTTAATGTTAACGAGATTAAAAAATTAAGACTTTGGTCCTTGTGAGTATATCTCAGTTAGTTGGTAGGATATTGCATGTTATTTGTAGAAATTGATATTCAAATTTTCGTACGCTCACTAACTAGGCTTAAAAAAAACAGAAAAAGAACCATGGCTTGATATCTGAATAACAAAGAAACAGAGAAGGATATATGTGAATAACCTCATGTGTTGATAATCATGTTTTTTTATTAGAAAGTATTCATATTGATAATCTGATTCAAAGAGAAGATACAATATATGCCTAAACTATAGACATATGTTATCATCACCCATTTGAGTCACAACCTCTAATTATTTGTTAACTAATAACTTGCTACATAATCAAAGATAAATGTTGTCATTTGGTAAAATCATTTTCATTCATTCTTTGTTAAAATCATTTCAACTTGATACATAATGTAAGGACTTCGATAGAGACACCTTACATTACATAGAAGCGTGTGTTGACAAATATCAAATTTAATGACTTTTAACTCTTACGTTGATCGTCTCATGAATTTAGTTCAATTGGCTGGATATATTGTACGAAAGTGCTGGGATCCGGGTTCAAACCCGGATACATCTACTATTTCACCTTTATGGGATGAATTTTTAGCCATTAGACTACCTGACCAAAAAAACACGTGTTTGAACACAAAATATTCACTTATCATAGGCATAATGAAACGTTATATCTAAATTTAATTCATTACTCTTCTTTTCAATAAATTTGTCCATATAACTCAACTCAAAAAACATTTTGAATTATCAAGTTTATATGATATAGTTTATTATATTTTTCACCTTTAAAAGTATCTGCATAATTTGGTGTTTTATGGAATTGATAGTACTTGTACTACAAAGTCACACATTGTACTACACATCTTTGATATATAATATATTGTTTTAGCTTTACAATCAATTATCTTATATATTAATATTATGTTTCATGATGTTTTCAAAAGTCAATTTTGTCTAAAAGTATATTTTCCTTAGGGATAAACATATGATGTTTTCAACTTTCAGTAACTTATTATATAAAAAAGCTAATTTTAGAATCTAATTTTTATGTTCAAAATTTGATTGATTACCAACTAATTATTGTGTTTTTTCTCTAATTGCCATGTGTAGGATTCTTGATCCCTCTCTGATAAATTGAAGCTTCCTTAATTCTAAAAGTATAAGTATTCCTCTCCTTTTGTTATGCATTACTGACTTGTTTGGTATAATTAATTAATACTCCCTCCGTCCCATTTTAAATGTCACAGTTGACCAAAACACATACTTTAAGAAAAATGTGTAAATGAAAGAGAGAGAATATGATTTTTACTAAAACACCCCTTCTTTTTATTGGTAGTAGACGTTGGAATACTAAAAAGTAGAACTTTGAGTGTACTTTTTCTTTCACCTAATAATTGCTTTAAGAGATAAATATGAAAAACCAAAGTCATAAATAGTATAGGACACTTGTTTTGGGACAAACAATTTTGACAAGTATTAAGACACTTATTTTGGGACGAAAAGAGTAGTCGATATCAACATTAGAAGAGCTATCATTATCACTTAAAGGATCTGTCTATATTAACTTATTTAAACTGATCTACTAACATAAGCACTTATGAGAATATTAGAAATAATTTTCCAAAACAATTCATGACATGCCATCAACTTATTTTCACAAGTTTTCCAGAAAAACCTTAGAACATATTATCACATATACGGGAATCATCTGAATATATTTTATCTTTTGTTATTAAAATATCTTATACATAAACATTTTATGATAAACCCTTATATTATAAGCGCTCGATTAAGTTATTTATCCAAACAGGGCCGAAGTCGAGAGATGAAACTCATATCCTACAAACTAATGGATGTATTGTACAAAAGAAGAAAAAAAGTGTCCCATTTCTCATGTCCATTGATTTTTACCATTCCAAATTCTTCAACAAAACAATGATGTTTGTAACAACATCATAAAATTTTGCATACATTTCCTCAACACAATTTTGGTTATGTTCTGTTTCATTCAAGACCAAAAGTCCCACCATTGATAATCACAACTTGATTGGCCTAATAGATCATTTGATTCAAAGGCACTCCAATCTTCTGGTGATGTTAAAGAACCATCAGCATGTTCAGCAAAATTCAAAAGACCAGTTTCATCTTCAAGGCCAAAATATTCAACTTTTATGCTTGTGTCATCATCTGAAAGAACATCATGAAGAACATGTTCTGATCTTTCTATTGAAGTACTTGGCTTCACCTCAGCTTCACATTTGATTGTTCCTCCATTTCCTGATTCACTTTCCATGCTGTTTGCTTCTTTAACTTGTGAACTACTCTGACTTTGTTCTATTGGCTTTTGTATTAGATCATTCAATTTCTGCAACTGTCGAACATAGACATTAGTCAAATTACTATATAAATAACTACATAATAATAATAATAATCAATACATAAAGTTGTATTATAAGTAATTAAAGTGACACTAATGATCATTTTACGATCGTCCCTGAAGAGATTTGAACTTCGTCCTTGATGTTATGAGGTCAAACTCTTACTACTAAGCTGACAGTACTCCTTGAAGTTACACGGTCAAACTCTTACTACTAAACTGTCAATAATACTTGAGGTCAAACTCTTACTACTAAACTTACAGTAATCCTTGAGATAACTCGGTCAAACTCTTACTACTAAACATACAGTAATCCTTGAGGTAAAACTGTCAAACTCTTACCACTAAGTTAACAGTTATCTTGAGGTTACACACTTCTTGAGGTTATACGATCAAACACTTACGACTAAATTGACATTCCTTGAAATTAAGTCATCAAACTCTTACTACTGAGCCGAGAAATCACAAACGGTTCAAAATGGACTAAAATTTAAGAACGGAATTGTATACATGCTAGTCCATTCTAATCAACAAATTTGTATGGAAATTACTACTAATTAGTACCTGTATTAGTAATGTTTGTCTCTCCTTCTTCATTGATTCAAACTTTGAAGCCAAATTATTGTAACTATTTTGAAGTTTGTTGTATTCTCTTTCTAGTTGTTTTGATTTCCACCTAGCTCTCTTGTTTTGAAACCAAATAGCAACTTGTCTTGGTTGCAATCCAAGCTCTCTTGCCAATTGCAACTTCTTTCTAGGTTCAAGCCTTGATTCATTCTCAAACATAGTTTCCAATGATTTGATTTGTTCATCACTAAACCTCTTTGGATTCTTGCTTTTCTTCTTTCTCATCATGGAACTTGTGCTACTAGTTGTGTATGTTTCTTCCTCTGCAGCTTCTGTTGAATAACTATATTGACCATATTCCATAGTTTCTAAGTCTAACATATTTAATCACTTTGAAGATATAGATGAGTTTGATGATGATATAAGAGGATAATTTTTTTGCCTTGAGATATGCATGAATGTATCTATTGGTTTTTAACTTATTTGAGTTGTTATCATGAGGGTCAAGATTAAACTCATCAATTGCTACCTTTATATCCAAAACTTATTGGTCCTGTTACATAATTCTCTTCCACCTATGCATTGTGAATATTACCTATTTTTCCTTTTTTCCCATCTTAGAAGTGACATTTATGTATATTTTATTTATTAGCTTTTTTGTTTTAAATAATTTGTTCACATCAAAATTTTGATGTCGATACATAATCAATTGGTTATTGTATTGTATCTATTTTTGATTTTTGAAATGTGTGTAAGTTATATTAGAAGATAAATAAATATATATGTATATAAGTGTTTGTATTTTGATATTTAAATGACATGTTATTTTTTATGTCTGCTATAAAGTTTAGACTTCTCATCGTTGTTAATTATCATTAATTTTTGTTGAAAAATATAAGAAACACATAAAGATGAATTTATCTCTTTCCAACCGATTATATTCACACGAAGGAACCGAAAAACAAACTTTAGACCAATTTAAGATGTCCAAAATTATTATTACTTAGATGAATTCATTATTATTTTTTGTCAATTAAGATAAAAACAAATTATTCTATTTTAATATTGAAATAACACTCAAATGTTATATTTCAAGAAATATTTATTAGAAGCTTTTTTAGATAAACTCTAAGGATGCACTATATTGGGATCTGAGCCATATTCTTTGGTGGCTGGGCTTAATACTATAACTAGTAGTTTGATGCTTCACAAATATTTTTCATAGTATACATTTTATTTTTATAGATAAATGAAATGATAAATTATTGAAAATTCACGTACACAAAATAGAAGAGTCGGAGTTAGTTCAACCTTAGTAATAAGCGTACAATTTAATAATTTCGACATTTTGTATTAATTACGCTTAGCTAAAATTTCCATGCTACCAACATACTTTTTATACTATTTTGTGATCATAGGATACCTTTATTATTTTAGTGTTTAATCACAATTATAATGATTTATGTGAGTGAGAATGCTACATTTAATATGCATTTGGTCATTATCAATGTCGACATCCATTTAACCTCAAGGTTTTGTCCTAATGAAAATTGTGTCGGTTACATGAATCACGTTCTTAATAAAATTTTGTTTTTATACTTGTAGAACTTATTTATTATTAATATATTTGTTGGTGATGCCATTGATGATGCACTCTTTCTTCACAATTTATTTGACTAATGATAGTTTGTACAATTAAGTCTGTGTAAAATGATATGCAAAAATATTTAGTATTACTTGGAGGAATCTTCCTGGTTTGGTCAAGTTTTATGTTATTGCTATTTTATTTAGATTTGAAGCTTCAGTTGCTAGCATGAGTCATGTGTGTGTGAAATTTGTTCACTTCAATAGCAACTAAAAAAGGTAGACCATGGACATAATATAATTTGAGAAGACATATTCTTCATTTGCTTGTGGGTGAAAAACCTTAATAATATTTTATTTTTGAGTTAAATATATTTTTGTTTTTAAAAACTTAATGAATTTTTAATTTTCGTTTTTGTAGAAAAAATAACACATTATCGTCATTAAATATACATAAAGGTAAGTGGCAGATTCACCATAACACATTGTGTAGCTATATAACCACACCAAATATGATATATCGAATTGAATTGGATTAATTCAAATATGAATATGATATATAAAAATGAGTTTTGTATATATGATCAAAATGTGTTTTATTACTCAATGCCTATAGACGTCTAAGATAATAATTTCAACATTTTTTATTAGTTAAAATAAAATTTATATACTTTGTGCATGCTTAATCTAATATTTTGACCAAAGTGTTCAACAAAATAAAATGAAGTCTTAAAATTTATAATCAATTTGTTAAATGATTGAATTAAAGTAGACAATATAATAAACTCCAATAAAAATAATTATTTAGAAAGATTTAAACTACATTTATCAGTTGAATTTGTTTATCCTTCAACAGATTTAATTTTTGAAAATTAGAGAATTAAAACTAAAATAATAATAATAATAATAATAATAATAATAATAATAATAATATCCTTAAGCCACTAAGTTGAAGCCAAGTTCATTTGGCTAAGACTTGACTCTGACAGTGATATGGTTAGGTTGGGTCATTGTCACCTACAGTCACAACACATCGTGCCCATCTTTCATTCTTCACTTGGAATATTTCCTTTGGACAAAAAAATAAATTTAAAATCAAATTCCCATCCATTTATATCATTATCATAATTCATAATTCAAACTTTACGATATTTTTTTCATTAAAAAAAATATATTAAAAATATTTCATGTCCAATCAAATCAGTTTCCAACAGACACGAATTTTAACTCTGTCAAGTATCAACCAATGATGTTACGCCACATGCTATAATAATAAAAACATAGAATCCCCCATTACATTGTCTTTTTCTATTGAGTTTTGAGTTTCTTTCTTGCTACGTGGCACTACAATCGTGTGGTGTACGATCAAAGCAAAATTGAAATCTCTACTACATATCGACACGTGGCACTGCTATTAATATCGTAGCTTATTAAGACTCTCATTCTTGAAGTGGAAATTTGAGACCGTACACGTGTGTTGATTGTTTTTGTCTGCTATTTCTTCACGACACGTACTTTATTTCCTTTTATATAATGTGGGTGATAGATAGTTGGTTGATTAGACCAAAGTTGTAAAATGAAGTAAAATATGATTAGGATGGATTTGGATACTAATTAATTAAGTATTTTATTCACCATTTTTAATTAAGTGTTTGTTGAAGAAGGATTTTTATTTAAATTTTTACAGATAATATAAAGTACAGTATTAAAATAAAATAAAAATAACATACGAGCTTGGATTTTAATAAAATAAAATAAATTTTTAAGAAGATTCTACCCACTTTTAATTTATTGTATAGACTTTGTTCTAATTTTAATTGAACTTTTTCTAATTAATAAACGATGAGAATTGATCCTTCAAACTAATTGAGCTTTATACTGGATACCAAATTTAAGAAGGAAAAATAAAAAGCGAAATTAGACCAACGAGTTATTCAATAATGGAACTTATTTGTACTATTGCTTTCCAAAGTATAAGTAAAAACAACTAGATCGCACGGGTTTTATAAGCGAATATAAATATTGAAGAATAATATGCACGGGTTTTATAAGCGAATTTAAATATCGAAGGATAATTTCATATATGATGTATAATAATTTTTTTTAATTAAAAAAAGAGTAATAAATTATTAATAAAAAATGACATGACATCAAGTATAATAGTAATAATATTAATAGTGAAAATATAAACTCTAAAATATTATATTAAACTCTAAAATATTTGAATCACTATCATGTGCCACTTTTTTCTTAAGTTATAATTTATTTAGCACTTAAAACATAATCAATATTTATCTTTTAAAAATTAAAATCAAAGAAAAATCAGTTGCTACTTTTTCCGTAAAAAAAAAATTAGTAGTTGCTACTGTGTGATAGTTGAGAGACAAAATTTATATTTCATCCTTTATAGTTGAGAGGCAAACAAAACCAAAGGATCAAAGCCATCATTATTTCCCATTCATTGATATTGAGTCTACAAAACTGATAATTTAATGTTTAAATAGTAGAGCATGAAGAAATTGATAATTTAACAAAGACAATTTTTAAATAGTAAACCAAGAGAAATTAATATATCATAAAGAAATTTTGAACAAAGACAATTTTAAAATTGAAGGTGAATTTTTGCTTGTTTAGGTGAAGGAATTTTTTTTTAGAACCTACAAAGAGAAGAAGAAGCAAGAAAGAGTGAGAGATGAAGTGTGTAGAGTATTGATTAGTAAAATCTTAGAATATAAAATGTTTGAGTGAGAGACAACAAAATATATTAATTAGTTTGTGCACTAATTATTCTTTTTATTTTTTACAATTTTAATTTAAATTGAACAACCAATATTGAAAAAAAGTGTTAAAGAGAGAATTAGATTTAAATGCACCAATAAAATATGCACAAATATGGATGCATTAAATGCTGCAAATGGGAGGGAAAAATTAGGTTTAGTTGTAGCAATCTTACAACATTTAAAAATAAGAGATTAAAATGTTGTTTGGTCCAAAAATATTTTTTTTTTGAAAGGTGGTCCAAATTTTGTATCATATATATGTCTGACTTTTATAATTGTCATCCACACACTTACGCCGTCACTTTTAATTCGAGGTCGGAAATTAATATTTAGTGATGTTTTTAGGATGGGTTGAAGTCTCTTTGTATAGTTAGAAAGTTGAGGGATTTCTTCTAAGCATAGTCATCTCTTAGGTAGTGTAGGTTTTAATAATTTTTATTGGTACTCCGTTTTTTCGAGGTCTTAATTTTGTAAACTCACTTTTTATCAGTCTTTATTCGTTTTGAATAGTAATTTAGTGTTTTTATTAATAATATACTTATTTTCCGTTAATTTTTTTTTTGGAGTAACTACCAACTTTCAATTGTTTTTAACTTATTTTATTCCGGTGTGATTAACTATCAACTTCTATGTTAGATTGATTATTTGATTTTTTTTTTAAAAGCGAGACTATAAATATTAGGCACCTCTTGACAAAAAAAAATATTAGGCACCAACTTTTTTTTTTGTCATTACATTACATGCATAAAATAACCAAAAGTTCGTGCCTAATATTTAACCCTTGATCACCCAATAAACATATTTTATAATATCAACAATTTCACATACATATAGGTGGTCATCATGTAGTAAAGATGCTCTTTTTAATATTGCATGAAAAATTAGTCTATCACTAAGCAATGAATTAGTAACTTCTAGATCCTTTGATCTCCCTTTAATTTTCTCCTTAAAATTTTTAAATAAATTCCTCATTTCATGTAGAAAAATGTAATTGGTAGGGTCTTATTGGTTGGTTTGGATGGATTATCAACATGCAAGGTACTTCCAATAAGGTGAGAACATTTTAATATCAATGAAAACGAACATGTTTGATACTATTAGCATTAGCATAGTTGTACAAATAAGAAGAATGTCCTTTTGTCGTTTTATTCTTTAATTATTGTTTCTACGTTACCTCTAAGTTGAGGTCTCTGTCTAGTTGCTACAATTTAGTGAAGCTAAGTCATTAGTCAATAAAATTCTTATGGCCTTTTTTGTGTGAAAACCGAGTTGTTTTAGAGAGAGATGGATTGGGAATTGGATCATCTCTCGTGTTTCAATCTAACGATCGATATTAATACAAGGAAAAAAAAAGATGAGAGAGAGACATATAAAGGGTTGAGATTAGTGCAGAACCAAAGGCAAGAGAGAGTACAGAAGATCGACAATCCGGATCTGTTGTATTGAAAAAGTTGGATGGAGAAAAATGATTGAAAATAAATAGATAGAGAGAGATTTTATTGAGAGAGTCAAATGAAAAAATACATTTAGATACATATATAATTAGAACACCTCATTATCATAATCATCAATAACTTAGCTTGTACGAGCATAATTATCTCCTTTGGCCAATCTAGGATACTAATTGCAGCACTAACTTAAGAACTCCTTAATCTAAGGTCCTGAATTGATCATTGTTATGAGTGGTTTTTTGTGTTTTAGAAATCACCATGATAGAAAATTAATTTTACTAAAATTATTTCTTCCGGTCTTTATTATAAGAAGAAATTTATTTTTTAATTTCATATTTTTTTTTTTATAATAAGGACTAGAGGGAGTATAAAACTAGCCACAGAAGGAGCGATAAAAAGTCGTTACGAAATACAAACATAGTTTTATGTAAAAAAAAATAGTTTTTTTTTATTCAACTGTTAAGTGTTTTGAGATCCTTAAGCATGGTGTTAGAGGTTCGATTTTTGGCTGATGCATTTGGAAAAAATTATGTTGGTAGAAGAGAATCCATCTTGTATATTCCATAAGTTCTTCGACAAAGATTAGTTATTGCTAACAGCGGTAAAATCTTTGTATCAATATCATAGTAACAAAAAAAATTAAAATATCTCAATAAGACTGCATTATACTAATAGGATAAAAGGGCCTAAAGGAAAAACCCAACTAAACATTTTAAAATAAAAGCCCAACATATAAATACTACATCTAATTCATTTTACTAAAATTTTATGGGCATGATTTATTTGAATTTATCTATACTAACATAAATTTTGTGACATTATTTGAGAGAACATTTAAAAACAACTTATGACAATTTTATAAAATGTTTTTCAATTTAATTTCATAACTTTTTCATTATAAATTATGAAAAACAGTTCGTATAGTATATTTAAAAATATTTTATTTTTAACTATAAAAGTAGCTTATGAAATCTTATTCATAAGAACTTATCTTAATAAGTACTTCTACTATAAATTGCAAATAGATTGTGTATCCAAACAACTTTATACCTAATTTAAATATTTAAATTATTTAATTAACTCTAATTTCAATTGCAACACTCTATCATACTACAATGTGTTAAGTACAAGGCTATCACTGCACATTGAGAATGGATCAAAGGAAATGAGAATGGCTTATATATTAGCAGTTTTGCTTCATCTCAAGGCCTATGGACCTTAAGCAAACTAAACACACGCATATAATTTTTAACTTTTTGCTATCCGAACCCTATCCAAAAAATCCTTGCTATCCGAACCCTACCCAAAAAATCCTTGTTATCGGGCTGAACTCAAACAGCAAAGTATTAAGGGTCCGTTTGGTGCGCAGGTTAGAGAAACAAGATATGTTAAAGTTTTCCAATCTTGTTTTAATATGTTGTTTGGTGCACCAATAGAAAAGGATAAACTTAACTTACCATTAAACCTATCTGTTACTCTTTGTTATTTTAATTCTTATTTTTGACTGTGTTATCCAATTACTTTTTTTTATTTTTCTTATCATATGTGCACCAAACACATGACATGATATATGCTAATCTTGTCACTATCATATCGTATTATTATTCAGCTTCTTATCATATCTTGTCTCTATCTATCCGGCGCACCAAACAGACCCTAATTCCTTTTGAGTTGGGCTTTTTGGTGATTGGTTTGTCCAAATTACTAATTAATTTATTTTTGGCAAAAAAAATTCTTATTAATTTTTTAAATATAAGAGGATCGAAATCTGAAAAAAGAAAAATTACACCGAAATTAAAGGAGAAGTTTAAACTCCACTACTAACAAGAGAAGGCATGAAAAACCTCAAAGTGATATATTAGATTAGTGAAAGACATGAAAAACCTTTATATTTTAGTCTAATTGAAGAAGACTATGAATCTTTTGCACACCATTGAGATTGGATATGATGCTACCTATAAATCCACGTGCAATTCTCCAGTCGTAAAACATCTCACCTTAATCAATTACTCTAACACTGTTTTCGTAGGATAGTTCGAGTAGTAAAAATTATGGGACATATGAGTTGAGTATGAGAAAATCTAGAGTTTGATCCCTAACAGAAACAATTTATCATTCCGATATACGAAAAAATTACTCTAACACTGCCAACACCCTAAACTCTACAGCATAAGCAATACAATGACCTATTTTTTTGCAAATCCTCTCAATCATTCTCATGTGCTACCTCGAATTAACCCTCCACACCCCACAGTTCTATCAGCCTTACACGCCTCATCAATATTCAAACTCCAACTAATTAACACTTCCAACTACTACTAATATACTATCTTTGTTCCGTTTTATAAGACCATGTTTGACAAAATGCACTATTCATATACTTTGTTTTGACCGTATTTTTTTAAGAGTATATAAATGTAAATATTATTATATAAGATCTTGTTTGATTTGTTTCGATACATATTTTCAAAATATCAAATTTCTATAATTTTTACTTATAGACAATTAAAAATATTCCCAATCAAAATCATGTATTGGCAAACGTGCAGTGGTCAACGGGATCTTATATTTTGAGACGGAGGTAGTATTAATCAAAGTCTTATTAATTTCTCAAATCTAGTATCAATGTTGGGCCACCAAATGAGTCCGAAGAACATTTATATTGAATTAAATGCAAACACATGAAGAAAATTTAATACCACATATTTACCAAAAAAAAAACCTTAAAATATTAAATTTATGAATCGACTCACTTACTCCTATATTATAATTAAAACTGTAAGAATATATTTTACCAAAATGAAAAAACTGTAAGAATATAATCAAATTAAACTCTCAACCAAACCAAACAAATTAAATTAAATTGAATTTGTCATTATAACAAAAAGCTCTCAATAGTAACACGCGAGCAAACTTAGCTTATTTTAAGCTTTTTTAATCTTTGTACGTTTGTTCTTTCAGCAGACTGTTAATAGAATTTAGAATAGAGTGACTTTTTTGGGGTTACATATTAAGAATGAAGAGGGATTGGAATCTCTTTCTTTTCTTTAATTATTTAATTATTATTAAATTATTTTAATTAATTTCTTGTCCCACTCCAAGACACAAAATTGACTTGGGGCGCAGAAAGTCCGTTCAAAAGTTTGCTTATTACAACCACTCCCCTTTTCATCAATTGTTTGACACAACTTTTTAATACTTTCTCCGTTTCAAAATGAATGTCGTATTTGGTATTTTTATACATATTAAAGAATACAATCATTATGTTAAAAAATAATAGCATTTTTATTAAATTAACTTTACTTTTTTCTTTGTTTTATTGGAAATAGTGTATAAAGTAATAATTAGAAGGTATATTTGGAAAATGTTACATTGGAAATTGAAAAGCGATACTCATTTTAAAACAAAATTTTTAAGCTAAAGCGACATTCATTTTAAAATAGAGGAGTAATTTTTACTTAAAAAAAATAATACTAGTGTCAATAATTACAAAAAAAACACAAACCCTACAAAGCACGTGAACTAGAATACAAAGCATGTGGATGAGAATGAATGTATTCCGAGGTAAGTTTTGAAACCAAAAGAACAGCCAAATATTCAAGGACAATAGAAAACGATACACATTTTAATTGGGAAGAGTGAGTACAAAGTAGTACTACTATAGTATAAATAATCTTGACATAAATCAAAGTTTAAGAAAGACTCTCAGTGATGGTCGATCGGTTGTTGGAAGAAATGCACCGTAAATAAAAGTCGAGGCCAAAATTCAAATATAATAGAAATTAAGGAGGATATATCTGTAAACACTCTATGCATAGGTCATAATAAATTTAAGGTGAAGGCGAACGTGTTCTCCATCATTTATATACGCGCTTCAATCTCAATAGTGTCGGGTACAAGGAGTGTTTTGAGAAAGAAATCTCACATCAATTGTTAGATGATTTGAATATGAGTTTATAATTGAGGGACAATCTTCATCTTACAAATCAGTTTTGTGAGATTGAGTTAGACGCAACTCGATTCTAAGAGTTATATTAGATATTGAAGAGTCTAATTTGTTAGGTTGTGTAATGATGCTTACATAGATAGACACACATTTAGTATTCAAGATTTGGAGTATTTACCTCTAACTATTGTATCTTAATAACATATCAAATTATTTTAGAATTGTCTAAAATTTTACACAAATAATTTATATAATATAATTTTTTTTTGTACATCAAAAATATAAATTGCTTCCGTCAGAGATCGAACCCTAAATCTAACGATATATTTAATAAAATTTATATCAATTAAAACAATATTAAAAGATTTAAAGGTAAATATTCTCAAATATTGACGGGATACACCATGTGTCATCATAAATAAAAAATGGAATTGTAATTTTAGTAAAAAAAGAAAAAGGATTGTAATTAATATGTAACAATGACATGGCATGGCGATATATTAAATGAACATGCAAAAGAAAAACAAAAAAAAAGGCTAGCTCATGTGTTAAAGATTTGACATTTACGTGTTGTTTCTTTCCCACTTTCGCTTTCTTGGCTGTGCTGTATGAATCTGAATCTGATACTACACATAACATAACATATCACAATGTTCAAGGCTGTTTAAAGCGTTGAAATCTGTAGCAAGTATCGTCTTCTCTGTTTGTCACACTTTGAATGATGTGTACCATACTTATATTACTACATTATTATTACTAGTACTATCTTAAACCATCTTCAATGGAGAACCCCATTATTGAGTATTTAAAGGGTCCCACCATTACACATCATTTATTTATAATTTTTTAATAATAGTACTTAATAAGCACTCAATCCCTCCAACCCAATATCTCTTTAAAAAGTTCTTAACGGGTCCCACCAATAACTCTACATCATTTAATTTAATAATAAAGTATTACTATTATATCATATAAGAAGTGAGACCCGTTAAAAATAATATATAAAAATACGTGGGACCCATTAAAAACTAAAAGAGAGAAAGTTTTTATTTAAGAAGTGGTACCTAATATGTACTCAAATGTATGTTGTTACAATGGTAAATGGTAGTACTTAATAAGTACTCATTGAGTACCTAATAAGAACTACCATTGGAGATGGCGTTTGTGTTTATTCTGCTTATTTGGGCCCAATGAAGAAGGAAGATGGCGTGGCAGCATGTATTACGGGCAACATATCCCGTTATGTATAAAACATGAGAATAGGTTATTTGAATGCAACCAAACAAGTAATTTCAATTCTACTAGTACAATATTGTACCTTTTTAACCGGAGTGAATTCGATTGCACTACTAGTATATTATTAATTGGTTATTAAAAATTTAAGGGTTAATAGACTTTTATTCATGTAATTTGAGCGAATTTTAGTTTATTCCATTTTGACATTTTGTTGACATGTCAGACAAAAATTATTTGTCACGCATCAGTAAAAGTTGTACTTTTTATCTGCCACATCAAGAAAAAGTAAACAAATGAGTAAATCAAAATTGGTCCATATTGTAAGAGGTAATCAAAGAAAATTATTTTGCAAATTCGTCCACGTTGCAAGGGTGAAAACTTATTAACTAAACTTTATATATATAAAATGGAGGGATTGAGTTTTAAAGTTCGGTCATAGATATTTAATCCAAGTGTTTCAGTATTTTTTTGCTAGTTGAACGAAAACTTCGAGTTAAGTTTATTTGTTATTATAAGACGATAGCAATAGTTTGCAACTACTTCATTAATTTCAAAATGAATTTAAGGGTTTATAGTTGCTATAAGTAATACATGCATATGGTGCTTTTGATTTCTTGCTTGTTCGTTTTTGAGGGGTGGTGGGGGTGGTTAAGTTGTGGGGGGTACTAATAAGCCTTTTGCATAACTTTCTTTGTTTAAAGTAGATTCTCTATCTAGGTGATTTCACTAACTAATTTGGATTTAGTGTCATGGCAAAGACTCCATTGGATATTGGATTATTGGTAGGGTATGTAGTTGCTATAGTCAAATAGCTAGCTGAATTTCATATATTTCTACTTTTGTCCATATTAACGTGAGAATGTATATATTATTTCTTTTAATTCTCACGGGAGAATGTATGATTTAGCAGTGTCATTCCTCCTAAATACATAAATATAATTAATTTTTTTAAAGTAATCTAATGACCAAAATTTTACTTTTATAAAAAGTAAAATAATTTTTTTTATAATATCTCTGTCAATTGAATTATCACTCGGTGTTGCTGCTGCCTACAACGAAAAATTGCAAGTTTCCGAATATTTTATTTCAACTTATGAAGCTAAAGTACTTACTAAATTGGAGTACAAAGAATTGTTTCAAGGGTATATTGGCCGTGTGAAAACACTTTGTTGTGACATTCTAGATTTTTTTTTCAAAATAACCCTCTCAGCCCAAAATAACACCAAAATACCTCTTTTTTTCTGAATTTTTTGAACTGCCCTACTTTTTCTTTCCATGTGAAATCGTGACTGGCAGTTGCGAGTGTGTGAATTTTTTTTTTTCCTGGCTTAGTGTACCCTCGCAACTGGCTGTTGTGAGGGTATGAAGGAAAAAAAAAATTCTGGCGTAGGGTACCCTCGCAACTGGCAGTTGTGAGGGTGTGAAGGAAAAAAAAAATTTGGCTTAGGGTACCCTCGCAACTGGCAGTTGTGAGGGTGTGAAGGAAAAAATTTTATCTGGCTTAGTGTACCCTCGCAACTGCCAGTTGTGAGGGTGTGAAGGAAATTTTTTTTTTCTGGCATAGTGTACCCTCGCAACTGGCAGTTGAGAGGGTGTGAAGGAATTTTTTTTTTCTGGCATAGTGTACCCTCGCAACTGGCAGTTGTGAGGGTGTGAAGGAAAAAAAATTTATCTGGCTTAGTGTACCCTCGCAACTGGCAGTTGTGAGGGTGTGAAGGAATTTTTTTTTTCTGGCTTTGTGTACCCTCAAAATAAAATTGCATTCAGGATTCTTGCAATCAATCAAATACCTCTGTGCGAGGGTACACTAAGCCAGAAAAAAAAATTTCCTTCACACCCTCACAACTGCCAGTTGCGAGGGTACCCTAAGCCAGATTTTTTTTTTTCCTTCACACCCTCACAACTGGCAGTTGCGAGGGTACACTAAGCCAGATAAAATTTTTTCCTTCACACCCTCACAACTGCCAGTTGCGAGGATACCCTACGCTAGAATTTTTTTTTCCTTCACACCCTCACAACAGCCAGTTGCGAGGGTACACTAAGCCAGGAAAAAAAAAATTTCACACACTCGCAACTGCCAATCACGATTTCACATGGAAAGAAAAAGTAGGGCAGTTCAGAAAAATTCAGAAAAAAAGGGGTATTTTGGTGTTATTTTAAGCTGAAAGGGTTATTTTGAAAAAAAAAATCGACATTTTACAAATTTCAACAATGAAATTGTTTTTTGAGAAACATAAACAAGCAAAAAGGAGACCAAACACACGTAATTTAGCCGACAAGGCTACGAAGATGCATGTGTACTTGTAACAAATTAAACCAAACTTCTCAAAACTTTTACTACAAAAACCACTGGTTGACTTGGAAAAGGACATTGTATTGACTTGCATGTGAATCAACAAACAAGACTTATTGCATCACCTAACCCTCATTCATATTTTTTTTTGAACAAATTGCTTTTATAAATCCTCATACATTTATACACCCATTTTATGTAAAAAGTTTATAAATCAAAAGTAAAAATTTTACATTAAAAAATTGCTTTTATGAACTTTTGAAAATTTGATTATACAATGCAAGTTCAACATAAAATTACTGTTTGTAGTTTCTTTACATGTATTTATCATACTAACATCAAAGTTGAACTCACGTTTATATACTTATGAGTCGATTTTTAGTGACGAAATAGATAATGTGTCAATGTTGTTTAGTTAAGAAAAATTGATTTTGGTAAAATTGAATTTGTATATTTTTTGGTATATTAAAAAAATAAATGCTTCCACCAGGATTTGAACTCGGAATTTGTATATTTGATTCTGATAAATATTTATATGAACGAATAAGAATTAGTTCTAAATCTTCGAAATCAATTTTTAATTTTAGGGTCTTGTTAACTAGTGCCCTAAGGGCAATGGTTAAGATTATTAAAAAAGGTAATAGTTATATTGAAAATTGTACTTATTGTTTTAGAAAAGTAAAAAACACAAATTTAAAGAGAATCTTTACTATTTTAGTTTTCTTAACCATTGCCTTAAGGGCAATGTTTATCATTTTCCTTAATTTTAACTCCTCTAAAATTGAAATCAAACATACATAACAATTAAACAATGTACTCCAATGAAGAACAAGAGTTAAAGCATAACAATGTACTCCAATGAAGAACAAGAGTAAGACGTTAAGAAGAACAGGTGCTCTGAATGAATCAATGAATAAATAATTAATAGTCTTTCCTTCCTTCCTATAATCGGGCATCTCATAACTCAACCACTCTTCTGACTCACTTGTTACTCTTCTTTTAACTTTTGATTCCTTTTTCCTCCTAATAATTTAAATCATCATTATGTCTACCAACATTTGTGGGGTTTTAGTCTATACTTACTGTATATTACCCCCGCAATCATTATTGTATTATTAAAGATTAGTACATGAATGCATATTTATATTGGCTTTGTCTAGCATTTGAGTAAAGATTGTAAAAAAATTGAGTAAAAAGAAAAGAAGAAAAAAAAAAGTTGTCTAACATCCACAAATAAAGTTGATGTTTTGCATACATGAAGATCAACTAAAGAAATTCAAAGAAATAGTAATATTCTTAGAGTATTACTTCATTTTAATTGAAGGATAAATTGAATTAAAGTGTATTGAGAGATAAATTCAGTTTTGTTACTTACTAGTTTTGTTAGTAGCTAGGTAGAATTGTTCCCCACTTTTTTTTAAGCAGTAAAAACAATTTTAAATAAAAGAAAAAAAATATTAAAAGAGGAGAGAAGTGTTCCTAATTTTAGAGAATTGTTCCTAACTTGTCAAAAAAATCTAAAATATTAAGAACAATTCTCTAAAATTAAGAACAATGAGAATTGTTCCTAACTTGTTCTAAAAAAAAACTCACTTTGTAGATTAATTAGATAATCGATGTATTTAGTCTTACTTAAAAAAAAGATATATTTGATCTAAAATATAAATTAGATACATTAATACTTTCAAAATATAAATCTAAAATATAAAAAAGATGTATTTCCCCAATAATGATATATATATATATATATATATCTCGCTTAACTTGTCAAAAAATTTCATCAATTTAACCGTCCAATATTTAAAAGTTCTTATATGCAGGAAACAGAGGTTCGAACTCCGGTCATCTTACTTTTCCACTTTAAGGACGAAATTTCTAACTACTATAGGCTACATGACAAAAAAAGTTTTTATTGAATATATAGATCAATCATATACTCCTTCCGTCTCTTTTTATAAGACCTCGTTTGACAAAATTTCACTATTCACTTAACATGTTTTGACCATATTTTTTTAATAATACATAGATGTAAATATTAACATATAAGATATTGTTTGATTTGTTTTGATGGGTACTTTCAAAATATCAAATTTTTATAATTTTTACTATTAGATAATTAAAGATATTTGTGATCAAAATTATGCATTGTCTTACGTGCAGTGGTCAAATGGAGTCTTATATTTAGGGACGGAGGGAGTATTCTACAAGTTTTTGTGAAATTTTAAAACTATTTGATACATCATTAAATAATTTCAAATGAACGTGTAATAATTTTTTAAAACTACTAATAAATATTAATGTTTAGAATACATAACTATAAATTTTAAACTTATATAAATTGGCAAATGTTAACATGTGCCCTAAGGGCACATATTAAGAAACTTAATAAAGAAATATTCTTCTAAAAAACCGTGCAGTAACCTTTTTAATAGTCAAACTATTGTATTTTCCAATACAAAAATTCTATTTTTAGTTTCCTTAACATGTGCCCTTAGGGCACACATTAACAAGACCCATATAAATTATATGTGTACATGACCATTAATATATAATGATAATTAATAATCAACATTCAACGGTTATATTGATAAAATTTATAATAAATAAAAATATATCTAATTGAGTAACACTTCTCATATCAAAATAAAATGCAAAGTGTACAAATGACCCCTTAATTAATATCGAGATGAGTGAGTTCCTAGTTTTCATATAAACCTATGGCTGACAATTAATGCCTCTCTATCTCTCTGTCACCCACTTTATTTTCAATCTCAAACACATATTGAATGCTATTGCTAAGCTATGATCTAATGTAAGATGAGTCTGTACACATAGATCCCCACTTGGATGACACCATCAGCCTATATATCATACTCAATCCAACAAAAATCAAATGGTCGGTCTCTGTTTTATGGAATTTGTGGCCACTATCAACCACAGTCAATAGTTGTACACGAGAATTTAACATATTCAAAATAAAAATAAAATCTCCTTATAAAAATATAAAAACTTGTATAAAAAATGTTTGCAAAAGATAAAAAATATTATTTTCAATGTAAAATATACTTATTTAGTATTCTTAACTAGTATATTAAGTGTACTAGTGAGCATAACCTAGATAAAAAAATTGTATTTATTTTTTAGATTTAATGATTTTGAAGCCATCAATGTTAAAATGCTTATATTTTTGAGAGGCAGAGTCGACCCTAATTTTTATAGAAAGATAAGCTCCTCTTCCTCTTTATATTTTTCTTTTCTTTTTTTTAAAATTGGTGGTTTTGAGTCTTTTATTGACATGAAATCACACATGTTACTCCTTTTCTTCTCCTTTAATCTAAATAATCTAAATAAGTTGTTTACACATAGTTTAAGTTTTTCTTTCGGATTTTCTTTTTGTGATTTCCTCTTCTCAGTGAGACGTTCGTTTATTTTTTTTGTCTCCAGACGGTGTTTGTTTATCTCTTTCTTGTTGTGGAGTTTATTTCCTTCACATTGATAGAATTTTTTTCTGATTATTCAATCAATCACCAAGTTCGTCAAAGATAAAAATTTAGGGGTATAAGTATTTCGGTTATTTTGATGTTATGGCGTTAGTTGTAGGCATGAGTGTAACACCCAGATTTTTCAGAATTATTATTTTTATTTAAATTTAATTAAATCTGGTTGTTTAGTTATTTTTTTTAACATGTTTAGTAACATAAAAGTTTTTAGAAAAAATAAGGAGTTAGTTAAAATAGAAATAATAAAATATATATTATGAAAGTATCAATAATTAAGGTGAGATTTTCTAGGAAAATAAATTGTAACAATAATCACAATTTTTGTTGGACAAAAAAAAAAAGAGATATGGGAATTAAATTAAAAACCTAATCAATCATTATAAATAGAGATAGTGAGAAACTTTGAAAAAAAAAAAAAAAAGGGTTACGAAGGAACTCTTAAAAAAGAAAGAACACTAGCTTGAGAGGAGCAAACTAGAGATTGAAGAAAAGGAAAAGTCTAAGAAAATTCATCTAGATTTCAAGCAATCGCTACTTAATTGAGGTAAGGGGGTGAGTGAGTTTACATATAGGGCATGTTATTAACTTCAAGAGTAGTAGAGGGGACCTTGCCCTCCTTCCCTTCGCCCTTTTCTTTTTGTGTTTTGATTCTCTTATGAATCTTTGGAATTAAATTCTAATTTTTTGGAGTTCTTCTCTTCATGATCTTTTAGTTAATAAAAATCAGTAAAACAATAATAATAGTCTTAATAGATAAGATACATCACTTGTTATGATTTGATGGTTAAATAAATTGCTATTGCTTATATATATTTTTAACCGCATGTGCACCGTGTCTGTGTTTGACTATATAAACATAACCTAGGATAGTTGGAGTTTAATATATGAAAATATTTTCGGATTAACCTTGATGTAGCATATCTATGTTTAGCACATGATATAATCTAGTTTTGTGTGATGAGTCTATTTGTTATTTTAGTGTTTGAGTTTCTTTAAGATTAAATGTTGTGGTCATATAGTTTTTAATTTTATTGATAATTAAAAGTCATGAAAAAAAAAGTGTCGATTCTCTTTAATTTTTAGATGATGATAATTGCGTTGAGATAATTGTTCGTATTCGAGTTGAGTTGAATTGAGTTGATTTATTTGAAGTTGAATGAGATAATTAAAATAATTATTATTTCAATAATCATCATGTCGAGCTTTATATATGTGAAATATGTTGTGATATAATTACTGCATTGATTTGGTTGTTCATGCATTGAATCCATTGTCGAGTCAAGCGTTGAGAAGCGTTGAGAAAAAAAATAGCGTTGAGAAGTGTTGAGAAAAATAGCATTGAGAGGAATGTTCAATAAAATAACTTTGACTTCCGCCCCTTTGGTACTACACATGAATGTAAAGAGTTAGGACAGTTGCATACTGTTTATTTTGCTTTGAGAAACTATAAATTTAATTTGTGTGTGTTGTTGTTAATTAAATGCAATTAATTGATAATACTTGTGATATGTTTAGTCGTCCAAGTGACGATATTTTGCTTCCCTATTCTTGTGAGTTAATACACCGATGTCTTTGTAAATATATCTCACCCCTTTGTTTTTTGTGTTGTCTGGCATGGCCCTGCGATTGTGAAATTGCAGTATCTACAGGTTGTAGAGTTTGAGTTCGAGTTGAGAGAAGCCCGCTCTGATTGTCACAATTGAGGAGTCTTAGAGTCTATAATGCTTTACTACTTTATTTTAGACATTGAAGCATTTGATTATGAAAGAAGTTACTATATTTTGTCTTTACAATAAATTTAAAATAATCTCATTATAATTCTATTTTTTTTATAGTTCTTTTATTCGCTGTGTGATGTCTCTAAAGAGTAATTTTTGAAAAAGCATTTTGAAAATTATATTATTATAATTTTCTGGTTCGGGTCTTTACAATTGGTATCAGAGCAGGTCGGTCCAATCAGGCAGTGTGGGTTATGTGTCTGTCATGTGCAATCAGAGCAAGTCTTCCTAGTCAGACAAAGTGGGCTGAGTGTCAGTAGAGTCTTCCTATTAGTTGTGTGTCTTTTATGTCAAATTTTGATTTTGTAGTCACACTAGCACATTAGTCACTAATTTAATTTACAAATGTTTGATAAGTTTCTTGAGTTCGATGTTGCTAACTGATATGTTTCTTTACTTAATACTTCAATGTAGCTTATATTTTTAGTTTATGGTAGCTTAAGCTTTGTGATTTGTGATTCTTGTTTTATGTGAATAGTTAGGAATATTGATAATTGTTAATTTGTTATATTGTTATCCGGCCTTACTCCTTTGATCCATAAGAATAGTGTAGGTAAAGTTAGTTAGTCGATTATATGTATGTTTAGTAGATGGAGTTAACAAGCTTTCTTTCAAAATCCTTAGGCAATTTTCGAGGACGAAAATTTTTAAGGGGGGGAGAATTGTAACACCCCGATTTTTCAGAATTATTATTTTTATTTAAATTTAATTAAATCTGGTTGTTTAGTTATTTTTTTTAACATGTTTAGTAACATAAAAGTTTTTAGAAAAAATAAGGAGTTAGTTAAAATAGAAATAATAAAATATATTATGAAAGTATCAATAATTAAGGTGAGATTTTCTAGGAAAATAAATTGTAACAATAATCACAATTTTTGTTGGACAAAAAAAAAAAGAGATATGGGAATTAAATTAAAAACCTAATCAATCATTATAAATAGAGATAGTGAGAAACTTTGAAAAAAAAAAAAAAAAGGGTTACGAAGGAACTCTTAAAAAAGAAAGAACACTAGCTTGAGAGGAGCAAACTAGAGATTGAAGAAAAGGAAAAGTCTAAGAAAATTCATCTAGATTTCAAGCAATCGCTACTTAATTGAGGTAAGGGGGTGAGTGAGTTTACATATAGGGCATGTTATTAACTTCAAGAGTAGTAGAGGGGACCTTGCCCTCCTTCCCTTCGCCCTTTTCTTTTTGTGTTTTGATTCTCTTATGAATCTTTGGAATTAAATTCTAATTTTTTGGAGTTCTTCTCTTCATGATCTTTTAGTTAATAAAAATCAGTAAAACAATAATAATAGTCTTAATAGATAAGATACATCACTTGTTATGATTTGATGGTTAAATAAATTGCTATTGCTTATATATATTTTTAACCGCATGTGCACCGTGTCTGTGTTTGACTATATAAACATAACCTAGGATAGTTGGAGTTTAATATATGAAAATATTTTCGGATTAACCTTGATGTAGCATATCTATGTTTAGCACATGATATAATCTAGTTTTGTGTGATGAGTCTATTTGTTATTTTAGTGTTTGAGTTTCTTTAAGATTAAATGTTGTGGTCATATAGTTTTTAATTTTATTGATAATTAAAAGTCATGAAAAAAAAAGTGTCGATTCTCTTTAATTTTTAGATGATGATAATTGCGTTGAGATAATTGTTCGTATTCGAGTTGAGTTGAATTGAGTTGATTTATTTGAAGTTGAATGAGATAATTAAAATAATTATTATTTCAATAATCATCATGTCGAGCTTTATATATGTGAAATATGTTGTGATATAATTACTGCATTGATTTGGTTGTTCATGCATTGAATCCATTGTCGAGTCAAGCGTTGAGAAGCGTTGAGAAAAAAAATAGCGTTGAGAAGTGTTGAGAAAAATAGCATTGAGAGGAATGTTCAATAAAATAACTTTGACTTCCGCCCCTTTGGTACTACACATGAATGTAAAGAGTTAGGACAGTTGCATACTGTTTATTTTGCTTTGAGAAACTATAAATTTAATTTGTGTGTGTTGTTGTTAATTAAATGCAATTAATTGATAATACTTGTGATATGTTTAGTCGTCCAAGTGACGATATTTTGCTTCCCTATTCTTGTGAGTTAATACACCGATGTCTTTGTAAATATATCTCACCCCTTTGTTTTTTGTGTTGTCTGGCATGGCCCTGCGATTGTGAAATTGCAGTATCTACAGGTTGTAGAGTTTGAGTTCGAGTTGAGAGAAGCCCGCTCTGATTGTCACAATTGAGGAGTCTTAGAGTCTATAATGCTTTACTACTTTATTTTAGACATTGAAGCATTTGATTATGAAAGAAGTTACTATATTTTGTCTTTACAATAAATTTAAAATAATCTCATTATAATTCTATTTTTTTTATAGTTCTTTTATTCGCTGTGTGATGTCTCTAAAGAGTAATTTTTGAAAAAGCATTTTGAAAATTATATTATTATAATTTTCTGGTTCGGGTCTTTACAATTGGTATCAGAGCAGGTCGGTCCAATCAGGCAGTGTGGGTTATGTGTCTGTCATGTGCAATCAGAGCAAGTCTTCCTAGTCAGACAAAGTGGGCTGAGTGTCAGTAGAGTCTTCCTATTAGTTGTGTGTCTTTTATGTCAAATTTTGATTTTGTAGTCACACTAGCACATTAGTCACTAATTTAATTTACAAATGTTTGATAAGTTTCTTGAGTTCGATGTTGCTAACTGATATGTTTCTTTACTTAATACTTCAATGTAGCTTATATTTTTAGTTTATGGTAGCTTAAGCTTTGTGATTTGTGATTCTTGTTTTATGTGAATAGTTAGGAATATTGATAATTGTTAATTTGTTATATTGTTATCCGGCCTTACTCCTTTGATCCATAAGAATAGTGTAGGTAAAGTTAGTTAGTCGATTATATGTATGTTTAGTAGATGGAGTTAACAAGCTTTCTTTCAAAATCCTTAGGCAATTTTCGAGGACGAAAATTTTTAAGGGGGGGAGAATTGTAACACCCCGATTTTTCAGAATTATTATTTTTATTTAAATTTAATTAAATCTGGTTGTTTAGTTATTTTTTTTAACATGTTTAGTAACATAAAAGTTTTTAGAAAAAATAAGGAGTTAGTTAAAATAGAAATAATAAAATATATTATGAAAGTATCAATAATTAAGGTGAGATTTTCTAGGAAAATAAATTGTAACAATAATCACAATTTTTGTTGGACAAAAAAAAAAAGAGATATGGGAATTAAATTAAAAACCTAATCAATCATTATAAATAGAGATAGTGAGAAACTTTGAAAAAAAAAAAAAAAAGGGTTACGAAGGAACTCTTAAAAAAGAAAGAACACTAGCTTGAGAGGAGCAAACTAGAGATTGAAGAAAAGGAAAAGTCTAAGAAAATTCATCTAGATTTCAAGCAATCGCTACTTAATTGAGGTAAGGGGGTGAGTGAGTTTACATATAGGGCATGTTATTAACTTCAAGAGTAGTAGAGGGGACCTTGCCCTCCTTCCCTTCGCCCTTTTCTTTTTGTGTTTTGATTCTCTTATGAATCTTTGGAATTAAATTCTAATTTTTTGGAGTTCTTCTCTTCATGATCTTTTAGTTAATAAAAATCAGTAAAACAATAATAATAGTCTTAATAGATAAGATACATCACTTGTTATGATTTGATGGTTAAATAAATTGCTATTGCTTATATATATTTTTAACCGCATGTGCACCGTGTCTGTGTTTGACTATATAAACATAACCTAGGATAGTTGGAGTTTAATATATGAAAATATTTTCGGATTAACCTTGATGTAGCATATCTATGTTTAGCACATGATATAATCTAGTTTTGTGTGATGAGTCTATTTGTTATTTTAGTGTTTGAGTTTCTTTAAGATTAAATGTTGTGGTCATATAGTTTTTAATTTTATTGATAATTAAAAGTCATGAAAAAAAAAGTGTCGATTCTCTTTAATTTTTAGATGATGATAATTGCGTTGAGATAATTGTTCGTATTCGAGTTGAGTTGAATTGAGTTGATTTATTTGAAGTTGAATGAGATAATTAAAATAATTATTATTTCAATAATCATCATGTCGAGCTTTATATATGTGAAATATGTTGTGATATAATTACTGCATTGATTTGGTTGTTCATGCATTGAATCCATTGTCGAGTCAAGCGTTGAGAAGCGTTGAGAAAAAAAATAGCGTTGAGAAGTGTTGAGAAAAATAGCATTGAGAGGAATGTTCAATAAAATAACTTTGACTTCCGCCCCTTTGGTACTACACATGAATGTAAAGAGTTAGGACAGTTGCATACTGTTTATTTTGCTTTGAGAAACTATAAATTTAATTTGTGTGTGTTGTTGTTAATTAAATGCAATTAATTGATAATACTTGTGATATGTTTAGTCGTCCAAGTGACGATATTTTGCTTCCCTATTCTTGTGAGTTAATACACCGATGTCTTTGTAAATATATCTCACCCCTTTGTTTTTTGTGTTGTCTGGCATGGCCCTGCGATTGTGAAATTGCAGTATCTACAGGTTGTAGAGTTTGAGTTCGAGTTGAGAGAAGCCCGCTCTGATTGTCACAATTGAGGAGTCTTAGAGTCTATAATGCTTTACTACTTTATTTTAGACATTGAAGCATTTGATTATGAAAGAAGTTACTATATTTTGTCTTTACAATAAATTTAAAATAATCTCATTATAATTCTATTTTTTTTATAGTTCTTTTATTCGCTGTGTGATGTCTCTAAAGAGTAATTTTTGAAAAAGCATTTTGAAAATTATATTATTATAATTTTCTGGTTCGGGTCTTTACAATGAGTATGCTGTTGTATGATATTAACTTGAATGTTGTGAGTTTTTTTATAGACTCATCCTTTTCATTTTAAGCGGTGTTGAATTTGAACTTGAATATGATGTACTTTACCGATTTAAATTAATGAATATCTTTTTATTTTTGTGTCAAAAAAACTGGAAATTCTTGTTATTACTATACGTACTATATAATTTTAGAATTTTATTACTTAACCTGTTTTTAAATGAATCACATTTTTCTATTATAATTATTGTCTTTGATGTTCTCAATCGTTTTATCATTATCTCTTATTTCAAATCTCTTTTATAAGAGATTCTAATTTTCCAAATCTCATAGATTAATTTGTCACTATTGAACATTGTTTTAGAGACGTCAACTTGTATGCAAATTTGTTAGCCAAAAAAAATTAACTAAATGTTTCTTTCTTCTCGATTAATATTGTAGTTAATTCTATTTTTTTTAATTGCAAATAATTTTATTGAAATGGTATTGAAATATACAAGAAATACACAACAATCCAAGAGAGATAAGAACGCCCCAAACAGTCAAGCTTCGAAAGCTAGATAAGCTAAAATCAACTAATTCTAATTTTAATTGTAACTTTTTACGTACTACTTTGATGTTGGATTGTATGGGGTTTCCCACCCTTCGTTTAGTTAGTTAATTATTTTATGAAGAATGACATTTTTCTAAGAAGAATTTGCTAAAATTAAATTGTATCAAAATAATCTCTAACTCTTTCGATTTGCAATATGACTTTTTTTAAAAGTCCATATATATTATAAATCAGATATACCAATTATTTTATGAAACGAAAATATGATTTATTTCTTTAGTAAAATAACCAAGAGGGATTATATAATTTCCTTCATTTATATGCATTTTATTAATGTAACTCTAAATAACTAAGATCAATTTAAAGAATTTCAACATAAAATTTTTGATACACACTAGTCAAAAATCAAATGGTCAAAGGATTCAATATTAATCATTTGTGTTATACACACTATATTGTTGTTAAATGTTGATATATTCAAGGTCAACAAAATTATACGAGTAATTTCAAAAAGTAATTTGTCTACAATAAAGAGCTAGGGAGAGTAAAAACAGGGCTGGATTGGGTTGAAATTGGGTGCATGGGGTCGTGGTCATTTCTGGAAGTGAGGAACCCAGCTGGTAGGGTCTACTCTCTCACTCACTCTGCCCCAATCTTTTTGTCTTTTTCTCATTTTTCCTTTTCCCCATTCCTCCTTTAATTTATTTTTACTCTTCTTATAACCCCATTCTCTCATATCTCATTCTCATTCACCACCACCACTCATTTCTCTCTCTCTCTCTCTCTCTCTCTCTCCCTTGAAGGTAGCCGAGACTTATGGGGGATGAATAATCAAAGAGAGCACAAAGTGTGTGTCTTTGTGTAAGTGTAACCTTCTAAACACTCTCTATAAAATTGAAGAAAAACCAAAAAAATTGGCTACCTAGGAAGCTTTATTTTGCGGGGAACGTTGTCTGGCTCGAGGATTTTTTCTTCTTGATCTGTAGAAATATTACGGTCAAGAAATGTAAAATGTTCTCGGACCAGGCTTCATTCCCCACAATTATATGCTTCCATTCATCCATACATTCGAGGAGTCTAGACTATCACATAGGTTTGATTTTCATCTTGTATCTCTATAAATAGATATTTTTGTTAATTTTTTGATTTATGAAAATTTTGTTTTTTTCTTAAATATAGGTAGATCTGAATCATGGGTTTTTGTTTTTGGTTGAATTAAATCTGTTTGTAGATTGCAGATTGGTGTAATGATGAAGCATTTTGACCAATTTTACCTCTCAAAAGGTTTTCATCATTACCTCCTTTTCATATTTTTCATTCTCTCTTTTTTCTCTGAACATGTTATGATGATGTTTTTGTTGTCAGATGCTAACACCTTTTTCTTTGTTGTTCATCATTAGCTACTAGATCTTCATAGAATTATGTTTTTTACACTTGGATCTGTCTGTTTCTGCATGTTTTTTTTTTCAGATCTAGCTTCTCTTTGAACTCACTTCAACATTCCTCTCTTTTTCAACTCTTTCCTCTCTAATCTCTCTCTCTCTCTCTCTCTCTCTCTCTCTCTAGGGTTTCATGCCATGCATTTAGATTCTCTTTGAGTTCAATAATGTTACTCAGATCTATACTTTTCTCTGTTTTCTCTTCACTAAATTACATGAATTTTGTTGTTAAAAGTATTTAGATCTGAGATTGAGGATGGAAATAAAATAAAATATACTTGTGGGTGTGTAGAACCATATGAAGTTTTTGTTTATTTATTAAACTAAAATCTTTATGTATGATTTTCATATCTTATTTTATTTGGTTTAAACCCTAATCTCATAAACATTCATAAGACATGATGCATCAATTTGTTTTGCTTACTTACTTTCAATGTTGATTAACTTGTTAGAAAAAAAAAGTAGATAAGATGCTCCTTCTTCATCTATGATTAGTGAAGAAGGTGTTCTCGATAGGATGAGGTAATTTGTTCATCAAAGATCTTAATATTGTTCATGATTTTCGGCAATTACAATTGTGCTTACCTCACACATATTACCTCTATTCATGGAAGTGGTACATAAATGTCAACACTTTGAATTGTAACGAGTTAGAGTACCCCTGTCGTATATAAAAAATGTCAATGCATTGTATTGTAATGCGATGGAGTATCCCAATCGTATAAATGTCAATGTTTTGTATTGTAACGAGTTTAAGTACCCCTTGTCGTATACAAAAAAATTGTCAATGCTTTGTTAGAAGAAAAAAAAATCTTTAGGTGAAATGTATCACAAACAAAGCATTGTTCAAGAAGAAATCACTACAAAGGTACTGCCTAATTATTTATTCATTTATGGATCAATGATTAATTTAAAAAGGAATTTTTCAAAGTCCCTTTTACTTGTAACTTTTGAATTTGCCTTGTTTTCTTCATAAGCAGAGAGATATGGAAGAGACAGCAACGTGAATGAAAAATGAGATTCAGAATGGTAGCAAAAGGAGTCAGTATAGCTTAGGCATAGTGACATAGGGGAACAAGAATGACATAAACACAGTCCTCTCCTCAGTGCTTTAATTTATCATCACTCATCACCATCACCATAGTTGATTACATATTCATTCATACTTGCACGCAAATGTATAGTTTTCATATATCAATGCAGCTCATGTATCTAAATCAAACTATATTTAAGTAACAATAATTCTTCCACACTTTTAAATTTTTCAATTTTTTAGTTAAATAATCTAGTGTGAATAATGTCTCTGATGGGTATCAACTATCAACGGATTTTTTTTTCGATTTTATTATTGATAAAAAAGTTATGCCTTATCGATTAATAGTAAAAAAGTTAAGGTTTTAAAATTTAGTTTGATTACAATCACAACATGTTTTGAAGATGATAAAGTATTATAGACAAATAGGACAAGCAATAGTAAAATGTTTTGTGTATGCTTGTATCGCTATACAAACAATCACTCACACTTTGTATCCTGTATAAATGATGCAATTGATTGATGGTGTGGTTTTGGACGTGCAGTGCAATACTATTGTTAAAATAGTCTTGACTTGTTTGGTAAATATTGATTGAGAAGTGTTTAAAATACACATTCGAAAGATCATTAAAAGTAATCAAATTTATTAAATTTGAAACCTATTGAAATTTGGAGTTCTGAAATTTGTAATCCCTTACCTTTTGGTAGCAAAAAGACCTTAATTACTTTCCTTTTTTTGTAACAAAATTGATTGAGAACTGGGGTACTCAAAATCATAATAGAGCTGATATATTAAAGCAAAATAACTTACTCAAGCAACCAAAACTGTATATAGAGAAACATTACAATGGTTCGGGACACAAGACCTAATTAATTAGTTTAACAATTAACAAACTTAATTATAAGAAGAAAAAAGAAAAATTATGTAACCGATAATGAATTGGTCTTCAATGCATCCGGCTCAACATGTTATGAGGCACCTATTTGATTATCATGCGGCTGCAAAAGCAAATGTTGCGGTCGCGATGAGACACCGTGAAAGGGTGTTAATTGGTTGGAGGCCTCTTCAGTAGCTGTTTAGTAAATTGAAAACAAATGGTGCTAGTCAAGCAAAAGGGAGTGTATGTTGTGGTCGTATTTTTATTAGAGGAAAGGATCAAAGGTGGTGAATGGTTAGGTGATTTTGCAAAAATTATGGGAAGTGTTGTGTGTATGTGCTCAACACAAGATTATCACTTTCTGATGACAACTAATATTTTAAGATGTGAGAACCCTCGGTTTTGACCTTTAATATAATCAAAAAATTAAAATAGTGAATTGATTCAAGCGATCAAATTTTGAACACTTTTAAATTTTGGGTATATATTTTAATTTCTTCCATTTACTTTCATTTTTATTGTGTTCAGATTTGATGGTGTAAAATGTGTACCGATCCTTAGAGAATTTCACCTTAATTTTAGTAGTTTTCACTATTTTATGCACTAGTGATGTGATTAAGATAAAAATAACTTGAATAATGGTGTCTCAAAAAGAATTGCTTTTGGGAAATTGCATCTTTTTGACTATTGTAAAGCATAAAGTTAGTTGGACCCATGAAGTTTACTTTGTGTTTTCCCATGCAATGCAAGATATTGCTGGGTCATGTTAGTTGAATTCCCATACAGCTTTTTATGTTCACATATAGTAACTTTTTCATGAATAATTCATGACTTAACACCAAAATCTTTTTCAAGTCTTTGTTCGTACTAGAAGTTTGTACTATTTAGATTGATTAATTAGGTTCACAAAGTAACCCATTTGAATTGGCTCATAAGTATTGACTTAAGATTTTTTTTTATTTTTTTTAAAGTATTCTAATAGTTAGAAATTTAATTTTTAGGATGATCGTGTCAATTGAGCTCTTCAACGAAATTACTCAATTCTAAAGCCGAATATAAAATTTATAAAAAAAAATAGATTTGTTTAGCCCTTTTAACATATTATAGTGTGATCCAAGAGGTGAGTTTGGATTTATCTTTTCATACCTTTGGAGAGATTCAAAGTCATTTTGTTGTTAAACTTTTAAAAAGGAGAATGTGAAGGGAAAAAACAAACACACAAAAAATAGTTTCAATTTTTTTGTTAAAATTTTAACAACTGATTTGTTTTAAATAATTTTTATTATGATAAACAAACACAAAATAATTTCAATTTTTTTTTGAAAATTCTTTAAAAGATAATCTCTAAATCATTAATATCAAAATTATTTTCTTATAAATTCAAATCTTAAATCATTCATCCAAGTTGGAAAAAAAACACATGCAAATGCAAGCTTCTAGCTATAAATATAAGCTTAACCTAAATACTACTAATAACATTTAAACTTTAGTAAGACTTTTATTGTATGGTAATAATCACAGTAATTCTAATAAATTTACCTTATTATCAAACATACACTCAATCAAATAAAAAATTGTTGTTCAAATTGACATTAGGTCAATACTATAGAAAATACACCCTCTGTCTCAAAATGTAAGCAAATTTGACTTTTTAGGTACATTTGACTATTGATGTATTTGGTCCATAATATGAGCTAGATACATCAATAGTCAAATGTACCTAAAAAGTCAAATTTGCTTACATTTTGGGACGAATGGAGTATGTAAAATTTCTATGTTGCTAAGTAATTAGGCCCATATAGTATATAGTTCAAAAAAATTCTGTAAGGTTATGCTAAATACCAAAAAGGTTCTGTCTTTTCTACCCTGCTAACATGTTGCATTGCCCTGAACTTGTTAAGACTGGACCAAATTACCAGAGCTATACATAATTAAAGATCCGGGTCAGCTCTTTTTGCTGACATATGACATTGATATTCACAGTTCGATGTTGGAATAAATTGTAAGATCAGGTGGAGATGATTTTGAAATTAAGGTAATTTTATGTGAAAAATATGATTATAATTTTATGAAAGATAGTGGTTAATGGTTATATTAGATTTCTGAAATAATGTCAAAAAAATAATTACATTTTTGAACTAATAGAGATAAAACAATGAGGGAATGTGATATTGGTATAAATCAAACTTGTTAGCTTTATAAAATCTTGGTGGCTAATATCTACCAAATTTTTTGACAAATAACTATCATTAACCAAAAATAAAATCATGGTCATTAACTAATATATTAGACTCAAGTGATTAATAAATTTTTTCTAAGACGAATCGTTCAAAAAATTTAATTTTAATTTTTGAAAAAGAATAATTTTTTATCAAACTTTACTTATCATACGATTGAACTTTTAACTCAGGGGGATGTGATTGAGCAGTTGTGGCTCATCACCCTTAATCAAGGATCGATGATTCGATCTTCGCCTTGGCTATATGAAAACTTTAAATCTTTAGCCAACTTTCTCACTCTTTGAGATCATTGCAATCCAATAATGGAATAACCACTGCATTCGATGGTGGAATTTTAGTCTCGACAAAAGGATAATACCATTGAACTTTTAATTGCCAAAACTTTTTTCTCTAAACCTGGAAAATTAACATAAAACATGCATTAAGTGTTTTATGGTGGGCAAATAGTTGAAAAATCCATTCAAATATTGAACTTTGTCCTTTTTTATATCCGCCTCTTTATCTTCCATTGATCTTCATTGGTTCACTCCCTAAACAGAACCCACCAATTAATTAGGAAAATATGTAAAATAAAGAAGAAGAAGAAGAAGAAGAAGAAGAAGAAGAAGAAGAAGATAACAAATGGGAGGTGTGTTTGTGACTTTATTGGGCCAAGCCCATTTTGCTTAGTCAGTTAAGAAATGAAAGCGATATTAACACAGTAACGTGAAACAAAAGAGACGCTGCACGTTTAATTTTGTTTAACGGGCTTATCTGTTTTATTTAGGCCCAAATTCGCAAAATATAAAAATTTTGACAAATAAAGAAATTTATGTTTTTTTTTTTTGACGAATAAAATAAAGAAATATATGTTCTTGCCCTTTTTTTCCACTATTTTTTTTTAGTACATATGTTTATATTTATTTTATAAATATAAAATTTGTTTTTTTTTTTTAAAATTCAAATTCATTATCATAAAAATAAATCAAATTTATTCTAAAAAGTTGATTTAAAAATAAATATAATCTCACTTAATATATAGAATATATAATCTCACTTTTTTTTAGTCAAAAAAAAAATATAATCTCACTTTATTTTGAAACAAATTCAATTTAAAAATGAACAAAATCTTGTTTTATTTTAAAACAAATTTAATTTAAAGACGGACAAAATCTTGATTTTTTTTAAATTAATTTATTTTTAAAATGAACAAAATTTGGCTTTATTTTAAAATATATTTATATAATTAATATATAATTTACAATATTCACTATTTTTATATTTGGGAGCTTCTACAGTACATTATAAAAATATACTGATGCACTTGATTTTTAAAATGTTAAATAAACATTAATTTTTATAAATTAAAATTTTATTTATTGACTATTATATTTTAGAAAACATAATTTCATAAGAAAAATCACAATTTCATTTTTTATAAACATTATACTATTTTTTTATTAAAAAATTCAATATTCATTATTATGAATAATAAAATTTTATTTTTTACACATGAATAATAAAAATTTAAAAACAATCAAACAATTCAAATTTTATTTTTTTTTTACAATTTTGATGAATAATATTTTAAAAGATAAAAAAAAAGTTCTTTAAAAATATACTTTTATTCTTATTATTTTTAAAATCTATTGTATTGGTACATTAGAATTATATTGGCATATTGAACCATAGAATTTGCCAATATAAAAACTTACAAAATATCACATTATTTTGAAAAAAAATGATTATAAAAAAAAACATTATTTTGAAAAATATCAAACAAAGAAATATGTTCTATAATTATCAAACAAATCATGACTAACGTTTCTAACACTATAAATTCTATACGTACCCTTTCTTTATCTCCATCAACAAAGAAATCAAATACTCTTGTTTGTTTTCTTCCTACACTTTTTTTGTTTAATTTAAGTAATTAAATATGAGTTCGGTTAGAAAAGGGTTTATTCCAATAGACGTTGGTTTAGATGTAGAACCAAAAAGGTTTGTTGTTCCACTTACATACTTCAAGCACCCTCAATTCATTCGCCTATTGGACGAGGCAAAGGAAGAATTTGGATATACTCAAAAAGGAATTATAAGACTTCCTTGTTCTGTTGAAGAATTCCAAAATGTTTGTGGTTTGATTGAAAGAGACCTAAATCCTCCTCAACATATTGGTTGTTTTGGTTTATGATTTTTGTTCTTGTCATAAACCACAAATGTTGGAAGAAGGATGAAAATTTATCTTTTTAGTTTTATTATAATAAGTATTAACCTTTAGGCTTTAGCTAGGTTTTCTTTTTCTTTTGGTTGTAGGTGAAGACCAAATAATCTTTGGTTTTTCAATGGTTGTTTCTTAGCGTTTATTGTTTCCACTTTAACTATCAATAGTAATTATTATTCTTATTTATTATTATTATTATTATTATTATTATTATTATTATTATTATTATTATTATTATTATTATTATTATTAGTTGTAGTATTTTCTTTTATCTGATTTGTAATATTACTCGTTTAACTCTTAATTTAAATTAGTTGAATTAGTCAAATGTCAGAATAATTTTTATTACATATGTTACACCACTCTTAATTTTTCAATTTTTATGCTTTACACTACCTTCAATAAATAATTTCTCTGTGAATCGATTATTTTATGAGAATTGTGTTTTGAAAATTTTTAATTAATATTTCTTTGTTACAATTATGGACCTTGTCAATATTTTTTAGTTGTTATATATATATATAAGATTGCTAACTTTCGTCTTACTCAAAAAAAAAAAAATTGACATGGGTCAAAGTTAAACAATATACGACTTACATGTAATTATTTAGTGCTCCCCATTATCTACGCGCAACCCCCAACTAGTCACATGCCCCCACATGCGCGCCCCCCACCCCCTCCCCACCCCCTAGTAATTACATGTACATACGTGCTAACTTGGAGCTACATAGTCAAAGTTAGCAGTCCTATATATATATATATATATAGGGGATGCTAACTACGACTATGTGAGTCGTAGTTAGCAAGTATGACCAATATAAAAAAAATATTATTTTACTCCGCCCCCCCCCCCCCCACACTCTACTCGCCTCTTTAGTAGTTATAATTTGTCTCACCTTTGGATGTGAGACAAATTAGTAGCTATAATTTGTCTCACCTTTGGATTCATAGTGTGAATGGTTCTCTTAACTTTAAAGAGGCTTATAAGTGTCAAAGATGAGACAAATTAGTAGTTAACATTTATAGCTTCAGAGGTGAGACAAATGCAATCAGAAATTTGCCTGCCATGAATAAAACCCCTTTGCTGACTAGAAGGTTCTCTTAACTTTAAAGAGGCTTATAAGTGTCAAAGACCCCCTGGTCCGTTGCTCCCTTGGACAAAAATGGTTTGGCACAAAGATATTCCTCCCTCTAAATCTATCACTGTTTGGAGACTCATTCATAACAAGTTGCCTACTGATGATAATATGCAGTCTAGAGGTTGTGCTATTGTTTCCAAATGTGATCTTTGTGGGGCTAGCCTAGAATCCTCTTTGCATCTTTTCTGTCTTTGTCCTTTTGCCAATCAAATCTGGAGCTGGCTGCAAAGTATCATTGGCATACATATTGACACTAGCTCTGTGCACCATATCCTCAACTCTTGGGATAAATCTTGGTCTGGTCAGTGCAAACTTGTTATACAAAGTGCCATTATTAATATTTTTAACATCATATGGTTTTGCAGGAACAGTTGCAGATTTATGGATAAAAAAATAGATCGGAGAACTGCTATCAATTTAATTATTTCTAATGTTTCTCTTAGTGGTAATTGTACTAACATTTCAGGTGCTCCTAACATGATAGAATTTGTGATTCTTAAAGCTTTTAATGTGAAGATTCATCCTCCTAAGGCTCCTAGAATCAAAGAGATCTTATGGCATCCTCCTTTAGTATCTTGGATTAAATGCAACTCTGATGGAGCTGCTCATGGTAGCCCTGGCAATGCAGCTTGTGGTGGTGTTTTCAGAGACTATCAAGCTAATTTTTTAGGTTGTTATGCTTCCAATATTGGTGTCTCTTTTGCGCTCCATGCTGAATTGATGGGAGCTATTTTGGCAATTGAAATTGCGTTTGATAAAGGATGGCATCATCTTTGGCTTGAAACTGATTCACAGCTTGTTACTTTGGCTTTTAAACAGCCTCACATTATCCCATGGAATCTTCATAACAGATGGCAGAACTGCATGCATATCCTTTCACAAATTTCAAAGTCACTCACATTTTTAGAGAAGGAAATTGTTGTGCTGATAAATTGGCAAACATTGGTTTATCAACAAATAGCGGAATAGCTTGCCTAGTTCTATTTGGAATGATTTCAACCACAATAGACTTGGTTTACCTTTATATAGATTTTGTTGATGTTATTGTTGATGCTCTTGTTTGAATATTTCTCTTATCTCTGCACTCTTTTTCCCTTCATCAAGGTTTTATCCCATTGGGTTTTCCTTGGTAAGGTTTTTAATGAGGCAGAGATTTTTTACACCTTGGGTTTTGGTCTAGTCCCCCCAAGGTTCCTTTGTATCTTTCTTATTTTATTTTATTTTAATATATTTCACTAGGGTATTTTTTAGGTGATTTCTTCGGGGTGCCAACATAGTTGGGATGCCTTAGATGTCATCTTTGTACCCTTGTGACTTTTATAAAAAATAAAAAAAAAAAAAAAAAAAAAAAATATCTAAACCTTTTTTTTGGTGGAATAGTTTCATAAATTATTTTAACCATTTTAAAATAGAAAAAAAAATTGATTCAAATATTAATACAAGATGTTATGGTTTCTAATAAAATAAAAGAACAATAAAATTAATATTGTTAAATGGTTTCAAAATATTATAAACTGAAACCATTAGTATAGTCTAATGGTTTCGATACCCTTAAATAAAAAACAATTGAGTCAAATATTAATACAAGATATATTATGGTTTCTAATAAAATAAAAGAACAATGAAATTATTATTGTTAATAAAGGGTTTTAAATAATAATTATGATTGAAATCATAAAATAGATCTTTGAAACCATGAATATTGTTAAATGGGATCAGTATGTTATAAACTGAAACCATTAGTATGGTTTAATGGTTTCGATATCCTAAAATAAAAAAAATTGAGTCAAATATTAATACAAGATGTTATGGTTTCTAATAAAATAAAAGAACAATAAAATTATTATTGTTAAATGGTTTTAAATAATGATTATGATTGAAATCATAAAATAGATCTTTGAAATCATTAATATTGTTAAATAGTTTCAAGATGTTATAAACTGAAACCAATAGTATGGTCTAATGGTTTCGATACCCCAAAAATAGTAATAAATTAAGTCAAATATTAATGCAAGATGATATGGTTTCTAATAAAGTAAAAGAACAGTGAAATTATTATTGTTAAATGATTTTAAATAATGATTATAACAGAAATCATAAAATAGATCTTTGAAACCATTAGTATTGTTAAATGGTTTCAAGATGTTATAAACTGAAACTATTATGGACTAATGGTTTCGATACCCCAAAAATAGTAAAAAATTGAGTCAAATATTAATACAAGATGATATGGTTTCTAATAAAGTAAAAGAACAATGAAATTATTAATATTAAATGGTTTTAAATAATGATTATAACCGAAATCATAAAATAGATCTTTGAAACCATTCGTATTGTTAAATGATTTCAAGATGTTATAAACTGAAACCATTAGTATGGTCTAATGGTTTCGATACCCCAAAAATATTATTACAAGATATTATGGTTTCTAATAAAATAATAGAACAATGAAATTATTATTATTATTATTATTATTATTATTATTTTTATTATTATTGTCAAATATTAATAGTATGCCAAAACCATTTGACACACTTAATAGGTTTTATGTTAATTGTCAAAAATTAACTATAATTATAGTACATGTTTTAGTATGCAAAATTAAATCAAAATAAAGCTTTATAAACATCTAAATACTTTTTTACTTCAAAAAAAAAAAGTAAAAAAAAAACCAATTAAAAAAAATTCAAAACAATTGGGGGAGGGGCGGTTGGGGGCGGCGCGGGGGCGAGGGCGGGCACGAAGTAGTTTATGTTGGTCATACTTTTTAACTACGACTCACACGGGTCGTAGTTAACAATCCCCATATATATATATATATACTACCTCCGTCCCAATATATAAGATCCTTTTTGACTAAATGAGACTATTCATGTGTCTTACTTTGACCGTATTTTTTTCATAATTTAGAATATAAAATCTTGTTTGATTCGTCTTGATGAGTATTTTCAAGATATCAAATTTTTATAATTTTTATTAATGTACAATTAAAGATATTAGTGATCAAAATTGTGCATTGACGAACGTGTAGTGGTCAAAATGAGTCTTATAATTTAGGACGGAGGTAGTATATATATATATATATATATATATATATATATATTGCTTTTCTAAATTGAGATTTATATTTTAACTTTTAAGAATGTTTTTTTCTGTTTGGTTGCATACTTTTTCAAATATTTTTTATTAATAGCAAATATATTACTCATAACCAAATTTAAGCACAAGATGCACAAAGATCGATATAAAAATAATATGTAAAATAGGCGTCACATATATACAAAATTCCAAAAATAAAGTCAAAACAAACACCACCAAAACGAGGTCTATATCCAAATGTGAGTTACTATTGATTTGATTCTCTATTTGATTTTCTCCATACAATTTGATATAATATAATATGTTTGATTTAGCTATTCTTTTGGTTTGAATCGAGTGTCTTATGCGCATAACTGTAGAGATTAATCTCTCAAGTCAGATAAGACTATAAAGAATGGTTAAAACTCTACCTCAAGAGATCAATTTAACACTGCTGTATTTTTAGGGTTGATTTTGATATTGTGACCTCAATATTGTGGGATTGGAATATTGTAATATTTTTATTTTATGAAATTATTTTATTGATTTTTGTGTGAGAAGGAAAGGAATCATTGTGGATGAATGAATATACAAAACCAACTTGCTGCAAAAAAAAAACAAAATGGCAATTTTTAGGTTGACTGTGTTTTTTTTCGTAAAATAGTTTATTCATCATATATACCATTATGGACCTCACAAAATACAAAACATATCTTGCGTTCAGCATTTCGAAACTTTAGAACAGGAAAAATAAAATAATGGGTTAGAGGTGCAAATAGATTCTATCGCATCAGACTTTTCTTTGTTTAAATATAAGTGCCCGTTTGGCCCGGCTTATTTTCTACTTTTCTGTTTTGCTTAAACGAAATAGAGAAGTATAAAATTGAATTTAGCCATATTTCTTCTTAAAAATATTAGAGAAATAAAGTAAAGAAGTAAAAAATAAAAAGAAGTAGAGTCAAACACAATTTTTTCCTTCTTTACTATTTTTAAGGAGAAGAAAAAAAGGAGAAAATAAGCCGGGTCAAACGGGGCCTAAGTCACTAAAATATTAAGATATATTGTTTTTTATTTATAATAATTTACTGTTTTATATAATTTTTTCATAAAGAAATAAATACTAATATATTTTCTTTCCTTTGCTGTTGCAAAAAAAAAAAAACTAAAATATTTTCTTTCCTTTACTGTTTTATAGTTCACGAAATATCTCGTTATATACTAACAACCCCCAGCTCACTTTTTATTCCTCAATCAACCCACAAAATCAACTAATTCAATCTCATTCATAGTAATATCAATCAAAAGTGACATTCATAGTAACATGTTCAACCCAATCAAACTCATTCACAACACAATGCAACAAACATAAAGTAACATCATTACATTCAAACCCAATCAAACTCATTCAAACACAATATCTCATATATTCTTAATTCTGATCTGTCAAATATAAGCACCAGTTCGGGTTTTAGATACCGAACTGGCTTCGTGACCTAGCTCACGAAATAAGTCTTATGGGGGGCGCTAGTTCGGTGTATAGGTCACGAACCACAACACTCGCGCCATGGGGGTTTAAGTTTTGTGCAACGCCCTTGGTTCGGGACGTATATCACGAACTGGGGTTCGGGACGTATGTTCCGAACTACTTTCTTTGCCCAATTTCAAGGGCATTTTGGTGTTTTAGGGGGTTTTTAGAGAATTGAGGGAGGGGCAAAAGAGAAATTTTCCAAATTTATGGTTAAGTGGTATGAGCTGAGTGATATATAAGATGGGTAATGGGATGTTTAGAGATCGATTTTTAGAGGGAGTAATTTTGGTGGGAGTAATTTATCTTATCGATGTATAAAAAAAGTATGGGCCAAATTACTAATTTTTTTTAAGGATATACATTAAAATAATAATATTTTTCTTTACTAAATAACTAATATTCATTCATTCAATCAAATTGATTTTACTCTTTACCAAAAAATATCAAATTGATTTTACCTAAAATTCAATCAAATTGATAAAGTACAACAAAGCTGAAGAGAAAATTCAGCTTAAAAACAAACTGAATCTCACTTTTTTTTGTTGATAAAACACTACTTTATTTTGAAATTTATCTGATTTTTTGACTAAGAAACTTATCTAGTTTTTTGAAAATAAAAAAATTTTCTAATTTTTTTTCAACGAAATTTTTTTTCTAATTTAAAAATAATCAAAATCTCAAATAAAATAATCGAATAATAATCCTATATTTTAAGATATATCTTCAGTTCTTCACCAAAACTAAATGAGATTCCAACTACCTTTTCCCATTCCTTCTCTAAATTTGTTGGAATTATCTTATTGTTCCACAAATTGTGGTGATTGTCATCACCAACCAAGATCAAACGGTGTAGAACATTCCTACTAAAAGTCTAAAACCTAATGACCCTACTCATTGAAAATTTGCCCCATCTCTCACCCTCCTTATATATATATTCTCTATCTCTTCATGTTATATTGTGCATTTTACATTTGTTCTACAATTATCAAACCATGACTAACTTTTCAAACTCCATCAACAAAGCAATAAAATACTCAAAACCTTGTTTGTTTTCTTCCTACTCTTTTCTATAACTTCAATTTTCACTTCAAATTTTGTATCTTTTTAGCTTAACAACGATGGGTTTGGTTGAAAAAAGTCCAAAGAATTTTCACTTGCATCGCCATCACCACCAACTTCATAGGCAAGAATTCAAAGGTGTTCCAAAAGGGTTTATGGCAATAAAAGTTGGCTTAGGAGAAGAGCAACAAAGGTTTGTTGTTCCGGTTATGTACTTCAATCACCCTCTTTTCATTCAACTATTGAAAGAGGCAGAAGAAGAATATGGATTTGATCAAAAAGGAACTATAACTATTCCTTGTCATGTTGAAGAATTCAGAAATGTTCGTGGTTTGATTGATAGAGACAAGAATCTTCATCATCATCATCATCATGTTGGTTGTTTTGGTTTATGATTTTTGATCTTATCATAAACCATAAAAATATTGGAAGAAGAAAATAAAAGTTAAGAATATGGCTTCATGTTTCCAATGATTTGGTCATGTAAATTTCTAGTTTTTAGATTAGTTTTTTAGTTTTTTTTTTTTGATAATAAAAGTATAAACTTTTATTTAGATTCTTTTTTGGTTGAAGGTGAAGACCACAGAATGTTGGTTTTCCAATTGTAGTTACTTTTCCTTTTAATTTGATAGTAGAAACTTTAATGAAAAGTAACGAGGGTTTTCTATTTTTTTTTTAACGTATTTCTTTTCCACCTTTTTTTTTTTTAATGGGAAAGATAAATTGTTTTTATCAGGGACCTTTCATACTCAATTCATATGTCGTTTGACTCTTACCATTTGAACTATTATACGGAGACTTTTAAAATTATTTTATTGTTTCACGATAAATATTAATAATTAATTATTATTTTAGTAGTGTTTACGTATTTATGAGATTGTTTAGTATTAATTAATAGGAAAGAAGGATGATAGAATGTCAGAGTTAATTCTTATTAGAAGAAATTAATAATTTAGAGTTTAATCGTGAGATAAATAAAATTTGAGTAAAAAATTGTTCATGTTCATAAATTGAATTCAAATTCTTCTTAAATTCTATTCCGATGAAACTTATTTCTGATGTTTGAATCTAAGTAACAAGTACTATAAATCATTCAATCTTTAGTTCAATTTAATTGAGATACCCATCCCTACATTAGAATAATTGGTACTCCACTTTTCTTTTGGGTATATGGTACACCACTCTTTTGGAAAAGATAAGATAATTGGAAAGAATGAATTGACCATAAGTAGGGCTAAAATTTTGTATCTTTTCCTTTATGGTGAGTGATTGGAATTGTCATTATCAAATTGAAGTATCACAAAGTAAAGGGAGCCCGTAACCGATGGATTATAATTGTGGTTACATTTTTTATTATTCTAAATACTCAAATTCAGCCAAATATTGCTGCTTAGATTTTTATTATTTCAATGGATGACATTTGATTCGAAAAGATAAGATTTAACGACTGAAATTTGACTAACCAGAATGTTTAAAACATACGAATATTTAAGAATTATCGAATGCTATTATTTTGTGTTGTGTGTGCCGCCTTTGCAGAAAAAACAAGGGTTTTTTTTGGTAAGGCGAAAAAACAAGGTTTGGAATAGAAAAAATCAAAAAAAAAAAAAAAAAGAATTTAGATATAGATCATTTATTATATTGTAACCAAAAAGATCATTTATTATATCTTATTTCTCTATTTTCTCTCGATCTTATGCCGCTACATGAGGTTTGCGTTCATATAGATGATCCAATTTAAAGTTTGAATCCTCTCTCTCTACACTTCACTACTTCTTTCCATCTTTTCTTGCTCACCCTCAACAAAAGAGAGGTAAAATTATTTATACAATTAGGCTAATGGTAGTTTATAAATTAAATATTCACGAATCACCTTACTCGAATCACAATACTCACATCACATAAAATACCTAAAAAAACAGTGCAATGGACTTGAGTTCGAACAATTGAGATTGATACAAAATTTGTAGAAGGGCTATTGCAAACAATTTGGAATCCATCATATAATGAAGGTCAAATATGGTAGAAATTGTGATAAAATCCATTGTAAATTAAAGTCAAGCACTAACTTAAATCTAACCACATCAAATTGCACGCCTCTGCTTTTAATACCCCTTAATGATGTTTAAAATCCAATTTTACACTTTTTTTCCCACTTTTCATGATTTGTTTTCTTTTGTATAGTAATAACCGCTTAACTTTCTTTATAAATCTCAATTACTCATTCCATAGTGTCATTTAAAGTTATTTTATATAAAAAGTGAAGAAAAATAATAAATAAATGTATTAATTTTACAAAATTGCTATGTACATTTAACATTTGTTCACAGAGCATACCGACCAGACCACACTCGGCTTAACTTGGTTAGTATGTTATGTGAACAAATGTATTACTAAGAAATATTAACTACTATTGATATTTTTCATATTTCAATGCAAATTAGAGTATTACTAAGAAATATATTTACAAAAATAAAAATAAAAAATATATCTAAAATTTTGTAGAAATTTTTATTTATAGATAAACTATTTTTGTAAAAATGTTTTATAATCAAAGACAGAGAATATTTATTTTGAGAAGGAAGAAGTATATGTTTTTTGTGAACCTTGTATGTACATGTATGAAGTAGCATATGGACCATAAAGGGAGATTGCATGTTAGAATAATTGTGAGACAAAGACAAGCAATAGGGTATGTGGACCATTAATTTGCTTCAAAAATCAAGATTTAACTGTTTTAATGGGGTCTCTTAGGAATGAGTGAGAGGCAGAATCTTGAGTGTTTTAATTTCCATTTTCACTGAAAATAAGTGTTGTTGGTATTTGGAAATGCATTTATTTGGTTAGGTGATGGAGAAAGACAAACAACCATACAGATTATAAGGTGTCAACGGGCATGATGCATGACTTCCACGTTTGGTGAGGGTCATGGTGGTATGCATCCAAGGGCTCACATTTAATTAAATTGATCAAATAATAACCTCAAGGGTTGATCAATCCCTTGTTTGTGTTGCACTCTTGATGGTTGAAAATGTAACCAAAAGATCCAAATTGGGAACAATATTTGAACTAATTTGGACCTCTTTGGATTGATCTTAATTGTTGTTGTAATTGTTGGATTTCAATTAGTTACAGATGGTTAAGTTTTATATCGACAAATAAAATATTTAATATATAAGCAAGGTGAATCATATATCTGATGTCTTAAAATATTTGGATAAAGATGTGGTATTTGAATATTTGATGTCTCATAAGTCTAGTTTAGTTGTTAGAATATTTATACGTAATGTGTATGGATTGGGGTTTGAACCTGTACACTCATACAGTCAAATTATCGTTAATGTCTGATTCCTTTGATTTCAAAATATATTTTTCAATAAATTTATTAGAATTATTTTTCGTTTTCGATTCCTTTGATCCTCCACCATATCAGGATTTTTTGGAGTACTTACCAAAAAAATCAATATAGTAATATATGTAGTATTACAGTATCAAACTTGTTTTCGTTTTAAAAATTATAATTTAAAAAATGTTTTTTCTTAAATAAAAAAAGTACTCTCTCCGGTCCTATTATAAGAAGAAATTCGCTTTTTAAATTCATGAAATATTTTATGTATCTGAACTACATTATAAACTAGAAACATCAAACATTCTATGTATCTAAAAAGTCAATTTCTTCTTATAATAGAAACCGGAAGGAGTATAAGTCAATGAATCAACTAGTTGACCTTTAAATGGTAGTTGACTTTTATTATTTGATTTTATATCTATCTAATTAATACTCCCACAGTCCCACTACTCAAGTATGTATATACCAATTTCTATTTCTATTATTGCTCTATGTATGACACACGATTTTCTTAATATATTTATTTGGATTTTCAGATTCTTCATGACCTTTGTTTTCTAAAGCACTATAGTACTATACTAGTACTTTAGTTTAGGGAAAAAAAGTCTAAGGTTATGGCCGACATATTGAAAAACTCATGAGCCACACAACAAAGGTACTCCTCTAGTAGTCCTCTTACCCTCCCACTTGTTAATAACCGGTTTTGAAAATTAAAAACCAGTCCATCACAAGATTGATTTTTGAAATAAGTCATGATATCTGATTATGATAGTGGATGGATTATGTGGATAATCTGTGAGTATGTGATATATTTAGCGCTCATAAGTGTTGACTCTTTAAATTCACATTTGACTACAATAAATATATTTTTTTTGATTAAACAATAAATATTTTTTGTTTAGTTATCTTTCACAACAATATTTCAATAACAAAATTTAACTCATTTTATTAAATCGATCAAAATTAATAAAATTATATAACTAAAAAAAGTAAGTAATTATTAATTTTAGCTAAAATTAAAAATTAATTATATTAATAGTCATTTACAAATATACAATAAATAGATTTGAACTCTTTCTTATAAATTAAAGTGTGAATTGACACTCATACAAAAACACTAGAGTTTTGAAAAAGAAATTGTCAATTAGGTTGACTGAAAAAAAGTAATTCAAATAAATCATACAAAAAATTAACGAGCATACGAAAATGTTTAGAAATTTTAATTTAGCTGATAGAAAATATCAAAATTGTTAGATTAAATGTTTATGATTAAGGTTTGATTTCTAATCACTCCACTTTGTAATGCGTAAATCTATGGAAATTATCCTATGTCATCAATGTAAAAAAAATGAGCATACGAAAATGTGGGGAAAAAGTGCCTTAGGCAGAAATATCAAAGTCATGTATACATTTTTTATATCCAAAAAAAAAACTTTACCGGTCCAACTTATCATACTACACGAGCTTGCGATGTCTACATTACATTCTCTCTACTTTTAGATTTTACATAATACAATCATTACAATGAAAGGTTGAAAATAATATAAAATCAATTTTGCTTTATGTTTGGAATTTGGATTGAATATAATGGAACATAACCAAAATATATAATTAGTTATTGATGTTGAATTTAATATAAAGAATTACGTTTCAAGTCCGTAACTATATTTGAGAGGGACTTAGAACCAAAAAATGTTATAGATAATATAATAGAGAATGGATCAATCAACTCCAAAAAATGTAATAGATAATATAATAGCAGGGTTGTCATGGTACGGATACCGGTACCCGATACTGGTACGGGTACAGGGTACGCTATTTTATAAAAAACTAAGGTACGGGTACGTTAGTATAATTTTTTTTAATATAAATTATATAAATAAAATAATAAAAACATACCATTAAAACACATAATTAAACATAAAAAATATCACACTTTAAAAGTTTAGGCTCATCGAGAGAAAGATTAGCAACTTCAAAATATTAGCTCAATCAAATAGATCAAATTCATCTCCACCAATATCCCACGTTTATGTTGCTCCTTCATTATCATTATTACGCTTTCTTGACAAAAGACGAAGATTTATATGAATAAGAACTAAATCTTCAGCTCTCTTTGGATTGAGTTTATTCCTTTTCAATGAGTCAATAAATTCATATGTGATCCAAAATAATAGTTTTTTTTGACAAAATAGTCCTAAAAGAATATTAAAAAAATGATTTTTTTTTAATTTTATGAGCCGTTCGAGTACCCAGTAAGTACCCAAACAAAAAAATAAAAATAAAAAAAGGGTACGGCGTCGATGCGTACCCACTGAGTATCGGGTGCTTACCGGTACCCGATAAGTACCTGATACCAGTACTCTCTCTAATACGGAGTACCCGTACATCACTGTATAATAGTCTTTTCTGATTTGTTTGATGTCTTTCATGGCTAAATTAAAGAATTTTGCCTTAATGTACAGGTATTAGGTTGGATCCAAATTGGTTGCCATGTACACTCGCAAGCTCGCACCAATGGTTGTTTAGGAAGAAGGTGTACAAAAATTTTGCGGTAGAGTTTATTTTTAGTAGTCAATTAATATCAATAGTCCAAATTTGGAGTAAGTCTTTAGGCTTATTCTTGAAGTCAATCGACCCCTCCTTAATATAATATAGTACTCCTTATGTTCCTAAATATAAGACCCTGTTTGACTACTGTATGTACGACAATGCATATTTTTTATTATATATTAATATTTACATCAAAACAAATCAAACAAGATCTTATATGTTAATATTTATATCTATATATTGTTAAAAAAATATGGTCAAAACATAGTGCAATTTTGTCAAACGGTATCTTATAAAAAGGACGGAGGGAGTATATCTTCATTGAATAATATGAGGTCATATTTCCTTCTAGAATTCAAGCAATGGATTATGGATAACTATGATGAAATCGATCAATGATATCATAAACCATTAAATACCCTGCTTGTATTTAAGTTTAAAATGAAATATAGAGCCAATCACTTTGGATGCAATTCCCATTGGTGTGTGTGATGTTGAAATTTATAAGTGTTGCAATTCTACCTCTAATGTCACACCAAAAAACTACTAACATTATCTTCAAAATATATATATATATATATATATATATATATATATATATATATATATATATATATGTATTTAATTAAGTCAAATTAAGATAACGATTAGCAGCACACTGATATGCAAGTAGTATGATTTTGTATGTGTTCTCCCAATTATGTCATTAGTCAAATCACAATTAATTTAAACACTGTTACGAGTCGGGTAGAATAAACGTTCAATATGATACTTACTATTCCTTCAGTTTTAAAACTATTGTCTTTTTACCTTTTTAATTTTGTCTTAAAATTATTGTCTTTTTTGAAAATCAATATAAAATTAATGTTAATTTATCATTTGTACTTTTAGCTTACAAAAGTTAAAACATTAATTAAATATATTTTTTCTTTTTAAGGGTAAAAAAGACTTAATATCAATATTTGTTGTTTCTTAATCAATGTGCATAACTCTAAAATGATAATAATTTGGGAATGGAGGGAGTAGTACTTTAGATAGAAACTTTTTCATTTAATAGACTAACTGGGTTGCACTTTTCTTTGATTTAAATCATAACAATTGATACAAATTGGACCGGTGTCTATAGAATGAACGTCGTCAAAGATGACGACTCTTACAGCAATGGCAATTGTGTTAGTCTCACACTTAGTATAGAATTTTTTTAATTCGTTGTGATAATTAAATCATGTAACTATTGCCCTAATAAATAAATCTTTTGAATTGGATACTTTTTTTTTGTAACAATAATTGCAGTTACGGATCACAATTTCAAACTTAGAATACCACTTGGTACTGATCTTGAATTGTTAAAACAAAACTAGAGCAAAATGTGGGGCTAATGATCAATGGGACCTGCATAAAAATTGCTTCTGGTTCAATGGTGGAGGCAATAAGTTGAAATGACATGCATGAATTTCTAGAGCATCAAATATTCCTAATGTTTTAATATAATACTGATTGCAAGACTGGAAAAATTTGAGTGTATTTATTGGGGGTCCATGTTGAGCCAGCCCATGAAAGACAGAACTGAACATTTGTACATGTGAAAAAAGTCCAATGGGCTGTGTTAGTTCATTTCCGAAAATTGCTTTTTAGGCCCCTTGGATTGCTCCCACACCCCCCCAATAATCCCAAATTACCCTCAAAATTTCGGGACGTAGATCCCGAAATGCATTTCGGAATCTAGAACCCGAAATGGCCGAAATGGTGCGTATACCCCCCCAGAACTCCGCACAAATTTCGGGATTTAGATCCTGAAATGCATTTCGGGATCTACATCCCGAATTGAAGGGTAATTTGGGGTTTTAGGGGGGTAATAGAGAAACATGGGAGGGCAAAAGAGAAATTTTCATAATACTTTCTCCAACCTAAAATATGAGTCAAAATAGGTCAATAAAAATTGATATATTTAGCCTAAATTTTGCATAAATTACATTAACTTTTGATGACTAATTTTTACTTAAATTTTGAGAAAGAGGAAGTATAACAACAAATACATTATGTCTATTGTTAGTTGTTACCCTTTGAGTTAGATATATATATATATATATATATATATTTAATTTAGTTAAAGAAAATTCCAATATATGGTTGATTCTGGTTACAATCAATGCCTTACTTACAGCACATACCTTAGTAAGTAACAAGTTTTATTCTCTAGGTAGTTAGAATTGATTGATTTATTGTACATTTGCACTTACACACGAAGGCCATCACTACTTCACCTTACAATTTAATTCATTCAATCCCACACCTCCAAACTAAACGGCCCCCCTATAGTCTTAAAGGGAACTTTGTAAGCTCAATAAGGTATCTTGAAAGTAACTCATACATATCCATCAAAGACAAGATAGTTTTATTTGTTAAAATTAGTAATGTGCACTCTTCAATGCTTCAAAGGCAACCACATGATATTGAGTAGAATAAATGATGGTGGATGATCATAATTTATTATTAAGTATTGATGATGGAATGTTTCAAGAGTAATTTCATAGCTACAACTAATTTTCTCATGACTTGATTACAATTACAATTACAATAACAAAATAATTTTCTCAAGACTATAGCTTATATATCAAGCTTAAGTGCTTAACACACTAATATTCAACTTATATTATTGAATATCGATATTCAGTTTCATACCTCATAATTTTTTTAATGTCATGACATCCTATCATAATAATTTATATAAAAAAAATATCTACTTTTTCTTTTGGTGCAAAAAGAGGGCAAAAGCTCAAAAAGAAACAGAAAACTAAGTTACTCGGATATTCTTAAACATGCAAGTCCCGGAAATATCATTAAAAAGGATTTTTTTAAGCTCACTAGGAGGAGTCTCCAAAACAAACATATTAAAATGATCCAAAGAGATGCTATTGTTTGTAAGTCAATCGACACTCATATTTCCTTCGCGCCAATTATGGTTGATTTGAACATGCCAACTCCGCTTGAGCAGCTTCCGGATCGGTGAACTAAAATAGGGATACTCCCATTAAACTTGTAATTGTCGGAAATCATGTCGATTAGGATCTTAGAGTCACTTTCCACTATCAGATGATAAAGTGTTCCTCCAAGCCATGTCCACACCCAAATACAAACCCAACATCTCAGCATGTAAGACATCACAAGCTCCAATCTTTTTAGTATATCTCTTAATCCATCTACCATCGGAATCACGAAAAAGACTGCCACATCCAACAATATCTCTCCTATCCTTGCACGAAAAAAATTATACTTTAAATTAATTTTATTTATAAAATACCAATATTCAATAATGTAAGTTATATACAATATCTAAACTTTTGATGCTCGAAAAAAAAGTTATATACAATATCTTTTTTGTACAATTTTGTTTTACTTATATTGAAATCAAATTATCAAATTAGATTATATATAGGGAGACATGTGTGTTTGGTTTCAATTTTAGAAGAGTTAAAATTGATTCCGACTTGTTTGATTTTTCAAAAATAGAATTGATTATACTTCTAGAATTGATTTTATTTGAAGTTATGATTTGTAGTTTCTGGTTGTTAAAATTGATTCTTACACTCATATATTATTTTCAACTCACTTTTATATGAATATATCTAAATATAAATCACTTTATATCTTCAATCAATTTTTATCATAATCAATTTTACAAAATTAATTCTATCAAAATTATTTTTTTTTACCATAAAACCAAATATACACTTAGTGATTTGGCAGCAACTTGTAATGGGAAAATTGATGTAGACCCATTTTGTAGCCCCACACCAACAAACATAACATAACATAAATTGCCCCACAATTTTTCTTTGACACCAAATACCCCACAAAAGTTAAAGATTGGCACCTAAAGTAAAATAATTTTGTTCTTTTTATTAGTAAACAAGTTATAGCCTAATAATTCAATTAACTACAGGAAAAGTTACCATTTATGAATGCATAATTTTCTGATCAAGTTGTGCAAATAATTTCTAGTGACGGCATATATATGTTCAATGTGTTTTAGGCAATGTTTTAAAAACCGGACCGGTCATCGAACCGGTGAAGGTATGGGTTCACTGGTTCAATGGTCGAACCGTGGGGTGACTGGTCGAACTGTATGACTAAACCGGATCAAACCGGATCAAACCGGTGTAATGAACCGGTCTCTATAATAAAAGTATATAGGTATTAAACCGGTCGAACCGGTGACTCGGTCTCTTAAAAAAGTCATGACACCTAAAAAATATGAAAATTTTATTTGTCATAATAAACATTTTCATATTTTTTAGTTCACATGTTTATATTTTAAATTTAAATTTTAAACATAGGAACCGCACATACAATTATAATGTATATTTTTTAACTATAAATATAATAAATTAGAACTCAGATTTTTTTTACCGCAAAAACATTAGTATTTAAAAAATGATAGTTTAACAATAAAATTAACATTAGACAAACAATAAATAAAATCTAAAGTTTTAACAAAAATAAAGAAAATAAAATTAAATATCTAGTATAATCATACAAGATAATATGAAATATATAGAATACAATGTAACAATATTTACAAGTAAATTAAGTAGCATGGTGGCAATGTGCTTCTACTATTAAGGAGAGGTCAAGGGCTCAAAACTTGCTCTTGACAGTTTCTATATTTTTAACCAATTAAAAATAACTTGTTTCTAAAAAAAAATATATGTGTTTCCGAAAAAAAAAACCAACATTTGCAAAATAAACCAATTAAAATCTTAATTAAAAAAAAATTGTTTCCAAAAAAAAAAAAAAATCCAAAAAAAAAAACCATTTGCAAAAAAACCGGCGGTTGGAGAAAACCGCCCGGTTCTCCGGTTTATACCGGTTCGCGCCCGGTTCAGGCCGATTCTCTCCGGTTGGACTGCATGTCTGATCCAACTACCTGACCGAACCGGTACCCCTCCGGTTCACCGGTTCAACCGGTCCGACCGACCGGTCCGGTCCGGTTTTTAAAACACTGGTTTTAGGTTACGGCTCCCTAAATTTTTTGCAACTTCTAGTCCCTTACAAAACGGGACAATGTTAGTCATTATGTCAAAAATTGTAAGCAACAAATTTTTTGGGCGCTGTTAAATTGCTAGTGTTTTAAATTATATATCATGTTATAGATAAAAAAATGTCTACGTCATATTTTATGATAATTTATCTCTATCGAGTCCAGACTACTCCTTCCTAATCCAATTTTAAAAGGAACAATGCAAATTGTGTTCTCGTAATTAAGGGTGAAACTCTAACTACTATGTTACTTGACAAAAAAAAAAAAACAATGCAAATTGGAAAAAAAAAATGTACGAGAAGTCTAAAATTATTTCTTGGATAAAAAATAAGACAATAAAAAAAATGAAATCAAGATCATCTTGTCAAGGCAAATAATGTATGTCTACCTTTATTGTTTTTTTTTTTTCATCCTGTGGTGATTCTTAGAGGAAAGAGGTCTTAATAATCTAGAGTTTGAGGAGAATTATGATATCTGTTGGGTAATACCAGTGCCGAAGAAATAAGAACATAAACATGAGAGTAATCAACAACACAAGAATATAACGTGGAAACTCTAAAACCGAAGAAAAAACCACGGCCGTTGTCTAAACCGACAACCAGAGAATAATCACTATGTGAAAATTGTTACAACACATAGAATAACAGAGAATAACACTATGTGAAAATTGTTACAACACATAGACTGCCCTCAACCATCCCGGCCCCAGTACACCCACACACCCTCCAAAGAAAATACCTAACTACATCTCACAATACTCTAAAACCAGAGCATAAGAGAAAACAAAGTCAGATATAAACTTAAAGTGTTTCTGACTGGTGCATTAAAACAAGGAACTTGAGGTCTCTTTATATAGCATTGAGCTCTCCCATTCTCCACTATTCTAAGCAATGTGGGACTTCTCTAAAAGCTAATTTTCAACTTCCTTTTATTTTCCTTCTTTACCAATGTAGGACTTACATTGCAATCAACCCCAACAATCTCCACCTTGATTGTAATGGTCTTCAATCTTCATTGTCTACACCGGCAATCATCGTCTTCACCGACAATCAACCCCAATAATATCTAGTAATTTTAATTCTCTCCTAAAGTAAAACAGTTTTACATCAACAATGCATGCTCAATGCAATCTTAAGTATATTGAAAACATATTAGAAAAGGGAATCCAGCTAATTAGTCATTGGGATTATTATATACAGTTTTGATAAAAAAAAAAAAAAAAAGACTTAACATTTTTTTAAACAATCAAAATACTTAACATTTAAAAAGTCATTTTCAGAATATTTATTTCCCATTTGTACCCAAAAAAAAGAATATTTATTCCCCATAATGAATTAGCCGTTCAAATAGTAAAGAACTTGTACCCCTTACTTAAGTGCCCCACAAATTAGATTCCTAATTGTTGGAGAAAATTTAGTTGAAGGAGGAGAATCCACCGTAGCAAGGTAAAAAATGCACACCAAGAATTTCTCTAAGTGGGTGGACAAGTATATTTTTATTTGTCTATAAAATCTAGTTGAACCGATAGAAAATGTTAAAATTGTTATATCAGAAGTGTCCATAATCGGGGTTAAACACTGATCCCTTCACTTTGTGTGTGAATTTTTAATAATTTATTATTTCATATATTTTTTCTTCTCATCATCTGGTTCATACTTTATAGAGAAAAAGAGCCATAGTAATTCAGAGTTCGGGGCGAGTTCTAGGATCAAGTGATTTCAAACCGCGGTCATTTCATATACAATAGCTTTGTTTTTGTTTAAAGTAATTAACTTTGACATGCTAGTTAATTGATTGTGCATTAATTTGTGACGTTTTAAAACACCATATCTTGTGATCCTTATTTTGTTTTCTTGTTTTGATTTTGATGTGGACCATAGTTATCAAAACCAAACTAAAAAACGTAGATGCAAGAATAGTGACAAAATCCTTTCTCAAGATCCTTCATCTAACATGGAAATATGGAATGATGCATATAAATGTTAGTTCAATTCAGCCCTCTTGGACACACGTATACTTATTTCTTGTGAGGTAGTATGGTGTCATTTTGATCTATACAATATAAAAAATCATAATGCCATTTTGGAGTGATTCCATCTTAGGCTATTCCAGAAACTCTACATTCCAAAAATAGATTTGGGTCAACTCTAACTTCATAATTTTCTTTTTAACAAAGGGAAAGGACAAATAAAGGAGTTACTTTGACATCATATATAATAAATTGCTATTTGCTACTACTAGTTTACTTTTATTACGCACAAGAGGTAAAAGACATCTTTATCTATTTATTATCATTCAATAAGTAATCAATGGAGTTAGATCCTCTAATTGGATGCACAATTATAGGAATTGTAGAGACAATTCATCAAATTCTAAGACTAATGTAATTCAATTCAAATGTTGATCCAAAGTATCTGTAGATGAATCTTGTTTCTTGATTAAGACTTTTTTGTTCATTTAAGATCAGACAGTTTTGACGTTACACAATTTTATGTATTAAAACAATTTTAACCACTAATTTTAAATCAGACGGTTCATATCATTTACTACAGAACACGCTAAAAGCAAGAAATTATATTCCCTTTAAATGCTAAAAATGTGTAGTCATAGTAAATGATCAAATCTTTATATAAAAAATAGTAAAAAATCATATTTGAGTTGTGCGGACAAAACTTTTTGTCCAATCAAATAAAAATACCAAATTGTGAACTTAGTATCAAAATTTGAATCGTTTAACTTTAATCCAACATGTCAAATGCAATTATCTTTGTGCATTGCATCAAATAATAGTGTAAAACCTACGAAACAAAATATTATGTGAAGATATGAAAATTGTAACACTAATGTTTCATGGACGCCCTTATCCTCATATACATCTCATTCCCATCAACACCCTTCTATATCCAACCCAATTTTATTTTAAATAAAAATATTTATATTTTATGAATATTAATTTTTAAAATTTAAACGAATTTATTTTATTATTTATTAATAGTTTATAGTTATAGTGATGGTGGTAGTAGGAGATGGTCGCCGCCGAACGCAACCTCCAATTGTTGTGAGGCTCTGAAACTCGTCAGTCGTCAGTCGTTGTAGGTTAGCGGAGCTCCACCGCGCGCTGGCCAACCATATCAACCACCACCAATAATGGGGTGTGAAATGGTGTCCCATATGTGGGGTATCCATGTACATATAAACATATATGGTGTTAAAATTAAAATTATAATACATGGTGTTATAAATTAAACTATAGAAGTACATAAATAATACATCCAAATGAAATAATAAGGGACCATATAGAAAAACATTAAGATCAATATCACGCGGTGATGGCATGGCAATGACAGTACATTAGGTAGTTGCATTTCCATGATATGTCCATGGACATGTTCATGTGCCTTGTATCACTATATATATCTTTCCAACATTTTATTTAATTAATGTAAAACATATATGGTCCATTCCCATGCCCTACTGTTAGGAAAAAGACATTATGTAATTCAGCTCATGACTTAGGTGAACCCTGTTGAATATTTTAATAACCAAGATATAAAGTTTTTCTATCAAAAATGAGTATAAAGTTTCTCAATCACCGTTGAACAAGGAAGGTACAAAATAACATGTGTATTCATGTGACTCTTCGAAGCAAAGCAAAGTCCTAAAAACAGAGGCGTTATTTTTTGTGTGTCAATATAAATGCAAAGCTCCACATTCTTTCCAATTCGAGCTATAATATTCATAGTCATAATTGTTGCTTACAAAAGAACAAATCATAATTGTTCCAATACAACCGTAAACATAACTCATTTAATAGAGACATTGCACGTAATATGTAGAAACTAGTGTTTGAACATACTATGCATACTTATCAAATGCATATAGTTTTCAAATATACTGCCGTTCAAAAAAAAATACATTATACAAATATACTCCGAATCCGAATTGATAATTTGCACAACACATCCAAATTCTCATAAACAACCACATTGGGTCCAAAGTTCTAAACTATAACATTACATTCACTTATTAGTGAATATTATGAGTCATACTCAACAATAATGTCAAAAAGCTTTCTTTTTCTTGAATGTTCAATAATTGAACATTGAAATCTAAATCTATATAAAGCATAACAAAATTGACGTAAATTGATCTTACTACTTTTGAAATTTGTTTTCTTCAACTTTATTTCCTTGACAACCTGTTCTTCCTTTGTTTGAAGGTTGGGTATCTTTCATTCTTTGGCACATGTGAAGTGCAACCAAAGGTACAATTGTTTCCTTGAATAAATCCAAACTAAATAATAATAGTATCAATTGAAATATGAATAAGTCATATGTGAGGCGATTAATCACATCAAAACTATATGTGTGTGTTAATTATTGAACATTTCGTGGCAATATATGATGACACAAGTTCGTTATCATTAATTTATGAAAACATGACCAAACATGATAAAAGAGGTGCCTTCAACCCCCAACACTTCTATTATTATCATAACACACATATATGACGAGTTGGATTCTAACTCTTGCTATGAAAAAAATTTAGTTAGAGTGGAAGATGAATGATTTAGATTCCCTGCTGTTAGAGCAGGACGCTGTAACTGATTAGGACCGTCTAATTTGAAATCGACATTTTAGATTGTTTTCATTTAATTTTTTTATATACAATTTAAAGCGTCCGGTATTAAATCAATGGCCGAGATATGTTATTGCGACAAAATGCGTGTTTATGCAGGCTATTCGAATCATGAAGTATGTAATTAGCTTGTCAGCCATGAAACCAATATTTTAAAAATTAAAAGTGTGCTGTTGATTAATGAACTAAAATAAATTACTTTAAAAAATAATTTTAAAATTAAATTTTTTAACACTTGTTAGCATTTGTTTGTTTCTTATTTTTGTCACATATGTGTCGACTGATGGAGTATTTTTTTATATTATAAAGGAGTTATTATTATGAGAAAATTCAATTGATTCCTGGTTAGGTTTTGTTATAGGTTTATATTTGTATGGTTTGATTAAGGTTTTTATTTATTTATTAAGGTTTGACAAAAACATAGAATTCTTTAAAGGAAAAATAAACTTAAATATCATACGGTATCATATGAATTTTAGTAACTATACTTAGTTGTGAAATGTGAATTCAACAAGATTAGTAAAATAGAGGGGATGAGTAGCTCAATTAATTAATATAATTGAACTAAAGGTCAAGGAGCAAGGAGGTGAAGGGTTCAAGTACTGTACCGGTAAATGAGAAAAATTACATTGTACTAATATATAAAACAGCTTATGAAATTAGAAATTTAACCTAGAACAAATTTACAGCTTAATTGTAAATTAGTTACACAATTAAGAGAGTAGACGAACAAATACACTAAGATTGTTTATTCAGTTCGGTCCAAATTGACTTACGTCTAAGAGAGATTTTTTTTTTGACGGAACGTCTAAGAGAGATAACTCTTTTTGTCAATTTTAACGAGTCATTATAAAAGTTACAAAATAATTACAAGAAAATAACTTCAAAAGCTCAACACAAACAAATTCTATTTAATTTCTACCATTTCCTCTTTCAAGAGAGTTACAAAAGCGATTAAGTTGTCCTCAATTGCTCACCAAAGAGCAATTCTCATCAATTTATCTCATAGTTCCTCTCTCAACTCCTCATTTGATTGTTTTCACTAAAAAACTCACTAAGTTTAGATCATTTCTCCAATGATTCCTTGATACATGTATACAATGTGTTTTCCAACCACATAGAATCTTAACCCAAAAGACATCAACCCTTAATCCACAAGTATCCTTAAGAAATCCTACTTTTTGTTTGACAAGATTCCACCAAAAAATCTGTCAAAAATTATCTCCCGCATTTGACAACTTATAAAGTACTACAATCTAGGACGACTTAAGCGCGCCTTGCACCTAATCCAAGTTGCCTCAATCTTTTGGCATAATTGTATCGCGTACAAAAGAAGAAAAAAAATAGATTTTGAGACACACACAACAATTATTCACATTATCTTCAAATCAGGGGTGATGTCAATTTTTTTTTCTCAAAATCAATCAAGTTCAATCCTCACTTAAATCTTGATTTATTCCTCGACCTCCACATGAATCAAACTAACCATGGCAGTCCCACCAAATTCTAAATATGATAATTCTCTTCGCATCCAAGAGTGTGTATGTGTAATGTGTCAGATCAGTCTATTAGGGCCTACGTGTGATAAACTATTTGTTTAAATGGAACATTTGGTAGTTAAAGAAAGTAAAAACTTCTAGATTGTAACATCATATGAGTCACTGATTCTAATCTTCAAATGTTTCATTTGGAAAGTAAAGTATCATAGTTTTAGGCCTTTGTTTTTCACTGCATCATCGAACAAATATAGGAATGAAAGTGGAATCAAACAAAAGAGTTCCAATACAAAATCTGACTCCGAGGTGTGTATGTATAATGTATGTGTCATGTGTGATGGGTACACGTATCTAATAGCCTTAAAACATGTCACTAAAAACCTCACAAAAATACACGCACTCTCACGTCTTCTTCCACTGTTCCTTTTTGTACATTTCTCTCTCTCGTCACGAGCCAGCTAACTCTATCATTTACCTGCCAATTTTTTTAATATTAAAATAAATAAGGTTATGAGAGTTGGATCTAGTGTAGAGACCATTAAAAAACATTATATTTTACACATGTGTATAGTGTACTTGGCAAATTATTTAGTACTAGAGTTTAATGGTTTGGTTTGGTTTATATTCTTTAAATATGAAAAAAAAATGAGGAATTCAAGATTCAATAATGATCAATTCCTCAAACAATTAAAAATATATAATTATATTATCTTATAAATATAAAAATATTACTTATTAAAAAAAATGTTATGAGATTCCTCTAATAATATTTCGTATAATAACAACTATCAATTGAAATAGGGTTATAGACATTATGTTTTTATTGGTTCTCATATAATTCAAACTGTGTTAGAAGCTGCGCATGAGAAGCAGAGCTTATCAGAAGCAGAGCTTATCAGAAGTAGGCATGATCAGAAGCTGTTCTGATCAGAAGCAGAGGATCAGAAGCACGAGCAGTTTTCTGTTATTTTTCTGGTTTATTGTATTTTGTTTCTTTTAAGGTAGTTAGTCTCAGCTGTTTGATAGTTATGTCAGCTGGACTTAGTTAGTTGTTAGTTTCCTTGTTATTAGGAAGTAGTTACACTTACTTCACCTATAAATAGGTGTTAAAGTGATCTTTGTAAACACACTTTTCTCAATAAACTTTTTCAACACAATTAGTTCAGTTCTTCTCTTAGTTCTTTGTTGAGTTGTTCTTTGTTGAAGTTTTCCCCCAACAAAGTGGTATCTAGAGCTTATACGATCCTAGGGATCAATTCTTGATCTTTCTTGAATCCAAGAAAGACTCTTTGTGGTTGCAGTGAATCAACCATGGCTGGTACAAACAATTTCCACGTGAATTTTCTCGTTCTTGAAGGATCTAAGAACTGGGACATTTGGGTAAAGCAGATGAAGGTCGTATTCAACTTTCATGAAGTGTATGATCAAGTTACAACTGCAGTTACTCCACTACCAGCAAATCCGAATGAAGAACAAAGAACAACATTCAGACTTGCAAAGAAGAAAGACACCAAAGGCCTATACCTCATACATCAATGTGTGAATTCCATCGTGTTAGAGAAGATTGCAGATGAAGAAACTGCAAAAGGAGCATGGGACACACTACAGAAGATTTATGGTGGTGATGCGAAGGTCAAGAAGGTGAAGTTGCAAGGATTGAAGAGGCAATATGAACTCCTTCAGATGAAGGATGATGAGAAGATTGCAGAGTACTTCACGAGATTAGTGACACTCACTAATCAAATGAAGAGTTGTGGGGGAACGATCGATGAACAAGAACAGGTTGAAAAAGTACTCAGAACTTTAACCACAAGTTTCAAGCACATTGTGGTGACCATCGAAGAAACTAAAGATCTGAGTGAAATCAGAAATGAAGATCTGCAGAGCACTCTTGAAGCACATGAACTGAAGCATACAGAGAAAGATCATGGCAAGGAAGATGAACAAGCTCTCTTTGCAAAATTCAAGAAGTGGCAGAAAAAGAAAGATTTCAAGAAAACCAGTGAGAAAAGTGAAGACAAGCCTGAATCCTCAAATGGAGGAGGAGAGAAACAGAATATCAATGGAAAGAAAAAGCCCATTGATAAGAGCAAGATCAAATGTTACAATTGTAACAAGTACGGTCACTATGCAAATGAATGCAAGAATCCAAAGAAGAAGAAGAACCAAGTAAGTGAAGAAGCAAATGTTGCAGAAGATCATTCAAGCACAAATGATGATGTAAGTTTCATGGTTACCATCACTGAAGAAAGTAGTGATTCCATGGAATGGTATTTTGATACGGGCTGTTCAAATCACATGACTGGCAACAAAAGCATCATGACTGATTTTGATAAATGTGTCAATACCAAGATCAAATTGGCTGATAGCAACTCCATCAAAGCAGGAGGTATGGGGAATGTTGTTATTCAGAAGAAGAATGGCAAGAAGACAGTAATTGAGAAGGTCCTATATGTGCCTGGCATGAAGTGTAACCTGATGAGTGTAGGTCAGTTACTAGAGAAGGGATTCAAAATTGTGCTAGAAGATGAAACCCTGAAGCTCTATGATTCAAAGAAGAATCTGATTCTGAAGTCAGCACAAAGCAAAAATAGGATATTCAAGACTCAATTCAAAGCCATTGAGACAGAATGTCTCTCTGCAACTACAGAAAGCAAGGATAGTGAGTTATGGCACAAAAGGTATGGCCATTTGAATTTCAAAAGCTTGTCACAGCTTAATTCAAAGGATATGGTCATTGGATTGCCTAGAGTCATAATTCCAGGTGATGCTTGTACTACTTGTTTGCTGGGAAAGCATCCAAGAGCTTCTTTCAAAAACAGTTTACCTATGAGGTCTAAGGAACTGTTGAATGTGGTTTATTCAGATATTTGTGGACCAATTGATGTGTTATCAACTGGTGGAAACAAATACTTCATCACTTTTGTTGATGAATTCTCAAGAATGATATGGTTATATCATATTAAGGCAAAGAGTGAAGCTTTTGATGTGTTCAAAAGATTCAAAGCCTTAGTTGAGAAGCAGAGTGGCAAGTCTTTGAAGGTGTTGAGAACAGATGGTGGAAGTGAGTATACATCAAAGGAGTTTGAGAATTATTGCAAAGATGAAGGCATAATTCATGAGGTTACTGCACCATACACTCCTCAACATAATGGCCTTGCTGAAAGAAGAAACAGAAGCATTCTAGATATGGCTAGAAGCATGGTGAAGCAGAAGCAGCTGCCTCACAAGTTCTGGGGTGAAGCTGTGTCTACAGCTGTATACATCCTAAACAGATGTCCAACCAAGAAGATAAAGGATAGAGTTCCTGATGAGGTATGGACTGGAAATAAGCCAAGTGTGGCTCATTTCAAGGTGTTTGGCTCATTGTGTTATAAACACATTCCTGATGCTAGAAGGAAGAAACTAGATGACAAGAGTGAGCCTATGATATTTGTTGGTTATCATAGAACTGGTGCTTATAGACTCTATAATCTTATCTCAGATAAGTTGGAGATTAGTAGAGATGTGAAGTTCTTAGAGAATGAGAACTGGGACTGGAAGCAAAAATCCATATCTAAAAACACTTGTGAAGTTGATTTAGATGATGAATTGGTTAACAATGAGACTGTGACATTTGTTAATCCAGTTCAAGGCACTAATAATCAAACAAATGATGAAAGCTCAGATGAAGAGCCACAACCACAGCTGAGAGCTAGATCTCAGAGAACAATTCAGCTTCCAAGAAGATTGGAAGATTGTGAGACTATCTTAGATAATGCAGTGAATGATGAAGGTGAAGTTGTTCACTATGCTATGCTTGCAGACACTGAGCCTTTAGATGTTAGCAATGCACTAAAGAACAAAGTGTGGATGGATGCAATGATTGACGAGCTGAAGTCAACAGAGAAGAATAAGACATGGGATTTATGCACATTACCTCCTGACAAGAAAGCAATTGGTGTGAAATGGGTCTACAAAGTTAAGCAGAATCCTGAAGGCAAAGTTATAAAGCACAAGGCAAGGCTAGTTGCAAAGGGATTTCTACAGAAACAAGGGCTAGACTATGATGAAGTTTTCTCTCCAGTTGCAAGACATGAGACTATAAGGTTAGTAATTGCTCTAGCCTGTAGTAGAAGATGGTTTCTATTTCATTTAGATGTGAAACCTGCATTCCTAAATGGACCATTAGAGGAAGATGTCTATGTGAAACAACCACCAGGATTTGAGCTGAAAGGAAAAGAAGACAAGGTACTGAAGCTGAACAAAGCCCTGTACGGATTGAAGCAAGCTCCTAGAGCATGGAACAAGAGAATTGACCAATTCTTTGTTGAGCAAGGCTTCAGAAAATGCAGTGTAGAATATGGTGTGTATGTGAAACATAGTGATGATAAACATATGCTGATCATATGTTTGTATGTAGATGACTTATTGGTGACTGGCAGCTCACCAATAGAAATTGATAAGTTCAAATCACAAATGAAGTGTGAATTTGAAATGACTGATCTAGGAAAGTTGACATATTTCCTAGGTATGGAGTTGTTGGAAACTCCTAAGGGACTGATATTACATCAAGCCAAATATGCTACTGAAATTTTGAAGAAATTTGAAATGCTTGACTGTAATTCATCAGTCACACCTGTAGATCCAAGAGTCAAGGCTGAAGAAATGATAACTGGTGATGATGTGAATCCAACAAATTTCAGACAATTGATTGGATCATTAAGGTATCTATGCCAAACAAGGCCAGATATTAGCTATGCAGTGGGCTATGTGAGCAGGTTTATGAGTAAACCACTAAGGTCTCACTTACTGCTAGCCAAGAGGATTCTCAGGTATATTAATGACACCATTCATTTTGGTGTTCTATTTCCATTTGCAAAGGATAATGGAAAATTGGAGCTAATAGGCTTCTCAGATGCTGACTGGTGTGGTGACAAGGTCGATAGGAGGAGCACAAGTGGTTACTTGTTCAAGTTTCAAAATGCTCCAGTATCATGGTGTTCAAAGAAGCAAAGTGTCATTGCACTCTCTAGCTGTGAAGCTGAGTATGTGGCAGGGTCTTTTGCAGCTTGCCAAGCAAATTGGCTTCAATCACTTCTTAGTGAAATGAAGATTGTGGAAAGCATGACTGTGGTGTTGTACATTGACAACAAATCAGCAATTAATCTGGCTAAGAATCCAGTCAGTCATGGCAAAAGCAAACACATTGAAACCAGGTTTCACTTCATCAGAGACCAAGTCATTAAAGGTAAATTGTGTTTGGAGTATTGTACCACAAATGATCAACAAGCTGATATACTAACCAAGGTTGTGAAGAGGGATCAGTTTATCAAGCTTAGAAGAGAACTAGGAGTGGTGAATTTTGACAGCTTGAATTAAGGAGGAGTATTGGTTCTCATATAATTCAAACTGTGTTAGAAGCTGCGCATGAGAAGCAGAGCTTATCAAAGGCAGAGCTTATCAGAAGCAGACCTTAACAGAAGCAGGCATGATCAGAAGCTGTTCTGATCAGAAGCAGAGGATCAGAAGCACGAGCAGTTTTCTGTTATTTTCTGGTTTATTGTTGTTTTTTTAAGGTAGTTAGTCTCAGCTGTTTGATAGTTATGCCAGCTGGACTTAGTTAGTTGTTAGTTTCCTTGTTATTAGGAAGTAGTTACACTTACTTCACCTATAAATAGGTGTTAAAGTGATCTTTGTAAACACACTTTTCTCAATAAACTTTTTCAACACAATTAGTTCAGTTCTTCTCTTAGTTCTTTGTTGAGGTTTTCCCCCAACAGTTTTAAGTGTTATAAATTATTAAAAAAAATTAAATTAAGAATTTTTTTAATATATCTTTAATAAAAATATAAATTGTTGGTTTATAGTAATAAAAATCATTTTTATTATATAGAAAATATTTATAAAAAGAGATTTTTTTACAAGTTACTCAAAATGGCTTATCAATTGATGCTAATTTTTAAATTTTTTTCAAAATAATAACAAACACATGAAAATTTCTAAATAGGAAAAATGATGTAACAAAATAGTTATAGTTCAAGGTCTCACGTTTTATTTAGTATAAATCATTTTTTATCAATTAAATCATTTTATTTTTGTCAACTAATTTAATGACTAGAAATTTTACCTTAAGGTGGATAAGTGGATCATCGGGTTCGAATCTCCGCCTCTGTATATATAATGCAATATCCTATTGATTAAGTTAAGTTCACGAGATCAAATAGATCAGTTTTATTAATTGCTTTCGTTTTCTTTAACTTATCATTATAGAGGTACAAATTTTTTTTATTATTGTTTACAATGATTAATCTTTATCGAAAGTTCTCTGAGGCTAAATATTTAACCAAATCTATAATAATAGATTACCAGCTATCACTTATAAGTCATAAACTATCAACTATAAACTATCAACTATCAACCATAAATTATCAGTCATCGATTATAAACTATTTTTAGGAACAGACAGCTTAAAAAAACTCAAATCTCATACTACTTAAATTAACTTATTACTATTGATTTCGCTTTAATTTCCATTAATATTTGTTTACCTTTTACTTTACTTTACTTATTCTTCCCACCAACATCATCCAAACACAAACAAAAAGAAAACCAACATCATGTCTTATGTCTCAATCAATCTTACCATCTCAATCCAATTGTCTTTCATAATTTCCCTCTCAACCAAACTCTTCCTTTTCTCTCTATTTTCAATTCCTTCTTCTTCTCCTCTTCATTTTTCACCACAATCTTTACTTAACCAATTTCCACATCACATGCATTTTCATTCATGTAACCAAACCAAACCAAACCCTTTTGAGTTTTTTTACCTTTATTTAGCACCAACCCTTTATTGATTTTTAGTTACTTAATCCAAATGACTCGTCTTTTTCGATCTAAATCATGTGGGATATCAAGTTTCACTGTCTCTGAATTCAACACTGTTACACAAGTAATCAATAACAAAGATCAAGAAGAAGCAGAAGAAGAATTGGAAAGTGTTAGTGATGAAAATGATGATGATGATGATGAAGGAAAGTATTCAAACAACAATGTTTCAAGACAATTCACAAAAGGGTCTAGCAATAATCATCAAAAGATTCAAAACCAGTTTGCAATATTAGATATTGTTGTTGCTGCTCTTAAGAAATCAATTGTAACTTGTAGTGTTGAGAGAGAAGATGTTTCTTCCTTGGATATTAGCTGGCCAACAGAAGTGAGACACGTGTCACATGTTACTTTTGATAGGTTCAATGGTTTTCTTGGTTTGCCTTCTGAGTTTCAACCAGAGGTGCCTACAAGGGTACCTAGTGCCAGGTAAATTTTTTATATCTCAATTCTTAATAGAACATGAAAATTTATGTAATTTGATTTGATTCAATTTTGTTTAAATTCTTAATTCTTGAATTTTGTTTTCTTCAATTTTGTGAAGATTCTTAGATATATGTTTTGTTCAATTTTCTGTAGATTTATGGATGAGAGTGTGTGATTCAATTTTTTAGTATAATTAGATGCAATGTAGATCTCTATCTCCAGAGAAAGTTTTCATTTTTACTTTAAAAGATTATGGAATAGAAAATTTTAATATGTGTTTAGTGTGTGTTTGTGGCTCTGATTTAGAGGGATTTTGGATGATTTATCTTCTGAGTGTTGTTGTCACAGCAAAACTTTATGAGGTTGTGATTGAAAGATTCCCTTGAAATTATATGAACTTTTCCTCTTAAGAAAATTTTGGCTTTTTTTGAATTTGGTTGATATAAGTTAAAAGTTAACTCAATTTGTAGTTGATTGATATCATCAAAATGTTGATTTGTTCTAGTAGGTTACTTTAATTAGCTTGTGAATCTATCATACTTTATTGTACTTGTATTAAAATGGTAGAGTGGTCAAGCTGATGTGGAGAGTAACAGGTTTACATTTGTGTAATTATAGCATTAGTATTTAGAAATTCGGACACGTTAAGTAAGTGGTCAGTGGTTTGAATCCTGACATTTTGTATGGAAAACACGGTTAAACGGGGATGAAATACTATTAAGCGGTGATAGATACTTTGTACCTATAACTTGGTTTCTGAAAAAAAACATTTTTTCATTTCCAACTCGAAGGACACTGTAAGGTTTTGTTACTTTCAAGTTTGTAATTAAAGAAGAAAACAAACTCATGTGTTCGGTTTGTGGCTGGAATTGCAGATAGTCCTTGATTGATCATGTAGTTTTGTTTCTGAATCTCTTCTTTTATTTATACTCTTCTCTCTTCCTGTGTTTCTTTGATTCTGTTCTAATTCCGTCTTTATATCGTTCAGTGTGAAGGTATTTGGAGTTTCTGCGAAGTCAATGCAGTGTTCTTATGATGATAGAGGGAATAGTGTTCCAACAATTCTACTTAGGATGCAAAAGCAATTGTATTCTGAGGGAGGCCTTAAAGTATGTTCTGTTTGTTTTGGATTATTTGTTAGTAAGTTTATTTCACTTAAGTTAACTACATGTGAATTTTATGGTCTAATTTCATGTTTTCCATGGTTGAAGGCAGAAGGAATATTCCGTATTACCGGTGAGAATAGCCAAGAAGCGTTTGTTCGAGATCAGTTAAACAAAGGTGTAGTGCCAAATGGAATCGATGTTCATTGTTTATCCGGCTTGATGAAGGTATCTGAATCTGTTTGGAGAAATAGCTTAATTAAGCACTTATAGCATAAGTGTTTATCATATAAGTGCTTCTCTTGCAGGCTTGGTTTAGAGAGCTTCCGACTGGAGTACTTGATTCTCTGACACCAGAGCAAGTGATGCAATGCAACACAGAAGAAGATTGTACTAACCTTGTCAAGTTACTTCCTCCAACAGAAGCTGCTCTTCTTGATTGGGCTATCAATTTGATGGCTGATGTTGTTGAAAATGAAGAATTCAATAAGATGAATGCGCGCAATGTAGCTATGGTTTTCGCGCCAAACATGACACAGGTTTGTTAACAATATAATAACAAAGAAAATTCAAGTTGTTTTTAGACATCTGAATTTTTGTACAATTAGCATGGCATAACGGTGAATAACAATAAGCAGTTTCTGATCCCAGATTTGTGTACGTTTGGTTCTGCGTTGACAAAAAATGATTTTGAATGAAGGAAAACATTCATGTAAAATGTGTTATAAATTTGACACGTTTGGATATTTTCGAGTAGAATTTATTTCGCCTCCAAAGTTGATTCTATCTTGTGTAATGCAGATGGCTGACCCGTTAACTGCATTGATTCATGCTGTACAAGTTATGAACTTCTTAAAGACATTGATTTTGAAGACGCTACGAGAAAGAGATGAATCAATTGATAATGAAAGATCGCTCTCACATAGCATGGATTTCACCTCCTGCAAAGACGAATTTCCTCCTTTCAACTTCAACAGAGAGGAGTCACCATGTGAACAAATTGAGGATGATTGTGAACAAATGTCGTCAACTACCAAAAGAAAATTCTCAAGAACTTCTACCTTAGGAAGAATAGAATGGAACGTAGAGAAACTTCGGGACTCCGAGGAAAACAGAAATCAAGACGAGGTATTCAAATCTTTTTCAGCTGATAGTGTAACTCCTAGATATGAGAGTGGTCCATTAGAAAACAGTTATAGTTATAAACGTAGATATGACGGCGAACATTGGTCGCGATTGAGAAATGGCGTTCGCAAGTTATGCAGGCATCCGGTTTTTCAATTGAACAAATCATCTAAGAAGTCTACAAGTCTCGATATTGTAAATACTAGGGATGGAGGAGGAGAAGCTTGGGCTTGAAAATGCATGTCTACAAGGTTTTTAAAAACGGTCTCGGTCTGAAATGTTATTGTCATTCCAACATCAAACTTTCTTAAATGTCTGCCTAACAGGACTTCAACTACAATAACAGCCGCATTATATTTGATCGTCGTTTCGCGCAAATTTAAGAATTGTAGCTCGACCAAGATTAAAACCTTGTTTAAGCATGCCTTGTAGGTATGTGTGTGGAGTTGTACTTAGCATAAAAATAGTTTAAGTTGTAACAGCTGTTTGGTTTTTTAGAATGTAAGTTAATGAGATGTTTGAAAATGTTAACAAAGGTTCTCTTGCAAATGATTGCTCAATAGAAATCTTAGTTTATGCCTTCAAAGATTTTGCTTCAATTATGTTTTGTATTGTGTGGATGATTAAGTATCTAAATAGAATAACACTGTCCTTAAATCCTTGGCAATATTTCTATGATTGAAGCTCCACACACAACTGAAGAGACTAATCCTCGAAATAACTAGATTAAGCATAGTATAGCCTTTTTATGATTTACTACTATTGTAATCATAAACTTTATCCCATATAAGATGGTGAGATCCACATTGATTCCCCTCAAAAAAATAGTGAAAGTTGAAAAGAACATTATTAATTTTCCTTTATCTTTCGAATCCCAACTCATCATATGCCACCTAACATAGTTGGTTTTCTCTCTTATGCTATAAGTATTTGTTCTCTCCATTCATTGCTGGCACTATTAGTTGAATAATTTTCCTCTATTATTGGGTTTTACATGTGCAGCAAGTGACATAGCCAAAGTATGCATCTTTTTATTTTACTGGAAGGAGGTGATTAATATGGTATCTTGTTTGGTTGTTCTGTGATGCAGTTCTGTTATTTCCAGCATGACTTGGTTGTTTTCTCGACGCATTTATGTTATTTAGTATTTATGCCTTTATTTGGTTTTTCTCAGGCACACTTAGGATTGAAGCTATATATAAAGTCTTAGAGAAAGTGAATAATATTTTGTATGATTTTTTGAGTGTCTAATTTTCATGCACTCAGTTGCTTTTTAATCAATAGATCTTCATACTCATTGTTCTTTTATGAAGATTCAGCTTAATTTCCATTGGTTTGTTCCTCTAGTCATACTCCTAACAACTGGTATCAAAAGCTCCAACTGTGATCATGAGAAGTACGCCATCAACGAAGTTCGATTTAGACAAGTTTACTGAAAAGAATGATTTTGGTCTTTGGCGTTTCAAGACGGAAATGTTCCTCGTTCATCAAGGAACTACAAAGGCTTTACAAGGAGAAAATAACATGACATTAACACTTTATATAAACGAGAAAGGGTCCATGCTGATGTGCATGAACAAAAATCACAGTAACTTATCCAAGAGCGACTAGATGAGATGACGTAGATCTCTTCTAATTTAATTAAGGTTCTGAAGTTGATTCCGATTCAGGCATGCAACACTATTAAAATTCTTAGAGAGAATTCACCACCGATTTGGGTCCCACAAGATTCGCAAAACTAATCATTACGGTTGCGCACAAAGAATACTTAATTACGCAAAAAAAAATAATCATAGTACCTTAATTCTAAAACTAGAAAGTATGTTCTTAGTGCAAGTTTTATTATTTTTTTCTTAAGCCCGGTCAAAATGGCCCATTAAAAGAAACAGGCTTCTAAAATTACAAGCCCAGCAATCATGAATCACAAAATCGATATCGCTTTCCTTCTTTTTTTTTTACAAAAAACAGTTATGTTTTTACTTATTATTTTATATTAAAAATTAAAATTTACATACAATTGAGGTGCTACAAAGAAGCAAAGCATGTTAGTGATGTTGATAAGATTAGTAACATTGTGACAAACTGAGGTGGTTGTTAGTTAGAAACTGTCTCCGGATGATTTTTTTCGGTTGAATACGGATGGATCAAGCAAAGCTGAAAACAAGATTGGTTGTGGTGGTTTCTCCAAATTTATTGAGAGTTGTAGTGCAAGTATTGTGTTGGGGAGTGTTGGAAGGTGATCTCACCTGATCAGAAAATGATGGTCATCTCTGTTCCGCCGTAAGGTTGCTGAAGGAGGAGAATGGGGGGGTTGTATCTGCAGGGACTCCGACGCTCAAGTCAGTGAGAGAAGGAGCAGCGAGTACAAGTTAGAAGAATAGATACCTGAACCATTGTGAGGAATGACATATATATACCCCCAGCGCTGGGCCAAGGCCATTAATGAGGAGGCAAAAGATCCGTCCCTGCCATTAATGGCTGTCGGGATTCTGACTTGCGGTCATAATGGGCAGTGAATGCTCATTATCCCGATGTCGTCCGTTACGATTCTGTGTAACTGTACGAAGCGTTTGAATGTGTTATGTCGAGCATGCGATTGCTCGAGGATCCAAGATGTGAGCTCGACATATTACGTTATGTCGAGTAATACCAGTTGAATATTCACGAGCCTTTGCTCGTAACTCCAAAGCTTGATGTCGAGCATAAGGATTGGGGCGATGCTCGGCCCAGTCCAGAACATAAGGGTTAAAATATGCTTAGAATATTTGGCTCCAAACGTGAGGTATTGGATCGTATTATTGGAGTTTGATGTGTAGAACTCGTCATCTACTTACGCTGAATTTGGTGATTAGGATTCAACATACTTGTCGGGAAGCTAACAAATGTGCGAATATGTTAGCTAATATCGAGTGCGATATATGAGGATTTATGATTTACTAAATATTGTCTTGTCCGATTCCTCTTAAATTTTCTTTTTCCAATTGATATATGAGGACCTATATGATTAAATAGGGAGTTATTACTACCTATTTAATCTCTTTGCAGCTCTCCTCTTTGGCCCTTTTAGCCCTCATTCTTACAAAAAAAAATCACATACGTTTTTAAAAGGCAATTTGCACGAAAATAATTAAATTAAACTATTTGTGAATATTCTCTACCGCAAAATGTTAGATTCTTTTTTGATGATAAAATATTAGGACTCTAGCCACGTTTGGAATGTTCAATTTTTTTGTATTCTTTTTACTATCAGTTTAATTAAAATATAATAAATTTATTATTAAAAAGTAGTTCTGTAACTATACAAATTGCGTCTCTAATAAACAATTAGCTAAATTTATCCACTAAAATAAAAAACTAGCCTAACTTTCAAATGTTAATTAGATTGCCCATTATCATAAAATAAAAATAAAATATTAGATTGCCCATTTTTACCTTACCCATCATCCATCATCAATCATAGCCTATATTGTATAATGCTCATAGCTCCGATCTCCTGTAAATTATACGATTATTTAATGTTGCTTTCTTGATTATCTCCTATGTAGAAAAGTTTGTTTAATTTAATTGAACATCGTTCACACGTGTTAAAAAAAGGTATACACTTAGTCCAAAAAAAAAGTATAATTAAGATGAGGGTATACATCTTGTCAAAAGAAATATATATATGTATGTATGTATTACAAAGTCCGTTTTAAAGATTTTGGTGACTTAGCATGAATCTATAATTTTGGCCTATTAGACGCCCCAAGCATATATTATAGTAATATTTTATCACTTTGGACTTCTTAAAATGGTTTAAGGGTAGACCTTTATTCTTTTTAGTAAAAAACCAATTTTATAATAATAAAAATAAGAGAGGAAAAATGATATGCATAAATAATGTAAAATAAGTTTATACGGTTGAATTTTAAGTATGAGTGGTTAATGTAAAAGATGTACAAAAAATTTATGCATTGTTGCAATAGAATATGAAAACGGTTGGGAATGACATTCTACGAGAACGATTTTTTTACTTTTTAGAATTTAAGTGTTGCGGTAGACGTTAAATGTTGTAGTGCCTCGACTATAAATGACAAGAATGTTGAATTTATAAGAGAGGTGATCCACTAACTTAATGACTTAAGTTTTGGGTGGAGATGTGATGTCTCCCTCTCTTGTGGTACTGAAACATTGGCATGTTGTTTCTTCAAATGTCTAGGTTCGGCTTGGTGGGAGAGCGTTAGTGGATCCTGATATCTGATCAATTATAGGATGTAGAAATTCACATTAGACTTGAGATTGTTGAGTTTTAAGTGTGAGTGGTTAAGTCTCACTCATTTATAAATGAAAAAATATTGGGATTTATAAGAGAAGAATGTTGGATCAACTCCTTCCGTCCTATAATATAAGAGAAAAAAAACTCATTTCTTTTGTCCTAAAATATAAGAGAAAAAGTGCAAACATTTATCTTTCAAAGAAAATTTTACTATCTCTCTTACTTTTTCAATGCTGTAGGACAAAATTGTTTGTCCAAAAATAAATGGCATTTACTATTTATAACATTGGTTTTTTCTATTTTATCTCTTAAAGCAATCATTAAATGAGAGAAAAAATACACTTAAATATCTACTTTTAATATTCCAATGTCTACTACTAATAAAAAGAGAGAATATTTTAGTAAAACTCATATTCTCTCTGTTTCATTTACATATTTTTCTTAAAGTGTATAATTTAATCAAATGTAACAATTAAAATGAGACGGAGGGCCGGAGTATTATTTATTTGTGCATATAACCCAAAACCATAGCAATACTATTAAGTGTGTCCAAAGATAAAGTTTGTATCAGATTTGCAATCAGGGAGTAATCATGCACCAAATAAAAAGCTTTTACACTTATAAATAAATAATGGAGTTTTGTACTACGATTAACTTATTTAGAAGAATAAATTAAATAAGCATACAATATATGTCTAGTGGGTATCATCATTTTGCTCGTAATGAAGCAAAAATTTCACCCTCATGAGTCATGTGATTCACGTTTAAGAATAATATACAAAGTAAATTCGTCACATCATAGTTTTCTATGAGGACCTTCGACTAAATTGGTGGAAAAAATATATTAGTGTTTTTTTTTTTGTTGACAAATATATATTACTATATTAGTATATGAGATTTAATTGTTAACTTACGTATCTTGACGTACTCCCTCCGGACACTAATATAAGCAAATTTGACTTTTTTGATACATTTGACTATTGATGTATTTGGTTCATATATGGTCCAAATACATCAATAGTCAAATGTACCAAAAAAGTCAAATTTGCTTATAATTGTGTCCGGAGGGAGTATTAGTTATCGCTAAATATGTGAAAATTATTTTCTTTAGAATGAATTTTAACTCACGTTTATAAGTCTTTAGAATTTAGAATGAATAATATAATATAGAGTGGATTGTCTGCCATTTATTTGTGATATATTTTTTGTCTTCTTGCTATAGATCATTCTTTTACCCAACTAGCTATAAAAAGTAAAAGAACTTTATAATTTATATTGTCAAATTGCTCAATAATTCGGTTATAGTTCACCAGAGTACTCTTAATTAAAAATTTTGCTCAAAATTTTGCTCAAAATTAGCTGAGATAATATTTTTTTTTGAAAATTCGGTATCCGATCTAAGAACCGACTAATTCGAGAGGATCAATCCCACCGCCCACTTGCGGGGACCCCATTTAAAGCCAGAGTTTTTGCTCTGTTACGTAGGAATGGTTAGGATAAACTCTAATTAAAAATCCTGCTCAATAATTCTAATCATTAAACTGTCAAACCAACATCATTCCACAAATATCAAATATTTTGTAATGGTTAGGATAAACGATATCAAATAATATTCTAAGGATAAACAATATCAAATATTTTATTTTTAACATTGACATACTAAAAAATATTATAATATTTTTAGGAAAGCTAAATAATATTTTAACTATAAGATCTCAATTAGTTGTATAAATTGGATCTTACCTAGAAAAGAAAAAAATACAAAGTCATTACAATTTATTTTTTGATCAACTATATAGCCTAATGACTAAAGTTTTTATCCTATAAAGTGAATTATTGCAGTGTCCCGTGTTTGAACTCTCTTACATATATAATGTGATGTTCCTATTAACTGAGCTAAAATTATGAAGGCAAAGTCATTACAAAATTTATCAACACAGTAAAAGCAAAGAAAAGAATAAATCACAAAATTTTGATCCCAAAAGCAATACAAGTTAATTAGGGATTAGACCATCAACTATTCAAGTCATATAGTTGAAATCGTTCTTCTTAGCATTCAATTAACCACAATAAATAAGGATTTTAACTTTGTAAAACAAAAGATCAATCTTCATCTCCTTTTTTGCAAACACCCTATTATTTTTTTCTTTCAAAATTTGTGAACGACATGCCAGCCAAATAACTTTGTGAACTCTAATTTGCAACAAACCTTGTTGCAAACTTTCTACTCCCCTAATTTTAACCTAAAACTTGCTTATGAATTCTATCAACGACACGTCCACATCGTTCCAAAATATGGGGTTGAGCCCCTGAGCTAAATTTTATCCTAGTAGAGAGGCTATGATAAAGAATAGTTAAAAATAAATATGAATAAGATAAAAACATTATTGCAAACTTCCAAGGCAATAAAGTTCTATATATGATTATAAAATAAAATAGAAACTCACGATTGTTTTTATAATAATATTATTTTGTCTTACATTCATTTGATAACTCCATTATTCTAAAAGAATATATATACATAGTGCAATATGAATAATATATATAGTAATAAATACGAGGTACGGTACTTCTAATCCTGGTACAATGCCTTGAAAATTTGCAGTCTGTGTTAATGGTAAATTTAAGGCTTATGTACGTCCAGTCCGTAATGACTTCATCATAATATAGATCAAAGATAAATTTAAGAGGTGTAGTCAGGTGAATAAGTGACGGTCAACACAATATTAATTCAAAAATACAGTAAATTTTATAAAATTCGTATAATAATATCATTAACTTGTGCGGTATGTATATTGTATGTACCACATACATACGACTTGTGCATATTAGAATTTATCTTGTCCGGGAAACAAGCCATAGTTAACTATTCCATCCGTACTAAAAAGTAAAACACCATCCGTACTAAAAAGTAAAACAAAAATTGAAATTAGGTTAGGAAATATATACATATAGGAATCCAAAGAAGTTGTAGCTTGTTAGTGTATGTTTGATAAAACGGTAGGTGTGTCAGAATCACGATGACCTACTGTGATTTCAGTTGTAACTTCTGAAAAATCACAGTGGATCACCGCAATTCTAATATATCCACCGTGATACCAAACATAAACTTAATTATCTTTGATGATTTTCCCATGATATGATATGACTAAAATTCTCATCCATTGAATTTGATTTCTAGTTCTCTAGAGTCTAGACACAAAGACCCTACCACTTGGTATATACGTATGATTAATATATGCATCATTGCACCTCTCGCTTTCACTTCACGTGCTTCTGATGTCTAATATAGTACCACTACAGTATTCCACCTCAACATTATTTGCTCCAAATTTTTTCAATCAATTCCAACCAAATTTATTAATACTCATGTTTCACCTTCACCACATAATATATAAGTTCAAGTAAACCTTCCACTTACACTCATAAATCTTCTATCATCTCTCAATCACATTTCACACTATTTCCTTAACCTAAAAAAATCCTATTCATCCGTACAACATAAAAATTTCCACTTTTACACTATTAATCATTCTCAACCTCTTTGTTCCCTTTATCGTAAAAAAAAACCCTCTTGTTCCCTTTTCTCAATCTTTTCCAAATCTCATCAAACATCTTTTTGCTTCTCTTCCTATACTTTACCTAGCTAGCTACATGGAAGATTTTATCATTTCACCTTCTTCATCTTCTTCTATGATATCTCTCCCTCATGAAAACCCTTCACCACTAACACAAACACTTCAACAAAAGCTTCAATTTTTACTCCAAACCCAATCCGAAAATTGGGTCTATGCCATTTTTTGGCAAACTACAAAAGATGAAAAAGGCAACCCTTTCTTATCTTGGGGTGAAGGCCATTTTCAAGGAACCAAAGAAAAAACAACTACTTCAAATAACCGAAACGACGCGAACACGAACACTGACACGTGTATAAACGGCGATGCTGAATGGTTCTATGTCATGTCGTTGACTCGAAATTTTTGTGTCGGTAATTCTTCTTCCATTTCTTTACCCGGTAAAGCTTTTGCTTTAGATTCTGTTCTTTGGTTAAATAGCAAACGTGAACTTCAATTTTATAATTGTGAGAGATCCAATGAAGCACACGTGCACGGAATCGAAACCTTAATTTGTATTCCGACAACTAACGGGGTAATCGAAATGGGTTCTTATGAAAATATCCAACAAAATTGGAACCTCGTACACCAAACCAAATCTATGTTCCAATCAACCTCGTCAGAATCAAACTCAAAATTAGATCTTATTTCCACCGACCCACTTCCCAAAATCCAATCTTTAGACCAAAACATCTCATTCTCCGACATGGGTTTCCTCTCCGGCTCCGGCGAAGAAACGGATGAAAAGCAAAAAAAATTACAACAAAAGAACAACAATGTTTCATCATGTTCTGTTGATTCTGAGCATTCTGATTCAAAAAATGATTCTCTAGATGAGAAAAGAGAATTGAAGAAAAGAGGAAGAAAACCATTAACAACAGGAACAACTCAAACACCGATGAATCATGTAGAAGCAGAGAGACAAAGAAGAGAGAAACTAAACCATAGATTCTATGCTTTAAGAGCTGTTGTTCCAAATGTTTCAAGAATGGATAAAGCATCATTGTTATCAGATGCAGTTGATTACATCAACGAGTTAAAATCAAAGATTGAAGATTTAGAATCTGAGCAAAAAAAGCAGTCTAAAAAAGTTAAGAAGGAATCAATAGAAATTATGGATAATCAAAGTACAGTGACTACTTCAACTGTTGTGGATCAAAAAAGACCTCATTGTAATATTAGTAACAATGCTGTTGCTTTGGAGATTGATGTGAAGATTATAGGAAATGATGCAATGGTAAGAGTTCAATGTGAGAATGTTAATCATCCTGGTGCTAGATTAATGAATGTGTTGAAGGATTTGGAATTTCAGGTACATCATGCTAGTATATCTTGTGTTAATGATGTTATGGTTCAAGATGTTGTTGTTGTTCAAGTTCCTCATGATATGAGAAATGAAGAGAGTCTTAAATCTGCAATTATCATGAGATTTTATCAGGAGTGAAGAACATTTACCTAATTCGATGTTAAGCTATTCAAGTTTTAATACTATTGAAAAAAAACTCGTGTCGTCTCATCTAAATACGAGTTTTAAGTTTTATGTTTATAATGCTTAGATATTTTTAGTTTTTTCTTTTTTATATATAAATAAATAAGTTAGTTTGCTTTTTTTTTGTCGAGACCGGAGTATCCACCGCCGAACGCAGTGACTAATCCCTCGCTAGATTAAAAATAAGTTAGTTTGCTTGATGTAAAGGATGATATTTAATCTCCAACCATGTAATTGTATTATACAATTGAATATTGGAATATTTATGCATATATTCGTTTCGGCAATTTGAACAGATTTTGATTTTAAATTTTTTTGTAATATTTATGAGATAAAATTATTGGAGCGAAAAGAAAATGAAATCAATTCTTCAAATGAAACCAATTTTTGTATCATTATGAAAAAAAATACATGTCATCTGATTAAATGTATTTTTTAGGTTTTATGTGATCTTCAATGTTTAGATTTTCTTTCATTTTTTATATAAAAAGAATTAATCTTTTTGGTGTGTTTCATGATAGGGAGAGGTTTTAAATGCATTAGGGGGGGTTGTTCAAGATTTAATACAATTGTATTATATTGATTGATTATTAATAAAAAAATTATATTATTGATACGAAGAAGAAAGCTTCTAGAAAACCATGCTAAGCAAATCAATCCATCAAAGTTTTGTACATGTTTGGCACAAAGGAATGTTTGTTGGACATGAGATTCAAACCCCGAAACAAGGTGTATGAGTGTGTATGATCTTCTTTATTTGATTGAGGACTTTTCATATGATTTATGAATCATGATTGACCAATTAGAATGATGCTCAATATGAGAGATGTAGATTGAGAGGATTGGAAGCAAACTACGCATTTATATAAGTTTTTAAATCAGATATATTGATTTTATAATCAGATGGTACATATTTTAAAATAACAAAATCTCAACGATAAACAATCTCAAATGCCAATTCTAATTAATTAAATTGAACAATTAGGATGAATAACTACATGAGATCTCATACTTAAGTTATCTACTCATAATAATTTTCTTATATACAACAAATACTAGTGATACAACCAAAACATCATGGCTAATGATTTTATTCTTAATAATACTTTTGGACGGAATTCAGATTTTATTCTTAATATCTACTCATGGCTAATTTGCTTCTCACCTCACTAATTAAAATATCTAATGTTTTAGCAAATTACTGATACACAACTATATTATTCCGAAACAGAATTCAAATTTATCTGTGGGAAATAAATAAGAGATGTTTTGACCCGAACTCATGTCTAAATTTCTGAGAGATTGTCCGCATTGGGGTTGATCCATCACAGTTTTATCTTTTATAGAAAATGTGTCTCGGTGGATTGAGGGTTTGGTGTGTTGTATATAATAATAAACTATAATTAGCCTCAAGTACCAAGCAATGTGAGACTTATAACGAATTTTATGGTTCCCACAAACGGCACCACTGATCTTGACTGATCAGAAGAGTCGGTCGGTCGTCTTCACCACCGTGCGCGATTGTTGAAGCGGAGGAGGATTATACTTGCAAAGCACTCTGACACTCAAGTCAGCAATTAGCAGTGTGAGAAGCAAATACAATGTGAAGAATATAATACCTAAGCCATGTGAAGAATGACTTTATATAGCCACAAGCGCTAGCTGGGCTAAAACAATTGATGAGGGGAGAGGAAAATCTGCTTCGTTCATCAATAGATGTTAGAATTTGGATGAAGAACTACGATGAGCAGTAAATACTTATTATTTTGTGGTCGACCGTTACAAAATGAGAAATTCTGCAAAAGTCTGAAGAAAACACAGAGATGAGTTGCTTCTTAATTAGGTCTGTTCAATGCATTGGTAAATTGTAAATATGCTTGATCAGCATCAGGTCGAGTCCATAACACATGCAAAATAATCTAAAAAACTTTGTATTATGATGGAAGAGATGCTATCAAACCGACGTTGGAGTGGAATATATAAACAGTGTCATTGTTGTTTTTATTTTGTTCAACGTGTTCTTGCACTATATCAAATTAATTGAAAAGGTACAGGTTCTTATAAGCTCTCCATATTACAAAACAAACAATGTGGTAAATCAGCTTTTATATGGACCGGACCCATCAGCGTGATCAACACGCGGGAGATAGAGATGGCAAATAGTATATACAATGACTTTTAAAGGATCAAAGTCATGTGGTTTATAACTCTTCCTTACAAATTTTGTTTCTTTTTCATTTTTATATATATTTTTTCACCTTAATAATCAGTCTACTGGAATGATTAATCTGATTCGGCGAAGATCAATATTAGCATTAAGTAGTTCTAGTCCATTCTAAACGCAGTTGTAGAAAATTGAACTATAATCTTTCTTACTAAATCTAAAATCAATTACTATTGAATTTACTAAAATTTAATTTTTTTACATTGTAATTGTAATAATGTTCAAGTCTTTAAAAAAAAAATTAATCTTGTGTACTAACTGCATCATAAATGTATCTAGAGTTGGAGGGTGGCTCAATCTTGGGCTAGCCTTGGCTACCCGTTTTTAAAAATTTCTTTAATCATTTTTATATTAAGTTACTTTAATAACCAACTACCTCAAATAATTTAGTCAAAAAAAAAAAAAAACTACCTCAAATAAGTTTATAATAAAAATTTAGTATTATTTCGTTCCACTCTCAAATACGTTACATCAGGTTTCGTTGCATTGTGAGCTTTAAGTTCCGTGTGAACCATCACATATTTATTCTTTACCAAAACACTGCACATAAATACATTTTAATTTTCTTTATATTTGACCTTGTAAAATTTTGGCTAGCTCGCCATCAAACACTGCATCATACAATTTAGTCATTGTAATATAATCACATTAATATTTTTTCGACTAAATAATCACATTAATCTTCTTCTAACTTGTTAGTGGAAATATGTCTGATAAGTATAGTTCAATTGGTAGCTACCAAGGATATTATTGGAGTGGTCTGAATTCGAATCTATGATTCTACATTTTTTCATATTTATATATGTTAGTGTCTAGACACTAGACTATTTGACAAAAAAAAACTTGTTAGTGAAAATCTTTTCATAAAGAAAAAATAGACGCACAATTTTTTTTAAAATTGGTCTCTATTTTGGTAAGTCTAAAATATGTTTTTAACTCGATCAATATCTTTAATTAATAATTGCTTTTGTCAATTGATTTTCAATTTTATTTTTAAAATAACAAAATTAAAAAATAATTGACAAGAGAGAAAACAAATTAAGAAATATATTGTTTTATAATAAAATTAAGAAATATTTAACAAAGATAAAAATTTATTTAAAATATTGATAGAGACAATAATCTATTTAAAAATGAGTATGAGTTACAAAGACGTACAAGATTACTTTAATAATTTAATCATTTTGAATATGAAGAACTACTCCCTCTATCTTATAATATAAGAGAAAAAAATTAATTTTTTATCTAAAAATATAAGAGAAAATCACAAACATTTATCTTTTAAAAAAATTTTACTCTCTCTTACTTTTTCTATAATCAATAATCAATAAAAATTATTTTTACATATTTCTTTACAACTTTTTTTTAAAATAAACATACTTCTAATTATTATATTTTACTTTTTTTTTTAATAAATGTGATTTTTATCTATTCTCTTATAATACGAGACAAAGGGAAAGGAGTACCTTATAACCATACCAAAAAAAAAAGGGAGTACCTTATAACAAACTTAAAATTATGTAACGTCAAAATACATGTTGCAACGTCTGCAACAACAGTAATTGAAACGACCACAATGACGATTTAAAATCATTCCTACTGCACATGAAAACGAAGATAGATATATCAGGACAAATAGTATTCACTGGCTTCTAATGTAATCAAACTGTGGTCTATAATTCTTCCTTACAATCGTGTGTTCCTTTTCACTCTACAGTTATAAATATTTCTTGTCATCTTTCGGTTAAAATTTTACTCCCTCCGGTCCTAAATATAAGAAACTTTTTACTTTTTAGGTTCATGGAATCATTGATGTATTTGGTCTATATTATGAACCAAATACATCAATCATTCTATAAATTTAAAAAGTAAAAAATTTCTTATATTTAAGACCAGAGGTGTAGTACTATTCTAATTTCATATACTTGTCAAAAATCCATATTTAACAGAGTTCAATTGTTTTTATTATTTATCCTTCATATTCTCACTGTGCTTTGTAATGGCCCATGATCATGATAATCAATAAAAATAATGTAGTAATATTAAAGTTATGTTTAATTTATGCAGAAAAACACATAAAAGACGCTCCGTAAGCTTGACTAAGTTGGTATTAGAAGTCACTATTTAATTTGTAGAAGTCACTATTTATGTTTTTTTTTTTTTTTTTTACAGTAGGAAACTCTTGACACGAGAATAAGAAAGTGGTTGTGTAAGAGCTGTTAAATGGGTCAGCCTGATCCACTGGATTTTGTTTTATAAATGGGTTAGGTTGGTTCAATCTAATTATTGTTGGGTCATGCTTTAATGAGTCTGATCTGGCTTTGCATGAGTACGGCCCGGTCCGGTGGGTTTATGGTCTAACTCGGCCTATTTTTTCTTTAATTTTTTCAGTTTATTTGATATTTTTTTAAGTGACTTTTATATATTAGTTCTTCATAATTATTAATTTTATCGAGATATAATTGTATGCAAGTGTAAATCATTTTTACATCATCACTAACTATGCATTAATAAATTATAAAATTATATTTTATTAAATTTTTAGATAAAAATAACCATTTTTATTGAACTTACACATTAAACTATACTTTTAATAATAAATTTTCAATTAAGTGATAATTTTTATGTTTATTGATATTATTTCTATCAAAAATGACATAAAAAACCAAATAATGGGCCGGCACAAAGTCCGATGGACTAACTCGGCCTAATCCAATCCCCAGGAGGCTAAATAGGTTTGGACAAAAAAATACAATTGCATTTTCAAAGTCTAGTCTGTCCAAACCCGTGGGTTAATGGACCGACCTATCGACCTGACTCGTTTTTTACAGCTCTAGTGCAACCAAACACTTGCCAAGAGTATATATTCAATTTCATAACTGCTCATGTTCTGTAGTACGTAAGCTTTAGATTACCAAACTTATCACTTTTCCGCATGGACGGTTTTACCATACGGGCTGCTAGGGCTGCAGCCCGGGCTCGGTCGGAATATTTTGGTATTTTAGGGTTAATTTAGGGTAAAACTGATATTTTTAGAGATTAATTTATGGTAAAATTGAAAACTTTTGTTTAAAATTGAGATTTTTTATTGCAAAACAAATCTTTTGGTGTTTTAAGGGTTAGTTTAGAGTAAAATTGAAATTTTTAAGGATTAATTGAAGACAAAACTGAAAATTTTCATTGCAAAACTAAATTTTTTGTTTTAAGTTTAATATTTTGTCCGGGCTTTATAAAGTTTCTAGTTCCGCCATTGCTTTTCCGTAATTCTATTGTAGAATACTAGTGATACCAAGCCCGTGCGTTCGCACGGCCTCACTAAAAAATATGCCAACAAAACTTTCAGTAATAGTTTTACATTCCAGCAGCTAAAAAAATATAAAATAAACCCATGGTTCTGTTAAGTATTCGTCTACAGCTAGCCATGAGGTCCTGGAACATTGACAACATGACTAAGAAGTCACAAACAACATATAAAACAAAAGGAGCCTCATTGAGTACTATTAAAGCTATACAGAACAACAATCAATATAAAACAACCGGGTCACTTACAAAAACAAATTTTATCGAATATAAATTTTCTGGAAGACCTCTGGATAAACAACATTAATTGTAGACGGCGACACTTGTTGATTTTCGTCTACAATTAATATCTTCAATCCATCACGCGTCGTCACACGGGATACGGCTACATACAATTGTCCATGAGTGAAAACAGGGTTGGGCAAGAATAATCCAACATTCCCTAAAGTTTGTCCTTGGCTCTTGTTAATCGACATTGCAAAACATACTGTTAAGGGAAATTGACGTCTTTGAAAGTTAATTGATACATTAGCATCAGACGAGATTAAACTCATTCTGGATAGATAGACAACTTCTCCAATGTTGCTACCAGTAACAATCTTTGCACCAATGATATTTTGTCCTAAATGTGTAATTGTCAAACGGGTTCCATTGCATAGTCCACGACCAACATCAATATTTCTCATTAACATGACAGGAATTCCCACTTTAAAAATAAGTTTATGATTCGGTAAGCCAGAACATTTAATCTCATTCATAAATTCAGTCGTAACCCATCTACTATCAACACCAATTTCTGCATCACATTTACATCGTGTGTCACAACTGAGATATTCTTTCGCTTCTGTCGGAATGATAGACAATACATAATCATTAATTCGATCAACAATTTCAAGAGTTGGGGCTAGAATAGCTCTTTCTTGAAAGTAGTTCATGACAAACATGTTGTTAACTAAATCAGGATAAATTTCATCAACTATGTCTCCAACAGGATTATCAACACTATGAATTAAAATGTCATCTGGAATATCAATTAACGCCTCACCTTCGTCTGACTTTCCTAGCTTACCATCACCAATATCTAGTATCCATTTAGCAAATTCCTCAAGAGCCTCATTTTGCATAATATCATTTGAAAATTGCAACCTCATATTTTCCGTAAGAGTGAGGACATTGACATTGCGCCAAAGATAAGATGAAGTGATGGCAGAGTATACAATATCTGCTCTAGATCCACGCGGAACAACGGGTAATATTTGTCTAAAGTCGCCGCCGAAAACAACTGTCTTCCCACCAAAGGGCAACTTTGACAACCTAACATCAACGTCGCTTATTATGTCCTACAAGTCTCGATCAAATGCCTCAAATGCCCATTTATGAATCATTGGTGCTTCATCCCATATAATCAAACTTGTCATCTTTAACAATTCTGCCTTTTTACTATTTTTTTCTAACCTACACGACGATTCTTTGGTTAATACTAACGGCAAACCAAATTGGGAATGAGCTGTCCTACCACCAGGTAACAAAATCGATGCAATTCCGCTTGAAGCAACATTCACAACTATTTTCCTCTCGGATCGCAACTTATAAGACAAAACTTTCCATAAATATGTTTTTCCAGTGCCACCATATCCATGAACAAAAACATTTTTCCAACCCCATTTTCAACAAATTCAATAATGTTCTTATAAGCATGGGTTTGGCCAACATTCAATTTCACTACATATTCATCATGAAGAGCCCTCATTTCATCATAATCATATCTAAATTCGTTTTCCACCAAAATATTGTTGAATATTCCATCGTTCGAAACTTTGAGGTTTGGCATACTTTCATAATCATCCAAACTTTTTCCGTTCTCCCGAAGAAAATTATCAATTTCGAGCAAACACATTTCTTTTAAATCATCAGGAGACAATTCGAAATCTGAAAACATAAACAAAAAATTTGACACTTATTTATTAAAGTTAAGTGCATATATAAAATCAATGACAATTTCAACAATCCAATACCTGGGTCATTCAACAACCGTCGTTTCTCATATAAAATTTCATCGGACAGAGTTTCCCATAATTGTTCCCATACCTTGAGTGGGTCACCCATTGAGTTTGACATCAACATCTCAGCAAACATCCTACGCAATGAAACACCAGAACTAAGGCAAGCAGCCTCAATGATTCCATCGATAAATTCCCGATCATCTTCAAGCAACCTCAAAACTGAACACGCCTCTCGATATGTCCCTAACTCACGATTATCAACTGTCCTAATGTCTTCAAAACTGGTGCAACCGACTTGCACATTAAGCAAGAGTCGCATATAATACAACTCCCGATTTCCAGGGGGTATATATGTTAACCGTCCTACTGCACAACCACTCTTCCGGGGTTTCCATACACGTTTCTCTGCATCATAAGTAAACAAAGATGGAAAGTGAATGTAAGTTAAGTGACGCCCTTGGTGATATGTTTTATTAGCTTGCATCCAAGCTAAAAACATTGTCCCCATGTCTTTGTTGCGCTGTAAGACTGAACTTAATTTAGAAGAATCTTTGAATAAAACCCTTTGTTTTCCCTTTAAGTGGAAGGTCAATCTCATGACTGGGGGCCATCTACTATGAATTTTATAAGCAAAAATTCTCCAAATCGACTCTGACGGTGACAAATAACGACAATCATAATATTGTTGGATTTCGTCAACACATTCATCATCATTCGGCTGTAACGATGCCGTGACTCTATCAACACCCTTGTTAATGTATTTGAACAAATACTTAATGCAATTTGATTTATTGCATAATTCAATATTAACATGAGCCTGATACTTCATGAGCAACCTTGGATTATAAAGAACAACACTACGATTATCCAATAATATCTCTTTCTTCATAACAGTAACTCCAGTATCTCTGCGCTTGTAAATGGGATATCCACCCTGATCAAACGTAGTCCTAGACACAAATTTCTTAGGATAAAATTTCGAACAACGGCGATTTTTCATGCACGGAGACCTGGTAAATGAGTAACCACATGGGCCATGAATCATGAAATTTGAAACAGTTGCATACAGTTTAGGAAATAACTCCGGCTGCGGAAGTTCTGCACAAATAACTGAGTCAATCGCTTCTGGACTGTGCAATTTAGCGTTTGTTTCCAGCCACAACAAAATATGAGCATGTGGTAACCCTCTTTTTTGAAACTCAATGGTGTACATACCTACAAAAACAAATAAGGTAAGGATCAGATTTTTATTACAATAAAATTACTTTATTTATAAAAAAGCACCAGCTACTAACTTAATTCTAACTACAAAGATATCATTATTAACACTTACTTGCGCTGACCCGGCCAAAAAAATGACCCCTACGGAAATCATCCATGATTTGGTTTAGTTTTATCTGGAAAACACGACAACAAATATCTGGCCTGTATATCTGGTGGTTATTAGAACCCATCATATGGCGCTGAATTTCAGGCCATTTAGGATTGCAAGTAACAGTTAGAAACAAATCAGGATATCCAAACTTTTTGCACATTGCCATGGCATCTTGACAATTGTTGAACATATACCGTCTTCCACCAGTAAAAGATGAGGGCAACACTATTCTAGAACCTATTGACGAAGCAACAGTGTCACCACGCCCGACCGCCTCTTCAATACCTTGCAAAAAGTCAGCACGAATCTTTGTTTGGTTATTTCTAATCCAAGACAACCGCTGCGACTCAATCATTGAATACAAATCAACGACAAATTGCTGAAACAATCTTTTGCTCCTATGCAGAATTGAATTTTCAAGAGATCTTTGCTGAATCCGATAGGCAATAAAAGCACGTAATGACACTCTTACTCTCTTTTTCTTAGTCCGGGTTGTTGTCAAGTAATTAAGTTGAATGTTCTCATCATATTGGTCTTCGCCAAATGGAAATAGCAAAGGATATTGGAGAGGTATATACTTTGCATGAGTTTCATGTATCCTCTTCAAATAACCACCACGACTACGAACAACAATATCCCTGCCCTGTTCATCATCACCAATATCCCCCACAATTAGTGCAGCTACTTCATCAACATCAGGTACATTATAGGTCCTTAAATCACCTCGCCGGCTACGAAATAACCTCAATGACACATGAACACTCTCATTCATAAGAATATAATCTCTAACCATGCGAAAACTCTTGACCAATATGTTGTTTTCATCCAAAAGAACCAATAATTCTTTAACCAAATCAGGATCAAGTTTCTGCGGAGTCTCCAAATCACTACAATCAAACAAAATATTTACATTCAACATCTAAAAAAATAAAAAAATTGTAGATACTCACAATATATTAATCACAATATACACTAACCTGAAATGAGAAACTCTGTTGGAAACTTCATTATCAGTGTCATATATGTATAATTGGGCAAATTTAGGCACTTCACCATAATTTGGAATAAGACTACCCATAAGATGATAGTTTTGACCAGATACAACAAATTGAGGCGGTCCTGCCCCGTCATTCATTGATGATTGAATTCTGCCACCCATTGATGTAAACGAAAACATATTATTGTACGACCTTATATTTGACATGAAATGAGAACTCTTCGGATGGTTACCCTCAAACAATGATCTGATCAATGTAGGTGGTTGTCTCATTAATGGAATGGTTATTTTGCCTTTTTTGCAACACATAGACACCTTTATGCTGGATGTTCCACGAGTTTTTCCAGCTCTCTCATCATACCATATCAAAGCTCCGCAATCACAGCATGGTATATCCATATTACCAATATCGACATATTCTGCAACAACCATCAAATTTTCAAAGTTTGTTGGGTAAACGAAATGTCAAATTATACATCAAGTACTCAATGCTAAATTGTCTTCAGGTTCTACACTAATACTGTTTATAACAACCACAAATTCAGAATTCAATAAGAATTAGACCTACCTTGATTCTCAATGTCTCTGTAACGCATGTAAAACGTCTGATCACATTGATCGTAATATTCAGGTTCCAATATCTCAGTCATCATTGATTCTGCGCAACAACATTCTGAAATTAATCACCTACATAGCCATACATTAAAACTAACTTGTATTTTATGTAGTTCTCCATTTATATAGTTTTTAAGAGTTCTTTCCATATTAAACTCACCAAACTTGACTTATCGTAGAATGCCTAATTTGAAACCAAACAAATATTATTCACATTCAAAACTTCCCACCTTAAACAGAGGGTTCAACAACTACATAATACAACAAATCAACCAAACTCACCAGACCCTTGTTGATTACGCAACACCTCCTCCTGCTGATTGATCAACTTTGCACCAGCCTTTGATCTATACACTGTAAAATATTTCAGTTGTCAATAATTGTGGTACATTAAGTTCAAATATAACACACATTGACCACTAAACTAATTGAAAACACACCAAGTGTATGCAAAAATGTTGACCATTGAATAATGAATCAGGGGCAACTAATCTATACAATTTATTAACCACTCATATTACATTATATTTTAATAAATGACAGTATTCATGTACTTTACTACCAATTTCGATGACACTCATTCTTTAACTGATGAACACTGTCACAATGTAATCATATATAAGCATATAGGTAGTCTATACATATACTATCAACTCAACATTGTAACACAGCACATATAAACAATTAAAAAAGAATTCAACGTATACAAATATACAATATTTGATTGAAATCATACACATCAAACTGAAAACACATTCTTACATCCTCTTCTCCTGCTAACTTTCTTCATAAGGAGGGGTCTATTTTGCCTATTAAATCTCAACTTCTCCTTTCTCTCACACCTTCTAATTCTTGCTATGTTCGCGGGAGACAAATCACCTTCCATTGCAAATAATTGCTGAGACGCTAATTTGATTCCCAATCTATGAACGCCACGGCCTGACTATTGGAATCTTAGCATGTAAGGGACGGGTTTAAATCAAACACAGCTGATTAACTTCATTCAGCTGAGTTAACCACCACTAATATTGTCTTGATGATATGACGTGGTTCTCAAACTATTGAGTTTCGACCTTCCTTATCTAATCCTTTTTTCAATTTTGAATATAGGTTGAAGACACTAACCCAATTTTTTTTTCATCTTTTTTTTTTTTTTTGGTCAGGCACTAACCCAATTTTTTATTAATCATATACATATTCATTGGGTCCCAAAATATAACCAAAATTTTAAAAAACAAATATTTGTGTACCTATTAATATATAAATTGGGGAGGAAATTGGTCCAAATAATTAATTTTGTTAGGCTACTTTTCTATTACATTTTAGACCGACGTAAGTATATATATATATAATAGACCATCAACTACAGGAAACAATATATATACGAAGGAGCAAATAAATTTTTTTTTTCGAAAACGTAAAAAAGTAATTTCATTAGCAAATTGATCAGCGCCAGGCGTGCTCACCTAAAGCAGAAACTTCAAATCAATTACACATAAGGAAAATTTGTAAAAATAAATGACAACTACAATATTCATATTTCTTTAGTAAAGATCATATACGGTGGATGGATAACACAATCTACGTTCACTAAATAATTATTTTTTTGTTTAATATATACAATATCAGTAAAATAATTTTGACCTATACTACAGTAAAATCGATTTAAATTTATTTTTCATTTAATTTTGGAATAACATATATGACAAAGTTTATTTTCATATAAATACCTTAGGAACAATAAACTCACTACTACCCCCTTTTTACACCTATAGCAAATCAAAATCAAAATAGCTTACACTCGAAATTTTTGTCACTCAAATTCTAGAACAAAGGTAATAATTATTTATTGAAACACCATGGACTTAAAAATATTCTGACAAAAAAAAAGTTGTTTCCATGAACAATAACACAAATAAAAAGAACACAATTCATTCCCCATTTACAGTATATGTATTGAATTTAACTATTTTTTAAGATTCAAAAATATCTTTCAAAAACTTTTTTCAGGTCTCTATTCTAATTTTCCTTCGGTACTCAATTTAATGGTTATTAGGACTTACAATTTTTGATGGCATTAAAAATTTTCCGTTATAATTTTATAACTATCCATCCAAACATAATTTTCAAATTCCGGCATTTTGAAGTTGAATTTCATTAGTTCATATATTACACAGGATTATAATTTGCTCGAAACAATTGATTCAATATATAAAATAAATTCCGTTAATAAAATTGAATGAGTTAGACTGAATTTGTGAGGGCAATAGAGTTTTCTAACTCCGTGGATACATTAGATTGAATTGAATGAGTTACACTTAATTTTCTAACTAAATTGAATTACGTTGTGGTGGAACATAACCAAACAATTACTTGGACCAATCCATTTGAAATATAACCCAACAACTAATCATGACCATATTCTGCAGGAGACCAACTCTGTTTTTGGGCGGCCAGCAAGTACCACCCCAGGGATTTGATCAGTCTGTGCAGTCATTCACCTGTACAAATTGGGAAACTTCCCACGTGACATAAGCCAGGCCAGCTGTGGTGATTTATTAAAAAATTAATATATTAATATAACACACATCCACATCAAACCTTCTAGAACACACAAACACTCAACTCCATCAAAAACTCAACATCAAGATCAAATTCCACCACTACCATAAACATATTTATGTGAAAAAAAGTGACTCCCAATATAATAATTTTAATGTTTTTCACCAATAATTATTCACTCGATTAGAAATCCGGTTAAACACTAAATAATCATGAATATTTTTTCTAACCCAAACCTATATATTCTATGGTCCAGACACACATATACATAAAACACTTTGATTATTTGTAAAAAAAAACACTTTGATTATGAAACAAATTTTAGCTCCCCGCGATCTGGGTACTAACATGCTGTGCCAATAACAACTCTAACCATTCATCCACACAATCTAATACTCTGCATTTTTTGTTTAAACTGCATAATGGCCACTTATTTTGGAACACAAAACATGTGTACACAAATAATAACCATATTTGAATCAATGGGGAAACGCAGTACAACCACTACCATGTTTCATAAATAACATATACAACATACAATAATTATAACAATTAACACTCCAAATCACAAAACATTAATTTTTATTCATCTTAAATTTGTTACACGCCTTAATTCCACTGATTCTCATTAGAGAATAAACACTTATACTAATCTATTTGAGACATCCATTTGGCAGATTCGTGGTTGAAACCAAGAACATTAACCCAGTCCTGCACTACTCCTCTCTATCCCCTCTAATGACCTCAAGATGAATGAGGTTGCTTCCTGATCCACCCTTGAATACGACAACATCTTTCCACTGAAGTTGGTTGTCCCTTATGAATTTATTTCAGCCAACATAGATGAACTTGTTTCCAGGATTCTTGGATGATGTAAGCAGGGGCGTTTGGTAAACTCTGGATGTGGCAGTATCAGCCAGATAGATGTAGGACTCTGTTGGCATGATACAACTTCTTGTAAATTCTCTTGGAAAATTCTGCAATTCACATAACACAACAATCACACATATTTAGACAATAAACACCACCTAAATCCAATTACTCCTTCAACTGGCATGCAAATCAAAACAAAACTACACTCATATTTATGTAAATACCAGAACATTCCTAGCTCTTGCAACTGACTTGGTTACTCTAACTTCCCATTGGAATGTCAATGGGTTTTGTTGATACCCAGATACCCTGCCAATTAAAGCATTCCATCATTGTTCATAACAGATCCAAATACTGACCACTATAATAATAATTGTGCACACCTAATTACTAAACATGTCCAAACGATAACTAAAATAGAAGTATCTGAATTTCAATAACAGGCACAACAAAGGTATAAACAACCAAACTAATCCATACCTCATGGACGCTGCTTTCCTCATGAGAAAATGAGAAAACTTGAGATGAACTTCGCAAAAAACAGGGCTGTGGCAGAACCATAAGAAACAGCAACATGGAAGCACATATATATACCACCCCATGAGAATAAAATCTATTTATTACATGTGTTGTCCCCATCAGTTACATTAAATATAATAAATATACAAATACTAAATATATTAAATATATTAAATATATATAGATATATAAATATAGATATATATAACTAAACAATAATATACCAATGTACTTGAAATGAGTTATAGAAGGTTCTCACAACGAAATTGTGCCTGCAAAACCAATCACATAACATACAAACAAAAGGAGCATAAGCCCACTATAATATATTGCATTACTTTGATGTTAGCCCACACAAAAAACACATCTGCAGCAGATGATAACTTGGGCAAAGTAGCAGCAAACTTGTCAAAGTACCATAATATATTACAATAACCATCTCCACCAGCCAACTATTCAAAAGAAATCAGTAGACAATCACACAACTATGCATGATCACATCCTATGCAGCTGGGAAATGCCAAAACAACCATATAAAATTCAGTTAAATATAGCATTACACATCTAAATAGAGAGACTATCAAGCGGATCTTCCTCCACATTCGGTGGACCTAATGAGGCTGGATGGTTTTCAATACCATACAATGGATGGTTGTACATAGCCATCAGCGCCTGAATAGATGTGAATGGAGACGGCCCTCTAACAACAGGGACAAACTGACGTTCCAAATAGAGATCACGCGGCATGGCCTGGTCACAGAAAATACAATGCCATTAAGATATTCAGATAAAGGAGCATAATAGGAACATAACAATAACTTATAGAATGATTAAGGTTATATTTAACAACCCTCTCAGCTATGGGATTCATTCCTCTAGCAACATATAGTTCAATGATTGCAGGGTCCTCAGTTATGGCCAGCAGTTCAACACGACCAATATGCATATGCGCCTGAGCATCAGATCTTTCGACAATCATCAACACCGATCTTCCAGCCAACCGACGAAAAGCCTCCGGGGTGTAGTCCAGTTTAATACCCTTCAATAAAATTAATTTTGCAAAAAACCAAATAATTACTAACATTGTTGCCAACAAACATATCATCAACAATTTAGGTTCTACCACACACCACCAATAAGATAAACACTCACATCCCGAGAGATCCTTGTGACACCAACATTCATCAATACATGGTCATAGCAGTTAACCTCCATGTGAGAACCTTCATCTTCAAAGCCTATACAGAATCTATTCCTGCACCCAATTTTTAACCAAATATCATTATACATATACCACCCTAACATCAAAAACTTGTGAACCTATGTGGGATACAATTACCACTTACTTTGGCACAACAAAGAAATCCGGGGCATAGCATTTTGTGCAAAAAAAACTACCAATATATCCACCAATTATATTGTAGCATGCACATGTAGGATACCACCACTGTTTTGCAGATACCAACCTGGTCATCCTCCCTTGCACAACAAACACACCAGGGGCAAGATTAGCGTTGAATTGCAGCATATTCTTCCTTTCATACTGTCTTTGAGAATCAAACGAAGGTGGAATAAAGGGAAATTCAGCAGGTGGAGGCAACGTAAGATATGAACATCCAGGTCTAATAGGCAACCCCAACCTACAAAACCCAAATATTGACTTAGCCAATAACATACATCAAGCAAAACAATCAATATCACCCAATACAGGATGCATGACAACATCGGGTTTAACCAATTACATATTGAAGAAACACAAATATGCATCAACGCACTAATTTAACGAAACATTATTTCGTTTATGAACAGATCTTTACTGGCACTGATTAATTGTTTTTGCCAAAAAAATAAAAGAACAAACTCAATAAATACTTCACACCATACCCAATTTTAAAGGCAGTAACCTCGGCAAAAGGAGGATTCACAAAAAGCCTTGTGATTCCAATGACATTCTGCAGCATAACAGTCCCTGCACGACTACAGAGTTAGTGAACATGACAACAAAATACTTCAAATATACTCTCTTCCCAACCTTCACCAACACAGTTGTACCTGCAACAGTGCTGAGTTTGGCAAACTGCACAATAACAACAGGCAATCCTCCAGAGTGAAGAGTCAACAGACGGCGAAACTGTATCGCCATTTCACCCACAAATTCACACTTAACACTCCCCCTGTACAACCGCGCATAACATATCACACACATTACACCATACAATCAACACCACCAAAGAACAACAAATAGTTGGTTTTACATGAGAAATTACCTATGATCAGTTATTTCCACCTCAACGCTTTTACGGACTTTCCCAGCAAAGTAAAACTTGTTTCCATGCCTCACCGAAGTAACAACCCCCATAACATCTACAAATCACAAAAATCATTGAACATGAAATAAAATAATGTCAATGGCGCAAATTCAGTAACACAAAATAAACAACGTTTATCCCCCAAAAAAAAAATCATCAATTTTATAGGTTTGAAGTACATACCAATAAGAAAGTAGAAATTTTTTGTACACTGGAGTACATTTTGGCTTGTAATGAGTGATAAACCATATCTTGGAATACCAAATCCGTCAGCAGGTATCACTCTTGTGTTTTCAGTAAACACAAATTTATATGGATGAAACGAAACCATCATCACACTCAAGTTTTGGACAACAGTGAGGTTCGATATTCCATAAGCATTCCATTCATTAATACCATCAGCAAATTTCAAACACAGATTCAACGGGATGGAAGCTTGAATCTTATGTCCCTTGACAAAACAACAACCACAACAGCAAAAAAAAAGGTGATTATTGAAAAAATCAAATATCATGAATTGTTAGTGTTTTTGAAGATGAAGGAAAATACAACATTGATAAGAAAGATCTACAACAACATAACCAACAAACTCACATGCACATCTATCAACAGCAGTTCAACAGATGACAATTTTGAGTTATCATCACGAGCATAACACAACCACTTTCTGATCACCCTCACCACAAACCTGTTGTAGTTTTTACCGGATTTCACACTCATAAGGTCACCATGACCGTTAAAGCGTGCTGGCTCCTTGGCGCGCAACATCATGACAGGGTTAGACATTTTTTTTTAGTTTCAGCGAAGCTTCTAAGGATCTCTTAAAATGGTCAGTCACTTTTATAGGAATCTTGAACTTATATTGTAAAGTAGCAATAAAAGAGGTTCTTCCAAGTAGAAAGGAGGGTGATATGTGATGTCTTATATCACCTAAAGTTAATAAAGTAAGAAACCATAATTAGAAAAATTGCAAACCATATTATATTATATGTAAAAGGGAACAATCTGACAAACCCCTTTTAGCCCCTCTAACACCAAGCGTGTGGGTTTGTAAAAAATATCCCTCCGTCTCAAAACTATTGTCTGTATCCATAATAACATCGCGAACAACATATTAATCGCAACTGAGATCCAAAAAGTATTACCAGTTCACATCTTCTATTTTAATACGACAGATAATATCGTTAAATAACTTAATAAATTATTCGCATCGACTCATATTCATCGAAAATAAAATACTCTACTTTTAAAAAAAATTGTCATCAAACAATATAAAAACAATGCATACAGTTAAAATAGATCAAATTTATTTACGTACAATTAACCAACTAACCAAATAAATAATACAGTGAAAATTATTCGACTATATACTTATAAATATACAACCTCCGAAAAAATAACACTTAATCAAAATATTAATTTCTACGAAGGTTTATCACTTAATCACTTATAAATATACAACCTCCGAAAAAATATATATAAAATTCGACTATAAACTTAATAAATATAAATAGGTAGCATTTCCATAATATATTAATAACAACTATAACTATACCAAACAAATATAGTCCACAATATCCTAAAAGGCAAAGGAAATAACCAAGCCATAGTTCAGCAACATTAAACAAAATAAAAAAAACCCATAAAATGACATAAACAACACTTAGATACTACTGATATAGCTATTCTTCAGCGATCAACATGACACCCAACAAAGTACAACATTACATTAAACACAATTTATTCTACATTAAATCTACTATCTTGTATCCCTCCAATACTTTGTAATGTCGTAAACCCCAGAGTTCCCCAATGCATTCAACTTTTAACAACCTTCTTCTTCTTGACCTCCTCCACTTCGGCAGCTACCTCTTCAACCTTGCGCTTGAGGTTTCCAGGGTTAACTGCATACAACGAATCAGCTGCGCACAATTTCACCGGACCAATGTCTTTGTTGGATTCATTCACAACACAATCCTCCCTCAACTCCGAATTTTCATCAAGATCCGGCATCAATGTTATCGTGGAAGTATACACCTGTACCGTTCAACTCATACACTTAATAAACCATATCCAACTAAGTCCCTATGAACTTTGTCATAAAATAAAAAAAAATTTACAATTGTTGCTCACCTTGTCATGGAACTCCGGTAAATACCTATCAAAAAACAAATCAAGCTGGCCAATTTGATTACAAATGCCCTTTACTTTGAAAGTACTTGAACTACCCACTTGTCCTTCGGTTAACTTCTCTACTTTGAACATCATAGGCTCCCCATATATAACTTCCAACTCACATGGATATACAGAGCAAGGTTCCCCCTGGACATAACATAAACCATAAACCATACACTACAAACATCAGTAATTGAAAACACAATGAACATGTAAAGCCATAATAAAAACTACAATTACCATGGAGGGAAGCAAGGGACATGTATGCATAGCCAGTTTTTCTACATCCTGATCAAACAAAGCAAGTACCATTTCATCCTCACCATCCTTCACCTTTATTTTCATACGATATCTGTAAAAAATTTCATAAACATTAATACCATGTTCAAACAACATTTGAACCACACACAATCAAATTAACACTACTATAATATTAGGCAATACTTGGGTACGGCCTTTGAATCCTCTCCTTTGAACCACATGTCCACTCCCTCCACCACTGCATCAAGCCAACCTACAACAACAAAATTACCATTTTTTTTGGCCACCGCCAAATTGTGAATGTTAGTAACCTGACATTCCCCCATGAAAATTTTAAGTTTCTGAGCCTCCTCAAATTCAGAACATTGACCCGGAAAAGCCATAATAACCTTTGAGACACTTGCTACTTGTTTCTACAATATTGAGTCAAGTGATAAACTACATCCTCACATGACATGTATATATAGCACTTGAGTTAACTCCATCACTTTTGAAATAATAGTTTTGGGGGGAACTAATAGTATGGGTGCTAATACTAAATTAGCCCTCATTCCTTTTTAAAGTTTATTGGAACTAATATAATTTTTGATATGCGTAAATTGCTTGGCTAATTTTTATTAAACCACTGCCATCTTCTATCTATTTTTGCACATCATCATGGACTCTTACCTATTAGTATTAGTTTCTTTAAATCATACCTATTATATCATGTACTCACACCTATTCAAATCACTAAATTGTTGTACTGGATCAATGTACAACATGTGAAATCTGCCAACAAACACCAATGGGCCAAAAGGCCCAAGGAATTTTTTTCAAACGTGGTAATTCTCCACTGTTCCCTTCCACCATGAAAAAACTAATACTTGCCTTGATGTTGTAATAAGACACAATTGCTAGTTAATTGTCTAATATTTTTCTCCACTGCTAACGATTAACCCTAATTTATTTTCAACGAACACCAATGAACATGATATTCCCATATAAAATGGTACCACCTAGGAAAACAAACAATGCATCCATTGTATTTACAGAGATAATTATATCCAAAACACAACCTAATCTAATAAACAATGCATCTCAAGCAGACTTACACAGATAATTATATTAAAAACACAACCTAATTAGATAACATGAAGCATAACGCATTTGAAACACTGTCATACTTAGTTACATAGCACAATAGTTATAGGGAACCTACTATAAGTCAACCATCACATGATGGTAATGTGGTAATCCAAGTTACAAAACAAACACCATACATCAAAACAAACCCATAACAAAAGTAGTTCACATCCCACCCCAATATATATCACACTAAGTTGATATTGGTCAGTTGTTCCTCCGATAAATCTCCACCATAATAGTATCTGTGGGGTTAGAGAGAAGGAAAACCAACTTGTCACCAACTCTAATCCTGCTGCGCCTCACAAATTCACCCCATTCTTTAGTAATGTATCTCTCAAAGTCATCCCTCCCAGCAGTTACGATCGGACAGCGACACTCAAAAACCTCAGTGAGCATCATTATAGACTTCTGGCTCAATGGCAATGCCTCCCTTGTGGTCTTCCTAGGGAAATGCTACACACAAAGAACATAAACGGACAACAGTCACTGTTAAACTACCAAGCTTAAAACATTCATACATCTAAATTTGATCTATCTATTGAATTTCAAATTTTACAATATCAACACCCATAACCGTAATTGCTATTTTACTCACCATGACCTGCGGCTTGTTCCTCCGGACCATAGCAGCAATAACAGTTCTCTCCCACCCATAAACACCATCTAAATTATAGTTGCGACGCCTAAGTTCGTCGTGCGTCGGCGGAGCAGGGACAGCACGAGCACGCGATCCCTGGCCGGCAGCCCGCCCTTGCACTACATTTCCACCGTCATCATTCTCATTCACCAATTTCATTGTGAACACCCCAAGCGCTGGAGAGTAACGAAGTACAACCGGAGTAGGACGAACGAATCCAAATCTTCGACTAACCACCTCACCCGACACCAGCTGAATCTTCCGGTTAAACACATTCACACAAACACCACATTCGCCACCGTTTGGGTGACGAATCCGCAAACTCTGACCTTGATCAAAGACATTGATCCATGAAACTGGAAACTCATAGGAGGTTGCAATAACATCCTAATAAAGAGTACATCATTCACAATCAGATTACTCATATAACCAATCACACAAAAAACATGAAAACTCAAACCTCTTATTAACTTTTATATCCACCATATATATCAACAAACCTGGTCTGGGAAGACAACCGTTTCAAAGGTGATCTTCCTACCAACCACACGGTTCCCTCTTCCTGCACTGTTATTTCATACACAACATAAACCACATCAAAATCATCCACATAATTTCATATACACACCACTACATAAACTAAAGACACAAATATAAAAAACATCCTACAATACCAAGACAAACAACTTTTTTGTTAAATAACTCACATAACCAGCGCATGCAACATTAACACCGAACTTTTAAGAACAACAGAAACAACTCATGACAACAACAACGAAAGAATGGAACGTTACAACAACCTGCACCCTCAACAACAACCCCAAACCCTTGTTATGCCCTAGATCAACACGAAACCACCAACATTGCAACAGAAAAACGATAGATCAGACATCAAAATGACATGAGGAACCAACCTGGTAGATGAAGACGCCATCACTTTCCCTCACTGCAACCGAAGAGTTCTCTGACAGAGATAGTTTATCTGATACGAAAAGTAAGCCAAAAGTTCCCAAACAATACGTTACCGTACTATAAAGAATGTTTGTGGGCCAAACACAGTTAACCCTTTCTATAATAGAACCCATAACTGGCCCAATTGAGACTACCATCAATTATATTAACAAATGACACTTTTGGCAACGACACATATTTGTCTACCACAAACTGAACCATTTCCTACTTAACCATATAGCTTCCTTGTTTAATTAAACCTCACTCTTTATTTTTATTTTTATAATTTCAGAATCAAAGTGGTTAACAAATAGAAATAAAAACTATTAATGATATTAACAACTCTTTATTATGTCTTTGTGTCTTTTTACCGAAAAAAATCGACAACTCTCTAACATATTTTTATATTCTTGCAAAGTTGATGTACAAACAAAGGGTAAAATTTATACTATTAGATATTTACAAACAACAAATTTTGATTGAATCTCATAAAAAATTGAAGAACACACTAAATATCCAAAGCCCAATTAGTAGTTTAATACATTACACCCAAACCACACTATCCTACTATACAATTATTTTCAAACTTAATAAACATTGAAACTAATTTTCCTCCTTGGTATTTCTAGATTAATTAATCAAACAATAATTATCTTCCCACATTAAAATCCACCATATAATCTGCTACGACAATAAGGGTTCATCTATCATGCAATTAAAACAACCAAATTAAAATTTTCCTCTTTTATAGTTATATATTAAATAATCAAGCAATAATTTATTTCCAACATTAAAATCCAGGTTATTATCTTGTGTGAAAATCAGTGATCATTTATTCTATAACAAAAATAAGTAAACATATTTTTCTTTGGCACAACCAATTAGTCGAAAATAATTAAATCAAATTTTGTTCTTCTCTACCCTCTTTACTTATAAACAATTACCCCTAAATAGACGAAAATAATTAAATAACCCACCATCAATAATGACAGGCCATCATCTTGCAATTTTAAGCCAACACTATGTGAATCACAACATCGCGAACTTGTAAGGCAAATAACGGCATTTCGACATATTACGATAAATTTGTGCAATTGTCTAAAATACGTTTCTCTCAACTGACAACTTGGAGGACAACTTAGTATTGCATTAACACATGTTTTCCATTTTTTATAAGTTACAACAGACAATAACAGAACATATAATAGATTTGCAAAGTTAAAATAGAAACACACCACATAGATTCATAAATCCATATCCAACTAAAATAATATAGCACATCACATGCCATACATACTGCTGGTCTTTGAGTACATAAGTAATACAAACGACACACAAGAAGCAAATACCAAATGAAATCTGCAGGAATTACAAACATTACAAACACTGTCATACATTTACCCACACCAACATGCAAAGAACTTGGCACTGGCATACAACAACGACACACACCCATCTACCTTATTTCATATAACACCATTATTCATAGCCTATTTTTCTTTCTTGGGTATTCTGGCTCTTTTTTTAACCTCAACTTTAGCAACACCATTAAAGTCTTCTGTCAAATCTCTCTTCACACTCCCAGACACCTCCTTAGACCTGGATGCCTTGCTCATTGAACTCATGTCTGGGGTAACAACTATGTTCCTCATCAAAGCCAGGGGCACAGAATCATCATCATCTAAATCATCTACTTGACTATCTGGCTCACCATCAGCACTTGTAGCTACTCCCTGCTCACAACATTTATGCATAGTCTACATCAAAAAATTCCACCAAAACATTCCCATACAAAATACAAAAATCAGTCCAACATGAATAATCAATCAATACTCAATAACCAACAATACCTTGGAAGGTGTAGTGAACGGCCCGTCAGCACAGAATTTCTCTATAATTCGAGGTTCGATGCATATACGTCTAACACGAAATGAACCATCACTTAAATTATTTGAAGCTGATGCCTTATCAACAGTGAACAACATGCTTTTACCAATCAATGCATCAAATTCAGATGGATGACCTCCACCACCATCAATCTAAGCAATAAGCACAAACATACAATCATAACAGCTCATCACCACATTTCACTATGTACTAACCCACACCACTACCATATTCCAACAACAATCATACCTTTGAAGCAGCAACAAACTCCGCACAAGATTTCTCCATCAAGTAACTCATGCAGGAATCAAACAGCATGAAAGCACATGTCGCAACCCCATCAGACACTTCAACCTTGACCTTGAACCTACAATTCACAACAAAGGGTCAAATACATATACCACACATCTTTCCCATATAACATCTTAAACTCACAATAGGACTTTATCCATTACATACCTAGGTACAACATGGAACACCTGCCTCATACATCCATTACAGTAATAGGCACCAGAATCTGGAGTAACACTTTTGTGGCACTTACATGCCGGATACCACCACTCCTGCCCACCAACAATGCCAACAATAGACCCATGAACAGCAAATACCCCGTCCTCCGGAATATCAATCAACTCTGCGATGTTTTTCTTAGGGTGCATACCAAGAAATTCTTCTTCAAGAGAGGGAGCAGACTTTCTCCCAATCAAAGGCACAGCAGCAGAAAGGTCTATTCCATGGACAACAATCCTACAAAATAACCATTCACACATCAAATGTGTTAGCACAGACACTTACACATTTCAACAAATTAAACACAAATGATGGTGACCTAACATACTTATTCCTGAATGTCTCAACCTCAGGCAGATCAGGATTCATTAATATCCTTGTTGTGTTAATCACATTCTGGATAGATGCTTTATCTGTAATGAATCAATATTTATCATAAAATTGTAAAATATCTAATACCAGGAACACAACCATCATTTACAACTGAATGTAACCCAAACCTCTAAAGATTTTAACTTTGGCATACTGAATAATAACAATAGGAAGACCTTCCACTCCCTTGCCCAATATCTTGTTTATGTCATCCACATAATCTCCAAACAGAGCACACTCACATTTCCCACTGCATTATATTTTAATTTTTCATTAACAATCAAACTTCAACTCCACAAAACATTAATCATCAATTTAAAAATTTAAAACCACTGAACAAACTCAAACCTCTCATCAGTCAGTTCAATGACAACCATCTTTGTCAATTTCCCATCCCTAATGTACTCTTTCTCAGCTGATATTCCAGTAATTAGTCCAACAACATCTAATCACACAGAAAAGCAAATAAACAGGTAAATAGCCATAACATATCTGAATGCACAAACACACACATAATTGGCAGCATACCCACCTAAACATGTACGATACACACCTAAGAAACAAAAACATACCACACTAAGACCTGAATAGGTAATACGTACCAATCAAATATTCATAATCCCTCGTGTGAGCAGTTATCGCAGCACAATTTGTGAAACTAAATCCATATCTGCCAATAACAGAACTTTCTGAAGTCTGCACCTTAGTCTTGACTTGGAAAATAAACTTGTATGGATGCAAAGTGGTCCGGTAAAGACCAAATTGAGGACTAACAGACAGATAACCGATCTCATACACCTGGCTCTGCTCTAATTTTTTATCAAACATATGGATCAATTGCTTCCTAATTGATGCTTGAATTTTTCCTCCCTACATGAAATTTAGAACAACATTATAACAAAATCAATTATCCATTATCCATTCATCACAGATATCAAAACTCACAAACACACATATCCTAATTAAACGATTGAATTACATTACATCAACTACATTAAAAACTTCTACTAATTACAATAAAATTTATTACATCTAGCCCAATACAATTACATTAAAAATGCTCAATGACATGAGGAACTCCATTTATACCTTCTCATCACACAATATCATCTCAATGGAATTTGGTTCAAACGGATTCAGATACGACGGCACCTTCCAAAGACGAACAACACGCACTTTGATATTCCAGTTGTCCCTGCCAGGAATAACTTCGGACAATAGATCATAAGAAGCTTCTGGATTTGTGGTTGCCATTTTTTTCAGTATAATATATTTGGGGGATTCTGGTGCAAATGAATCTGCATAATGGACATGTATTTATAGCCACCGGAACCACAACTACCTTCGAAATTCAAACACACAACCATAATTGGGGGGAAAATTCCCACCGAAACAGAACCCTAAATGAATCTCACAATTACCACACGTGCAATAAGCAGTCCACAAGTGACACGTCAATTTCATTTACCAATTATTTTGCTTGCAAGTGACGTGGAATTGACCCTTTTCATTGGTTATGGTATAGCACAGTGCCAAAATTGGAGACTTTGTTGTCAAGTTTATTAGATGTATGTTATTTCAAAATATAGCTCACAATTATTTGCATATATAAGATCATTATTATTGTCTTGCAACTGATCGAGTCCAACTCATACATTTGACTCAATCAATATGTTTTGCTGTTAATAACTACTGGATTAAATATGTTGTGTGGAATGGTAAGAGGACTGGAGATGGGTAATCTATGCACATTACTAAATCGGAAGGAATAACATATCCACGAAGCGCAAAGTATATAATACTATGATCATGTATAAAAAGTGATTAATTGAAACTTGTTTTGGTTCAAAAGGTGTAATTGTTGTCTGTTGAGACTTTTTAAATTTTTTAAATATAATATATTACACTTCCCATGTGTTTTTATATGCTATATATCCGTACCAAAAAAAAAATGCTATATATGGAAAATGGAACTAATATTAAGTCAACGATAGAACATATGTTTTTTTTACTATATTGGACTTATACATACCCCGCGTGTTTTTATTTTGTAATTGGATACCTCTCAAATGAGAAGTTCTAACTCACACATTTCCTACAATTTAAATGATGAACGACTTGAAAGAAGAAAAAAAATGTGCAGAGAATTATTTGTGTGAGTTGAATTTGGCTCGCCACATTGTCGTTTTAATGTTGCTTATCTTATGTGGATATGTATGTGAAAAACAAAAGGAAAACAAATAAACACACATCCGTGGCTCTTTTGATCACGATGTACCACACCACTACCACGGGTAAAAGGCACTAGAAACATGTGTTTTGTATAGTAATTAACAATAAGTGATGATAGAGTCAACATCCTAGTCTAGGGTTTAAACTTTTGAGTTCTTAGTCATTTTTTTAATGGAGAAAAATTAGGTTGAGGTGTGCAAATGTTGTATATAAACTATATCTTTCATCTTGAATTGTAAGTAATGATGAAATTGTTAGATGTACCGGAACAGTTGTCCTCCAGTCAAGGCTAAGAGGTTAGAGGCATGTAGTATTTGGTCCTCCTTCTAGCGTCAATGTTCCATTCCATCTTCAAGTGTGTCACATCGCGTTCCGAGGTATTGTCATTTGTAAAAGACGTCTCATTGTATTGGGATATGTAGGTTTGTATATAACTACTCTTAACTTCAAATCTCAAGCAATATAAGACTTTTGAATATATCGAAATATATTTTAAATGTAATACAGAGATTAAAAAAAATCTTCTAGACGGAGCCATGACTCTAATCTTTTTTTTTTGTTGTTGAGGAAAGTCGTGTGACTCTAATCTAGTGATTCAAACTTCTGAAATTTCGGATTAGTAGTATAAAAAATATATAAATTCAAAGATTTCAAAATGTAAAATATATAGATACATTTGTGTTTTTTAAGTTTAAAAGATTTAACTCAAAAGTTTGTATTATGATTGAAGAAATTAAATTTACTGATTTTTTGAATACATATACTTCCAAATTTATGTTGGTTGGAGTAAAAAAAAAAGGTGTTAATTATTTTTATTTCTTTCGTAAAAAAAAATGGTGTTAACTGTTAATTATCTATTGAATCAACTGAATCAATTTTTTGGGAGGATGTGAGGATAATAGGAAAAAAATTTGGATTAGTTGGAAAAAAGTTTGTTTAGGGAAGGAGTATGGAGGATTGGGGGTTAGATAAATTAAGAAATTTGATATTGTTTTACTTGGAAAGTGGTGTCGGGGATTGTTAGTGGACCGTGGTGGGTTGTGGTATAGAGTGTTGGTGGCTAGGTATGGTGAGGAGGCAGGGAGGTTGGGGATCGGGGAGGTTCTTTGTGGTGGAGGGAGGTGACAAAAATTAGGGATGGTGTAGGTGGTGTCGAAGGAGGGTGGTTTGGGGAGAGTTTAGAGATGAGAGTTGGAAATAGTTTTTGTTCTTTTTTTTGGTCGGACTCATGGTTAGGTGGTGTTGCTTTGTGTAAGAAGTATTAGTGCCTTTTTGACTTGTCTAATAATAAGTTGATTTCTGTCGCAGATATGAGTGAGTTTGAGTGGGAAGAAGGAGGGGCTGTTTGGCAATTGCGTCGTTAGTTGTAGACGTGGGACGATGATTTCTTAGTGGAGTGTAGGAGTTTATTTGATAATATTTCTTTGCAGTTTAACATTTCAGATAAGTGGTTATGGCGGCTCGACTCTGGAGGAAGTTACTCTGTAAGGGACACTTATCTTTTGCTCATAAGTCAAGATTCTCTTGAAGTAGTTACTTTTTCAGATTTTATTTGGCATAAACATGTTCCCTTGAAGGTCTCCGTTTTGGGTGAGCGGCTTCTTCGTAACAGATTACCAACCAAGGACAATCGGGCGATGCGGAATATCATCTCACCGAATTCTCAAGTTTGTCTGACTGGATGCGGTGAAATAGAGACAATTCATCACTTGTTTCTGTCTTGTCCCATTTTTACCTCGTTATGATGTTTAGTTAGGTCTTAAATTGATATAACTTCGGTTAATCCGAATTCGATACAAGATCATTATATTCAATTTATTCTTTCTTCTAGAAATTTTTGTTCATTGGATTCTATGAAGCCCCGATACTCCAAAATTGATCAAGTATCGTGTCAGATACCGTATCCGATACCGATACGTGTCAGATACTTCCCGATACTTCCTTATACGTATCGGGGAAGTATCCAATTATTAAATTAAATAAAAAAACCTGACACTTCTATGATACTTTTCAGATACTTTCCGATGCGTATCAGAGAAGTATCCAGTGTTTATATTTTATCCATTCTTTGAAAAGAAATAAAATGGATCCAAAAGAGCCAATGATTTAGTTAATGTGCGTACAAATTTTCAACTTTTATCAAAGAAAGATGAAGAATATATGAAAGAAGCGACAAAATTATAGGTCATTAGTGGAGATGTGCATGACTTGACTTGCTTTTTGGATAGTAATTAAGACATATAATTTACTTGTTTTGTAATTTTAATAATGTAAATATTTTTTTATTATCAATTTTAGTTATGTTTTATATATTTTGCATTTATATATTTAATTTTTTATTGAAGTATCCTAGCCGTATCGTATCTTAAATTTTAAAATTTTCTCGTATCCCCGTATCTGTATCGTATCTGTATCGTATCAAGTATCTAAGCTTTATAGATTGGATTCAATACACATAATAAATTACTACATCACATCACTTTACAAAACGGAAACAAACAAAAAAAAGTGCTAAACCAGATTCTATATGGACCGGACCCATCAACGTGATCATCACATGGGTGAGAGATAGATCAAAGTTATGTTATGTTATGTTATGTTATGTGGTTTATAGTTCTTCTCTACAAATTTTGTTTCCTTTTCATAATTCGTACCGCTGCGCATGTTCTGTAATGTTTAGTGTATGTACTAAGCTTTTAGATTACCAAACACGGCATTCTTCCATAATTCCACTTTAAGGGATATATATATATAATATGGGGGAATGCTACGGTACGGGTACATTAAATATGTTGGCTAATAACTATTTGACATGTGTTATATTATATTATTAATATATAAAATATAAGTGATGACTTGGATAAATGGTACATTTTTATTGGTTAAGTACTTATACAATGGATTTTGGCAAATCTACCATAGAATTTCCCATATATATGTCAATTTATTTCAAAAAAAGACTCTTAGAAGTAATATTGCTTATTAAGGGGTAAGCTATTCAAATAAAATTCATAAAAGTGATAAAGGGCTGTATAAAGATAAGACGTGATTATAATTTATATAGAGTGATATATCTCATCAATTATTTTTCTTTAAATCAAGGTACAGGAGAATAATGTATATGTCTATTATTTGACTTCATTTTGCTTAATTGCTTGTGTAAGATATCGATAGAGAAGTGAACGTACCCACGTGATAAATGGTGCACGGTCATGACAATGAGACAAAGCAAAGCCTACCCGACAACATTGATAAGTTTTCTTTGTTGTTAGTGAATTTTAGCCATTCATCACTGAACAAATTGCCTATAATAATAACTTGACTACTACACACGTACTGCGTTGTTGTTTTTAATACTGGTGATGTTATGTCGTCACATAGACAATATGGTTGTTGTCCAAATTCATTTTATCATACACACGTAATGTACTTCTAACTATGAATAGAATCTAATTAAGCGCATGCATAACATGATAACACCAAATAGTTCATGAGGTGTTTTTTCTTTTTCAAACAAACACTTAAGTCAAGTTCATAAAGAATTGTGTAAGTCTGAATTTAAATTCAACTTCTTTTTGAACAATTATTTTGTAATTGAAGTTAATAATCCACTTAGTCCACCATTTATATTCATGCATCAAATTCAATAGTCTTGGGTGCGAGAAAGTGTGTTAAAGAATCTCATAATAGAAGAAGTGAGATGGTCTATACATAGATTTATAATAGAGGTAGCTAATTTTATAGAGTTAAGTCAATCTTAAATCTATTACTCTATCTAATCTTAAATAACTGTCATTCTAGAAGAATTTTTTTTTTTTTTTAAGTGTCATTTGATTATAAGTTGTCAAATATGCCCTTCTTATATCTCATTAAATCAAATATACAATTTCCATGAAATCATTAACTCAAATGTACAATTTCTATAAAATGGAGAATTTATTATTGGAGAGAGTGTAACTTAAACAATGTTAAAAAGGGAAAACGAACACACAAAATCCACAATATTGGTAGGATAGGTTTTTGCTAAAATGACAGTAATTTAGGAACGGAAGGAGTAATATTCTCTCTATTTGGGTTATATTTATTTCATTAATTTTTTATTTTGACAAAAAATGTATTTCGTTCGTATAAAACCACTGTCACTCTGATTTGTAATTTTTTCTTTGTTTCTCAATAAATTAAAAATTAAAAAATTAATACATCAATATTCCTCTCCTAGTTGGAATTTCTCTTTTTTTTTTCATTTAATTTTTTCAGGAGCAGAATCATTATTAAGCATGTTTTAAAATTGTAGTTATACGATGTATGAAAAAGTATTTGTTGGGAAAAATTAATTCTTTAAGTAGTTCTTAGTTATTTCGAGGATTTTAGTCTTTGCAGTTGCGCAGAGCATACTTTTGATTTACTAAAAACAAATTGTAGTTGTACGTCTCCATCTTCATGAACTTAATTCAGTTAGTCAATACATCATATTATATATATAGAAGTCGGAGTTTTACCAATAAACAATCAAACTTAATCATCTTAAATGTTAAATCTCTAACCATTAGGTTTTTTTTTTGGGTACAACTAACCACTAAGTTAAATGACGGAGAAAAAATAAAAAGTTGTAGTTGCATTTGCTAATTAATGCAGGCGGATACCACAATTGTTTAACCCTATTGCTTTGTGCTGTGAATTTATTTTCTATTTTTTTGGTCAGAACCGGATTATCTACCGCCGAACGCAGTGACTAATCCCTACATTATAGGCATCTCAAAGGGTGGATAGCTGGCCCAGAGATTTAAAGAATTTATTTTCTATTATAATTAGCATCAAATTTTATTTTCTATTAAAAAACCAAAAAAAGAACATTTTCTGTTATAGCATCAAATTAATTTTTTTTTTTGTCGAGACTGGGGTATCCACCGCCGAACGCAGTAGCTATCACTCGCTATATTGGAGGCACCTCGATGGGTGGGATAACTGGCCCAATGATTTAAAGCTGCTCCATACCCAAGGTGAGGATCGAACCCTCGACCCTTGGTTAAGGAAGGATGAGCCCCAATCGCTCAACCACACCCCTTGGGTTGCATCAAGTTAATAATATAATATATTATTTGTCTTATAACTCACACCTTTTATAATTAGCATCAAATATTATTTTCTATTATGAGGGCTATAGTTAAGAATAGCCCATCAGAAATTTCGAATCATGTAGATATGATATATGGGCTTAGACATTTGAATATGGAAGCCTTTTTTTACATTTTGAATATGCATGGAGCAATTTTTTTGAAAATAAGATAAGAATATAGAAGCTTTATATAGTGACATCCATTACTTTTACTTAACTCTAACATCCATGTGGTTAGTATTTTTGTGGTATATACATAAAATATATTAAAAACTCACATAATGTAAAGTATGAAAGATCAAAGTTTAAACCCCAACCATTAGTGGCCGATTTAGTAGTTTAGATATTTGTATCAATCGAGTTAAAACTCTTAGATTATCTAAGTTAGATATTGTTTATTGCTAATAGGAAAAACTCTTAGAATTTATTAACTCTACCGATTTGCCCAAAACGAAGGTGATACCAAAACCACACCACCCTTTTCTACTTTTTAGCTAACTTCATGCAGATTTATTAACTTTTAGTTCAGCCATAAAATATTACTCCCAAAATTTTGTTTGTTCCCATCTGCAAAATTTCTTGACAAGTTTGAGTGAAATCAAATTCTACAAAGCAACAAGTTGTTTGATTCTCTTCTTGATGTTAGAGTCACATTGATCTAACTCAACTCAAGGATTGACTCACCACAGTTAGAGTACACAAACTTGTTAGGATTAAATAGGATTGGGCTATGTGTTGTAAGGCCCACGACCCGGAACCTGTTTCACAACCCGTTTTCTGTTACGCGCCATTCAACCACCATAACCGTTTTTCAATTCTTTTTTTCCACTTCGTCTTCTTCGCTTTGTTTTTCTTCCACGCTTAACAATGGCGGAATCCTCAAATTTTCTTCAACCTGCAATTCCCAAATTCAATGGGTTCTATGATCACTGGGCTGAATTGATGGAGAATCTTCTTCGTTCCAAAAACTATTGGAACTTGATCGAGGTTGGCGTTACTGTAGCTCCACAAAACGCTACTGCAGATGAACAACGTATTGCAACAGAAAGCAAGAACAGTGACTTGAAAGCCAAGAACTATCTTTATCAATCGATTGAAAGATCGATTCTTGAGACAATCTTGGACAGGGGAACAGCGAAAGATATTTGGGATGCCATGAAAAGGAAATACAGTGGCTCTACCAAGGTGAAGCGTGCACATCTTCAAGCTCTTCGTCGTGAATTTGAGGTTCTTGCTATGGGAGATAATGAAACTGTAGATGGCTATTTCGCAAGAACCTTCGCTATTGTTAACAAGATGGCTTCACATGGTGAAAAATTAGAACAGGTTAAGATCGTAGAAAAGATCCTGCGTTCAATGCTAGAAAGATTCAACTATGTCGTCTGTTCCATTGAGGAATCAAATGACATTACAACCCTTTCCATTGATGAGCTGCAGAGTAGTCTCATTGTCCAGGAGCAACGTATGAAGTTGCAGAAGACAAGCTCTGAAGAACAATCTCTCAAGGTTACCAACGCAGGTAGAGCTTATGGAAGAGGAAGGGGAAGAAACTTTGCACGTGGTGGTCGTGGCAGAGGAAGAGGAAAAAAATTGATTCAATGCTATAAGTGTCAGAAACTAGGACATTATCAAAGTGAATGTCCTAGTTGGGAGGAAAATGCACACTATGTTGAATTCAATGATGAAGAAGAAATGTTGTTGATGGCCAAAACTGAACAGAGTAGCTACACCAATGATGAGATTTGGTTTTTAGACTCTGGGTGCAGTAACCATATGACTGGTCACAAGGAATGGTTGTTTGATTGTGATGAAGAATTTAGAGACTCAGTAAAATTGGGTGATGATTCAAAGATGTCTGTTATGGCAAAAGGAAATGTTAAGCTTTACATGAATGGTAAGATTCACATCATCTCCAATGTTTACTACTTACCTGGATTAAGAACCAATCTATTGAGCATTGGTTAGTTGCAGCAGAGAAAGATCAGTATCATGTTCAACAATGATACTTGCAAGGCCTATCATGATGACTATGGTCTATTATTCACTTCACACATGTCAACAAACAGGATGTATATAATTGCTGCTCAAGTCATGCTTCCCATGGTACATCAATTTACCAAACAAGACACTACCCAGTTATGGCATAATAGATATGCACACCTCAGCTATAAAGGTCTAAACACTCTTGTCAAAAAGCACATGGTAAAAGGATTACCAGAGATTGTTGAAATTGAAGAAAAGTGCAATGATTTCTTGTCTGGCAAGCAACACAGAGAAGCAGTCCCAAAGCAAGCTAAATGGAGAGCTGCCACTAAGCTTGAGCTGATCCATTCAGACATCTGTGGACCTATAAATCCCACATCCAATGGTGGAAATAGGTATTTCATAACCCTCACTGATGATTATAGTAGGAAAACATGGGTTTATTTTTTGCAAGAAAAATCTAGTGCTTTTGAATGCTTCAAAAATTTTAAAGCATTAGTTGAGAAAGAGTCAAACTGCAAAATACAATGCCTCAGAACTGATAGAGGAGGTGAATTCACCTCTAGTGCTTTCAATGAATTCTGCAACAGTGAAGGAATTAAAAGACAGTTGACAACTGCTTATACTCCTCAACAAAATGGAGTCTCAGAAAGAAAAAATAGAACAATAATGAATATGGTAAGAAGCTTACTATCAGCTAGAAAGGTACCAAAAATGTTCTGGCCTGAAGCAGTGAAGTGGTCAACATATGTGATGAATAGAAGTCCCACCATGGCAGTTAAAAACATGACTCCTGAGGAAGCATGGAGTGGAAAGAAACCAGCAGTACACCATTTTAGAGTATTTGGGTGCATCTCACATGTGCATATACCAGATGCTCAAAGGAAGAAATTAGACACTAAGAGCATCAGGTGTATCTTGCTAGGAGTCAGTGATGAATCAAAGGCATACAAGTTGTATGACCCTATTGAAAAGAAGATCATAATTAGCAGAGATGTGGTATTTGAAGAATCAAAGGGATGGAATTGGATTAATGAAAATCAAGTAGAGTCCTCAAATAATAGTGAAGGATTACTTGCTGATGAAGATATGCAACAAGAGCCAATAGAAAACAATCAACAAGGTACTGGTGTAGAAAACAATGATAGTGACACCAGTATGGATACTGATTCAGACAATGAGATCAACAATGCCAATAATGAAGCAACAACTAGTGCTCTGCCAGCAAGGATAAGAAAACCTTCAACAAGGTTAGAAGGCTATGTCACAGGAAAAGAAGCTGAAGAAGAATTAGATGAAGAATTGATGAACATGGCTATGTTCAGTTCATGCAATGATCCCACAACTTATGAGCAAGCTTGCAAGTTAGAAGTCTGGAGGAAAGCCATGAATGCTGAAATTGAATCCATTGAGAAGAATGATACATGGAAACTAACAACTCTACCAGCTGGTTGTAACTCTATTGGGGTTAAATGGATTTATAAGACAAAGTACAATGAAAAGGGAGAAATTGAAAAATACAAAGCCAGATTAGTGGCAAAAGGATACACTCAGAAGCATGGTGTGGATTACAATGAGGTCTTTGCTCCAGTTGCTAGATGGGACACCATCAGAACAATATTAGCTCTAGCAGGTCAAAATGGATGGAATGTGTTTCAACTTGATGTCAAATCTGCATTCCTACATGGTGAATTGTCTGAAGATATATATGTGGAACAACCCCTTGGCTATCAAGTAAGTGATAGCAGTCAGGTTTATAAGCTCAAAAAGGCACTGTATGGCTTGAAACAAGCACCTCGTGCTTGGTATAGCAGAATAGAGTCTTACTTTTACCAAGAAAAGTTTGAAAAATGCCCTCATGAGCATACTCTATTTGTCAAACATGGGACCAGAGAAAACATATTAATTGTCAGCCTCTATGTAGATGATTTAATTTACACTGGCAATGACATAATGATGATGAAGAATTTCAAAACCTCAATGAAACATGAGTTTGATATGACTGATCTTGGTAGAATGAGTTACTTTCTAGGAATTGAAGTAAATCAAACAGATGAAGGTATCCTAATTCATCAACAGAAATATGCCACTGAACTTCTATCAAGATTTGGAATGGAGCATTGCAACTCTGTGTGCAGTCCTATTGTAACTGGGTGCAAGCTGATGAAAGATGAAGAAGGGAATTGTACTGATGCAAAACTCTACAAACAGATGGTAGGAAGCTTAATGTATCTAATGGCTACTAGACCTGATCTTGCATTCTCCATATGTTTGGTGGCTAGGTTCATGGAAAGACCAACTGACATGCATGTGATAGCCATTAAGAGAATTATGAGATACCTTAAAGGGACACTTGGATATGGTATCATGTACAAAAGAAATTCAAAAAACTTCCAATTACTAGGATACAGTGACTCTGACTATGCTGGAGATTTAGATGACAGAAAGAGTACTACAGGGTATGTGTTTCTACTAGGATCTGGTGCTATATCCTGGTCATCAAAGAAACAAGCCATAGTGACCTTATCCACAACAGAAGCAGAGTTTGTTGCAGCAGCATCTGGTGCATGCCAAGGAGTTTGGCTGAGAAGTGTGTTGGAATACTTGCAACAGAAGCAATCACATGGAACTATTATCTTCTGTGATAATAGCTCATCCATTAAGCTGTCTAAGAATCCTGTTCTACATGGCAGGTGCAAACACATACATGTGAGATATCACTTCCTCAGAGAGCTAGTGAATGAAGGTACTATAGAGCTAAAATTTTGCAAATCTAGTGAGCAATTGGCAGATATTCTAACTAAGCCACTCAAAATTGAATCCTACTGCAAGCTAAGGACTGAATTAGGGATGGTAGAATGCAACAAACTGAATTAAAGTAATGTTTGGAGCTTATGGGCAGTGTCTGATCATCTGATAAGTGTTTTTAATCAAATAAGCTGTTTCTGATAAGTGCTTATGGCAGCTTAATGGCAGATTAATTGCTTTGGAAGCTGCTAATTGAATATCATTTTTTTGTTAAGTTTCTGTTACCTCTTAAAGGTTGTTTTTGTTCACAAGTTTATGTTGTAATGTGTAGCATAACCAGTATTCCTTATAGGCTCATTGTAAACTGGTTTAGTTTTTTGCTTTGTGTGTTTAATCCCATTTCCAGTTTAAGGGAGGGATTGTTAGGATTAAATAGGATTGGGCTATGTGTTGTAAGGCCCAATCCACCTTGTATAGTACTACTCCTATATAAGGAGGTGCATCTAATGAATACATGAGGCATTTGGATCTTTTCCTTACAAAACTAAGATGCAAACATGAATTGAGTATTTCAATGATGCAATTCATGTTTGTCCAAATATGTATACACCCTCTGCCCTTTATTTTCAAAAAACTACATTATTGTCTAGATACATTAGTTATTCAATGTATCTAAAAAGTCAATTTTGCTTATAATAAAGGCCGGAGGAAGTACATATTCAATTTTTATTTCATTTGATAATTTTTTTCGGTGCTAACAATAGTATTAGCTAGCATTTTCAAATTATGTATATTTTTTTAGGTATTTAGTCAAAAAAAATGTATTCATCCATCCATTGCATCGTCGTTTTCCTTGAGAAGATCGTTGGTGGATCAAGTACGAGATTCGACGGACTCACCCCGTAAAATCATGATCGTCGATAACCTGTCGTTCACCAATGATTTGAGATACGGGATCAAAATGGATTATGCACCCTTGTAATAGCTTCAAGGGATTTAGATCCGTGAAGGTCTTAGCAACAAATCTCTTCTGTTCCTCTGTATCTTCAAAGATTGAATCGGAAATGGTGATTTTGTGTTTTTTTTTTTAAAAGCAATGTTATTAGTTGTTAGTAAATAATATTTTACAATCTCCTTTGTCAGGATTTGAACCCTGAACCTCCAGTAGCTCATTAACCCTTAACTCAACTGGTCAGCTTAACCAGTTGAGCTACCCACCCCCCCCCCCCCCCCCCCGCCCCAAAAAAAAATGGTGATTTTGTGTGGTTGGTCGAGGTTGAATGGTTCGCATGATGTATGCAATTGATCTGGAAAGTGGCGGTTGCTGTTGTAGGTGTAGTTAAGAGGTGTGAGGCTTTGATTGAGTGCCGCAACTTCTGAGGCATGATTTGCAATGGCTTAAATGCAAGCATTTTGAGAACTATGAAGTTGCTGGATTACATAATCAGTGTGATTGGCAGGATTGTGTGTAGCTTGTTTGCACAGAAAGTGAAGGAACATGTGGATCTGCATGTGCAGGTTTAGTATCCTAATAAACTAATGATGAGTCATTAAATGGAATCAATCTAGATCCTTCTAAAAAGTATGATTCAATACATTGTTTTGAATCTTAAACTACTTAACATTAACCCTTAACCTATTAAACATATTTTACTCTTATAGACCTATATTCATTCATGACATTACCCCGACCATGATAAAATTGAAATGATTTTTTCAAAAAAAAAATCTACATCCGGCCGGTGAGAAGAAAAAACAAAGGATTCAATCCCTCACTCACTTACCCAACTAGTTTGGCCATACACGATTCACTTCCACTCTGCCGTCAAGGTGTCTCCCTTAGAAGCTTAGTATAGTGACAAAGAATCAAGATGTCACTGGTTGCTCAGGAAAATCTGACATTGATCAAACACGGGTATAGAGGCAAAACATAATTACTCCGCTGAAAGAAAACTTAAAAAGGAGTAGATAGAAAATGGAAGATGAAGCAAATAAGAAACGAAGGAACTGTACCTTTGGAAGACAGAAAAACTTGTTGTTCGTTGTATTTGTAGACATGGAAGAAATAGGAATCAAATCCTAAATAATGATCCGGAGTTTTCAGAACCGAAAGACAACACAAAATGCCATCGAAAATGACGACAGTTGAGAGGAAGATTCTCAGTTCTAAATAAGTTGAATGCTGATGAAATTATTCCACCAGAATTTGCGATTGACTACGAGCGAGAGTCGAGGAAGGTCGTCAATCACAAACTCTGGTGAAACAATTCTACCAACCTTAACACTGTTTAGAACCGCAAATCTTCACCTCAAATGTCGCCATTTCTTTTCTATGGCGTTTTGTGTTATCCAAGGTCTTTCAGTTCTCAAGGCGAACTCCAGATCATTTAGGATTTGATTCCAATTTCTTTCATGTCTACAGATACCACTAGCAATAGAAGAAACAAGCTGGTGGATTTTTGAAATAAAAAGAAAAGAAAAGAAAAAATGGAAGGAAGAAAGTGTGTAACATAGAAGAGTATAGAGAGCAAGTGATAAAGAGCATGTCCATCCAATTAAGGGCAGCACATGCACATGTATAACCAAGCAGTTACAGTTCACACTTGAAATAAAAATTACTGCCACCGTGTTCAAGAAGTACAATCCCATGTGTTAAAACAATTGAATAGTTTTTTTTTTTAAGGTTTGAAGTTAAATTTACTAATTACTCCATTTCCATCTACTCCCTGCAAGTGCAAAGTGCAAACACATAAACTGCACCAACTGAAAAAGTATTACTAGTACTAGTTCCCCTCAAGTGTGTTCTCATTAACATTTATGCTAAGCTCTTTTATCTCTTACCTTCTGGCCTCTCGCCTCTCACACGTTGTTCTTCACAAATCTCCATCTCTATTCTGAATTATACTAATTTTGTATTATTATTTTTCGAATGTTATTTATGATAGTTTAAAATGAACTTTTATTTTTATTTTGTATTTTTGAATATTAACATTAATAGGTGCGTTGTTTTATTTTAAAATTTGAACACTAATAAACCTTCTTGTTGTGCGGTCCGGCCAATAAAATGCATTTTGCATGGTTATATCCACATAAGTGTGAAGTTTCGAGTAAACATTAAATTGATTCATGTTATTGTAGTTAATCTCCCTCTTTGTAAGTCACTCTCAGTTAGGTCATTGACTCTATTAATATTTTAAATTAATCTCTGTCAATCAATTGTTTTTTAATTTGATCTTTTCGGGGACCCAATTGAATTTTTTTTGACAAAGACAACCTTCAATTAAAAAACATTTGACAAAAAGATAAATTAATTAGAGATATTCATAGAGTCTAGAATCTATTTGAGAATGACTTACTACAAAAATAAGTTTATGATCTCAGATATGTTTGTTGGTATATGCTTTATGATCCCAGATAAGATCAGGCATGTTTTCTTGTCTACCAACAAATTAATCTAATTCAGGTTAGGAGTATGGTTGTTTTGCTTCATATTGTAAGAAAAATTACTTAAATAAGATCTAATGTATATTGATTTTGAAGTGCTTCTTCATAGAGTTGATCTAGACCATACTAATTGATAGCGACATCACATTTTAAATGTCCGAGGGTCAAAAAAATTGTAATTAATGTTTTATTGAACAAGATATGTCTATAGTAGACCTCTTAAAACACAAGTTGTGTAAGAGGAGATTTGAGACCATACTTTCATTTTCTCAACTCCAAACTATAACAAGAAAAATTCACATAAAAATGTCATTCCTCCTCTGCATTTAATTTCCTCCTACTAATGAATGCTATCCAGTAACCGCAAGCATATGCTTTCATTAATGGAGTTTTTTTTACAAAATTCAAATTAAACACATGGTAGCATTATAAAAACATTAGGTATCACATCACTACTATATTAGTAGCTTGGTGTTTTATAAATATTATAAACACGTTGATGCAAATCATCCAACACCCACACCCCATACATATTCTCCAGCTCGCAATTCGGTACATTTCTAGGCAATTTTATTAGGGTAATTGCTAGAACACTAGTTGCATCCAATGTTAGTTATTGTTGAAACATTCCATTCATTCATCTTCAACTAGAGTTTGCAGTTAGAGTTGTCAAATGACCGCTTCCTGACTAGCTTGGGATACACATTGATGGCCCCTATCCAACTCGAAGTGGGCCCATGGGTTTGTCCGACTATAGCCATATGTCAAATTTTTCTTGTTTTAGCCTTTGTCTAAATATTAAATTTTGATAGTTTTTAAATTAATGTTTCAGTTTTTTTTAACCTGATCTATTAACTTTTGTCTTATTTAATTCCTTTTCTATCATCTCTTTGAATCTGCCTTTAAAAATTTTCAAACCTTTCAATCTTAAGGGATATGCTTATAATACTTTAACTTGTTTATTTTTAAATGATTGTTCATTTCAACAAGTCTATTAGCCGCCCTTAATTACCACCCTTGTGACAAAAGCGAATTTCGGACTTGTGATTTTCTAGTGAAATTCCAATAACTTATTAAGTTTACTTTTTTTGTTTCATTTGTGATTTCATACGATCATGACATCACAAATGAAATTGAAAAACTAAACTCAACGAGTTGTTGGAGTTAAACCAGAAAATCATAAGTTTGTCATCACTTTGTCCTAAGAAGGATAAAAGAGGAGATAATAGACTTACTGGAATGATCTATGATTACAAAAACGATAAAGTATATTATTATACTTTTGTAAAAGATCAAAAGCTTCAAAATTTTCTAAAAGTAAATTCAAAGAGAGGGTGGAAAAGAAGTAAGACAAAGTTAACAGATTATAGTTAAGAAGAAGAAAAATTTGAAACATTAGTTAAAAAATAGCAAAACTTGGTAAAAATAAAATCAATAAATACATAAAATATTATCATTTAATTGAAAAATTATTATAAAAAATATAGTTAAAAAAAGAAGTTATATTTAACTAAAACTTAAATAAAAAAATAATTTTACAATTTATTAATCCAATTCCATTTTTTGTATAGGAATCAAACTAAAATTTAATACTTTAATAATGATGTAAAAATTATTTACGCATACATACAAATATTTCAATATTAGAAGAAATAACAAAAGGATTTAATACCTCACTTACCCACTCGTTTGGCCATTCTATTGTTTGGGTAATGTGAGACTGTTTGAACAAGTATTTCCTGTTTATTTGTTTGCCAACAAGTTTGTCTACAGAAATCTGTGGTCTCCATGGTCTGCCAAAGTCTATCATTTAAGAACTCGACCCTCTATTTCTCATCAACTTTTGGAAAGAACTGTTTTCTAATGTACAACATTGAAGTATAATTGCGTCTACCACCATGAAACAAACAAACGGAAACAAAAGAATAATTATTAACCCGAATGAAAACTTAAAATAGAGTAGAGATAAGAAAAGGGGAAGATCAAGCAAAACAAGAAATGAACAAACTGTACCTTTGAACCAAGTGATCTGGTTTTACATAGTTTATGCCATAACATCATATTTAACAAACCTGAAATATAACTTCAAATTTAACATTTTGTCAAAAAAAAAAAAACTTAAAATTTAACATATAATAAACTTAATTTTAAGTTTTGATAGTTTTTGAACTAATGTTTCCGATTTTTTTTTAACCCTGATATGTTAACTTTATCTTGTTTCTTTTCCATCATTTCTTCAAATTTGCCTTTCAAATTTTTCGAACCGTTCGATCTTAAAGGGATACTTTTATAATACTTTATCTTTTTTTGAAATAATTGTTCATTTCAACAAGTCTATCCACTGCTTCGTTAAGTCCTTTTAAGACAAAAATGAATTTCAGACTAGTGATTTTCTAATGGAATTCTAGTAACTCATTGAATTTAACTCTTTCAATTTCATTTGTGATTTCCTACAATCATGGCATCACAAATGAAATTGAAAAACTAAAATCAATGAATTACTGGAGTTACACCATAAAATCACATGTGTGTCATTCATTTTTGTCCCTAACAAAGCAGCAAATAAATTGGTTGAAATGGTCTATGATTACAAAAATGTGATAAAGTATTATTATACTTTTTTTGAGTATCCTAAAGATCAAAAGCTTCAAAATATCCTTAAGGTCGAATAGACTTGGAAAAGAAGCGAGACAATTTACAGATCAGTGTTAAGAAAAAATATTCTAAATCATTAGTTAAAAAACTAGCAAAACTTAGTAAAAATAATACTACTATATGACTATCAATAAATACATAAAATATTATCAACTAATTGAATAATTAAAGATTCATTACCAAAGATATTGCCAAGCTTTTCTCGACTCAGATATGTCGTCTCCATGGTCTATTGGTCTGCCGAAGTCTATCATTTAAGGTCGCGACCCTCTATTTAAGCAACTTTTGGACAGAAATGTTTCGGGTTCAAGGTACAACATTGAAGTATAGTTGCGCCGACCACCATGAAACAAATGAAACAACACGTAATTACTACACCGAAGGATGACTTAAAAAAGGAGTAGACAGAAAATCAATCATACATGAAACGAAGGAAGGAACTGTACCTTTGAACGAGGTGATCTGGTTCTACATCGTTTACAGCCATGAAACAAGAGAACTAGAGTTAGATGGTTCAAAGTTTCTTGAAAAAGGCGATGGAGAAAATATTCAAAGCTCAATGAACTCTGTGTTAGGAAGAAGAAGATAATACTCTTGGATAAAATAATTGTCCTTTTTCTCTTTTTTTCAACATTATTTTTTGTAAAGGTCAAAACAAGAAGAATTATAAAAGACAGAAGAAACAGAGATGAGAGATGGAAATGTTTTGAAAGTGAAACAAAGATCTATTGATATCCAAAGTACAAACCACTAGCAATAGAAGAAACAAGCTGGTGGATTTTTGAAATAAAAAGAAAAGAAAAGAAAAGAAAAAACAAAGTAAGGAAGAAAATGTACCAACAGAGAAGAGTATAGAGAGCAAGTGTTAAAGAGTATGTCCATCCAATTGAGGGCAACACATGCACATGTATAACCAAGCAGTTACAATTCACACTTGAAATAAATAATTACTACCACCGTTCGATCATCATGTTGTGATTTTGGCATAATCTCAGCCGTGTACAAGAAGCACAGTCCCTGTGAAATCTATTACACCAACAACAGCTTGCCAAGTGTTAAAACAATTGAATAGTTTTTTTTTTTACGGTTTAAAGTTAAAAGGCAAATTCTACCACACCCAAATGAGTTATCTTGCGTCTAATTAGTATATCTGTTAATAATTTTCCACTTCATTTTGTAAGTTAAGAGTGATTAAGATGATCTTATTAAGTGATTAAGATGTGGTTAAGAGTATCATATTATATAACTAATTTCATCAAACTTAAAAGATTAGAGATATAGTAGTAGTAATAAGCAGTAGCGGAGCCAGGAAACTTATAAAGTCCGGGTAAAATTTAAAATTTAAATAAAAAATTTAGTTTTGCAATGAAATTTTTTAAATTTGAAAAAAAAACTCTGTTTTACCCTAAATTAATTTCTACGAATCTCAATTTTACTATAAATTAACTCCTAAAACACCAAAAAAATTATTTTGTGGTGAAAAATCTGAGTTTTGAAACAAAAAACTTTAATTTTACACTAAATTAATCTCTAAAAATATTCATTTTACCCTAAATTAACCCTTAAATACCAAAAAATCCCAACCGAGCCCGGCCTGCGGCCCTGGCAGCCCTATAGTAAATCCGCCTATAATAGTAAATCCGCCTATATATTACCCCCCCTTTTATTATATTTGGTGATATAATATTGATTATTGAAGGCTAAAACAAAAGGATGATGTTTTCTCCGTTAAGTATACATATATTTCGCGCAAGTACACATTCAAACATATTAGAGTTTCTATAGTACATTGACATTCAAACACATTCAAACATATATTTCTATAGTACATTGCAAATTGATACATTGAATTATCCCGAAGTGGAGAGAAATTTTCCCGAAGAAAGCCCATTAGAAATTTCTAATCATGCATATTTTATATATGGACTTAGACAGTTTGGATATGGAATCCTTTTGTTTTGACAATTTGAAATCCCAAGTCTTTTATTAAAAAAAATGGTTTAACTATTATTTGTCTCTGTGTGTATATGAAACTTTGGTTTTAGTCTCTTTTATCGATTTTTGTTTTAAATAAGTCTCTGAATGAATTAAACTTTTTGTTTACGGTCCCCAAAGCTAAACTCCACAGGAAAATTCGCAAGTTCCTTGCAAATTTTCCTACGAATTATTCTGCGGATTTAACTTTAGGGACTAAAAACAAAAGTTTAGTTGATTTAGGGACTTATTTAGAACAAAAATCGATAAAGAACTAAAATCAAAATTCCGTGTATATACATGATGAAAATGATAGTTAAGCCAAAAAAAATATTTAATTACAAAGCTGCATCTAGTAGCACTTCATTGAACACTGATTAAGAGGATGCAGATAGTATAGATCATGATCGTGTGCCAACTGAACTCAAGAAGGCTATAATGCAAGCTAGGATACTCAAAAAGCTTACTTAGTTTCAGCTTGCGCAAATCATCGATTAATGTGAAGCCTCAAGTGATCCAACAGTACGAGTCAGGAAAAACCATTCCAAACCAGCAGATAATTGGTAAGCTGGAGAGAGCCCTAATTTCACAGTTGTGCACTTGGTTTGCATGTCATTATATTAGGTATCACGGTAGAAATGTTATAATCACGACAATCCATCGTAATTTTCTATAAGCTACAATTTGTAGTTTTTATAAAATTATGATAAATTGTTGTGATTCTGACATAAGTGTATATATTATATGATAGATAAATGATTCTGAGGGCCGTGGTTTTCACATGTTCTAATATGTAAAGTTGCATTTTCAACATGAACCCTCTTTTCCATTGATTGTAAGGTATGATTGCTTCATAGAGAACAAAAATTTAGGGATCGACTAATCTGACAATGAATCTAATAAAATAGAGACACAAGCATAGAAACTAAGACTAAAAGGAAGATGTAAAAGTATTTTAATTTCAAACATGTCTCTCATTGAATCTTCATTGAACTAACAGTTTTGATTTTATCAAAAAATCAAATATTTTTGTGATGATCATTTCTGAAACCTATCATTTATTTCTTCCTAAAAAGAAGAATGTTCAATGGATACTTACACACTCAATTGATATCTTGAGAGAGAGAAAATAGAAAGTAATGTGATAGAGATGTGATATATTACTATATTAGTGATGTAATGAGGAAATAATTGAAAAAAAATATAAAGTATTGAATAAGTGTTGAAAAATTATGAATGTCCTTTTTTTGGGTACAAATCTTTTTATAAATGTCTAAATATAAAAAAAAAACAATTGTTGACAAAGTCTAAATATTATTGGAGCTACCAAGAATGTCTGAAAATCATTTTAATCTTCATTACATATCCTTTCAATCCAAAATTTATTATACACTCCAAAAATCATAGCTATCAACTTAATTTTTGTTTGAATCCAGCTATCAACTTATTTATTCAATTACAAGTTGGTTTATTGACCTCACTAGTATGAAGTGTAACTTTCCACATTGACATAATGAATAAATTTTATAAAGGAGATTATACCTATCATGTGTGTAATGTATGATCATTGTACATAAGTGGAGTATATAACCCAATGTTGACCATCAATATTCACCTTAAAACCATGAATTTTAGCAAATAAATCAACAGCTCTTCTAACCCCTCTATTATCCGCAGCAGTAAAATAATCATGCCCAAAAATAACCCCACCGGGTCGAAGAATCCGAAAACCCCGGTTTATATCGGCCCAGGCCGATAAAAAATCATGACCCGCATCAATTTCAACCAAATCCGCCAAAATACCCAATTCACAAAGCTTCGTTAAAGCCGAACCGCTCGATAAAGGAACCGGTAAAACCGAACCGGTTTTATTAAAAGTAACAACATTTTGAAGAAATTGATAATAAAGCAAAACGTCACCGTTTAACATAGCTATGTTTTTGAATTGCTCTCTAAACCCGGCCCAACCACGAAAATCATCAATGCACAGAATCTGAGTTTTGAGACCGAGTTGTTGAGTCAACTCAGCCATGTGAATCGCTGATGCACCAAGAAAAGTTCCAACCTCAACGATGATTTTCGGCTTCACTTTACGTATCAGATTTTCAAAAACAGCACCGTATGAACCCCATCCTCTGACTTTTTTACTCCGACGAAGTATCTCCGCCGCGTGCGGCGGCGGAAAGTTGAGATACGGCGAGGTTCCGCTAAATATTCGGTCAATGATCGTCCGGCGAATGTTTTCCGGTGGAATTGGATCGGCGCAGTGTGTTTTGACTCGGAATGGGTCGAGCTCGGTTGTGTTAACGACGGAGAAATGGAGAATGGAAGAAGAAACTTGCGGCGGCGGCGGCGGAGACGGCGGAGATAACAGTGGAGACGGTGGTGGTAATGAAGGAGTTGAAAAAGAATGGGATAAGTAACCTAAGGTGTAAGTTAGCAAGAGGAGGATAACATACGCCGCGGGTTTTGTAACTGAAAGTTTTCTGTTATGCTCTGTTTTCATGTTTTTAGGATTCCTCGAAAATCTTTTGTTTTTTCTATGTTTGATTTTGGAAAGACTAAGGTTTGTGTCGGGTAGAGACAACTATTGACCACAGAAACGATGAAGAAGAAGGATAAATCTTGTTCAATATCTGAATTTTGTGGTTTTGGATTTTGGTAATGAAATATAATTATAACTATAATAATGTTTCAAATTCATGGTTGCTTCTATTCTATATTGATTTGACTATGGAGAAATGTTATGACTATATATAAAGAGTATGATAGGTTTTGGTTTAATTTTGAAAAAAATAAAATAGTTATGATTTAATTTTGTTTTCAATCTTTTTTTAAAATTTGTTTATTTAATTAAATAGTTAAATTGGTTTGGTGTGCAATAAAAATATTTGTTAGAAGAATACCAAAAAAAAATATTTGTTAGAAGAGATCGATCTTCTTAAATGAATTTTTGTAAAAAATAAAATGGATCTGAATTATCTCGATAGATTAATCTTTATACTTGTGTGCAAATAAATATAGGTTACTTACCAAAAATATAATATATAGGTATACCAAATAAAGTTTTGTAATTCAAAAAGAGACACCGACACAATTTACTATTCATTTGTTTTATATTCATATGTAATTAAATTATTTATATATTAGTAATCGGTTTACCCAAAAAAGTTATATAATTAAATTTTAGTCAAATATTATAATTCTGTTTCAAGTTTTAAATAAAATATGATCTAATTTTATAATTTTTTTTTATAAACAATTTTTTTTAACAAAAAATAAATAAATTGGAAACAGTAAGTACATTAAAAATTACATTCTTAAATTATACAATTTTGTCTATAACTTTAAACCTAAATTTAGTAAAAATTGATTATAACTTTTGTTCGAAAACATTAAACGGATATACGCGTTAGAGTTTGCACGCTTATAATGGAAAATATAATAAATTACAATATTTTGAAGGGTTTTTAAGTATAGTTTTAATCCTTACCAAAAAAAACTATAGTTTTAGTTAATTTCAATCAAATATATAGTTAAACCAAATATGGTGAATTCTTAGGTACCCATCTTAGGTGGATGGGTATCGGTACCACGGTGAGATGGATATTACGTGGCACTACATTAATTGATAGATTTATTTCTTTTTAATATTTTTATATTGACCCATTATTTTTATTATTTGCAAATATATCCTTTCCATAAATACAACCATAAATATTTATTTAAGGAATTTTTTTATCCATAAAAAAAGGAATTGTTTTTTGTATGGGATATGATAATGCAGCCTCGTTTTTTTTATTAGAAGGATGAGGTAACTTTTTTTTGCTGTCTTATAGTTCAATTTTTTTTATATAGATTTTACCTTTAAATTTTATTTATTTATTTACTATATCAATATAATTCTTTTTTTCTTTTTTGACAGATATATCAATATAATTCTTATATTTAAAAAATTATTATATTTTATTTTCTGTCTTATAAAAAATATCATGATTTTATTCACACAAAATTGTTTTAGAATATTATAAAAAGTTCTTTTAAAATTTAATTTATAGGTCAAGATTTTCGCTACTTTTATCTTGATCTTTTGAATGAATTTTTTTAAAGTTTTTCAAATAAACTTTATATTATTCTAAACCTTGGAAAAAATTATTGAAAAATTTAATAGTGCAAAGATAATTAAATATTTCTGAAAATTAATAAGACCAAAATTGTACGTGATAAAATGTTTCTAAGGCTAGAGAAATGCCGCATTTTTTTATGTGGATGAAAAATGAAATTTGAATTCCTTAGTCACACTTAATTTATAAAATTAGTTGGATATTTTCATAGAAATTAGGTTCTTTAGATCGCAGTTAGTTCTGCTAGGTGATATTGAACCATCTCATTTTCGAAATTCGAATTTATTAATTATTTTTAGTTCAATTAGGTGATATTGAACGACCTAATTAGAAAAAAATTAAATTTTGTAGTCAAGGTAAGTATAACTAGTTAGATTATCATACTGACTATGTTTCAAGTTAAATAGTCTACCAAACAATAGTTGATCCAGTGGACTAATTAGTACGGATGACTGCGATTCGATCCTGCAACTGCGTTTGGGTGGGGAATGAAACCACTTGATGCTAGAACTCACTCCGAACTTTAGACTACTAGGGTCCCTTACCCTTATGAACTAGAAGGTGAAAGCAAAAAAATAAATAAATAAACGGCCTGATCAAGATAATGATTCCCTTGGTCACAATCAACAGAATTAGTTGATACTTAGCCATCATTATTTTTTGAAAACTAAAAAGATTAAATTCCAATGAAGAGAGAAAAATACCAATGATGTGATTTGAAGAGAGAAGATATCAATTTTTTGATAAATTGAAGATTTGAAGACAACCCTAAAAATTGAAGAATTTAGAAATAATAGAGATGAAGATGGTGACTTGTTTTAACTAATAATTTGTTTTTAATTTTTTTTTGGTCGTGAGTTTTTTATGGTTGGTGGATGAATTATTTTTAATTAATCAATGTGTTGCAACTAAAATTTATGAGATTGTAGGTGTAATTTTGCAATTTTTAAAACTTGGCAAAAATAATAATTTTAAAAATTTGTATAAATAATTGTTATGATGACTAGGATTATATGTGGACCAATTAAACTAAGCCATATCATTGGGGTACGGTACCATGATAAAAAGAGGAGGTACCTGAATGCTCACCTTAAAATATAAGTATATCAGTCTCCATACAAACCAACAAATAAAATAAAATACTGTCAATATCATTATTTCCTGCAATTTAATTTGAAGGATATTTCTCTTTCTTTTTGTGGTACAAAATTTGAAGGATATCGTATGGTACTTAATTTGTTTTCTTCTATTTTTGGTCTATAAGATACGTTTGGTATTTAATAAGATATTTTTTCACCAAATTAACAAGGCGCAATAACTAGTTTGTAAGGAGGTGGGGATGAATAAATTAATGAAAATGCTAATTAAGGACCCATAAATTAATTAATATTCACAACAGATATATATATAGATTCTACATGTTTACACAGTTTTGTTAAGTCAATTATGGTGTTTATTCAAGAAAAACAAAAAACTGATTCGGAACTCTCTACTTTTTTTATTTGTTATAAATTAATATATTTTAGGCATTATTAACCACTTTTTTTTCTTTCTATAATAGCATTATCAACCACTTTTTTTTATAAAAGGAATTATTAACCATTTTATTACAACAATATTTTAATTAATTCAAGTCAAATATATAGTCTAAAATATTAGTGTCAACATCATTACTCACTTTAATTTAATTAGAAGGTATATTTCTAATAATTTTTGTCTATTTCAGTCTGAAGACTTTACGTACGGTATTTAATGAGATAAATATCTTTACTAAATTAAAAATGCAAATAATTAAAAGAAGGTGGGATCGATGAATAATATATACACCAGATACAAAAATTACATGCCCTTGTTTTTTAGAAGTTACACTAACGGTCTCAACTTTTTAATCAACACACAGATATATAAACTTTGTTTTCTTTACCAAAACGTAAACTTTTTTTTTTTACTTTACCAAAATATAAACGTTAAGGACAATAGCGTTTACTCAATTAAATGAGTTTTTAGTGTTTTTTTTATACGAGAAATGATTTTTTAGTGTTTTTTTTTTTTTTTGACATATGATTTTTTAGTGTTATAATTTGTTTCTTACGCAACACATTATTTATTGATAAAATAAATTAATGAAACGAATGACGTATAGAATCAAAAGCATAAGATATAAAGAATTTCCCCTTCCATACATACCTAATGAAAGTGAATAAAACAATATTATATGCACAAATGACAAAAACAAGTTTGGTCAAATCTCAACGAAATGAAATGGAGTATAAAAGGACTTGAAATTTTATACATAAAATAAAAGCTTCCAGCTCATATATATATAGGCGTGTAAATATGTCATAGTTTTGTTGTTTTTTCTTGTTTTATTTTCCCCTCATTTTTAAACCTATTTTTTTAACGAAAAATATATTATTAATAAATTCAAGTGTTTGCACAAGACGAATAGAAACTGATAAAAAAGAAGTTATAAAAACAAATTATATCATTTTGAAATTAGAATGGTGGGTGTGGTTCTAAATTAAGCCAAGCTCAATTCAATAGCTGATCGAATCTTTCTTAAGCTATTAGTTTAAGAGTGGAAAATGTCATGGACATATTCTAAAGACTTATCTAATCAAGACAGGTGAACGAAGTAGGTCTGCTCACCACTTCACCTTATAAGTTAGAACTTTGAGTTCTAAAACTTTAATATTTCTCTCATAAATTAAAGTCTAACACATGGTTTGGGTTAAGGTATACGATGTTTGAACCGTAAAAACCTTACATTCGACATTCTTTTTTGATAGTCAGAATGTTTAAACGTACACCTTGTTGAATATGGTATTGTTGGAGTTCGTTTGAAGTCCCACATTGCTTAGGTTTTCGGGCTGTCGAGTGTATAAATATGTGAGGGCAACTTCACCTTATGAGCTAGTCTTTGCGGTTAAGATTCAAGCATATTTAACATGGTATCAGAGCCGGATTAAGGACTGCAATGTGGGCGTTTGACCCAGGCCCACGCAAGGCGTGAGGGTGGGTGTTGAATCTGTAGTTGTTAATGACCCAGGCCCACGCTAGGCGTGAGGGTGGGTGTTGGATATGGTATTGTTGGAGTTCGTTTGAAGTCCCACATTGCTTAGGTTCTCAGGCTGTCGAGTGTATAAATATGTGAGGGCAACCTCAGTTTATGAGCACCTTATGAGCTAGCTTTTAGGGTTAAGATCCAAGCATATTTAACACACCTATTATAGAGCGTTTATTTCCTTCAACTAACTCAACCATTCTTTCTTTCTCGAGCAGTAGATAATTGAATTCATTCATGAATTTAATCTTTTATCTACACTCATCCTTAAGTGAAGTTCATTATCTACTTGATCCACATCATATAAGCATGGTATATTGATAATGTGTTCATTCATTATATGATAGTACTAAAATAACATATTCAACAATACAATCATACTCCCTCCTTCTCAAAAGAGGTTGTTCAGACAAGTATTAGAACGCTTTATCAATATATTCCGGTTTAGATCTTCTTCCTGAAATACATTTTACGAAATTCCGGTTTAACAATTAAGGTTAAAGAAATATGACTTATAGTGACAGACAAAACCTAAAATGCGTACAAAAAGCTCATTTTGAAAGATACCAGAATTGTTTTTTAAAATATTCTGGTTAAGATCGTCTTACCCAAAATCTTTTTCGAAAGTCTGATTAATCACTTAATTTTAAAAACACTTAACGTGTAGTGACAAAGAAAATTGTCACTAAGTCTAAAATTTGTAGGTAAAAAGCTTGTGGGGAAGAATTTCAATTTTTTTAAAATGAAGTGTAAAAATTTTATTGACAAAGAGAGTAGACTTGACATATTATATACTACTATAGTCTCATATATAAGTAAATTTACAAAAAAAGCTTACCGTTTAAGAAAAATTCTAAATACATATAAGTCAAATACACTTTTTAATTTTAACCGTACTTTTGGTCTTGGAAACCGTTATAAACATGGAATTGTGTAAATGTTACTTTTGCTTATATTTAAGACTTTCAATTTTTTTATGTTATTACTTATATACGAGACCCCAGGGAGTAATCCATATGGATGAAAGATTAATCATAAGGGTAGAAGGGAAACTTTTCCAAAAATGGGGTGCTTGCGATTTGCTCTAGCCCAACCCGTTTTAAACTTTTTACATCATGTTGGAACAAATTGGTAATTTGGAGTATATTTGATAAGGAATTAACACATGAATAAACTAATGGGATGTGGGAGTTGTGAATTTGAAAAGATTCTTATAAGTTCCGTATTAAAGAGATCACTAATTAATGTGATAAATGTGATATATTATTTTTGTGTGACCAAAAATTATAGAATAATTATTGAATTTTTAATTAATATATAGTTTTTTTTGATATAATCAATCAATTAATTACATATTAACAATTCTTTGTTAATATGCTGCAGAATTTTGATAAACAACTCATGGTGATTTTTGCGATGACAGCATGGAGCTTATGCCGGAAACGAAATGTCAAATTATGGGAACAACAACAGAGATGGTAGAACAAGTCGTAGTGCGAACTCAGCACATGATACAAGCTTGGAAGTATGCCAACAACAAGGTAAAGCGCAACAATAATGATAGTACCCATATGCAACTTGTTTCATGGCAACCAGCAGCAGCGACATTTGTTAAATGCAATATTGATTCTGCAGTTTTTTTGTCAGAACAGAAAGTGAGCATGGGAACGTGCCTTCGTAACGAAAAAGGTGAATTTCTAGCAGCGTTTTCATGCTATCATAATGCTATTTTTACACCAACTGAAGTAGAAGCTTGAGGTTTGCTTCAAGGTCTCAAATGGATTGTTCATTGTGCTGTAACAAAGTGATTGTTGAGCTGAATTGCAAAATGGTTGTGGAGGATGTCAAACGCCACAAACCAAATAGATCGAAGTATGGTTCTATCATTAATAAATGTCGTAGTTTTCTTTCAAATCAAGACTATGTAGTTGTCTTTGTTAGATGACAAGCAAACGGAAGTGCTCATCATGAGCAGCTCTACCTCTACCCCATGCATCTGGCAAAACTTTTGATGTAATTTCTAGTTGTATTACCCATATTATTATTATTAATGAAATTCCTTGAGTTTGCTTCGGTCAAAAAAAAATATATAAACACGTTTTATTTGGTATGTGGATATTAAAACCAAGTGTGTGAGTCGGTTTGTACTTTGCTGAGCAAGTATACGATTGATTCAATCCAACTTCCGTTCCACTTTTCCTGTGACCACGTATTGAATTTGTTCAGTATTATCTGATGATAGAGCCAAACCGATTTGCTGCCAATAATTTCTCCTTTTATGGTTCAAATATTCCTCTATAAGTACACAAGTATTTTTTCAGTTTGCGATATACACTATTTGCTTATTTCTAAAATCTTCTGTCTCTTACTGCTTGCTCTATCTATATTCCTGCTGTTCTGTACGTTTCAGAGAGTGGCTTACTGCCATATTATATTGAATTGATCTTTGCATCAATAATCGAGTGTTTCTTTGAATCATATAGGGTGTAATCCGTCTGATTTCTACAGTGCATAGATCATCGGTATACAGTGAAATTGGGCTGTTTTATTCTGGGACAGTTTGGTTGATGTCTGTCTTGCACAATTTTGGACAGTGCCGAGAAATGTCTTAAAAAGAGTCTATTGATCTGCGACTCTTATTTCTTATTTGGCTAAGCTTGTTTTCAAAACAACACATCGTTTAACCCTATACTCCAAATATGTATGTTAGTCTCATAAAATAGAGCTAACCCTGCTGCTTGATTTCTTATAATTATAGAAACCCTACGTACCCTGTGTGGTGTGATCATTTGTTACCATGGCTGCTGAACAAGTATCCATTAGAGTTGTGGTGGAAAAGGGAAAAAACAAAGTTGTGTATGCCGAGGCAGGGAAGGATTTTGTTGATGTTCTTTTCAGCTTCTTATTATTGCCTTTAGGCACTATTGCAAGACTTATGGCTAAGGAGTCTAATATTGAAGCAATGAAATTTGGCGGCATTACATCACTCTATCAAAGTGTCTCAAATCTTGATGAACAATATCTGTGGTCAAAGACATGCAAGGCAATGCTACTCATGCCAAGAAATAATATGAATCTTTGGCAGAATTTAAAACTCACCATTGACGATACTCAACCATTGAAGTCCTGCTTCTTTTGTGAGAATGTACATTGTTCTTTCCGTTATTACTTCTGGAATAAAAAATGTTGAGTCTCTACAGGAATCAAAAATGTAAATGTGGAAAGCCATTGAACCGAAAACACCCCTTGGAGGCGTGCGAAAATATCAATTGCTTAAGAACGGTTTGACTTTTATAGTTTCTGATGATCTTTTTGTCATGCCTAATCTTAATATTGGAACAAGTTTAAATATTCTTCAGAAGCATGGAATCAACGACTTTGATGCAATTGATACACAAACCGTCATTATCAGCAAGAAAGAGGCATGTTTAATTTGTTTGTTTTCTCTGTTTGTTTGTTCGTTGCCTAATCTAATTTTATGTTTTCACTCACTAATTCATTCTTCTATATCTCGTTCTCGTTTGAATAGGTAATTGATCTTCTGAAATTGTCTTTGTTCTCAAAAACTCCTCTGTCAGACTTTATTATGTTTAAAAAACAACAATTTGTTGGTAATTTCGACCCAAGAAACCGATTGACATTACCGACTACCGGCAAAGAATCTGATAAAATGGTTGTTAAAGTAGTGAGAAGAAAATCAAATAAACAGATTTTGTTTGTTGAATCGGACAATGATTTTGCCGATTTTATTTTTTCTTTTCTCACCTTTCCTTTGGGCGGAGTGTTGCGTACGGTCCAAGAATTCTCTTCCTTATGCTCCATTCATAATTTATACAAGAGTTTGATTGATTTGAGTTCAAGTAAAAGTTTATCCTCACAGAAATTCAAAGACTTCCTAATTAATCCCAGTCTTGCCGCTCAATTGGAACTCGGAAACCAGATATTACCAATATGTAATGGCAGTTATAAGAAAATCAATAAATCATATAACCTTGTTGATCCGAAATCCCCCATTTCTGGAGGTTATACTTGTGGACCAATAAGGTTTATGGTGACAGATGACTTGGTTGTGACTCCAATGTCATCCATTGATGGTATTTCATATCTACAAAGAATGAAGGTCCCTTTTAATGATGTAGAGGAAGTTCTCATTAATATTAGCAAGAATGAGGTAAAACTCTTTCATTTTAATATATTTCTTATATTAGATTAGATTCATAAAAACTCACCATATTTTATTTCATATGGTTGCAGGGTCTCAACATTCTACAAGCTTCGTTGACCTCAACATCTGTTTTGACCGAGAGCCTCAACCATTATATAGGTTAGTAGCAAAACTTCATCATACAAACATCATAATTATAAGTCATTTGATTCTTGTATTGTCTTGTTAATAATTTTGAAATTGGTACTTATGTATGTGCATGGATATTTGCAGGAAAGTCAGTAAGTAAAGCTGCTCAGGCTGATTTGTCGTCTAATGCTTCTTCGAAAGATAGGCCTTTGAAGAAGTTAAGTTTGAGTTTGCTCTATTTTATTTCTTTTATTTGTTATCCATTTAACAGAGAGATTGACACAAAAGAAGATTAGCGGTATATTCGTATCCACTTTTATAAACAGACCACCCCGTTAGTTGGTGGGGTTTCACTACTTGTGTCTATCTCTCTCATAAATGGATAACAAATTGAAGGGTTCTAAATGGAGGAAACGCAAATTCTGAAGAAGTAATTACTTAAGTTTATGTGCATGGGTATGTCCTTCTTTTTGTTCCAAAAACCGTGTCATTGTTTTTGTGTTTGAAATAAGTGGTTATGTTAAGTGATTTGGATGGTGATATTTGATATTGTATTCTGTCATTTTAAGCAGAAAATTCATTAAACTGTGTGTTTAGTCAAGTATTTACTCTTTTGGTTATTCTCACAAGGGTTTAAGCTACGAGTACAATTTTCAATAATGTTTCTTAAGACATGCATGTTTGGTTCTTATTGGGTCATGCTAAACAGTGCCCTTGGAGCCAGTGGCGGAGCCACCAAAAAAAATTCGGGTGGGCGACTAGAGTGTAATATTTAAATTAAATATAAAAATTATATAACATATATAAAAGTTGATTGTAAAAAAATTTAACTACATATCTTAAAATAATATTTTATATGTACTGAATTTCTTGAAATCATCCGCAATAAGATATGAACTGATACTTGCACTACTTTTCTTTTAATGTAAACAATCATGATATCGGTTAGAATTTTTTCATATTATTATATTAATATTTGAGATGAATTTTTCAAGAATCTCATCTTTAATATAAACAAAAACAATCATGGAGTTTTTGAGAAAATCATCTCCCATTTTGTTACGTAGTCTTGTTTTTATAATTTCCGTAGCTGAAAAGACACTTTCAGTGATTATTGTTGACACGAGAAGAGTCAAAATTACAAGTCGTAACACTCGATCAATCAATGGATACAAATTTGATTTACTTGTATCTACTTATTTTTTATATAATTCATCAATAGTGGACATATTCTGAGAGACTATTTTTATTTATTTTATCCTTTTATTATTATTATATTTATTATTGTTATTATACTTGACATAATTAAAAGACTATTTTTAACAAATGACTCAATATATATAATATAATATGTATATAGTCTCTAAAAAATTATTATTAACACATATATTATACTAGTAGTTCTGTCACTGCTTGGGGCACTTGTTAAGCATACTAAAAAAGGAAATAAAAGATAAAAATAATGCACAAATTTCAAGGTAGAGATATTAAATGCACAAGTTCCAAGACAAAATTTCCTTTTTAAGGAGTTTAACTAGTGCCCCGAGGGCACTGTTTAGCATTTTCATATTTTATTTTAGTATACGGATGAATAATTAACAGTAATTACTAGCATTATCCAAGGCAGAAATATTAAAAAGCTAACTAGGTTGCTTGTTTTGGGTTGAGAATGTTTCTGCTTGGTGTGTGTGTGCTGTGCACTTTGTGGTGCAAAGACTAGAAAAATTAGGTGCCACTTGATTGAAGAGGCTGTTTGTAGAATTTTTATAGTAAATTGTATGGAAAAATAGTGTCAGAACTTTACTACTGGTTTGTAGTCCAATAAAAAAAATTAGGATATGTTTGGTAAGCACTTCAAATTGACTTATAGTTTAGGCTAAACTTTTTTTTTTTTTTTACCATTTAATCTAGTTCGGGGTCAGTTCTGATATTAAATAATTTTATCTCTCTCTTAATTGCAGTTGCGGGAGATCGAATCGTGAGGTTAAACTTTTTTTTAAGCTAAACAAATTGACTTATAGTTTATGTCTCTTGTAAGCATAATTAAAAGATCTATTTAGTAACAATTTTTTTTTATCATAAAATTATAACTTATTTTACTGACTTATAGTTTTTTTTTAATTTATTTCAAGTAGCTTATCAATTTATAATTTATCATTTTCTTTCATTTTTACTTTATTATTTTAACTAAAATTCTCTTTTATCCTTTATAATTTATTTTAACTTAAAATAATATAATTATATTTTAAAATAGAAAATATTTCATGTCATATATGTGCATCGTATTAAGGAGATTGTAATATATTATTTATTAACAACTAATTTTACTTATCAAAAAATAATATATATGTGCGTCGTATTAAGAAGTTTTTTTCGTTATTTCTATTATTTCATCTGTCAACCTCCTCAATTTTTACGCTCTCTTTTAAGGTTTCTTCATCTCTCTTCAATTTTTTTTTAATTGTTTTTGCTATACTTCAATAAGTTATTGTTTGTCCATACCAAAAAAAATAAGTTATTGTTTGTAGGATTTGAAAGACTATGCTTTTTTTTTTCTTTTCACTTTTTCTAGTATCAGTTTACATATACGCTTTGACTTGAAATATATATTACACTAAAATTTAAATACAATTTTAGCATAGAAATATTAATTTAATAATAATATATAAAATTGTGTAAAGAAATAAGGGGTTTTCTATCTTGTAAAAATTTGTACTCCCTTCGTCTCAATTTGTTTGTTACAGTTGATCAAATCACATATTTTAAGAAAAGTGTATCAATGAAAGAGATAATACGACTTTTATTAAAATACCTCTTCTTTTTATTAGTAGTAATGGGATACAAAAAAATAGATTTTTGAGTATTTTTCACTCACCTAATGATTGTTTAAAAAAGTAAACTAAGAAAAACTTAGTATAGGTCATTTATTTTGGGACAAACAATTTTGGCAAGTAGGCCATTTATTTTGGGACGGAGGAAGTACATGTTAATTAAAATAGTAGGTTTGTATTGAAACTTGTGTATTTATATTAAATGTATAACTTTTTAATAAACTGTTATTTTTCAATAAATATTTAGTATTTTTAGTTTCTTTAACATTACACTATGCACATGTTAGAGTTAGACAAACCTAAGAAATAATACTAATACATAAAATATAAAAGATATATTACATTAATAATTTAAATTCTACTCTCTCAAATATAAGTTTGATGTAAATTTTGTTATTACTTAATAATGTTTTTTATGTCATTTTATATTTATCAGTTAGTGAACTGTTAATTTTATTAAACACTCCAATCAACTTATAAGCTAGAAGCTATCTGTTAAGATCAATTGTAGTTTTTGCTAGCTTGTCAATTATCTGCTATTTTTACCAAATAGATGATCGTAAATCTATTTGTGTGTTTGCTTGAATTATTTTAGTTTAAAATTATGTCCATCCAATTGATGTTTTCAAACGAACACCGCAACAAGATGGGATAACAAACAATGTTGCATTGAGACGATAAAATCAAAACAAATCTATGTGAAATTCACTTATTTAAATTAAAACACATATGAAGAAAAAAAATGCAAACAGGTGATTTAGGGTCAAACAAATCCAAATTCGTCCATTTTTTGATGAAAAATGATGAAAAAACATGAGAGAACGACGATCATTTGTTATGCATTTTAGGATATTTATTTAAGAAAAACAAAAAACTAATGTGAAACTCTCTTCCTTTTATTTTCATCCAGATAATAATTTAAGGGCATAAGTTATAGTGCATAAGTCATGCCTTATGCACTGCACATAAATATCCCATATTGCTTAGTATATCCTTTAAATTTTTTGCACCCCCAACCAAATTACTTAGTGCACCTTCAAATTTCTGGCGCTAGACCGTTGGGGGTTGCGCTAAAAATTTGAGGGGTGCAATAAGCAACTTTTATTATTTATGAATAGTACATAAGGAAAAAGATTATGCACCATAACCACTCCCGTAATTAAGTAGCACTCTCTACTTTTTTTTTTATTATAAATTGTTCATATTTTTTGGTATTATTAAGAGAAAATTAATTAACCAAAAGTTAATGTTTTAGTCTAAATTGTTAACTATATCAACTTTCTTTGACAAATTTTTCCCTATATTTTAAACAGAAAAAATATTTTATTATAACAATATTTTTAACTGTAATAATAATTTTAATTTATTCAAGTCAAATATATAATCTAAAATATCAGTGTCAACATCATTATTCACTTGAATTTAATTTGAAGAGTATATTTCTAATATTTTCTGTCTATTTCATTATGAAGACTTTACGTACGGTATACACACAGGTAAAACAACTTTTTAATCAACACGCAGATATATAAACTTTGTTTTCTTTACCAAAATGTAAACATTTTTTTTTACTTTACCAAAATACTAACGATAAGGACAATAGCGTTTACTCAATTAAATGATTATTTAGTGTTATTTGATTCTTAAGCAACTCATTATTTTTTCTTTTTTTTTTTGGTGCAAAACTCATTAATTTTTTATAAAATAAATTAATGACACGAATGATAGAATCAAAAGCATAAGATATGAAGAATTTCCCCTTCAATACCTAACGAAAGTGAATAAAACAATATTATATGCACAAATGACAAAAACAAGTTTGTTCAAATCTCAACGAAATGAAATGGAGTATAAATGGACTTTAAATTTTATATAAAAGCTTCCAGCTCATAGGCATGTCAATATATGTCATATTTTTGCTGGGTTTTTTTTCTTCTTCATTTTAAAACCTTTTATTATTATTTATAAATTCATTTTAAAACCTATTGTATATCATATATTACAATTTTTTTTTTACTCAATCATATATTACAATTTAAACATAGTGATCGTACTACATCAAATTATATCATTTTGAAATTAGAGTATTGGGTTTTGTTCTGGACTAAGCCAAGCTCAACTCACCAACGCTTCGAATCTTTCTTAAGTTATTAGTTTAAGAGTGGATAATAACATCATCGAAACACTCTAGATATCTATCCGATCAAGACACGCGGACAAAGTAGTTTGTTCACCACTTCACTCTATGAGATAATTGTCCAATTACAACTTTGGGTTCTAAAAGTTAATTTAAATTTTCTCCTATAAAATCTAGCACGCGGTTCGGGTCTAGGTACACGATATCGAACCCTAAAAATTTCACATTTAAGATTCATACTTGATCGTCAGAGTGTTTGGACGTACACCGCCGCCCCTTTATAGAGTGTTTGTTGCCTTCAACCACTCAACAATTCTTTCTTCCTTGGGTGGTAGTTAATTGAATTCATTCTTGAATTCAATTTTTTATCTAGACTCGTCCTTCAGTGAAATTCATTGCCTACTTGAATTCGATCACTTGAATTAACTAGACTATTTATATGTTCATCACACTCATCTACATATCTACTCATATAACATGTATACTAATAATGTGTTGGGGGGTGGAAAGAGAAATTTTCCATAAAATAACATGCAACAATACAATCATATAATATAAGTGTGTTTGTGTTAATGACAAATAATTGAGATTGTAGTATTTTTGTTGGTCACAACCAGAATATTAAACTTCATAATTCATTGCTTAGAAACTACTTAAAGACAACATAGGAATGTGAAAACAGTATCAAATTCCCTTTTTGCATTTACAATCTCCATTGATTAGTTAAGTCCCTGCACCTCTTTTGAGAGTGATGGACCACACTTTATTCTTATTTCTTCATTTCCATTGCCCATGGTTTTTTGTACTTTGAGTACTATCTACATTCACCATAGTCCATATCACATGCCTATTTTCTTAGTTAAGTGCACTAAATTCTAACTACATCATTACAAGATAACACTCAACACCAATACACCATCCAAACAAATATCCCAAATTCTATACAGTTATCAAACTCTACAATTAGTCAACATAGAAATAGTTAGATAAATTATTTTAAAAAATCAATATAGAAGATTGTGTTATAAAATCAATAATTTGATCATTGCAAATTAGAACATTGTGTTAAAAAAACTTCTAAGCTTTCACTATATAATAATTTTAAAAATACCTCCTTTTCATTTATTTTTCTCATTTGAAGAAAAAACTGGTGAAAACAACATAAAATGGTTTTTCATCATTTCATGTAAATTCATCAAAAATGAGAAAAATAAGAAAATAAGGTAAGATATTATAAAATTACTGAAAATTAAGAGCGACAAAAAAATTTCATCGCAAACTTTAAGGGCATTGTAGTATGAAGCAAGCACAAACTGTCAAGTTTTCATCTCTTCCGGTAACAACTAACGAGAACTTCCTATTGTGGCAACAACAATTTCAGTCGAGACAAACTCGCTGCATGCCAAAACCCTAGCAACAACACAACATCTACCTAAGCTCCTTTGGTCGACCAATCAAAGGGCATCAGATCATTACTAGTCCTGCTACATTTTTAAGAAAATCCTACTATCAACAGTCACATGTTATTGTCTTATTAAACAAACATACACGAAAATCACATCACTTTGCCTCTTCGGAAGCATCTCCACTGTTATGCGCGGTGGCAGCAGAGCTTGCTTGACCATCTCCACCGGCTGTGCCAGCTTCCGAAGCATCTTGCTTGCTTCCACCACCACGTCCATCATTCGGACCACCACTGCCACTACCTCCGAGAGCAGCCTCGTTGTGCATTTGATGCATGCCGTTGTTTATCCCTCCGGGTCTAATCCCCATTTGACCTTGCATAGCCTGCTGATGTAGCTGCTGCTGCTGTTGCTGATCCATTTGATGCGGATTAGCGAATTGCATCGGCATTTTTTGAGGGAACATTCCTTGTTGCTGAGCCATTGCTGCAGCTTGAGGATGTTGCATATAGAATCCTTGTTGCATCGCAGGGTGCGGAGCCATCTGCACGAGTTCAATACATTACAAGGAGAATAATCGATGCTATGGAAATTTCTTACGGCTTTGAATGGACAAGCTAAGCTCTAATTTTACCTGTGGAGGCAAGGCTGGTGCTTGTGGCTGCGCATCAGCAATTGCAGCTAAATACATCAAATTCTTCTGAAGCTGAGCTTGGTACCTACGACATCAATTTCATCACACAACCATAACATAAAATCTCAGCAAAGTACTGACATCGACAGAAACACTTATGAGAACAATTTCTTGCATATAGATAAAAAAAGTTATATAATTAGTAGATTCGGTAATCAGAAATAAAGACCATAATAAACTATATATTATATACTTTAGTGAAATGTTTGAGATCAGAGGATAGAGAGACAATCAGATAGTAATTTGAGACAGAACAGGCGTCGGCACTAATAAAAACATGCATATAGATTTTAGAGGTCACTTACTGGGCACATTCTGCGAGTTTTCCAAGATTTTGATTGTCCAATATTGCCAGAATCAGCTTCTTGTTTTCGTCAAGATACTGTATCATATGCCAAGACATAGCTTTCAAATTAAACAATGAAGTAATAATTAATGCAATAAACAGATATATAAATGACGAGAAAACCTTAGGTTCTATCCCGGAAATTTCCTAGTACATAAAGAATAAATGGACAATTTCATGATAATATGTCTCTTAATGGGTCAATGTTTGGGTGAATGGCTTGCTTAAAATCAAGGAGAATTTGCGCTGGAACTGTTTTCACTTAATTGTAAATTGTTTACATAAGCTATTGTCAAGAGATGATTGATATAAGGTAAAAACAACTAATGAGCATGTTATAAGTTAGTTCACAAGTTGCTTATGCCAAACGTTTATGCAGCAAGTGGAAGATCCATTTACTTCCTATTAAATAATTGAAATTCCGAAAGAAAAAGAGAGATAAATGACGAAACATATGTTGCCAATCAAATAGGAAATCTAAGTATCACTTGAAAGTTATCAGTTCTATCAACAATTGAACCTATATGAGTATGGAGTATGGACTATGGATACTCAACGTATGAACCTATACGAGTATGGAGTATGGACTATGGATACTCAACACAGAATTAAAGAGAAATAAAATTTTCAAGGGTTCATCTCTAAGGTTGTGTCTATGTAGGATGTGTCAAATTAAAGGCATAAATCACATGTCTCTACTTTAATAATAGGTTCTCGAGAAAGAGAATATATCAACTAATTTGTGAATCTCTCTGAGATCCAATGCTGTGAATGACAACGCACATATTGAAGGCTTGCAAGCACTCAAAAAAAGCATGTGCCAAATACTTCTCATGCACTCCTATCAGATCCTCTTGCTCAGCTTACGCTTTCGAGGGTTTTAGAAATGTTGATGAACATATGCTCCCCTCCTGAAAACCTGCTTTGATTTGTTTGGGGGTTTAGTTACCTAATTGAAGCATGTTACCTTGGATGATTTATATATTTAACAGTCACTCCCATTGATTATTTATTGTGGCAGGACATAATGTATGCATAAGCTGCAATTAATGTTGTCATTTTTTTTTATACTTCTCTTAAGCCAAAAGCTCCAAATTTATTCTAAGGAAAAACACCACTAGACTGCAGTAAACATTGTAATTTGTACTGCTATCTTAAGTATAGAAATTTTGAAAAGGAAAACAGCTGACCCTATTAAGAATGTGTTCACAAAAGGGCTTCTACAGAAATCAGAATGCAGCTCAAACTTACAACTCCTTGTGGATCCTTCTCAACATATAATATTTACTCCTATTAGTCACAGAACAGTGTTACATGGCAGAGGACAGACCATGGCGGAAAGCCAAAAATCCACCATTTTAAGCTACCATAAAACGCCATGGCGCCTCCATCCTACACAAATTGGTCACGGCAGTTGTCAAACTATCTGCCTCAGCAACCCGCCACGGCCAATATTTCACAACGCTAGTCGTGTCCAGAATCAGGATAAACTTCTTGTAAGATACATACGTGATAATCTATAGATAGATGTTCAATGCAACAATTAATCAAGTCCTTCTATTAAGTAGGCAAATAAAAAATAAAAATTAAAACTTAACCCAAATTAATAGAGCCTTGTTCCGCATGACCAAAAACTACAATTCCTATCAGCATCAAATACAATTGAGTTTCTGCACACATCAAAACACTTAGTTTTGATGTTAATGTCCTAATACTTATAAGTATTTTCCTAGTTCGAATGATTCGGTACAAGAATCTGTCCACTTCAACTCACAACCAGAAAGAATATTATCTCTTAACATATACAGCACTAGAATCTGGCTATCAACACGACGAATAACAACAGCAGAAAAAATCAGACTACATATTATCATAAATCCAAATCATTCTCTCCTGTTTAACATCCATAACCTCTCAATACCCAAATCATAACAATGAAGATAGGAACAATAAAACCCAATTAAAACATGAACTAAAAATGTGCAACTTATAATTGAAAAATAAGGATTAAAATAAAAATAAAAAACATACTTTTTGAATCTGTTCGGTGGTTATGTTAGTTTGTTGGAATGAAGGCATCATAGAAATCATTTGCGGTGTTTGCTGCATCTTCACCTCCTCCTAATTATTAATTTCCACTGAAAAATTAAATTAAAAAAAAATTAATTAAAAAAAAAAGCAAAAACCCTAAATTAACGCAATCAAGAATTAACAAACCCAAACCCCAAATAGAAAGTTGTAATAACAAAACAAAACCCCATGAAATAAAAAGAGGGAAAGACAAAAACTTTAACAGAAGGAGAGAGAAAGGGTTACCTGGGTAATTAATTGAGTGAGTAATAAAAATGTTGTGTTTGTAAGAAGAGGAGATCCTTGTGTTCGATCTTTAAGGATGCTGTTATGCTACGTGTGAAACTAGACAATGTGAAAGTAAACAAAAACATAAACATAAAAATAAGGAATAAATTAAGGTGTACTTTAAATAATAGTGTTAGAATAATAATAATGTAAAAAATAATAAAATAAATAAATAAATATTGTTAGTACTTAGTAGTTACCAAACACAAACAGAAACAGAAACAGAAACAGAAAGAGAACTTGGTAATACAGTAATAGGTAGAGATTGACTAGATTTAGTGGGTGTGGTTGGGTTGAGTTGAGCTTGCTTAGGTTGGTGTTGGAATCTTGAATGAACCTGTAAACGACAAAGAAAGGTTATTTATATGTTCGAATCGTGTGTGTGTAATGTTCTTGTCCGTCTTTGACTATAGCTTCGTTTAGGATGTACTGTAGTAGATGTACAGTATAGTACAGTACAGTAATAACCATTACTGGACCAGCCCGGTTCAACCAAGATTCCAGTTTGTTGGACCGGGTCAAGCCTTAGAACCGTGAAAGGTAGAATTGAAATTTTTGGATTTGTGTTGGTTTTTTATATTTGTTTTAATGTATTTGTAGTTATGATTGATGTATTAGAGGAAGCGGTCGAAATGAAAGCGGTTATTGTAGATGGTAAAACCAACTCAAACCTTCTTCAAATCTGTTGTGTTATTGTGTTTATGCGGTTAATTAATTGTTTTTATGATCCTTAGACAAATATAGTTGATGTTCAACACTTATATAACAACAATAGAGTAAGTATTATGCCTAAAAATTCTACATTATCATATTTCTGGTTTAGCAGGTTAGAATAATGGGTGCATTTGTTTGTGATTTTTTTAAAAAAAAATCTATTTTTTTTATAAAAAAAATCATTTTTTCATTTTTGATGTGTTAGTTTCAGATTTTCATAAAAATCATTTTGCTAAAAAAATCATTTTTGAGTCTAAAATGAAAAGCTATTTTCAAATAATTCTCTCAAAATCTATCTTTTTAAAAACAAGGACCATATGTTTGTTCTCAAAAATGATTTTTATAATTGTAAACAAACACAAAACAACTTTAGATTTTTTTTCAAAATCTCTACAAAATAAATTTTTTTAAGAAAATCTATTTTATTTTAATCTCAAACAAACGCACCCAATATTTCCCTAATTGGTTCAAATTATATTATCCTAACCTGATCATTATACACGAATGAATAATATGTTATGCGTTTATGATTCTTAAATTGGTTAGATCGGAAAAAATTATCCGATCTTTTATTATAATAAGTTCGGGAAAAATAATCTTATCTGACTATTTTCTCGTTGCTCAAGGTCGGATCGTAGAATCCGAACCCTTTTTTCATGTTAAATGAAGGGTACTTTTGGATTTTTAGGGGATTATAGAGAAGCATGGTAGGGTACTTTCTAGAATGAACAGGTGGAAATTTGTGACTTCGAACTGTATCAAAAACTCTCTCAGTCTTTACTATATGTTTTGCTTTTAATTTACAACAACCAGTAGGACGCTATAATAGATCAGGACTGTCCGATCTTAAATTGTCGGTTAAGATTGTTTTAACTTAATTTTATTATATGTGATATGAGCCATTTGATGTTAAATCAATGACTAATATCTATTACTGTGATAAAATGCGTGTTTCTGCAATTGCATGCAATCTGGATTTTTTTTTTCTCTAAAGGTGCGTTTGATCTGTTAAACACTAAGTACTGAACATCACATACTAAGATAGAACAGCACAGCACAAGATAAAACAGCACAGGACAAAATTTTATGATATTGAATAATTTTTTGTTTTATACGATGTTTGGTGGAAAAAAATATATTTGGGTATTTTAGACCACTTGTACTATGGACAAAAAGTTGTGTTGTGGTTTAGTGGAGTACAAAAATTTCTGTTTTTGTGCTGTCCCTTGCCACCTGATATGTCCAGTCCCTGAAACAGTTTCACAATCAAACACAATACAACTGGACTTGTTCTGTTCAGTACCTTGTTTTTTAACAGATTAAACACACCCTAAATTAATTAAAAGCGTAAGATTTACAATTTTAAGGTTTAAATATATTGGTGGTTCTCTATTTGACATAGTAATTTTTAATGATGTTACACCCTTGTCAACGATGTAGTACGTGCCATATCGTTAAAAGAGAAAAATTTCATCTTGTATGTTCCACAACTTTTAATAACCAACTTAGAGACAAAAGTTTAAGACTTCTACATATAATTTTTTTAATTAAAATAAGATAACTTACTTTGTGTGGTCGATGTTGAAAATTGCTCTTTTGCCCCCCCCCCCCCCCCTCCCTCCACGTTTCTCTATTACCCCATAAAACCCCAAATTACCCTACATTTCGGGACGTAGATCCCGAAATGAGGTTCGGGATGTAGAACCCGAAGTATGTGTGGAGTTTTGGGGAGTGCAGGCACCATTTCGGATTCTAGAACCCGAAATGGTGCAAGTTTTTAAGTGCAGCATCGATGCTGATAAATTCAGCATCGATGCTAAAATGATTTTTGGGTGAGTTTTGGGGGGTGCAGGCACCATTTCGAGATCTAGAACTCGAAATGGTGCAAGTTTTTAAGTTCATCTGATGCTGAAATGATTTCTGGGTGAAAATAGTTCATTTCGGGACGTGGATACCGAAATACATTTCGGATTTTAGATCACGAAATTTTTGTATAAGGGTAAATAAGGTAGTTAGGGGGGAAAAAGAATATCGGGGGCAGAAGAGAAATTTTTGTCGATGTTTCCTTTTTGATGATGTAATTTATTTTCCTTCCATTTTTTCTTTCTTATTTTCTCATGTAACCAATAAAAACCATGTGGGAGGAAGTTAGCAACCCTCCTCCCACTAAAAAATATGAACAAAATAAAAAAGGGTAAAGGTGGGGGGCGCGCGCAGCATTGGGGGGTCGGGGGGCGCACGTAAGTAATTGGGGGGTGTGGGGGGCGCGTGCAGCAATTAATGGGGGGCGTGGAGTAATTAGGTGGGAGGATGTTAGCAGCCTCCATATATATATATATATATATATATATATATATATATATATATGTGTGTGTGTTAAATTTTTTTTAGTAAATACGTAATTACTTTTTTTTTAATAGAAGGGAGGCTTCAAGCAAAACTACAATAAATATCAGCTACATCACATAATTAAAAAGTTCTTCCATTAATTGCTTGAATTTGATTAGTCTGAAGGGAGATTGAGCCCATAGGAAGTGTAGAAGTATAAGTTAGACCTGACTTAAAATCACAAGTGGTCACTCAAATAGTACTACTAATTATAATCAAATATCGTACTGATTAGGCATTTAAGAGATTTATTTATGGTTTATGCAAGCTTGTAGAGAATTATTCTGGCACACAAGGAACATATGAGAACCAAGTAATTCAAAAACAAATGTCCACATTGTCTGCTTGAAAATAACTTAAGCACTTATCTGAGTGCAAATTCAGCATATTATAAAAGGATCTATACTTTCCAATTTCGTAACGCCGGCGCCTACTTTAACTACAATTCTACAACCAACTTGTTCTGCCATTGACCACTACCTTCTACCTATTGAATTTTGATGAAACTAACATTGAAACTCATCAATAAATATTTAGAATAAATTAAATAGTGTGAAATAATCGATTATTCTAAAAATTAAATTATCAAAAAATGTTATATTAATAATTTTATATTATTTCTAACATATAACTTTGCAACATGTATGTTGATCTCAATCATGGAGACTTACTTTAATGGACTCAACAAAATGAGTAAATGCCATCAACTACAAACTCTCTGATTAAAACTCTAACATCGATCATATTCATTATTCAATCAATTAAAATTTGTTATAGACTACGTTTGAATAAAATTTTGTCATTTAAAAAAAATATATATGTAATTACGTACGACCCACAAATATTTAATATTTGACGGTGTCTCAAATATGATTATTAAAAAATATAAAAATAAAATGACCTTAATTATGTTTGGTTAGTTTTGCAGATGAATTGATATTACATGAAATAGTTTTTAGTTAAAAATTATAGTTGAATATAAGATAAATAATATTTAAATATATCAATGTAAAAATAAATTTGAAACAAAAACTCGAAGTTTCTTTTTATGTTGAAAGTAGACTTAACACATATACCTGGTCAAATATTCAAATTAGTAACTATAATCTAGGGAAGGCAACATCTCTCACAAGCCTAACCATACTTTAATTTATTTCTTTCTTTCACGTGAGGATGCTTCCACATCACACATATGATGACCTACATTCTAATAGATACGTATTTCCTACCACCATTTTTTAAATTAATATATTTATTACTGGAAAATTATAAGGTCCCCCAGATATCAACTCATTATGTCATGTAAAGACATGTAATATTTTTAATTTTTAATTACAAACAAAGACAAGGAATATCTTTAGTCTAATATTTGATATGTCTTGTGATAACAATTAGTAAAAAAAAAAAATTGTGAAAAATTTGATCTGTCTAATTCACTTATTCTAAGAACTTTACCAATTTGGTTAATGATTGCTCAGTTAGACTAATAATGCCAAACGCAGTAAGAAGTATATTGAAGCTTAATTAAATTTCATTATATGTGTATACTCTATCCGGTCATAACGTAACTCATAATCACAAAAGAAATTTTATTTTTTAAATTTATTGAAAAATTGATGTATTTAAAATATATGTATAATTTCTGGTCGTATGTATGGAGTATACAGCAGCATCCACTAACTAAGAAGTATGTTGAACTTTTTCATGCAAACAATAATAGAAGCAATTTATATGATGATAATATAATATAATATATAACCTTACTTTGAAGTTCTATAGAATTTTGAACTATATTTCCAATAACTTACACAAAATAGCTTACATATGCGAAAAATCATCTTTTTGGATGAATTAAAATAAGTTGACTCATATTAGAAGCATCTTCTAACTCTTCATCACTCTTGGAATTGGAAATACACAATATTTGAGAAATGAAAAGGGAGAACCAAATAATGAGTGGTGTAAGAAACAAAATGAGACTAAAAGGTACCATCCAAAGTTGGCTATTTGTTGAATGATATTTGTGAAGCCACCATCCAAGCAAAGAGCCTCCAAATAAACTTATCAACAAACATAACACCAAAATCATCAAGTATGTCTTTGTTATTTTCCTTTGGCTTTCATTATAGCCTCCATTTTCCACTTCTTTAGTTGGTTTCATCAAATTAATGCCTCACAAATAAAAGGGTTGCCCTGAAATTGATCATAAAACAAAACATGTTTCTCATTAATTAAAAAAAGGGGGTACAAAAAGTAAAAATAAAAATGGAGGAAAAATAAAACTTGCTTGCTAGAGATATGGAAGAACAGAATTATGGTGTATATATGATCAAGGTATTGTGGTGAATAAATATGATGATATATATATTATAGAAGAGAGAAAAAAAAATATTTATGTGCTAAGGGGGCAAGAAGCACATGATAAGGGATTTTGTTTCCTACAAGTCATTATATATAAGTTTGTTTTTATTGAGCAATACATATCTGGGTCAGGGGTGGTTTTACTTTTGATCAAAGTTGTCACTATTGATTAAAGACTATAAAAATTAGGAATAATTATATACGTCTGAAATTTTGAAACTATACATGAGGTGGTGTAGTTAACTGGGGTAGAAAGGAATTGACATTTAATATTGTTAATGGAATTGTTTTTTAATTTTGGACAACTAGTTTGTTTGATTGGATTAAGAGAGGTGGTTCACATTTAAATTTGGACCCCTCAAGAAAAACTCATTTGGAGATTTCTTTTCCTTTTCAAAATATATTTCCATCTATCTCATCATTCAAATTTAAAATTATGTTATTAATATTTTAATCAAATCATTCTATTGACTCCAACACGAACACATAAAACTAGAACACATGTTCAAGGGCATGTGTGGGTGTGGTGCGTACATGTGTAGTTACCATCGTAAAAACTAAATTTAGAGTCAATATGGTAGTAGTTTTGTAAGTTTAATTCAGTTGGTAGGATATTTGCATGTATTATGTAGGGATTATGGTTCGAGTTCTGATATATTTATTTATTTATTTTTAAGAGGTGAAACTCTAACCACTATATATGTTACTTGACAAAAAAAAAGAGTCAATATAGTAGTAGTTACATAGATAATAAAAAATACACACTAGTTAATTATTTTAATAATAATATGATACATAACTAAATGTTAATTAATTCAGTGGTGATTGACGTTAAATTTAATAGAAAGAATTGTGATTCGATCCCACGCAGTTGCATTTGTGAGGGGACACCAAAGGTGAAAGCCAACAAGAAAATTTGTACATAATAGAAATGATTTTCGTGTTAAATTTATAGTCGCCTCAAACAATATTTCTAGAGGCGGAACTAGGGTGGGGCTAAGCCTGGCCACGGCCCACTGTCTAAAATAAATTACTATAGTATATTACTAAAGTATTATGATGTATAAAAAAATAATACTAATAATTATATTACTAAATATCTTATGTTTCAAAAAAAAAAGACATGCTAACTATAAATCCTAAGGATAAATATAAATCTTTTAACATAAATACTATTTGCACTATATTTGATAATATTTATGCTACTATTTGCACTCATGCTATTTGTTTATATTGAAAAGGAAATTAGTGCAACTATAACTTCGGATTATCTAATGATGATTTTTAAATATTCGGTTTACGTCGTATGTAGTTTACTTTCGTAATAATAAATTTTATGCTTTTAATGACTTAAATATTTTAATATGTAATATAATTTATCGTATTTAATTTAAATATTATATATAGTTTATTTGAACGGTCCACTGAAGTTTTTTTTCCCCGCCACTGAATATTTCATCGTCAATATATAAGATTACATGCTCTGTATATCATCATTTTATCAATTAATACCACTTGCAATTTTTGTTTTAGACACACTCAATCAATAAATACTCGCAATTTATCTTGTACTCCTCTTTTAAGTTTTTGTCTACTATGTTTTTAATTTTATTAGCTTTTTTTTTTTTTTTTGACACTCAATAACTTATATCATTTCATTATTCAAAATAGAGGTAATACAAAGGGGCAATTCGTTAAAAATACAGCGACTAGGCCCAGAACTGGCCGCCCTAGCTAGAGTATGAGCAACCATATTCGCTTGCCGCTTAATAAACTTAACCACTAAGTTTTGATTACAAGACAAAATGTGAGATATATGACTAATAATATAATTGAACTCGGAGTTTCCTTTGTGACAATGATTAATTGCATCCACCACACTTTTGGAGTCGGTCTCAAAAATAACTTGAGGGAAGCCTTGTTGACGGATAATGTTCAAAGCCTCTAGTAATGCTAAGGCTTCTCCCTCTAATATAGAGCAATTACCATCCTTCCACCGAGTACCCGCCATGATAAATCTGCCGTCATCATCCCGCAAACACCAGCCACCACTTGTCTTGTTGAGGTCATGGAAAAATGCTGCATCAACATTGCACTTAAGCCACCCCCTCATAGGTTTAGTCCACCGGAAAACCTGCTGTTGTTGTTGTTGTGCATGGGTGGATTCACCAATCTGTTGTTGTGATTGTTGCACTGCATGCCATTCATCCCATAAGACCCGGGCTTTCACTCCCAAAGCTCTCCCTGGATCACTAACATCATTCCAAACTTTGTTATTTCTATTTTGCCAAAGAACCCACAATAACATAGCAAGTATACCAACTGTTTCTTGGTTCTCGGTACTGCATACGGACATTATCATGTTGCGCGCGCTGCCTGCACTTCGACCATGCTGGACTACCACATTCTCCAAACCCGCTGATTGCCGCGCCTGTGCACTAAATTCACAACCAAAAAATGCATGCCAATCATCTTCATTCTCATTATTACAAAGCGGACAAAGCAAAGAGCCTTGGACATGTTTATCTTGAAGCCGCATTCTAGTCGGGATACACTCTTTACAAATACGCCAAAGGAGATGTTTGGTTTTTGGTGGCGCACGAGAGTTCCAAATACTTGTCCAATTTTGTTGTGAGTTCATGTGTTGTACCTTCCCTGTTGCATTCAATAACAAATTATAACCACTTTTGACACTATAATTACCATGTGTGTTATCAACCCAAACAATAGTGTCCTTCTCCACCATGTCAAGGAGTGGAATTTGGAGGATACGGTCAGCTATAGGCATGGGAAATAAATGTTCTATTTTATCTTTATCCCACACTTTCATATTTGGAAGCATAATATCATTAACATGAAGGTTATACACACCTTGGTCTTGTGGTGACGGTACCCAAGCTCCAAGTGAGTCCCGTAACCACGGATCAGTCATAACATTAATATTGCAACCGGTACCGATACTCCACCTACAACCACTCATAAGAATCTGACGAGATTTCCAAATGCCTCTCCAAGCATAACTTGGGTTGTGGCCAATTTTTGCATCAAAAAGAGAGGTGTGAGGGAAGTACCTTGCTTTGTAAATCTTAGCCACTAGAGAATGGGGCTTTGTCAATATATTCCACCCTTGTTTTGCAATCATGGCCAAATTAAAAGTTTGCAAATCACGAAATCCCATACCGCCTTGTGCTTTTGGTTGAGACATTCTATCCCATGCTAACCATCTAATTCCTTTGTTGTTTCCTCCCCCTCCCCACCAAAAAGAGTTCAACATGCGTTCTATATCACGAATTGTAGAATCAGGAAGTAAGTAAGTACTCATGGCATAGGATGGAATAGCTTGCAAAACCGACTTGATCATTACTTCTTTGCCTGCACGTGAAAGAGCACGACCCCTCCATGAATTGATACGTTTCCAAATCCGATCCTTTAAGTAAGCAAAAATCTCCTTCTTCTTCCTACCTATCATGGAAGGAAGACCAAGATAACTACCTGTGCCAAGAACATGCCGAACCCCCATAATTTTGGAGAGGTCTGCTTGCGCTGCATTGCTAAGATTCCGACTAAAAAAGACCTCAGACTTTGTGAGATTGATTTCTTGCCCTGTTGCTGCTTGATATATTTTCAAAATATCCATAAGATGATGTGCTTCATTAATTGTTGACCTGCAAAACAAGAAGCAGTCATCAGCAAAAAGTAAGTGGGACACCACTGGTGCCCCTCTGCAAATCTGTACACCATGTAAGTCACCACGAGCCACTGATTTTTTAATGAGTTGTGTTAAGCCTTCTGTAACTAAGATGAAAAGATAAGGTGAAAGAGGGTCTCCTTGACGAAGCCCCCTTCCAGGTACAATAGGTCCAACTTTCGCATAATTCACCAAAACTGAATAATTAACGGAACTAACACATAACATCATCCAATGTATCCACTTATTGGAAAATCCCAACCTCTCAAGCATACTGCGCATAAAACCCCAATCCACTTTGTCGTAGGCTTTACTAATATCAATTTTTAGAGCAAGTTCACTCTTTCTACCCGTCATCCTCCTCTTGAGCGCATGAATAATTTCTATGACAATAAGTGCATTGTCATGGATCGATCTCCCCTCAATGAAAGCCGACTGCTCCTCCGACACACATTTATCAAGATAGCCTTTCAATCGATTAGCCAACAATTTCGACACCATCTTGTAAAGAACATTACAAAGGGAAATAGGCCTCAAATCCCTCATGGAGACGGGATTCTCACATTTCGGTATCAAGCAAATATTGGTATCATTCAAAGAGGCTGGAAAATATCCTCTATCTAGCCACTCCTTGGCTGCCTCGAATACATCATCCCCACATAGATCCCAAAAATGTTGGTAAAACGCCGGATTAAAACCATCCGGACCAGGAGCTTTATCCGGATGCATGTCAAACAAAGCTAATCTCAACAAAGCTAATCTCAATTTTATTAGCTTTTTAGTTCTCCAAAACTCAACTATTCGTAAGTAAAAATCTTTGGAGGGGGAATTAAGGAACGCACAATTGGAGTTATAATTTTTTTTCTTGTGTGCAAATGTGCAATCAATTGAAGAAAAAAGAATTCACTGACTACAACTATTAATAACTAAATCATCTAGTATTAAATTTCAAGTCAAACAATATTGTGAGAATAAAATACTCTAGAAAAAACTCGTGTTGATTTATAAGAACAACAGACACTTCTAAAAGTAACAGAAAATGTTACATAATCCTCTTTATTTTCCTTAAGACTACCCACAATGGGTATGTTGAAATATACTCCTTCAACACCCACTTTTTCAATTCCCAATACTCCACATCATACTTCAACAATTATTCAATTTTTACCCTCTCCAATAGTTTTTCTCTTCAACACCCTACCCCACCACTTTCTCTACCCCACCACTTTTTATTTCATATTCTTATTTATATTTTTATTTTCATAATTATATAAAATTTTAATTATCGATTAAAATTAAATTAAAATAATTAACACTTAATAATTTTTTTTTAGTTTTTTGTAAATAAGAACAAAATATATTTAAATAATTTATAACATACAAATCATTTCCACTTAATTTAAAATACAACACACAAATAACGTAATTAGTACGATACAAATAATTTAAAATACATTAAAACACACAAACAACGTAATTAGTACGATAAAAATCATCTTCAACCTCGTCACATTCCAAACTTTGTCCATATGTGCTTCACTAGATCTGCCTGCAACTTGCGATGAACATTTGGATCACGGAACTCGGATCTAGCACGCACAAAATTTGCAAAAGCGGGCAACACCTCGGTCGAATACGGTTGTTGTGCTTCACTAGAGCCACTTTCGTCAGAATTCTCAAAATCAGTCCAACGTTGAGCATATGTATGTCGTTCATCCTCAACAATCATATTATGTAATATGATGCATGACCTCATGATGATGCCCAAATCGCCTATGTCCCACAGCCGAGCTGGTTCACGGATGATTTTAAATCTAGCTTGAAGCACTCCAAATGCCCGTTCGATGTCCTTCCGACAGCCCTCCTGAACTTTTGCAAATAACTTATCGGGTTCACTTTGAGGAAGCCTGATCGATTTGACAAATGTTGGGTATGAAGGGTAAATACCATCGGCAAGATAGTATGTCATATTGTATGGGTTTCCATTTACATAGAATTTAACTTTGGGAGCATTCCCTTTTATAACATCATCAAAAACAGGAGAGCGATTGAGTACGTTAATATCATTCAATGTACCTGGACATCCAAAATATGCATGCCAAATCCATAAATCATGAGATGCAACAGCTTCAAGAATAACTGTTGTGGTCCATTGTGGTAGCTGGCTTTTTCTACTCTTAGGAGTTAAATCTTCTGGATTTTGAGTGACTTCATTAGCAATTGGCATTTGTGTTGAATATCCGGGAAATTCACGTGCACCACCTCTAGAAAAATTTTCATTCACCATTGGCATATAACCATGAATCGGTGGTGTTTGAGATGGATTTCCCATCACAGATCCATAGTATGAACCATATAGATTATTGAAATTTGATGGATAACCAATATGATGCATGTTTTGAGGATGTTGGTTGGAAAATTCATTTGGATTTTGAGAAATGTTTGGATGTTGAGAAGTGTTGGGATTTTGAGAAGGGTTGGAATTGTGGTTGAAAAATCGATTTGAAGAATTTTGGGTGTTTAAACGATTATTAGGATCCATTTCACTAACAAAAAAAGCTTAAACTTCAAAATTAACACTAATAAATTGATTAAGAGAGTGAAAAAATCGAATTTTTTTTCTGTCCAAATCAAATGAACCAAGTCTCTATTTATAGAGAAAAAAAATTACAAATTTTGGTAAAAAAATAAAAAAATAAAAAAATAATTTGGAATGAAATAATTGAGTTCAAAGATAAAATAAGATAAGAATCTGGACAACCAATCACAAAGCGCCACTTGTCCTCTCTCTCTCTCTCTCTCTCTCTCCGCGCATCCACTTTTCTGCGTCCCCTGCTGGGCGACGCGCCCTGTCGGGCCGTGTAATACACGCGCCGAAAACGGTCGAATAGCACGCTGCCGCGTGTTCCGTGTGGCAGGCTTCATCAATGTGTAAATTCTTTATCTACTCTCTCCTCCCGTACAGCTTAAACATACCCATTAGAAGGTTTTTTTGTGTTGAAGTCAGTCTTAAACATACCCATTGTGGGTAGTCTAAGTGGAGCCAAAAATCACTCAAAGACATAGAGTTATTATTAAGTAAACTTGAAAATCAAAGGTGGTAAAAATCTTCAAACATACTTCATGGAGTAAACTATCATTTTGGAACTTGAAATTGTAAAAATTTGACAATTTCTCTTACAAAATATCAAAGGGGAATGCTACGGTACAATGGAGAAATTGTCATATACTGGTACATTAAACTTATTGACCAATAACTATTTGACATGTGTCATATTATATTATTAATATATAAAATATAAATGATAACTTGGATAAATGATACATTTTTATTGGTTAAGTACCAATACAATGAATTTTGGCAAAAGTACCGTAGAATTTTCCAATATCAAATCGCTTTTCTAAATTGTCTATGTCCATTAAAATGATCCTATTGTCATGGCCGGCCTAGAGCCGGTGCTTCTTCCAGCCCCACAGAGCTGGGCTCCCCATTTACGGGGCCTCGTCATTTTATAAATAGCCCATTCTATTATAAGACAATTCAAAGCTACAAATTGTTTTTTTTTGAGGCAAAAGCTACAAATTGTTAATTGTTTAGTTTTTCTTTGTTTCTAATTGCTAAATTATTCCTCTTATTTATTAATTTGTGATCGTGTTTACAATTTAAATGATGAATATTTTTTAAAATTTTCTTTTGTTGAAAGTTTATTTTTAGTCTAAAAGTCTTAGCTCAACTGATAGAAAATACCGAAATTGCTTAGTTAGAATTTTATGATCGAGGTTTAATCCCCAATCCTTCCACTTTGTATTTGTAAATTTATGATAGTTTTTCCATCTCATGTATATACCAAAAAAAATTATTTGTAACATTTGAATTGGGCCTCCAAATTGTTGGGACAGATACTGCCTATTGTCAAATAATTTTGTTAGAAGTATTGATGTCACATTGTCACACATCGTCAAACATGGGTCAGATCATAGGAATAGCAATTAAAGTTCAGGAAAATTTAAGTTTTTAGTGTCATGATAAGTGTGAGTAAGTCGCACATTATTTAAAAAAGTGGAGGTTGAATACTTTATAAGTGGATGAACCCATAAGCTTAATGTCTTAAGGTTTTGGATAAGATTGTGGTGTCCGACTCACTTGTATTGATGTTCTAGATCCAATGTGGTTGATCTCTGACCTACCCCCCTCAATGTCCCAACTTTGGTATCAGAGCCAATGGTTAGATCAGGCTCATTGTGTCAAAAGTTATCTTGATAAAGGTGGACAGACGACGGATTCCGTTGAATACAGTGACACAAAGGTGGTACAAGTTCAAGTGTATATCGTTGGAGTTTTCATTTGAGGGAAACATGATTTGAACGACTCACATTTGAGGAAAGATTGTTGTGACATGTGTAAGTAAATTTTACATTACTTCAAATGATGAAGGTTGAATATACTTTATAAATTAGGATAATTCATAAATCCAATACATTAAAATTTTAGATAAATTCTCGAACTGCTCCCTCATATCTCAACATTTAGTTGTATGAAACTGTGTCCTAATATTTAGTTGTATGAAACTCGTGATTAGAGTATCATGTAATATGATATCAATATGGAGAAAACACTTTGTCATAGAAAATGATGGAGAAAACACATCTAACATAAGTACTTGATGGGAGAAAAATATTTTAAAGTTCTATCTGGCTCGACTTATTTTTTATTTTTTTTCTTCTCCTTAAAAATAGCAAAGAAGGAAAAATTTGTATTTGTCTCTACTTTTTTTTATTTTTTACTTCTTTACTTTATTTCTCTATTACTTTTAAGGAAAAATATGACTAAATTCAGTTTTATAATTCTCTATTTCATTTAAAAAAAAAAAAAGTAGAAAATAAACCGGCAGTCCCGTTTCTGAGATTTCATGGGCCTTAGGCTAAATTTGAAAAAAAAACACCCCATTGTATAATACAGGTTTTAAAAAACCAATTTTTTTTATAAACGGTCAATGAAATATGAATCAATTATGAAAACAAGCATCTCAGTTATGACAGCACCCCAAGTCACAAATATTTTGAAATTCAAGATGATTGTTTGTAATACGATATTTCTGCAATTGGTATGAGAAATATAATATAGTTAATTAGGCAAAAGAGAATTAAACAAAAATGAGACCTTAATACTCGAAATTTAATGAAAAATTATCTAAATTTATAAATTTATTGTTGTTTGATATCGTGAGATAGATAGTCAAATATTTGTTGTTGAAAATGTTATAGGAATTAAAATCCTGAGAATAAAGCTTTTAACAAATTCAAAAGTCGAAATATTAAAAAGAGTATAAATACAATTGATCGTGGGGATCAATAGCTGAAGAAAAAAAATAATTTAAATTTTAATACAAGACAAAAAGAGATTCGTTTTGGTTATGCGTTTTAGGTTTTACTTCTCAATTTTGTGTTTTGGCTAATGAAATTTAGGTGTGAAAATGAAAATTCTAAGCTTGGAGTCTAAAAAATAAATTATGTTGACTTCGTAAAAAAAATATAAAGAATTACTGGGCGCAAACCGATAAATATTTGAGTCTTTTTTATATATTTTTTACTATGTATACTATCTATAAAAATATAAATATTACTATATACACCTTATATAAAAATATTTGGGCCCCTTTTCGACATGGGCCTTAGGCCGTCGCACTCCGGGCCTATGCCCAGAGCCGGCCCTGTAAACCGGACCAAACAGAACCAAGTCACATTGATTAAACAATTAGAATAAGCAATTTGACATTTTGATTGTTATTAATTAAATATGTCGACCTTTGTAAAAAAAAAAATTAAATATGTCGACCAACCGATTAATTGAACAATTTGAATAAGCTAATTGATGGAGAAAATATTTTGACTCAATAAAAAATTCTAATTTACTCATAACTTATATACGTGTAATAAAATACAACTAAATATAATTTAAAAAAATCGAATGCATTTAGTCTAAAATTTTTAAACAAAAAGATTTTACCTTTTTAAATAAATTATCCTTGCATTTCTTGTCAAAAATTTTGACTAAAATTATTTGACCTTTTAAATCAACTTTTTTTGTTGATAACTTAGATTTGACTTTTTTTTCAAAAAAACTTAGATTTGACTTTTTAAATAAATTTTACTTGCATGTTCTTATTTGAAAGTAAATTAAACGCGTTAACATAAACTTCTTACCATTTTGCATGCATCTAATTATGGTAAAGTTATTAAATTATGGCTTTCATAATATAAAAAAAAATTTATATTCATTATTAGGAAGTTTCTTGGAAACCAGTGAAGTAAGCTTTTGCAATCAACCATGTACTAAGATTTTGTCTTCATCTTCATCTTCAAAAAAAAAAAAACCGCACATAGTATAAGGACCACATTTTCCTCCTCGTGTCATCACATGTTACATACACGCACACTTCAATCATTCTATATTTCTATTCTATCTATATCTATCTCTTTCTTCATTCTCATTCGTTATAACCATAAAACACTATCTTATACTTAACCTTGAATATTCATCAGTATCAAGTACAAAGAGAAAAGAAACTGAATTGTTTCTGTTTTGTTTTTGTTTGTGTTTTGTTTTATGATGATGAATAATAAAGTACCACCTAGACCTCGTACTAGAGTTGGAAAGTATGAGATGGGAAAAACAATTGGTGAAGGAAGTTTTGCTAAGGTGAAGTTAGCAAAAAATGTTGATAATGGTGATTATGTTGCTATTAAGATTCTTGATCGTAATCATGTGCTTCGTCATAATATGATGGACCAGGTATGTATTTGATTTTTTTTCTTTGGTGATTTTTTTTTTTGATTGTTTTTGTAATATTGTTTTTTTGTTGTTTTTGAATTTTGTAGCTGAAGAGAGAAATTTCAGCTATGAAGATTATTAATCATCCTAATGTTGTTAAAATATTTGAGGTACGGTGTTGTACTCTCTTCTAGAACAGAGGAAAGTGTTCTGTTTTTTTATACCACATTTAAAAAAAATCTTATACAGTAAAAAAGGCTTGTTGGAATAGCTTATAATGTACTTTATTTTACTCCTCCGATCCTTATTATAATAGAAAATTTGTTTTTTACGTTCATTGTAAAAATGATTAATCTGGATCATAATATCGGTTAAATTCATTATTTTCTTAACGAATCTAAAAAGTAAACTTTATTTTATAATAAGGACCGAGAGTTAATAGAAGATGTCTAAGTACTATGTGTCATATCTATCTATAAGGAAAAATTGGTCGACAAATGTTAATATTGTATTGGTTTACAATTTGGCTCAAATAGATAAATTTTTGTTGATCAAAGTTTTTCTTATATTTAAGACTATGGTAGTAGTTTATTGTGGTAATTTTTTAAATTTATGAAGATTTATTTATATAAAAATGATTATTGAATAAATATTTAATTAAGTTTATGCAATATGCACTCTAATCTCACGTTTAGAACATGCTTAATATGTAAGTCTCTAACTTTTTGCATTAGAGATGCTCTAACCAAACTATGTTTAGCACAGGTGATGGCAAGCAAAACAAAGATTTACATTGTCTTGGAGTTGGTTAGTGGAGGAGAACTCTTCGACAAAATTGTAAGTTCTTCATTTGATTCAAAGTATAGAAAAAAAAAGAAGAAGGATTTTGGAACATGTAAAATTGCGTTTCTTAAAGTATATTGATGCTTGCATTGTGTTTAACACCCGTCATCGTGAATGAGTGTTTGGTGTCTGACGCATGTTAGTATCAGAGAGCGTACATTCAATCACTTTCATGTTTTTGAATTGTTATGTGTCTACGTGTCAGCATTGTGTTCAGTGTCTGTGTCTGAGTCGGTACTTATAACTCATTATTCTCTGGTATTTACTAATTTATAGGCTAAGAATGGGAGACTTAAAGAGGATGAAGCAAGAAGTTATTTCCAGCAGCTAATCAATGCAGTTGATTACTGTCATAGTAGAGGCGTGTATCACAGAGATTTGAAGGTTCCTTAATCCTCTTTTTTCATCTGTAATTTAATTATTAAGTTGTTAGTTTAGAAAAGGAATTGACTATTTTTACACTTTTGCCTTAAATATTTAAGGAAAAGACTTATATATTCACTGTATCTTGCAGCCGGAGAATCTTCTTTTGGACACAAATGGTGTTCTTAAAGTTTCAGATTTTGGATTAAGTACATACTCACAGCAGGTAGAATTTGATTTTGGATTACACTTTCGATTTTATTTTGTTTACAAATTTTCATATTCACTCTCATTTCAGCTACTTAGTAGATAATAAGTCATACATTTGCATAAACTTAGGACCCACCCTTATTTAAATTCTTAAATATTGTTTTTGCAGGAGAATGAACTTCTCCGCACGGCATGCGGAACACCAAATTACGTTGCTCCTGAGGTAATACTATTTCTTTGTGGATAAAATAAAAGACTAATTTTGTTTTCTCAAACTAAAGTAAATATTATTTGGTGCTTCCTTTTGTATTAGGTGCTTAATGATAGAGGTTATGTTGGTTCTACATCTGATATCTGGTCTTGTGGAGTCATTCTCTTTGTACTTATGGCTGGCTACTTGCCGTTTGACGAGCCGACTCAAATTGCACTATATAAGAAAGTGAGTGATTTCATAATATAATCCAAAAGAATAAAAAGTGAAAGAGAAGTTGCTCATGTCATTATGGTTTTTGGGATGAAAATCATAACACATATTTCAGATTGGTAGGGCTGAGTTCACATGTCCGCCTTGGTTTTCGCCCGAAGCAAAGAAACTGCTCAAGTCTATACTTAACCCAAACCCTCTAACAGTGAGTTTTAAATCGAAAGCTTTCTTACTTTTCCAGAATATATGTTGTTGTTAGCACATGTTTTTATCGCTTAGTATTGTGTTGTTTTTTGTAGAGGATAAAAATTCCGGAACTCTTGGAAGATGAATGGTTCAAAAAAGGATACAAGCCGGCATCTTTTACCGAGGAAGATGATATCAATGTAGATGATGTTGCTGCTGCTTTCAATGATTCTAAGGTACTTTCTACGACGCTTTTCACAATAGGTCTATTAAGTTTCTTGTATGAGACCAATGCAAATAGTTACAACAGAGGCAATTTAATACCATAATTTATTCTCAATATTAGTATCGCAATGTGATCGCTGCAGCAATTTAAAACCTTTGATAGAATCGATACGGAACTTTTCTATGTGTAATTTATTCTCTTTGACATGTAGGAAAATCTCGTGACAGAGACCAAAGAGAAACCTGTGTCAATGAATGCATTCGAGCTTATTTCTAGATCACAAAGCTTCAATCTCGACAATTTGTTTGAGAAGCAAAAGGTGTGTGTGAAAATTAGTATGTGCTCTTCAATATTTCACTAGTAATTATCTAACAAAATGCTGATGGTTATGACTATTCTAACTATAGGGGGTTGTAAAGCGCGAAACACATTTCACTTCACAACGCCCGGCAAATGAAATTATGTCCAAGATTGAGGAGGCTGCCAAACCTCTCGGATTTAATGTTCACAAGCGAAATTATAAGGTAACTGATTAACAATATAGTGTCTCTTCATTTCTCTATTTGCTAGGACCTTTCATTAGTGTGATTAATATCTGTTGAAAAGGATCAAAAGTTTTAAAATGTTAATGTTATATATAGTAACTTAATTAGTCAAAAAAAAATAAAATATATAGTAACTTAATCTTATATACATTTTAATTTTGCAGATGAAGTTGCAAGGTGATAAAAGTGGAAGAAAGGGTCACCTTTCAGTGGCTACTGAGGTAATGATTCATTCCTATATGGTTGTAGGCATTTTCTATATGTAGTTTCTAGGCAGTGAGTTTATCGATGACTGTTGGATCAAGATGGACGATCCAAGTTTAGCATTTGGATTTTCAAAAAATAAAAATAAAAAATAAAAATCGGCATATTTTGTGAACTGTCTGATCTGAATCCAACGGCCACCAATGAATTGTGACCAAGTTGTCAAAGTTCTTAATGCCTCTGCAATTGCATTGTGGCAACAATTGCGGTCGCATTAGCTATATTTAACAACAACTGCAATATTAAGGACAGGAGCTGATTTGTACAACTTGTTGCTTATGGACAGGTTTTTGAAGTGGCTCCCTCCTTGCATATGGTGGAGCTGCGAAAGACGGGAGGCGACACACTAGAGTTTCACAAGGCATGTGAAAAATTATTTTGATTTTCAATTTTAGTTTTTAGCAAAAGGAAGATAAACCTATTTACACTAAGAATTACTCTTTCTAAGTGCTAAACTTATTCATTGATTTAAATGCAGTTCTACAAAACATTTTCATCAGGGTTGGAAGACATAGTGTGGCACACTGACAAAAAATAAGAAACTATATATATCAAGGTATCCCTTTTCCTCTATTATCTCACCTTGATATTTGTTTTTTATTTTATGCCATTGAATAGAACACTAGAATTTATATTTGACCTATTATAAGCCTTTATAGCAAGACACATTTTTGAGCTTATAGCATGTAAGCTCATATGATTGAAAACAACCTGTTTCGTAGCTGATATTTTCTCACGAGTATATTGCTTATTTTAACTATATATAGGTTATAGCTTATTTTATAAGTTAATAGAATCAGCTTATAACTTATCATTTGGTCTCTCAATTTTCTTGTCATCTTGAATAAAAAAAGAAATATTAGTTAGCTAGTTCTATAACTATATTTTTACTAAACACTACAAATTCGATCAGCTAGTTTATCCGTTATAAACTACTATGAGCTAATTTATAACTTATTTGTTATATATATAAATTCATCCGCTATAAGTTCACTTATCAGCTATCAGCTACTCCCTCCGGTCTCATATATAAGCAAATTTACAAAAAGCTCTTTGTTTAAGAAAAATATCTAAAGCATTTAAGTCAAATACACTTTTTAATTTTACCCCTACTTTTTGTCTTGGAAACAACTATAAACATGGGAATGTGAAAAAAGTAGGGATATATTTGGAAAAATGACATTGATTGTAATGATTAGAGGTTACTTTTGCTTATATTTAAGACTTTCAATTTTTTTGTTTTGTTGCTTATATATGAAGACCGGAGGGAGTATCATCTATTTTTTGTTAGTCTGTATTAGTTTTATAGGTTCATTTGTTCCCCGAATCTTAAGATTAATTCATTTGTTTATTATGATATAGGTGAAAGTTGCTAGAGAAAAGCACTTATTTTAATTCATGGAACAAAGTTGAGAGAGGCTGGCTCAGAACATGAGGCATTTATTTCATTTGGCAATGAATGAATCTGTACAAATCAGACTATTTCCTTAGCTTAGGCTAGAGCTAGTTTGATGTGCAGCATAAGAAAAACTTGTATTTTATTGTAATTCTTTGCAAAGTGGGGCTTTTTTTATGAAGTTGATCTTTTGAAATCATATAAAATTGGCTTTGTCGAATGTATATAAGTAAAATGGTCTTGTATACCATGCGTAAGTGTGTGTTTTTGACTATTGGATCAATATTTCTCATTGTATGTCACTTGATTTAATGTTGTGATTTTAAGGATCTAATAGTGGAAATCAACTTGTGCACGATGCATGACTTATTTCACTTGCGCACCGATTAATTGACCTCTAAATATCATGTATTCATTTTTTGTATTTATTGTTTCTTTCCTCTCTTGAAACATAAAATTTGTCTTGGTTCATAAACGAATGATAATTACAACCAAAAACTCACACAGGTTTCAAGTTTGAACCCGAATGAACATGTTCAACTTAACAATATTGGCAACGAACAAGAACAACAACCATATTTAAGGATCTATTCAAATTTTAAACTATATGTTATTTCAATAGTAATACGTATGGTGTAAAAATACAACCTATAAAAAGAAATGCATGGGATTATGGGAAAGTAATAGTTTATTTTTTCTAAACAATATTTTAATGTAACCTTTCTCACTTTGCATTATTTCAAATGCATCCATTTTTATCAAAAATAGCATAATCTCAGATATTTGTTCACAATATACGTGAGGCTGATTATTTTTTACCTATTATAGGAACAGAAAAAGATTAATAAGAAGCAAAAACAAATTTGAATGAGAATGTTTCGTACGTAATCCCTTATTGTTCATCATCAAAAATTGTTTAAAGATGATGAATAATAAGGTAAAACCCAGATCTCGTATTCGAGTTGGAAAGTATGAGATGGGAAAAACTATTGGTGAAGGAAGTTTTGCAAAGGTGAAGTTGGCGAAAAATGTTGAAAATGGTGATTATTTCGCCATTAAAATCCTTGATCGTAATCATGTGCTTCGCCATAATATGATGGATCAGGTAAGTCTTAAATTTTTTTGGTTATATTATTAAAAAAAATTAATTTTGTCATTGTGTTTTTAATTTTTTTTTTGAATTTTGTAGTTGACGAGAGAAATTTCAGCGATGAAGATGATTAATCATCCAAACGTCGTCAAAATAATTGAGGTAAGACGTTTTTCTCTGTTTTGGTTTGTATTAGAACAGGGAAAAATGTTTTTTTCTTATACATTTTAGAGATTTTTTTCGAGTTAAAAAAATTTGGCGGGATGTAAGAATTTTGTGTTGTTGTTATATTATAAGAATTGTTAAAAAGTTTATCCAATAAAAAATGCTTATGATATTTTATAATTTGGATTAGATAGATAATTGAGTGCATTAATTGTCACATGTTTGTTTAAGCACAGGTAATGGCAAGCAAAACAAAGATTTACATTGTCTTGGAGATGGTTAGAGGAGGTGAACTATTTGACAAAATTGTAAGTTCTTCATTTAATATTCGTTTAAATTGTTATCAGTGTCGTGTCAGGTGTTTGTGTCTGTGTTTCATAGCTCAATTATTCTTGATATTTTTCTTGGATCATGCATGTAAATTACTAGACCTCAATAATTCTCTTGTAATTTAATTTATAGGCTAAGAATGGGAGACTTAAAGAGGATGAAGCAAGAAGTTATTTCCAGCAACTAATCAATGCAGTTGATTACTGCCATAGTAGAGGCGTTTATCACCGAGATTTAAAGGTTCCTTAATCCTCTTTTTTCTTCTCAAATTTAATTAATTAGTTGTTAGTTTTATCTTGTTAGATAATGTAGTAATAAATATATTGGAAACTGATGTAAAGATAATTTATTTTGCTCTTTTGGAAATTGAATTTTGATTTAGCAAGCATGGTGGTATTCAGTTTGTGTGCGGCGGAGTTTGTGAGGCTCCAGCGTGATTATGTTTCTATTTTACGGTGTAATTGATTGTTTCGTTCCAATGCAGTTTGATGAGTCGAAATAATGTTCATAATTTGTTTGTGAAAAGTTCTCAATGAAGACATATTTGAATTTTTTGCCATTATTTGGTTCTATTTGGTTTTGTTGTATTTGATTTCGTTCGTTTTAGCATGTTGGTATGGTTTGATTTGGTTCTCGTAGCCATTATTTTACTAAGTTATGCTATTGATACTATTGAAACTCTAGGCACCTTTCCTTTCTCTTTGTAATCTCTATTGTTAACAATCCTTTCTTGAGTTAAATTAAGGAAAAGACTTATATAGTCACTGTATTTGCAGCCAGAGAATCTTCTTTTGGACTCAAATGGTGTTCTTAAAGTTACAGATTTTGGATTAAGTACATACTCACAACAGGTATAAATTGATTTTGGATTGGATTTTATGTTTTAAAACATTCATTTTCACTTTCGTTTCGGCAACCAGTAGATACTGTTACATTTACATAAACTTAAGACTCACCGTTGTTTAAATTCTTAAATATTTATTACAGGAGGATGGACTTCTCCGTACAGCTTGCGGAACACCAAATTACGTTTCTCCCGAGGTAATACTATCTCATTGTGGATCAAATGAAAGACTAGTTTTGTTTCTTAAACTAAAGTAAATGTTATTTGGTGTATGTATAGGTGATTAATGATAGAGGTTATGAGGGTTCTGCATCTGATATCTGGTCTTGTGGAGTCATTCTCTTTGTACTTATGGCTGGCTACTTGCCGTTTGACGAACAGAATCAAATGACGCTTTATAGGAAAGTGAGTGATTTAATAATATAATCCAAAAGAATAAAAAGTGTAAGAGAAATTGTTCATGTCATTATGATTTTTGTGATGAAAATCATATCATATATTTCAGATTACTAAGGCTGAGTTCACCTTTCCACCTTGGTTTTCGCCCAAGGCAAAGAAACTGATCACGTCAATACTTGACCCGAACCCTGAAACAGTGAGTTTGTATCGAAACCTTTCTTACTTTTAAAGAATATATGTTGTTAACATATGTCTTTATCGCTTAATACTGTGTTGTTTTCTGTAGAGGATAAAAATTTCGGAACTCTTGGAAGATGAATGGTTCAAAAAAGGATACAGGCCGCCATCTTTTACCGAGGAAGAGGATATCAATGTAGATGATGTTGCTGCTGCTTTTAATGATTCTAAGGTACTGTCTGCCTCATTTTTCACAACCTATTAATTTTCTTGCATCAGTTACAGGAGGGAACACAATTCATAGTTACAACAAAGGCTTTTGATGTCTTCGGGATTGCATTGCAATCGCGATGATGGCCGTGTCAATTGTATTTAACCATAATTTTCCTCAATATTAGTATCGCAACATGATCGCTGCAGCAATTTAAAACCTTGGATAGAACTGATAAGGGACTTCTATGTGTAATTTATTTTCTTTGACATGTAGGTAAATCTTGTGACAGAGACTAAAGAGAAACCCGTGTCGATGAATGCTTTTGAGCTTATTTCTAGATCTCAAAGCTTCACCCTTGACAATTTGCTTGAGAAGGAGCAAAAGGTGTGTGTGTGTGTGTGTGTGTGTGTGTGTGTGAAAATTAGTATGTGCTTTTCAATCAGCAGTAATTATTTAACAAAATATTGATGATTAATATGATTAATCTCTCTAACTAATTATGTTGTTTCTCCATTTTATTTTTACTCATTAACACCATAGGGGGTTGTAAAGCGCGAAACACAATTTGCTTCACAATGCCCTGCAAATGAAATTATGTCTAAAATTGAAGAGGCTGCCAAACCTCTCGGATTTAATGTTCAGAAGCGAAATTACAAGGTAACAAATTAACAATATAGTGTCGCTTCATTTCTCTATTTACCAAGACCTTTCATTAATGTGATTAATATATGTAAAAAGGATTAAATGTTTTCAATTGTTATCTACATTTATATTCTGCAGATGAAGCTGCATGGTGATAAAAGTGGAAGAAAGGGTCACCTTTCTGTAGCTACTGAGGTACTGATATTCATTCCTATATGGTTGTTGGCATTTCTCTATATGTAGTTGTTAGGCAACAAATTGTTTACGACACAGAATTGATATCGTAGACTCTTAATTCGCCATTTTTGGCTTGACTTAAGATCGAGATTTCTAGCAGTCAGGATAATATGAATTCATGCGGTCAGCAGTTCGATAACTGTTTGATTAAGATTGGAATATCCAAAAAAAAAAAAAAAATTGACGCAATTGAACTATCCGAATTTGAAGCTTAGTATTTTGGATTTTCAAAAAAATAAAAATCTGATTTTAAATTATTTGACAACTGAAATTGTGTAATAGATTTTCAATGCTTTCTTCCATTTGTTTGCTTTGGCATGAGCTGATTGGTATAACTTGTTGCCTATGGTTACAGGTTTTTGAAGTGGCTCCCTCCTTACATATGGTGGAGCTGCGAAAGACGGGCGGCGACACACTAGAGTTTAACAGTGTATGCAAAAACTTATTTTGATTCTCAATTTATTTTTTTGGCTAAAAGAAAATAAATCTATTTATATCTGGAATTACTCTTTTTAGATTTTTGGCATTTTTCATTTATGCTGTTGATTGGTGTTGAACTTATTCGTTGATTTAAATGCAGTTCTACGAAACCTTTTCATCCGGGTTGCAAGATATAGTGTGGCACACTGACAAAAAGCAATGAAGTATCAAGGTATTATCGTTAATTATTATTAGTTAAAGTGACACTGACGGTTATTTTAGAAATTTCCCTGATAACATTTGAACTTCGTTCTTTGAGGTCACAGGGCTAAACACTTAACGTGAGCTCACCTCGGACAAACTCACCTTTTGTGGACTGAATTTACATGTAGTTGCAAGGTGCTGCAGCAACGCACTTATTCTGATTTTTTTTCGAGTAGGCGCATGTGTAGCTTGGGAGAGTTTTGCCCAAAACTTGAGCCATATATTTCATTTGGCAATGAATCTGTACAGATCGAGACTATTTCATTAGGCTTAGAGCTAGTTTGATGTGCAGCACAACAAAAACTTTGTATCTTTATTGTAATCCTTTGTAAATTGGGGCTTCTTGTATGAAGTTGAAGTGCAATGTTGTCACTTAAATATGATTTTCATTTCATCATATCATTTTTAAATCTCAAACAACATGATAGAAGCTATCTTACTTGAACTTGCTACCGTTGATTTTCCTTTTTTTGGATAAATCAAGGTATCATCTGTGCATAATTGCACAAACTCATTTTTCGAGATAACTGAGATCTATTTAAGTGATTGACCTCTCTCAGCAAATATTTTTCGACTAAAATATGTTGAATAAGTTAAAACAAGATTATGATTGATGTGTAAATATAATCATCACATATAACTTATTCAATATACATATTCTTATTTTATTTTTTTATAAAGTTATTTTTGATCGATACATAACCTTATAAAATGACCACATAAATTTTAAATCTTAGCACCCCCAATTGAATAATCACACATGAGAACAAACCCTTGCTTCCTTGTAAACTTTCCCTTGTTTACAAAAATACCCTTTGCTTGGATTACAATGACTATCTTGTGAACAAATACACAAACCTTCTAAAGCACACCCATCTTTGAATATTGTCACACCATCTTTTAATCCAAGCATTTGATCAGTCCAAGTACTAGAAAATATCCCTTGTGAATCATATTTCTCTTTAACCTTCAAAAATTTCCCAACATTTTTATATTTCTTAAAAACACCTTCAAATGCCAAATTTCTATTCTTACCCCAATGAGGTAACCCTCCATATTTAAAAATACCAATTTGTTCAATCTCTTCAATAATATCTTCATAAAGTCTAGGAGCCATTGGATCTTTGCTACGATAATATGTGAAATCAAAGTCTAATGCATCTTCTTGGTTACCTAAATAAGCACTTGAAGATGTGACATAACGCATTAAAATTCCATTGTATTGTTCAATTCCACATAATGCTTTTGGTGCTAATTGAACTAGCTTTTGTATATCTTGAATAAAGTTTTTCACTAAAGATAAACTAACTCTAAATGTAGTTTGGTGAAAAAATTCTCCTTTTATTCTTGAGTCCCAAGCACATGCTGTTATCTTTAAATCTTGAAGACTATCTAAGCATGATCCAGATGATTGAAGACGATTGTGAAATCCAATTACAGGATATCCAGTAAAGATTATACCTGAAAGTATAAGTACAAAACAAAAAATATCTTAGCTTATATAAATTGACATTTTTTTTTCACAGTTGCGTTATTTGGACACACAATTTCCGACACTATATATCTTTGAATATGATCATCAATCTCGAAGATAGAGAAATTTTAAAATTTGAAAAAGTAAAAATGTTGGAAAATAAATAGAGATAACACTGAGCTAAGTTTACGGGAATTAAAAGTATAAATTTAAGTAATGCTATTATATTTTTAGTCATAGAGAAAGTACCATTGTTTGTAAGCCCATAAGCAGTAGTGAGGAGAGTATTTGTTGTTAATTTTGCAAGTTTGCATTTTCCATCAGCATCACTGTTGGATTCATCAACATCCTCTGCAACCCCAACAATAACATAAAAGGAAAATAAATGTTAGAAACATCAAGTTAATTTTTATTTTGTTTTTATTTTTTTTACAAAAGAAGGATAACGTAGTTCAACTTATTGTTTTTACAAAAGAAGGATAAAGTAGTTCAACTTATTTTTTTTTTGGTGAAATTTTTTTTTTATAAATATGATCCTAAAATACACTAATTTTGTATTTATGTCCCTACATTTGTTAGTAATTTATAATTCTGTTCCTGAATTAAAAATAATAATAATTAAGCTCATTAACTTTTGATTTTTAAGCATGGACATAAACAAAATGCTAATAAAACTTTTGATTTAATATTTTTTTGTCAAATGGTTATAAATAATAGTTTTTTGGTATTTAGATGAAATGATATTCCCTCCGTCCCAAAATGTAAGAGAAAAAATAAAAATCACACTTATTAAAAAAAAGTAAAATATAATGATTGGGAGTATGTTCTTTTGAAAAAGGTTGTATGGAAAAATGTAAAAACAATTTTTATTGGTTGTTGGTTATAGAAAAAGTAAGAGAGAGAGTAAACTTTTCTTGAAAAGATAAATGTTTGGACATTTTCTCTTATATTTTGGGACAAAAGATTTGAGTTTTTTTCTCTTACATTTTGAGACGGAGGGAGTAAATCATTAGAATAAATCTACATAGAAGTAGAAGGATCAGAGTTCGAACACTTATCTTAACCGTCCGATTTAACAATTTTGATATTTTCTATCAATTGAACTATGATTTGTGGACAATAATAGTGGCTATAAATTTTAGCCTCTAAATAAACAAGTGAGAAATTCTAACTTCTACATATATACAATGTCTTTATGTCTTTATCAACTGAGTTATGTTCCCGGACATTTAATCACATTTTTAAAACATGGTTATAACATCAATTGAACAAAGCTGGGGAAGTTAATAAGCTGACCTACCTGCGGTTCTTATGACAGCCAGTGCAAGTGAAGAAGTGGGACGGAAAGGAATAAATTCATAGAGACCACTGCCAGATGTATTTATGGGGACACGATCATCAACTCTATATATAGCCTTCCTTTGACTTGGGTACCACGTTATGTCCCCAAACTCATGATCATGTCCAAAACTAGCCACTTGTTCTCCCAAATCATAATCACTTTTTGCCAAATAAGTGATTGATCGCTTGAAAATTGGTTCTAGTTTTAGTGTAACCTACAAATTAATATAAGTGATCATTAGCAATTTACCAATCATCATAAGCATGCCATTTTTACATGATAACACAATTTTAATGTGACCTTGTATAGATTGGTCCAAAATATAGATAAATAATGTTATGATTTGAATTTAATTTGGAAGCTAAGAAAATGTAAAAAATTTAAGTATTATTATTGGACAGAAGTGATGCTCACATTTGCATTATTTCAACAAATAATGCATCCATTTGCAATTAACAGTGATATGTTTTGTTATTATTGTTTATTTTCTTTTTGTTTGCACTCTTGGAATTTGCTGAAAAGAATTAGGATAATCTCAAATATTTCTCCATTATACGTGAGGCTGATATACTTGAAAAGAAATTTTATTTGTTTTCTACCTATTATTGGAACAGAAAACCAATAAGAGGCACACAATATTTTGTAAGCCTTGTTGATCACCAATTTGCCAAAGTGGGTGGGACACCAATCGTCTTCTAGCTGTTGCTACTAAAATTATTGATAAATTTTCTTTCCTTATTTTGGTACAAATTAATAAGTTTTTTTTTATTTTTATAAATAGATTAAATGATAAATTGTTGTGAACTCACACATGTAAAATTTAAAATAGATGCACTAAAGTTCGAACTCAGGTTATGACGTCCAACCAAACAATTTTATCTTTTCTACCATTTAAGATAGGATTTGTGGAAATTCAAAACAAATATTTTAGTGAGGCTTTAAAAAATAAAAAATACAAAGACTTATAAAAAAAATTAAAATCGTTGAATTATTTCGCTGAGTTCAAGGATTGATTTAGTCAAAAAGAATATGAGGTCCTAATCTCAATCAACTAAGCTAGACAAATATTTATATTTATTTTATCATATTATATATTTTTATAACTAAATAAAAAAAAAATCTCTTTTAACTCTTAGTTTTAAAATCTAAAATCTTTATTTCAACAGAACTATTGACCCTTAGGTCGACCCTACTTAACCCTCAAGTGACTAGAAAATTTCAACACACACTTAAATTAAATGGGTAACATTTAAAAAAAAAAATCCACCAATCTTGCATGTGTGATAATTAAATTTCCTGTTTGTGTATCTCCATATGAAGTTATTGGGTGTTGGTAATGGTTAATGGTTATCGGTCTATTTCATAAGTAATTGTTATAACTATTTCCCTATTAATATTGCACATATAGAAATTATTATAGAGTAGAAAAATGTGAGCACATTTTTGCAATTTCCTCTTTTGACACTTTCTAGTTTTTTTTTTGGGTACGTGACACTTTCTAGTTTCTATCTCTTATATATTTGAACATTATGGTGAAAATTCATCCTTCTCTTTTTGCAAAGTTTAGAAGTACTAATACATCCATAATGAATCAGTAATTTAATTATGATACTTTGGCGTATAAAGTTAACTTAATTATAAAGTTATCTTTACAATTGGAAAATGTACTATCTATCACGTTTGTCCTTTTAACCTCCAGCTTAAGTTCTAAATTTATCGACCTAAAATAACTTATGTAATGGATGAGGTGTGTAGTTAAGAGTTGTTGAAGTAACTAGTTCTCACCAAATAAATTGGTTACTTTTTGTTTGTTTTTTAAAAGAAAAAAATTGGGTAGATTTCAACTCGGCATCTTGAGTTTATGAGATTAAACTCTTACTATTGAGTTAACATTTCAAGTGTAATTTTAAGATATATAGTATCAGAGTCAAACTCAAATTTTCAAAATAATATCATAGTCTATCGAAAATTTATTGGACAATATGTTATTAGATCACAATCTTAATGTTCAATCTTAGACATAAGAGACATATTTAAGAGTTTCAATCTATTGATCGATTATTTGATTAATATTTTTAAAGGTTGACTTAAGTTGACTAAAATATTTGTTGCCTAAAATTTCAAGAACAAAATTGATAACTTATTCAATTCAGAACATATCAATCATGAAGAAGAAAAAAATTAGATTAATAATTTTGAATAATCAAGGACATTTTTGGTTGAAGCTAATTACAGTTCACCAAGCATGTGATGATTCAGATTCAGCCATATAAAAAAGATAAACAAAACAACATATACAAACAAAAAAACATCAATATCATATTTCAACAAAATATCAAAACATAAAAATAAATTAATCAAAAAACCATACCTGTGAAATAACACCAAGCACACCAAGTGAAACTTTAGCAGCATTAAAATCTTCATTATTTTTTTCATTAAGAATCTCAACTTTAGCATAACCATCTTGAGAATTTGAAGGCCTAACAATTCTAATCTCAACAACATAATCATGAACAGCACTTCCTTTATTCCACAATGTGCTTCCATGAGCACCTGTTCCCATTAATCCACCAATTGTTAAACCATACCAATATGGTGTATATGGTAAAACCAATCCATTTTTTGAAGCTTCATTGATTAATTCCTTCAATGTTACACCACTTTCAACACTTATTGTTTTTTCTTCAACATTAATTTTCACTATCTTGTTGAGATATTTTGTGCTTATTAATAACCCTCTTGAATCTTCAGGACATACCAATTTTGGTATGCTATGCGAGTAACGTGTCGAAACTTTGATTTTGATTTTTTTGCTACTTGCAAATGCAACCATTGAAATTAATTCTTGTTCATTTGTTGGATACAAAGCTTGTGAAACTTGACATATTGTTCTATCAGGGAACATTCCATAGGAATTTGTGATTGTGCAAGTTGTGTTTTGTGATGATGAACATTTGATTGGATCTTCTGGGGGTGTAGATAGCACAATAACAGAGGAAAAAATAAGGATAAGAATTGATATGAAATATTTTGGTGACATACCTTTTAAGCATAAGAAAAACATGGTTGAAAATTTGGAACTTCAATTTTCTTGTGATTTTTTATACCAAAAAAGGGTAGCTTCTGTTTTGGTTATCAAAGGGAAACTTGGGACAGAGCTTTAATTGATGTTTCTTGCTATAAACTCAAGATCAAGGTTACTATTTTATACTAGTACATTTTTGTAGTGTGTCGGGGGTATAACATAAAGAAATGAGACTTTCCTCTTGATGAATAATATTTACTCTCTCCATACCAAAATATAAGTTGTTTTAAAAAAAAAAATTATACTAAATTATAAGTCGTTTTACATTATCAATTAAACATGCTCTTTTTTCTATTTATCATTTACTATTTGTTTCTTTTAATTTCTTATTTTAATTTTACAATTTTTCTTTCTCATACCATTAATAAAAGATAATTTTGTAAAATATTAACTCATAATTTATCTTTTTCATACAACATTAATTACATTTTATAATTTGTATAATACAATATGGTCAAAACGACTTATATTTTAATATAGAAAGAATATTTAAGACTTTTCTTTTGATCTGAGTAACATTTATTTAAGGATCGACATCTCTCTCAACATAAGTTTTTTACATGCATTTGTTAGAGATAGAAATTTATACTAAATTACCAAAGGACTCGACCGCTGCTTAAATAAACAACTTAAATTTTTTCTCTCGATGAGAATATGATATTTATTTAAGGATTGAAGATAAAAATTTATGTTAAATTGCTAATCAAGGGCTTTGACGAATAACATGTTTAAATAAAAACTTAACCAAGTGTTTATGTATAATTGAATTATTTTATAACAAAAAATAAAATAACGTCAAAATATTTTCATAAAGTTATTTTAAACAAGTTATCAAAATAATTAAATTGAAAACAAACTAGTCATAAACTATTTTTAGACTGTGCAACCGTCATATATTTTTTTCTCTACAAGTGCTTATACTAAAAGATAAATTCAAACAATTTAATCTTAAAGATATCTTTATAAATTGTGTATGCCACCATATATGGTTGTTAAGGAATTTATTTTGCACATTAATTATATATAAGTGTTATATTTTTTTTGAATTTTCACTACCAATTTAATCTAGTTCGAAAGGCAGTTCTAATATCAAGTAGCTAGTTTCAACTCCTTTCCGATCGTAGTTGAATAAGTGCTGCATTTTAGTTGAGCAAGGTTGCTTGTTGTGTTTAATAGTTTATACACGTGACTAGTGGGTCAACACTCAAGATTCATCAAGACAATTTTATTTACTTTGAAATGATGAAATTGGCACTCAAAGAAATGATGAAATACACCTGTCCTAAGCTTGAGAGTTAAAAATAAGGAAAATAAAACACTGTTGCCTATGCTTATAAAATAAATAAATACACTACATTGTAGTATAATGTTGCTATTGCTTTAATATTTGGTCAGGGCAATGATCTTCCATAAGGCCACTTACTCATTATTGTTGAAGCCACTTAAGGTCAGTGGAGACCTTATGAAATTTGCATGTTCTCATTGTGCTAGGAATATTAATTGAATATTTATTTTTAATTTCATAAGGTTATATTTTATTTTTTGGTGGACTTGGCGTCAGATTCATGTAACTAGTTCGTTTGCTAATAATCTGTTTAGTGACACTTGTTTTCTTCTCAAATTCTTTTTTATTTTATTGTTTTGATAGAATATATGTTTTCTCACATTCATTATTGATAGCTAAATAATAGAAGGCTTATAAATAAATAAAAATCTCTAAATAATTGAAGAAATCAAAAGCACTAGAAGTATGGAATTGTACGTACTCATTGCTCAATGAAGGAGCCAAATATAGTGAGATCCATAATACATGAGAAATATAAGAAGAAATTTATTTTGATAGAATTTGTTCTCATTTTCACTTGTAGTAATAAGTGAATCATTCCAAATTTGAATCCCAACCTGCATAATTTCATTTATGTACCAATTGAATTATACTCATGAGTACTGTAAATTATATTTACTTTGAAAATGTTGGACAAAATTTTTATAGCAGTAAAATAAACATCAAAATTGAGCCAAATATGTATAGAAGACGTATCCTGTTGTGGACTGTGGAGGTTGGAGTGCATGTGGAGAAGTTTGTGTTTCCCCTCCCTACAATGACCAATGACCAACACATTGACTGCGTCCAAATACTGTTGAATACTTTGAATGTAATTCATTTTAATTAATTAATGCCAAGTTACTTATTTCACAAGTCATTAGTGTAATAAGTTGCAGTTTTAAATTTCTGTTATTAGTTTGTTAAGTGTTGTTAAGAATTTCCTTTTTTTGAATAAAGACAACATTCATAAATTGGTATAATAAATTAGACAATACAAATTTAAAATTAAATTGAAAAGAATAAATTTGTGGATGAACTCACAACACGTTAATAATATTAGATAGGAATTGAAAGTGCCTACAAACACTACATTAGGACGGAAAAATAAAGTTAACATGATGATGAGAATAAACAAAATCGCATTAAGACCACAAATAACACAATGTTAAACTAAGATGACGTTACCATGAAAGAAAAATATAATATTTGTGAAAATCACTTATTTGATTGAATGGAAAGAAAGAAAAAAACAATTTAGTTACAATAAAACTTACTCACTCCGTCTCACAATATGTGTTCTCTTTGAATTTTTTACATTTTTTAAAAAAATATTTAATTTTGTTGATTTCGATAATAAAAAAAATTATTTATTAAATGAGTAAAAAAAATAGAGTTTATTTATTAAAATATCTTTATAATTAATAGGTCAATGAAGTGATTTGGTGTGTTTTTTGTGACTAAAAGTAATTTTGTGTTATTGAGATTCATCAAAAATTCAAAATTGACAATATTTAATAAAAAATCATAATTAAACCATTACTTTTGATGGATCATAATAACGTATCAAATAATTTTTAATTTCTTTTAAAACATTTATAGATAATCTATATAATTAATAACCAACAATGAATTAGTCCAAATGATAAGAGTATTGAAAACCAAAAAACAAAATCTAATATATATTTTTTGACTACATAATCTATATAATATATAAACTTTCAATATAATGATAAATTTTATAAATTTCGTATTAGTTATAAATAGTGATGCACTGGTACTCCGTTTTAAGGAGAGTACCGGTACCGGGTACCGGTACACACCCGGTATTCAGTGGGTACGCACCGACGCCGCATCCTTTTTTTTTTTGGTCTGAGTACTCGTTGGGTACTTACCGGGTACTCCAACGACTATTAAAATTAAAAAAATTGTTTTTTTTTATAATTTTTTAGAAATATTTTGTCAGAAAAATATCTTTTATTTGCTTATAAAAAGAGTATTAACCTAGAGTTGCAAGAAACTGTAAAATAATATTTTTTTGAGCAATTTGTTTTTTAATTTGATATGATTGTTTTGATATTTTTGAATAATTTTAATTACTTTTAAAGTGTGGTACTTTTTATGTTTAATCAAGTGTTTTAAAAGTATGTTTTTATTATTTTATTTATATAATTATATTAAAAAAAAATTATACTAACGTACCCGTACCTTAGTTTTTTTTAAAAATGTCGTACCCCGTACCCGTACCAGTACCGGGTACCGGTACCGTACCCGTACCGTGGCAACCCTGGTTATAAATTATAATGTTGTTACGAATTACTTATCCATATTAGAATTTTAGTTTAAATGATAATTTGGTCCATGTAATTAAGTTGACGTGTTTTTGTTTTTAGTTCCTAAATATTTTTTTTTTGAATTATCCTTGAATGTTAAATCTATAGGAAAATCCACAGGTTTTCTTCAAATTTTCCAACAAATTTTAATTTTAACGACAAAAGTCAAAATGATTTTTTTTTGGAATATTATAAAGATAAATGCTCCCACCGAGATTTAAACTCTAAACCTCCTCTTATCCAACTTATATTCCTCAGCTCTTACAATTTGAATTATCCTACAAAAACAATCGAAATAATTTCAATATTTAGAAATGAATTCAAAAAAAAAAATTAGGAACTAAAAACAAAAAACAACAACTAACTTAGAAGAACCAAAAAAAACTATTTAAACTTAAAATTTTATATGAAAGACTACTTTGCCGTATAAGAAAAGCAATGTGCATAAATAGATATAAGCATATGGAACTATATATGGTTTCGTTTGATCCGATTTGTTTTCTACTTTTCTATTTTTTTTAAATGAAATAGAGAAGTATAAAATTTAATTTAGCCATATTTTTTCTTAAAAGTATTAAAGAAATAAAATAAAGAAGTAAAAAATAAAAAAAAGTGGAGTCAAATACAATTTTTTATTTCTTTACTATTTTTAAAGAGAAAAAAATAAAAAATAAGTCGAGTCAAACGGAGCCTAAGATGTACGCAATTTTGGGCAGTCGCCACTCTCAAGCCCCAAAAATTTCTTGATACGTGTAGTTGAAGTTACATATATGCCCTCTAGCTCTAGAAGAGAGATCAATGGAGCTCCTCTTGTGGTTAATTACTTAGATAGATGATAGCAAAGGGGAAGTTTAGGATGGTCAAGTAACTCTTTTGACCATAGTGACCTTTAGATGAAGTAAGCTCTATAATATTAATATGGTCTATCCATATTAGATATCTCTAATAATCAGAAGTTCTCATTTCCATCTTTCATACAAATTAAGCAATTTTTCTGCCACCCATTCCATGTGCCTACTAGCAAATTTTCAATAGCCACTTAACACCAGAAAATAATGAGGTGCATTTGTATAAGCTTTAAAAAAATCTTTTTGTTTTGAAAAAATCTAAAAAATTCTTTTTTAAATTTTAAAATTATTTTCTGTAATTTTTTACTATGATAAAAATTATTTTTTAAAAAGATAAAACTCCTAAGGAAAATTTTCTTAATTTTTTTAAACATTTTTTTTAGAAAAGCTATTAAGATTAGCTTTATTTTGAAGTTAAAAATAATTTTTTGAACAAAATAATTTTCTAAAAAACTTATAACAAATACTATTAAAATGATAAAATAGATTTTCTTTTTCAAAAAAAAAATATAAATAAACACGCCCAATATCGACGATACGTTGCTTTAATATTTATTGCCATCGCTACCCAGTAAGCACAGATTCGTCACCAAAATTACAGTATTGGATGCAATAGCCAACAATGTGAAATGCAGGCACATTTGAATTGATATCATCTCTCACCACCCAATTGGTGTTAACTTGACCACCATGGTCAAAAACATTTAGTTCACCATCCTAATAAGGACACCAGATAACAAATGCATGTTTACTAACTCCATAGTACAACACCATTGTTTAATCACTTTTAACTTCATACCATCCTATTTACAAACTTTTCCCATTTCATCATGCCAGATTCATATACTACCTTTTGTTTTTAATATAAGAGCATTTTAGATACATTGAATAAATAATTTTTTTTTTTGAGGAAATAAATAATCTATTTGATTGATCTATATTATAACTAGTGCCAAAGTCAAAGAGATTCAAGACCTAAAGTTAGGCCCCAGGCCCAATTAAGGAAGAAGGAGCTTTGCATACTAGTATTGAGTATTGATAAAAACGAAAATTGCTCTTTTAGGTCCTTCTATATACTCCCCGACCCCCCAAAAATCTAAAATTACTCTCAATTTTTGTCAAAGTTTATGTCGGATGTTACAATACGAAGAGATTTTAAGCTTAATTTGTTTCGGAATTTACTATGTGAAACGTTAATGCCATTTGTAAGATACAATACGAAATCTAGTGTGTTCCAAAGATACGATCCCAAAAGCTTTACTATAGTGAAAACTTGCAGCGAGTCGGAATCATTTGCAATTCGTAGGTATTTGAGTAAATGAAAACGTGTCTGAGCAATTGCATACCTACTTCAAGTCTTCAACCATTCTCTATGTCTCTAATTCGCCAATTACATCAAATTTGTTTCTCTCACTCTTCATTTAATTTTAACTACGAACATCTTTGAACTTAGCGGTCCTTAGACCAGATACCAAATTTTAGAAGAAAAAAAATAATATGAACATCTTTGTTTCAACTCTCTTTTTATCATTCCTTCAATTGATGTTAGCAATTCGAAAATTAATTCAAGTTCTAAAAAGGTTTATACACAATCCCCAGGCATATTATATCTTTCTTTGAGTCTTTTTATTTTTAGAGTCTAATTTAGTTGTCTTTAGAATGCCAAAGTGTTAGAGATTGATTTTCTATTTTGGTAGATTGAGCAGACCCCTATAATGAAACATGTTGCTAACATAGGTAGGAAAATTTGAAACATTAGAGAGTGAAAAATGAGAAAACCCACAAGTTTTTACATAGTAGTTCTACTTAAAGTGAAAATTTTGGATGGCTAACCTAGAGAAACACAAATTTATAAGTTATGCACAAAGTTTGTAATGCCTTCAACTTAGCATAAGGGAGTGTAGGAGTCAAAAAAAATGGGAGAAAAATATAACTAGTATGGTACGTAGCTCAATTCAATAAAATAAAAAAGTTGTAATTTGTAAAAAGACTTATTTGAATTTGAATAAGCAAGGCCAAACGGGTCAAACAGTAAAATCATACTTAATTTATACTTCTCTATTTCATTTTAAAAAAATAGAAAAGTAGAAGTTAAACCGGGCCAAACGGTAAAATCATGATGATTCAGAGTGATTTTGCAAAAACTATAATATATAATATGCAGTTTTTGAAATTTTGGTATATTTCAAAAATGTAAATTTTCATTTATAACCTCTAATTATTTTATTTTTTTGTCAGGTAGTTCAGTGACTAAAATTTCACCTTTTAAATAAGAATAAATAAGTGTACCAGTATTCGAACCCTGATTCCTACAAATTACATGCAAATGTTCTACCAACTGAGTTAGACTTCAAGACTGCCCTCTAATTATTACTATTAATAAATAATTATAATTTTTTCATTTTTTTGGATGAACTTATAATTTTGATATTAATACAAAATATTTATTTTAAAAGGAAGAGTACTATTGGCATTGAGTGAGAAGGGACCCATAAACAGCTAACAATTCCACAAAACTTTAGATTATGAATTTCAGTGAAGAAAAAGAAAAGCTGTCAAGCTATAGTTCTGTATAAGTACTTATAACGGTGCAATAGTTTCTCAACTTTATTAGCACCTCTTCTGAACACTGTACAAAATTAACATTTTATGACTCAATTAAGCTTACCTAAGGGTTCTGCTGCTAGAAGCAACATTGTATTTGTACAAGAAATTTCAGAGTGTAACTGTAAGCCACGTTCATGATATCTTCACATTAAATGTTGAATAGTATTTTTACCTCTTTTGGTTGTTGCTGGACAACTAGTAGAGTGAACAAAACACCTGACCATATCATTCTTTGTACATTTTAATTTCTTCATGTAACAAAATTTGGTTGTAAATAATTTGGTTTTGTAAAAATTATAAGAGACCAAATTTGGTCTTTAGTCTTCTTTGTATTTAGATACATTTATCAAAAAGTGATTTAAACAATAAATTTAAGATGAAAAATTAGTTTTAGCTTCAAATTAAGAATTAACTTAAGGATATAATCAATTTTATTGGAAAATATTGAAACATGTTTACTACAAAGACACTTATCAAACAAGTGCATATTTTTCAATTTATAGACTAACTTGCTTTTTTTTTTTTGCTGTTTTATAAAATTGAGAGATTAAATTGTTTCAACCGCAACAATGTTGAGGATCGAAATGATGATTTACTATACACAATTTTTAATTTCGCCGTCAATCTTAGATCGAACGGTGTAGATTAAAAATTGTGTTTTTTTCGGTTAAAACAATTTAAGCTTTAAATTAAAATCGGACGGTCAGATCTATTACTACGACCAACTGTTATAGCAGAAAATCCGAATTCGAGGGAGTACACATGGCAAACTAAAGGCAACCATAGTTAAAATTACAAAATATTACACAAGTTATTGTGACAAGACAGTCCAGTCCATATAAGGACTTTGAAATGGTGTAGGCAATTGTTTCAACATCCCAAGTGAGGTAGGGCACTACATATGGCCAACATTTATCTTATCATCTTAACAAAAGTATGGAAAACAAATGATAAAACCAAAATACAATAAATGGTTCTCACCTTCCTAACAAGATAGTACTTTGCTCTTCTGTTCCTAAAATCAGATTTTTAGGTTCACCTTTGGTAAGTTTCCTTTCTTTTTTGAGGTGAAAAGGGTTAATACTAAAATAAACACTAATATCACAAAAGCCTAAATAAAATAAGTAAATGGTTATAAATAACCTAATGTGTCATAGTTGTAGCCGAATACTGCAGAGTCGTTGGATCTGAGTGCAGTTGAATCGTCTCATCTCAACCACCTTCTAAGGTCGCCGGTTGAAGATGGCGAAACTTCACCACCAAGACTCTCCGTATAACACGAAGAGTAATTGGAATTTTGCTCCAACCCGTAATGTGATGTTACATTCACACTCTTGAAACTTGGACTTCTTAAACTATGTCCATAATTTCCATAACCAACTCCTCCTACATTATAGGGATCGGGAGCAGGGAAAGAAAGCCTTTTCTTTACTGATCCAGATCTATCTCTCTCCGGTGTTGATGGCCTTTGTCTAGGCGCACTTTGCGACCGGATTCGAGCCTTCGCAGACTCGGTTGCTTGCATGTAATTAGGCAATGTAGCTGTAGTAGAAGCAGCACTGTTACTACCATTACTACTTGTTCCTGCCCTACTATTTTGGTACAAGTTCCCATTGTAATGATAATTAGACCTTAAGCTCGGTGTTTGAGAAGTGTGGTGGTAGCTTCTATCTTCTCGAACACAACGCGGGCTCGACGACCGAACTTGAATAGGTCTTGATTTCGACGGAGATGGTGTAGAGATGGATTGGTTGTGAATGGATCCATTTTGGTGTGTCCTATGGAGTGGTGAGGCAATGGAATGTCTTTGTGGTTGGTGGTGTGGATTGTATTGATAATTTGGATGTGATCTTCTTAAATTTGATCCAAGATATGAATAAGGTTGAGATGTGTCAACTTCCACGGTCTTAATAGAGTCTCTTTGATCGGTTGAAGCTCTTCCTCTATTCTCCCATGGTTTTGTAGCCATCCATCTATCTAGCCATTTTGGTCTCTCTTCAAGTTCATCTTCATTTCCAATTGATGATGTCCTACCATTTCTCCAAATCTGTGAAATTGTCAAAGCCAATTAGCCGAGAAAATTGTGTTTGTTGTGTTGACAAAACTGATTTTGAATGTATTGATTGTGCAAAATCGGTTATTGCTAAGAATGAGTTGAATGTACAGTGATTTACGTTTGGATATATCCATGTAAAAGTAAGGTGAACAATAAATCCGAGACTAAAAAATCAATTATAGAGGCAAAAACTCGAAATTCTAACTTCAAGTTAAAATCAATTCTGGAGACAGAATCAATTCTACTCGAGAAGCCCAAAAGTGTAGCTTTTACCAAACTCACGGTGACATATCACCGTTAATCCAAACACGTACACTCAGAAAACACGCAGAAGAAAACAGTAAAGAAAGGGTGAAACTGAAACCTGTTGTGAAAAAGCTTGGGACAAGGATTTTTCCCTCTTCATAGCCGCTTCCTTCCTCTGTTGCAACATGGCCTTAACTTCTTCAACAGTGTGCGGACGATCATCCCAATCATCCGCAACACTACTTCCTTCTCTTGACTATCAAAACAACCACACAAAAATTCAAAACACATAAGCTTATAAACAGAACATTAAAGTAACTAAAAAGCTCTATTTCTTTGCTTTTGTAACCAAAAAGTACTTTTCTAGTTTTCTTTCCAAACACAATCTTTGATTCTGAAACATTGAAAATAAAACGTACACACAAAGTTTGATTACAATGAATCAATGATGTTGGTTCAATCAAATCAAAGCTACATATAACTTACTAGTGATTTCCTATCTGAAATGTCTTGAAGATACCGCGAATCCCAAACGCTAGCAGTGTCACTAAATGTTGATTTTCTACTTCCTTCATTTGAAGTAGACCTTATCCTTTGGTCAAGAACTCTTGCTTGTACTCTAACAAGAGCTTGCATGCACCTTAGAGTCATCTTTGCTTGTTTCCTAACATTGTGACCTCTCACTAAAGCTTGTAACTTCACCAACCCCTTAAGCGCACGAAGCGCTCTTCTTGCCTTCAAGTTTCAAAAACACATACACACATCAGAATAAGGAAAAAAAAGTACTTCACATTCCAATTTCCTTTCACTTAATTTGGGGGATGATTGAAATGAGTGAATTTTGAGTTTGACAACATCAGTGACACTTTTTTGTTAAAGCTACAATGATACTGTGATTCTGCCAAATTCACAACGTGATTTTGTCAAACTCATCATCGATCCAAAAATTGCGGTGACACACTGTGATTTTACTGACGGTGCATTTGCCAGAATCACAGGTTGTGTGATTCTGACAAAAGCTATACTTACAAGTTTCAAAAAAATCACTGTAATCCTAACAAACTCGCCGTGATTCTAAACATGCAATTAGATCTGATAAACAAACTCACCAAATAACCTCTAAAAGAAGTTTGAATGACAACAGCAGCATAATGCTCCCTAGCATGATTTGAAGGCTTAGTCAACCTTGCAACCTCAACAGCAGCTTGAGCAGTTGCTCTTGCTGCCTCAGCTGTAGCCATAGCAACAGCAAGAGCATGTTTTTCATCTTGATCTGTCCTTGAAACCACATTTGTAACAGCACCAACATCATTCTTCAACTTTGTTGGTGTACTTTGTTGAGTATTATTATTCACTGTTTCATGATTCACTGGTTTCCTAAAAATCCATCTTCTTTTTTCTCTCTTCTACAAAATACCATAAAATAAAATAAAAAAAAAGATTATTTTTTTTATTTTTTTCTTCAATTTTTTCATTGTTTCAATGCATCATAAGGGTCATAGAAATCATATAAATCAAAAGGGTCATAATTAAATTAAAAAATACAAATTTCTTGTAAGTACCTTTTCTTCATCTTCTTCTTGATCACAATCTTCTCTTCTTCTACCACTTCTTTTGTCACTATCTTTTGTTGGAGATCTGAATGCTCTTTTGACAGCAGTTAACCATGAACTACCACCTTTCTTCCCCATGTAAAACTTAACAACATTTACAGCACAAAAATAAAAAGAGCTTCTAAAAAAAGCACTTAGAAAAAGCCATAAAAATTTTGCATAGTTAATAATGACAGAAAGATTCAACTTGGTTTGAGTGGTATGTCTTTAAGAAGAGAAAGAGAGCAAAAGCAAACACTTGTGGATGTTTGGTTGAATCAATGTTTATTTTTTATCATAAGTACACATTCAACAATGTTGCAGGAAAATTGTCCTCATTTGTGCAAATAAATGAATCATTCTTGCAGTGAAATTAATATCTAATTTAAGCTACCAAAAGAAATTGAATTGAATACTATATAGTTAAGTTTATATTCACTTTACTGTTTGTTCCATTATGATAATAGTAATAACTTATTATAACTAATGAAATAATTATTTTGACCAAGATAAAATAGTACTGTAAGTATAAAGTATTGAATTAAAATCAAGCTTAAGATTATGTTGAGTGCTACAAGGTTTAAAAGTTTGTACACAAATTGATTTAATGTAAGGTAGTCAGAGACAGGCTGTGTTTGAGTGAGAGAGGGGTAGCATAGAATATTAAAAATTTATATATGATGAATGAATCTAATTCTAAATGTGCAAAGCTTATGGATTTTTGTGGCATGAGGGTGGACAGCAGTGGGAGTGTCAGAAGCTATGCATTAAAGCTTTTAATGTTATGAATAATGAATAATAATTGAAAGTTGAATCAAAAAAAAAAAAGTTGAATCAATGGGATGGAAGATTGATATTTAGGTTAGCAGATATTTTAGTGTATGAATGAATAAGAGGAAAGTATGTATGTGTAAATTTGATTGGAGTTTTTTTATTTATCGGATTGAGGATTCACGATTTTATCGTGGGACAGATGCCTTTAAAACTACTTCAAACAAAGTTGCAAAATATGAAAAAGTATGATGGGATAATTAACATACTTTTAAACTATTTGCGTTTAACACTTTGCTTTCTCGCACCAAAAACTATGGATCTTCTTAATTGAGTTCAAAAGGTAATGCATAGTAATGTTGTTTCTTCTAGATCTACAAATGTAATTTTAAAAAAAATGTAGAGGCGCATCTTCCGTTTATCTTCTATTTATATATCTTCTATTTATATGTAAATAAATTATATTATATATTTATTTGATTAAATGAATATTTGTGTCAAATATTATTTCTATATTAAAAAATTTAATATATGTATTTTTAAAGTACATGTTAGATAATTTAATATTAAAATATTTACTTTAAAATTACATATTCATTTTGTGAAAATTAAAATATTATTGTTTTTTATATAATTTTTCATTTTAGATTTCTTTTTGTTACAACATTTTCTAACATGTATGTGTTAAGAATATATATTAATAAAATCCAATAAAAAATGGTAAGTGTGTGCGAGTGTGAGAAGAATGATGCCCACGAGATTGAAACTAGGGAAGGATGTAAAGCAAATTTTGGAGTAGCCTTGAGAGAAACCTAAAGTGGCTTTTTCTATAATGGAATCAGAAAAGTTATTATTTCTTTATTGGGATAAAGTTTTCTTTCTTAAATTAGAATATGTATTTTGTATTGACAAAAATTAATTTTGATTTTAATTAAAAGTTACTTAGATGTAAAGTTAATGTATTAAGTACGAAATTTAGATTGAAGACGAAAAATTTACATAATAATTTGATAGTGAAAATATTTTTATCAATTTATCTTTAGATAGCTTAGGTCACTTTTTTTCTTTGAGAAGTACAAATTGAATTATAAAAATTACAAGAGGCATGATTGCCATTTTAAGGGATTGCATATGATAACTTCTGTTGTAGTGTGTTTGATTTTAAAACTGTTATTGAAACTGGACAAATTATGGGTCAAAGGACTGGACAAAATCAGATATCTTTGTCCCTACAGAATCATGGAACAACTTTTTATCCTCAGCACAACTTGTATAAATCAACAAAGTAACATTTTCTCCATCAAATATCATACAAGACAAAATTTGTTCAATACCGTAAATATTTTTCTTGTGTTGTTCTACCTTGTACTATCCTGTACTGTTCTGTTTTATCCAATACTTTCATTTTGCAGATCAAACACACAGTTACTTTGAAAACAAATTAAAGAATTGTTTGACAAAATACATGATCAACCATAGACTTAACTTTGAGGTTAGAATCCATTTTGAGGTAAGAACTTAGAAGTCAAACATAACAAATTTTTAGTTTAAACGTGAAACTAAATAGAGTAGTAGTAGCTAATTCATCAACCAATCAAGATATGAATTAAATGTTGACACTTAACATAACATATTGCAATTAGTATCATAGCTTCATGTTAACAAAACTTTTTTGAGGAGTTTTATGCACCATTGGCCATTGCATCTTTATATTACATTAAAAATCAAGATTACTAATTAAGTTGGAAGATATATACACGTAACATTTCATCCAAAAACTTTTTGTGTTAATATTAAAATAAAAATAAAACTTTGTTGAATTATTATCTCATGTTGTCACGTGCTATGAGCAGGGTCAAGACATATATGGTGGGTGATGAACCATGGTGGACCTCTTCTCATATAAACAAGCAAGAACATGTGGTTTTTGCATCTTTTCCAGCAAAATCTGACGACACATGAATCAACGAATATGTATTATTATTATTATATAGTACTAATAAATAAATACGACATTACTCAACTAAATGGTGACCACTTTTACTACTTCAAGAGGCTCATATCAATTATCAACTGCTTATGTACTCTCCTTCAAAGACCGGTCAAACGGTTCTAGCTAGATTCTCTTGGGACTTCAATTAAATTACTACTTGGTTTTTTATGCGGTTGGTTTGTCCTTTTACTATACCACATCCACTACCAATTTGATGGGGAGAAGAAGAATTAAAATTCCATTCATATTTCATGTGTGGAATGGAGTCACTTGTCAAGTATATTAAGGTAGGACAAATTAATTAGTCTCCTAAGGATGAAACAAGATACTTCCATCACAAAAGACATAAGAAAAATATAACAATTTATTTAAAATCCAATTCACAATATCAATATGTCAAGTTCACAACTTGATGCCATTACCTACTTGAGCTCCATTATTAACATAGTTTGACCATCCAAGTCATGTGTGAGCTTCACCTTGGGCATATATCTAGATCGATTTGACCATCCATGCCATAATGAGTTTCACTCTTAATTCAACTATGCAAGTTTAGGCCTCGAGTTAATGTCTAGGTAAAAATTATGAAAGCCGCACGTCCTATAAACATATAGTAACATTAGCTACGTATGTTTCTGCTCCATATGTCTTGTACGGACAAACTACATATGGCAAAGTCATAGTTTATTGGGTTAGGTGTTTAAGAAGAGGCTTATTAGGTCAAGAAAATATAGACTATAAAAAGAGACATTAATTAAGAGGTAAAATAGATGAATATATATTCTAGAACAAATAGTGTATTATATCTTAATCGTTTTTTAGATTGTTCTTAAAATTTCGTCTAAAATATTCATGAGAGCCATTCACCTATTATAACTTTATACCTATGCCCCCAAAATAACTTAAATAAATTGTGTAGATTAGAAAAATTAACTTTATACTCCCTCCGGTCCTAAATGAATTTAATGTATCTAGTCTAATATTATTGACTAGATTTATTTAAATTTCTAATGAATCAAAAAAGTCAAATTCTATTATATTAAAGACTAGTAGGAGTAATAACCTACATTTATACCTATGCCCCCAAAATACCGATTATTTTAACAAAAACAAAACTTCAAAAAAGACATATCCTTAAATGACCAAAGATCAAAAAATAAAAAAAAGGAAAAGATTTATGTTTGAAGTACAATCATTTTAGATGTTTTACTTATGTTTGGGTAGAATTTTATTTTTTTTGGAAAGGCTAAAAGATTTACGTTTGGTAATTTTTTTTTTTTGGAAAGGCTAAAAAATTTATGTTTGTGTATCCATCACTCTAGATCAACTATTACAAATTGTTGAGTTGTTTTATGTTAAGGAGTATAGTGACAAATTTTCGATGATTTGAAAGAGATATCATTGTTGTTTGAAAAGATCATTTCTTGCAATTCATAATAGATAGATAGAGAAGGAAAATGCATAAAGACCATTGCAATATTGTGGTAGTGTGGGGGAGAATTCGTTGGATTGTTGTGTGTGTGTGTGTGAGTGATAGAGTTTAGACGAGGGTTTTTCGATTTTCTAGATTTTTATTTATTGAATGTAGTGTTGATGAAGATAGTTGAACAAAATGAAGAATAGAAGATGAATTTTGAGTTTTTAATAAAAAAAATACAAAAATCCTAAGACTTCAGCTTATTATGATGCAGGACCAAAATGGTGATTTCCCCATTTCAAAATATCATTTCAAAACAATAACCACCTTTCTACAAAAATGATTTCAAATGTCAAAAAATTAATATCAGCAAAATACAAATACAAACTTTGTCTTACCATACAAACCTTTAATTTAACAATTTATGTTATATTAGGACCTTAACCAATTCAGGAAAACAAAAACAAAAATGATAACTCAATTGAACTCTTTGAATTTGAATGCTTTCACCCAAAAAGAAATGCTAGACCCAAGCATCAATGAATATGAGGCCCATTATCATAATTAAAGGCTATTATGATAACATAACATTATATCCAAACAAAGTAACTTCACCCACCAAATCAAATTGGTCAACAAAATGATTCCAATCACCTTATCTACATATTAATACTAAGCTTAATAAAGTAATCAAAAGGTACTAACAGTCATTGACACAACACATGATATTTCCCTTGGATTCCAAATACATTTGCAGTTGTACACATACTAAAAGATAATTAGTAATTGATTCAAAAAGAAAAAATAACTTTATGTAGATTAAAAATGAAAAAAGAATGCAAAGTGATAGTGAAATGTGAATGGTAAAAACCATCATTACATGTGAAAAAAAAGAACAAACAAATCAATTGGTAGAATAAAGTGATCAGTAAAAAATTTCACTTAATGAAAAAAGTTCGAATTTGAATTCTCTCGATTATGTTCTAGATTATCAGAGATTCCTTATCCCTGATAATCAAATGGTTAATATAGAAAATACAAAATAAACATACATATAGACCTTAGTATTTTCTTTTCAATTAATCCTATCTTTGGAAAAAAATTCAAATCATGAATGACAAGAAAAATAAAATGCATACTAACCTATTGAGCTACCCAAGCTCAACTTTTAGTTCCTAATTGACCAACCAATAAAGGGTTCAAAGATATAAAATCAATCTTTTTAACCCATGTACTTTAAAATATAAACAAAAGACTATTGTGTCATTGGATGCTTCCAACACCCAAGACATAATCAATAGTTGAATTACTCTAGAAGGTAGAATCCAAAGCTTAAATAATTAGATTCTACCCAATGCTGCATACATGAATGAATATGATTTTCCCTACTTTTTTTATATAAACTAAAAAAAAATCCTAATTTCCTAAATAAAAAACACTTATGGTGATCATGATGATGATGGTGAATGTTTTCTTGATGAATTGAGAATGTGGTTAAGGTTGGTTAGCCTTGTAACATGTAAGACACCATGTAATCTTCTTTATCTTTGGAGAGATCAAGATGTAGAATGTTGTTGTTCAGAAGCTGTTCCTGTTGCTTGTGAACTAACAATCCCTGTTACTGCCACAGTTGTAGCTGTTGTAGTAGTTGCGGTTGCGGTTACCGTTGCTGAAAATTGTTACAATTTAGTCTTCAATACAAATTTAAAATAATTTAATCATTTAGGATTCATTTTAAGAGCTGTTTCGAAATACGCAGCCTTGTGGTGAATGAAACATAAACTATTCTTTCGCTTTTTACTAAATGAAACGTTTTAAAAAATTTGTTAATTTCAGAGACCAACTTTCGCTACATCTATAATTTTGAGATACTCAATTAGTGACAATAATTAGACAATATAAAAATAAAATTGTAGTGTTAGAGTTATCACCTGCACTAATTGTTGGCAATGGTAATGCTACTGAAGAAGGAAATGACAATATTCCTTGTGAACCATAATGCTGAGGTAAAACTGGAATTTGTGTCATTTGAGGGTATTGAACTCCAAAGCCTTGGCCATGGATATTTTGTGCATATTGACCATAGTAAGGGTACACATTTTGGATCAATCCCATTGCCCCAGCAGCTCCAACAGATGGATAGTAAGGTGAATATTGTTGAACTCCATAGACAATGTAGTAGCTCTGCAATAGTTTACACAAAAGGAGTATACAAATGCATCAAAATATATAATATATGCACTTCTACTAACTACATGTTTGGAATCACGGCGAAACCACATGCCACCGTGATTCAGTTGATGTTCTAAAATGTAGTTTTTGTCGAAATCATAAAGGCGCATTATGGTTTTTTCAAACTCACCGCCAACATGTTTGAATTGTGGTAAGTTTGACTGAATTACAATGAATCACGACAATTTTGACAAAATCAAAATATCATTGTGATTTTGTCAAATTCACTGTGATTTCAAACATGCGGTAAGAAATTGATTACATTAACACTTACCTGAGGATACAAGTTGTCTTGTTGATATCCAGAATATCTGTCAAATAAAAATATAATAGAATTAACATCAAAGAAAAGGATAGACTATGAGTATAAAAATGCTCATATAAAATTACTAGCTCAACATAAAAATGACCGTAATATATAAAAAGTTACCCATAAGCTGAATAAGGTAATGTGTATTGCCTAGTGGGTTGATGGAAAACTGTAGATGAAGAACCATGATAAGGAGTTGATGCTACCACTCCATGTGGAGGCCTAAACCTTACTGCACATTTCAATGTTTTTAAAAAATCTTATAAACATATAATAATTTTTAAAATAAATAATAACTAGTAAATAAATAATCAAATACTATAAAATGTGGTAGCTTTTTGTTAAGATGAACCAAATTGATAGGCTGAACAATTGAAGCCAAATTCAAAAATAAATAAATATTGATGCTAATAAAGAACAAATTAAATATACCTTTTTAAAATTAAAATAATGAAATTTGTTTATAAATTAAATAACAATAGAAAAAGTAAAAAAAGAAAAAACAGAGTAGATAAAAGTGAATGAAAAGATTAAGACCATGATTCTGAAGAGGTAGTGATCGGTTCTTGTTTGCACCAAGAGAAGCAATATTGCAATTTGCTCTTCTACCATCAATAACTGGAGATGGATTCTGACATGCTCTTATAGCTGCCTCTGGATCCTTAAATGTGACCTATAAAATCAAAATAATTACAAAATCATATAAATATATAACTATACATGAAATAAATATTATAAACTAAAACTATGTACTACAAATGTGAGAAACATAAAATATAAAACAAAAGAAAAAGAAAAATTGACTTACAAAGCCATAACCTTTGGATCTTCCAGTATACTTATCTGTGATAACAACAGCTTCTAAGATCTCTCCAAATTGCTCAAAATAATTTCTCATTGTATCTCTTTGAGTCTCCCAAGCTAATCCTCCAACAAAAAGTTTGGTAAATGTTGTGTCATTATATTGATCTTGATTGTTACCACTCACCATTTGAGGTTGTCTTTGTTGAGACATTGAGAGAAAAAAACCAAAACAAAAATACAAACAAACACAAAATCCAAAGAGAGGATGAAGAGTGAAAAAGAAAAGGATTAATAAAAGGGTGAAAGAAAAAAAGAAAAAGAAACTATTCTTATTGTATCTTCTAAAAACACATCAATGAAAACACTCGTGCATTCATGATTCTGTTTTGTGCTATAATTGTTACTTTTCCACATTCAAAACAACAAACACATTCTAAGATTCCATAACATTGGTACCCTTAACAGAAAGAAAATGATTACTGTCTAAACAATGGAAGGAAAAAGAGAAGACCCTCTTGATGAAAATAGTTATATAGAAACAAAAGAACATTGCTTGGTTGCTTGCTTGATGGGGTGTGAAGAGTAGAAGAGAGTGTGTGATAGTATTAAAATAATGAACAGTGTTAAAATAAGCAGACAAAAAAGCTGCTTGTGGGTACCCACAACAACAATTGTAGATGCTGTATACAATGAAGTGTCAAAGACCACAAGACCAACCTTTCTTGTTGTAACCCACTTTCTCTTCTTCTATTATTATTATTAAGATGATATTGATACTAAGTTTTCATAGTCTTTAATGATGATTAATATTCGTTAGAAATCTTGAGGTATAAAAGTGGATTTGTCTCTCTCAAGTGAATTTTTTCATACGTATGAGTCATGAATCTAATATTTAACCACATACATAAGGGTTCAAAATTCTTATCACTCATATCAATTCATTGTTGGTATTATTTTTTATATTATATACTAAAAAAGCAAAATAATTAATTAATATTATGGATATATTTGTGATGAGGTGGATGGAATCAAACCATTTTGGTCTCTATTCGACCTCATCTTCTTTTCCAAATTCATAGGTGCCAACCTGTCTTCCAAATCTATGACATTGTTGTGCAGCACTCAGAAGCCAACCAAATTAACCTCGGAATCTCAGAAATTAAATAAAACTAAATACTAAAATTAAACAAAAGATTTACTAAAAATTTAACAAAAAGATTTGACAAAATGTTGTGTAATCAAAGTAAACTTGTTGGCACAACAAAGAAATAGATCAACTAGTTCTGCTCCCTACTACAACTAGGAAAATTGATTCATTGAAGTAAAAAATTGATTGTATGGAGGTTTAATCATTGATAATAATATTTAGTATGATATTTTAGTTTACAATTTGAATTGTATGATATTTTAATAATTTTACAAATGGGGTGGTGATGACCCTAATATGTGACTGCTGAGAATCATAATAAATAAAAAAATCTGCTGAGAATCATATTCACAAACATCTAAATCTTAACGATTTAGGCCGTCTATGGTCACAATTCCCTGAAGTCGCACATTCAGGCAAATCATCACCCCATATATATAAAATCATATGGTTAGCACTGGAAAATTGACAATGGTTTTTAACCATTAAATTATTATCAAAAGTCTATAAATTAAACTTCTCTAAAGTAAGATCTTTGATTACTTGATGCATGTTTCAATAAGACTATTGGTAATAATCTGATGGTTAAAATTATTTGTCAATTTTACCTACGAGTCGTCTGATCTTATAAAAAAGGGTGGTGATTTGCCTAAATGCGTGACCATGGGAAATTGTGAAAACCCTACAACTTATCTTTCTTTTAATGTATGCTTAATTAATTGATTAATCCTTTACTGCATGCCTATAAAGGAAAAAGAGAAACTTCTTTATATAAAATATATCTGCTCAGTTTAATAAAAAGAGTATGAATTATGTATCATACTTTGGTCATGGTCCTCTCTTCTTCTGCTATGCCTATGCTGTTACTACTTTTGTCACAGTGTCATGTTGCAGCTCAACAATGAGAGTTACCACCATTCTTCCTCTGTCTAAATGCAGGGAAAAGAAGAACACACATGTATTTACAGCTAATCTGTTATAAAGTAAAAACAGCAACAGAAACTGTGGAGTCTAAAGAGAATACTATAGTTGGTACCTAACTCCATTTTAGAAAAAAGTAAGAGAGAGAGGAGCATAGGATATTCCTAATCCTATGTAGCTCAGTTTCATATGAAAAGGGGCTCTCTACAACTTAACATCCCACATTTGATGCGTTCACACATTGCAAAGCGTATGATTGAGATCAGATGACTCAAGTTTCAATTACACATTTTAACTTTGATTATGTAGTTGATATATAAGCTATCTGATCTTAATCAGACGCTCCACAATGTACGATTGAATGTACATCATCCAATCGTGATTGGACACTGATTATGACAATCCAAATCCATTCTATACAAGGCGCCACATAGTTCCCTTTGTCATCTGAATGTGATTTTGATCATTTGATGATTTGTGCTTTCAATTCAACTAGATTTTTCATCTGTCTTAGTTTATCAATCTACAATAACTACTTAGAATATGTTTGGAAAAATAAATCAGAAATGTGTCGCCATTCGAAGGGACATGTATTTCTGAAATGTTGTACAAGCTCAGCTTTCTAGCACAATGAAGTGGGTAAAATGCTGGAATAATGCATATTCAATCCATCACTAGTTTTTAATTTATGGTCTGGTTTTTCAATATTTGAAGGTGATCTCTCTAAGTTGTCACTTGTCACCCACATCATTGACAATCTCAATGAAATATCTCATATGGAAAACAATATGACAAGGTTTACTATCCTATATCCTCATGTTCTTATACCATATTTATTCTATAGATTTACTTAATCTTTTTATAATTTGATTCATATGCGGGGAATGCACTAAGTGAGCTCAAAGAGAACCTATTTGGAATTGGTTTTGGCTTTGCAGGAATGCATTTTTTGCTACTACTTAGAGATGTTAATTTGCAAGTGAATATTTTAGTTTGTTGTACAAGTAGTTGATAAGAACATTGTATAGTTTCTTCAATTTTTGAATAGATTTAGTTTGAGTTCTGCTTTTTGTATTTTCAGATATCGGGACTTCAGGTATTGCAGCTAGTTTGCAAAATAAACTTGACTTTATAAAGCTGATGGTGTAATTGTTGAGGGAGTATTGATTATTCTGCAACACAGAAGGGTGGACATAGAGTTGCTATGCCTAGGGCTGTTAAAATAAACCAAAAACCGAACTAAACCGCTAAACCAAATTGCACCAGAAAAAAATTAAATTGTGAATGACAGTTCGCGAACTGAACTTAACCAACTCAGTTCAGTCTTGTTCATGACTATCCGTCAAAGTTTAATTCTTTTAGGCGCATTTCAGTCTTTGGTTTATTTAAAACAGTCATAATTTTCAATTTCAGTTGGTTTTGTTTTTTTCAACAGTCCTATTTATCAGTTAATGATAGCAATTTTGTACAGTTCAATTCACAAAGAATCAGTTCAGTTCGAAAAAGCAAGGTTCAATTTTTGTAAAGGTAGTTTTGGTTCAGTTCGGAACCACAACATCAGTGCACGTGCACCAACCTTTATGTCAATTCGGTTTGGGACGAGCCATTGACAGTTCAGTTTATCGAACTGTTACAAACTGAACTGTTACAACAGTTTGGTTCGGATTTCCTTTTCTAACGACCCAACCCAGGAACGGTCATGCTCAATTTGGCACATGAGCTTCTCTCATTCTCTTCCCTATTTTGAAAAGCATACTTTTTTACATAGAGCCAAAGATTAAAAAAATAGATAACATTGCATAAAACAAAAAACGCAGGAACAAAATGGTGAAGGTTATGAGAATGTACAACTTGAGAGGAATGATATTACAGAGGAACTTGACCAACCTGTCTGTTCCTGAGAGCATATATCTTACAACCCAACTTGGCAGCTATATTTAGGTCTCAATGGAGAATGTCATCAACATGCCTTGAAAGCAAAATATAGAAATAGTTAAAGTTAGTTGTTTCAATGATATTTATCATGGTCAAAGTTGAAGACAGCCTCTACCCTACAAGTGAAGACATAATTTACATGAATTAGATTGAGACCTCTAATTAAGAACTTGAAAATAACAAAAGTTTAAAAGAAGGAATTTAACCTCCATGAAACAGGATACTAAAAAATTCTATCTCAAGGAACTGGTCGGATATCAGGTTACTCCGGATTGAACTACGGTTCAACCGGTTGAATTTTAATTTTTTTCAAAAATGTAATAATCAATTTTTAATACTTTTCTATTGTTTTTATTAGTCATCCAATTGAACCATGACCCAGAGGTCTCCCTGGTTCGATCTCTAATTCAGTTTTTAAAACATTGTAAAAGCGGTCGATTACATTATTTACTTTAGCGTTGTTCACCCTTGTTTAATTAAAAATCCAATTTGTACTCTTTTCTGAAACAAGACTTATCATCAAAACTACCATTGAGGAAACATAGATTACCTAAGGAACACAAACAAAGATATCAATTAGGGTCTTCTTCAAAAAGTCTAGGAATTGCCACCATGCTGCAAATAAAATCAAATAGAAACCTTAAGTCAGATTTATAACCAAATTCTTAAGTTGAAGAAAAATTTATGTTGTTAACATCTAAGAGACATTTTATCAAACAGGTAAAGTGCATATAACTATGAATTTTATGTTATTTGCATTGGATTAATCAATTAACTATAAATGTCCTTGCCTTGCTCCCAGAACCCAAGCTACCACCATGCAACACACCAAAACCAAACCAAAACAATATCATTGAGTGAGTGTGAAGGTAATGTAGAAAAATTAATATTTAGTTTCTAAATATTATAAAATTTTAAATATTCATGTTTAAATATTCTTCCAAGATTGTAAATTTGTAATCAAATATCTAAATAGAGAGTATAAAAAATGTGAAGTTGATATCACTAAGTATCAACAATAACGGAAAATTAACCGATTTAGAGGCTTCGTGAGCTTTTGAATGGCAATAAAGCCCAATTCAATATATCAAAAAAACAAAAAGCCCAATTCAAATTGACCAATTAAGCCCAAATGTTATGGACATTCACTAAGCACATGTAAAACATATTCTTAAATAATAACTCCTTCGTCTCATAAAAAATGTCTTAATTTGAAAAATCTTAAATATAAAAGAAAATATACTTTTTTTGATTACTCAAAAAAAAAGAAAATATACTTTTTAGATTCATTAAAACATTAATATATATTATCCATATTATAGACCAAATACATTAGATTCTCAATGAATCTAAAAAATTACGTTTCTCTTATATTTAAGACCGGAGTCCGGAGGGAGTACAAATTTTTATAGAAGTTGCAAATAAGGGAAAAATAGAAAAAATTAATTGAAAATAGTTATTTGAATTGATTTTAGTGATAATACAAGAAATTGTATTATGACTAAAACACCCTTAATATTATAGTTGTTAAGTAAGTTGCAATATTATGCATTCCGCAGTATCATTTCACTTTACCTTATTTTCTTGATACATCATATATTTTAAATCAATTTCATTGAATATCGGTGTAAAATTAACTTTTTTTTTTATTCAATTGGATTTAACATGTGTTCTTATAAAGTTGGCATAGAGAGGTTATACGTACAGTGTATGTATCCAATTCCACTAGTGATTAGGACTTAGGAGGACATGTTAATTAGAAACCATAAGGTGAAGGACCTACGTACGTACGATAGAAAAGGAAGCACGCTTATAAAGGTAAAAAAACCAACCAAATTCCGACATAAATTATTTGATCTATATACACTTTTCCACTAATACATGTTTTTTTTTTTTAAATGTATGGCTAAAAATAAAATATGATATGATATCTAATGTAACATTTTCTTTTGCTTAATTGTATTCTTTGTTTTATTCTTTTGTTGTTTGTTTTGGGTACATACGTACGTACGTGTTCCTTTTATTCGCACATGGAATGGAATGGAAGAAATTTGATGTATACCCCCCCCCCCCTATCCTTTTCCATGGTTAATTACAAATATAAACCATATAATACGTTTCTAGCTATATTCTAATCCACAATAATTTTATTTGAATATACATCATCAAATCATCATATCCATTTATTTGATTCATGATGTACAATCTTTGTCGTCATGTGTTATAGATTAGGTTATGCAATTGAAATACATTCACACAATAGTCAAAGATTTGGACAGTACAGTATTAGGTGGGTGCTAACTATACAAAGGACATGTAGTGCTTAATGGGCCCGCTCAAGGCCAAGCGCCCTAAGTAACAATTTTAGACGTCAAATTTTTGAAAATAAAAATCTCAAAAAAATTGATTTAATTATATATGTTGTGAAAAAATATTATATGGACTAGCGGGCCGTGCCCGTTTGTATGATATGTATTTTTTTTATGCTAACTTATATGTTAAGTTTATAAATTTTTCGCACATTTATTTATTTTAGGCTTAAGTATCATTTTTGTACGGAAATTTGTCAAGCCCGTCAATGAAGAAAATAGAAATTGAATAGAGAATATTTACCTCAATCGTGTCCTTCATTTCCTTCCTTTTTTTTAAGTAATGTGAAGCAGTGCTATATGAACTTCTAATATATGAGGGTGTTGGTTTGTAGAATCAACTATAAACAAAGTAACATTAAAAATTAATAAAACAAAATTTTAATATACGTCTTCAATCTTCATCTTTGAAGTATGTCCATAAATTCTACATACATTTTTTTGGTACATTAGAAATATAAATTATTTCTGTTAGGAATTGAACCTTGGACCTCCCCTTACCCAATCCAAATGTCCCCCAACTCTTACCACTTGAACTATTCTACGGAGACAAATTCTACATACATGATGACATATAAATAAAGAGGAAAATTTCGAATAGAAAAATAAAAAACACAAAAACGCAAAAAGTAAATTTTATGATTTGTCTTCCACCTTCATAGTGTTGATTGCTTGCAAATAAGTGGAATTTTATGGTTTGTCTTGACAAAGTAAATTAATTATCTTGCATAAATGCAAAAACATAAAAAAGAATACGTACCTAATGCCTTGCATTGCATCCCATGTATCTTCATTGTATATGGTAACAATTTAAATCCTAAATTAATTATGTTCTAAAAAAAAAAATTTAAATCCTAAATTTAGGCAATTTTGAATAGTATAATTATAAGTTAAAATTTTAATCAGATTAAAAACCAAACCCAAACTTAAAGATCTCTTTTTTGAAAAAAAGAAAAAAAAAACTGAATGAAAATCTGTAATGATAAAATGCAAAGAAAACAAACCTTTTTCTGAAATTAAGAAAGAAAAAAAATCTGAATTAAGAGCCATGATAATAGAATGCAAAGAGAAGCAAACCAAATATTAGAGAGACATGAAAAGGAGAGGTTGAGACTTGAGAAATTGCTGCAATGCCGATTTCCTTGTTCAATGTTTTATTTGAAAGTTGTTGTTCAATGTTGTTCTATTTATTATTGTGAATATTGGGTTTTTCGGTGGTTATAAATAAATGGTTGCTTCAATACTATTTTATTTAACCGTTGGTTTTTTGAATTTTTGGCTAGAGGGTGAATGAGGGTATAATTGGAATGGAAAAAGCCAGCCTAAAAATTGCATCCTCTTTATATATTGGTAGAGATATTCAACTAACACATTTACTTAAAATGAGAAAAATATAGTGTTAGGATTTCTGATTTAATGTTATGTTTCGTCATCATATTATAAGTAGAATATATATAACGAGTTCAGAAATAAAAAAGAATACTAAATTACACAATTATATTAGTACTGGCCGGAGCGGATCTACTTGTTGCAGATCTCGTATATAGGGCAGAATTCATAAGTGACTTTGTGTGCTATATTTGTAGGTTCTGTTTAGATAATCGAATATATGACTTAATCTCGCAACTCGACCTAATAAATGACGGTGTTATTCACGGTCTTCTCATCCCCTTTCGGACAATTAACGAATGTTAGTCTTTCACAAGAGTTGATCCATGTATGTGAGTTTTTTCCATCAAAGTCATGCAAGTCAACCTTTGTCAAAATATAGCTAGAAATAATTGGTGAAATTTGTTGAGAATTTAGATGGAGACACATGAGCAGCCATGGAGTGTGACGACAAATCGACAATATATATTAATTTTGTGCACATTGACAATCAATAATTAATCAAAGTAAAAGGGTACATCTCATTTTTGCTATCTATCTCTCTTATTGAAAACTTTGTCGTGGGGAACCCTTCAATGTGATAGTATCATCATGGAAATTTGAAAAGATGAAATAAATGAAAAAGTTGGTTTCCAGAAACAAGGGGCAAAAGAATGCTACGTATGGACCTAGCTTTTGTATGCTACAAAACTTTTAAGGTATGCAAGTGACAATTTAGTGTCCAATCATAAACCTCAAATAATTTTGTTGTGAAGGGGCCATAAGAATCTTAAATTTTGAAACCAAATTAAAATATTTACACTATCAAAATTTTGAATATGGTTAGAGTATTTTTCAAACACAAGAAAGAAATGCATCATCAAGCTTTTAGATAATTTTCTTTTTGTTTTCACCCTCTGATTTTTAAGAGAAAATGATCCTACTAGTTCAGAGTTTGGGACGAGTTTTAGCATCAAATGATTCCAATCCCTCCCAAACGCAGTTGCGGGGGAATGAATCGTGATATTCCTTAACAAATCTAAAGTCATTTATCACTTGACCAACTAACGTTTTGCAGCTTTTGAATATTATTAAGATGATGATTGAGACTATATTGAGGACATTTAAATGTAATTATTTTGTAGTAAGTGTCTAATTGTTCAATCAAATTTTACAACTATATCAATCTTGTTCTTCACATTATTGATATTCCAAAATAATCCCACAAATTACAAAATTTAAATCAAATTTGTACCTTTATTGGTATTTTCAGAATTTAGAATTGGTAAAATAAATTTGAAATTTAGTAAATAATATCATAGACGTATTTGATAATTGATTCCGACAAAGGGGCGAATTTCATTATTATATTTTGCAATTTCAAAAATCATTTTAGAACATTGTACCTAAATACTCATCCTTAAATATTGTAGGATGAGTATTGATTCAATAATTTTAATTATCAAAGGTTATGCATATCCGTGACCACCATTGTAAATTTAAAGTCTTGTGATCAAAATGGCAAAACTAATTAAACTTAAGAATCTCCAACAAATCACATGGAAGATTATTTAAGCATGGGGTGAGACATGTCTCCTTGTTAGATAAGAACACCATGTTCTCTTACCTGGATTTTAGTAAAAAGAGAATAAATGTCTCAATATCAATTTTAGTACCATCAACATTTTCATGACAATTTAAAAAGGTTTGACAAAAAATATATGAAAGAAAGGTAATGACCTTTTTCTATTCTTTTTTAAATTATCTCATCATGTATCACATTGGCCTTGGATGTTTTTCAAAAAAGAAAGATGATAAGACTAATTATTCTTCTAAAGCTAAACTCCTTTCAACCCATCATCAAAATCAGTATTATTGAATGTGTGCTTTTGTTTTGATTTAGATGTTACACCTTGTTTGCACATTTTATCTTGTCCCTACGTTCACCTACCGTGATTAATTCACCCATTTTTCATCCCTAAAGTCTTATATTAAGTTAATTAATATTGCAAATGAATTTATTTATGATAATTGGTAATATTTGATGAATCCTCACTTGACAACAAAACACACCATATATTGTTTTATTTTTCTTTGACAACAAATCACAATGTTTGTTGAAACATAAAAAAGCACATATACACATTATAATTTATCCCAAATTAAATAAATATCTAAATAAAACTGGAACGCAATCGTCTATAATGACTATCGTTAAGAGTTTCACAATTAGAAATATATAACTTGAACATGAATTTATATATTGTTGATGTTTTTGTGTTGACTGCATTTATTTAAAACAACGTTGCAGCAAGATGTTGGACCAAATGTTCCAACATTGCATACAACATCACAACGTATGTGTATTTTTGCCTGAGATCTTTTTGAAGATATGCATGGTTTAAGTATATATCACGCGTTTTTATGTTGCTTGGGCACCAAGGAATGTGGTGTTCTTGAAGGTTCAGACATGGGATTACGTGCATGATTATATATTAAGGAAATTCTATATTTGATTTGAAAATATGCTATTAGGTCTGAAGCTTGTTCATCAAGAAAGATCCATGAAGCTCAATCTATTTAAAGGAAGACTCAAAATCTAAGAACTTGCGGTCTGAAGCCGTCATGTGCTTAATGAAATATCTAGAGTTTTAGTTTGTCCATTGTGAGCCACTCTCGTGTCATTGATATAGTCAAACTGTTTATTAAATTGTAAACTCGTGTAACTCTTAAACTTTTAAGCATGGAGTTGTTTGTATTTCACTTAAGCTGTTAAGTACGAGTGGATTGGTTTTCATTGGAGTGTGTCTCCATCGTTGTATTGATTGTTATGCACTGGTTGTGTAGTTGAAGAAAGTGAGCAGATGTTCTCGTATCTATAGGAATTCTTAGGTAGAAGTCAGCACGAGTATTGGCTAGGTGATAAGTTGTAAACGAGCGTTTAGCTTTAAAATTTCATGCTAGTGGATTTCCTTCGTGGCTTGTGTTATTTAAGATATTGTTTATTTTGGATGTAAATTCTTCAAAATTTTGTCTTTTATAAAAGATATTTCACAAGTGTAAGCTCTTAATCGAACAAAATTTTGTCTCTTCTGAAATGTTTGATTAAGAGCTTAAACTCTTGAAATATTTTTCATAAAAGACAAAATTTTGAAGAATTTATATCCAAAATAAACAATATCTTAATAGGTGGTACACTGGTATGATAAATTTGAGGTCGGAACATTGATACCACATATGGGAATCAAATCCGCATTCTCCATTCGATTGAGGGACAATTCTTTTGATACACCTAAAAATATCACTCTTTGATAATTGAAATAAATAGTAATCTATAAACAACATTTATACTAATCCAACTAACTAAATTAAAGTAGACAAAACATTAAAATATACAGAGGTGTGATAAATTTGATGTCAAAACATAATATAAATGAAACTCCTAAGTTTTCTCCATATAAAAGTTGTGAATGTAATATTTAGATGAGCACAATATTTTGCTAGAATATGACAAATCAATATTTTTCTGTTTAAAACAATTAATTATAAAAAATCCTTTCCATGCGGTAAATGTTTACATATAAGTCGCTGTAAGATAGTTCAAATAGTAAGAATTCAAGATATAAATTAAGTAAGAAGAAATTGAAGAATCAATTTCTAATATGAATAATTCATTTTTCCCATGTATCAAAATAAAAACATTCACAAGAGGAGAAATCCTCCGAATAAAAAACGTCTCAAACAAGGACTGTACACTTTAAGGGAAACCTATATGGCCTAATCAAGGCAGAGCCAGTGAGCCACTACAGTTCTTAATCTAAAGTTTGTCGGCAAATCCCCAAACTCAGTTAAATTGGGCATACTACTGTTAATGTGGGTCATGTTCTAGTAGTAATGGGACATACTTTTTAAAACTACAAATTTACTAACTACTATGATTAAGTAAAAGGTTAGAAATAAATTTTTTCCTACTTCTTACCTCTGGTTCCTAAAGGAGGTAGGCCTTAGAAATTTTGAATTATATTGGGGACGAGTTATAACATCACGTAGTTTTTATCTTCTCTCAAATATATTTTTTTTGGGTATAAATATAAGTAAATTTAATTTTTTAGTTATATTTGACTATTGATGTATTTGAGCTATATAAGGACCAAATACATCAATAGTCAAATGTATCAAAAAAGTCAAATTTGTTTATATTTATGTCCGGAGAAAATAGTTGTAAGGGAAGAAACTACGGTCCATATATCATATCAAATTCAGCGTCAATTATCACTATATTAATTAACGTTTGGTAGAAATCAATTTAATTCAGTAAACAAAAATTTAATTCAGATTGTAGATTGTTGATAGTGTAGATTATTCACCGGTAAACACCTGATTAATTGATAAAGCATTGTTAAATGGTCCTGGTACGTAGAACTTTCCGAAAAACAAATGGTCCTATAAATCTTTTCCTGAACAAACACAAACAGGATAACTGATTATGTTGTAGGATCAAATTGAAAACCTCATATTTTATATAGGTTTATTATAGACCTTCTGGTGGTACTTTGTCGATGAAAAGTTGATGGGAAAATTTCAACCTTCATCATAAAATCTAATATAAAAATGAGTAGGTCCAAATATATTTATACATCTAACAATATAAGAACTTGATTAATATAGAGCTTAAAATAATCTCAACAATTTTAATGCCCATAGCATGGATCCTAGTTCTAATTTGCACATTGCATTTAATTTTAACTTATAATTCTATAATACCATGTTAAATGATTTTAAATCTCATCTCAAAAATTAGCTCAAAAGATGATGATATCCAAAAATATATTTATACATCTAATAGTATAATAATATGAGTAATGCGGGACTCTAAACAATTTCTATTAACTTTTAGTTTGATAATTGGTTAAGTGATGTCAAATTTTTAGGTCAGGTAGTGTAATAACTAAAAATTTACAATTTAATTAAAGTGAATAAGTAAACATGCTCGAATTCAAACCCGAATTTCGAAACTTTCATGTTCAACCAAATTAAACTAAGTTTATAGGACGTTAGGTGATGTCTTTCTAATAATTCTATAGCTACGTTCTCAAAACTAATGTGAGAAATTTCTTTCTCCTACACACTAAGTGTAGGAGAAAGAAATTTCTCACATTAGTTTTGAGAACGTTGCTATAGAATTATTAGAAAGACATCACCTAAGTGTAGGAGAAAGAAATTTCTCACATTAGTTTTGAGAACGTTGCTATAGAATTATTAGAAAGACATCACCTAACGTCCCATAAATTTTTATGGGACTGTTTAGTTTTGAGTTGTCATTGTCTTTCTCCCACACGCTTTGTTTTAAATGTGAATTAATTTGAGTTAAGAGTTTTTACAACAATTACAAATACAAAGCCTGAGGTTGAATTATACTTATTTTATTTTATTTTGGTAGAAGAATTATACTTATTTATTATAAAGATACTCAAAATGAAAAAGTAGAGACAAGCATAATTGTGCAAATTCGATTAGTTGACATCATGCGACCGATTGATGCCAAATCTCACTATAAGAAAATGATAATAACTACTAATTTATTTTATGATATGAAAATATGCCACGTTTTAAATAACATTTGATTCACGTAGATCATGATATAAGGTAATTTATACATGTCCATTTATGAGTAAGCCAAAGAAATAAAAATCATTATACGATAGCAAATATTAATGTGTGCATGATAGAAAGAACAAATCGTGTAGAATTAAATTCAAGAGCATCATTAAATTAATGTTGAATCCAAACAAACAATGATGCAAAATGGAAAGAAAAGTAACCTTATTTTCTTGCACAATTTGATTAATTTAGGTTACAAATTCGCACTAGCTAGCTATACTAATATCATGCCGTTAAGTTTTCACTATCATTCCATTGTAGCAATGTCATTTTTCAAGCACATATTCGTATTTCTATTTGCTCAGCTCCTCGTCCAATATATATTCTTGCTAACTAATCATATGTGTAACACATTATCTTATCTCGTACCAAACGACTTGTTTTATGGTTTATTGTGTTATACTTTATGAATTATGATAATAATTTTTCTTGATGATGTTTCACATCACAAAGACTTCGTGTTCGGGAATTAATAAGTGATAAATACATATTCTTTTTTATAAAAAAAATTAATCTATCAAAAAAAATTTAAAATTATTATTATTCAAATTTTGGGTGAAAATATAGAGTTTCAACAACTTGCGTAAAAAAAAAAACAACTTATTGTGCCTTGAGCATTGATCCGTTATACTAAGCTTTGTCTAATATCCACAAGTCTTACTAGTGGTGTACGGTGGATCACTTATAAATAGGACTATAGTGAATAAGACTATAATGAATACGAATTTTACAAAATTTATCATTGAATTAAAAATTTATATCATATGGATCGTTCATATAAATTTTTAAAAAAATTGAAAATCATTTATATGTTATTGAGATTCATCAAGTTTAACGTTATTCAATAAAAATCCACAATAATCGTTAATCTTGTTAAGTCACAATATAACATATCAAATGATGTTCAATTTTTTTAAAATTTATATGGATGATCTATATAATATAAGTTTTCAATCCAGCGGTGAAATATAATTTATAAAATTTATATTTGTTATTCATAAGTTGTATATTGTAGACCAATTATAAGGCTTGTGCATGTTAGACATGGTCCAATTAGAGTCGTATTTTTTATACAATCATTCAAAAAAAATTTAGAAACAGTGTCATTTAAAAGGAAAATACATAATAGTGTGAGTTTTTTTTTAAAAAAGGAAAGTATTCCTTATTTTACATTTTTAAAAAAAAGAAAATAACACTATTGAAAATTATTGGAAAGAAGAAAGAAAATGTAAAACATGAAAAGTTTAGGATTTTGTTGAAGGTAGGGGGACAAAGATTAGGGATGACGATGTGGTCGTTTTCAAATATACTAAATTGAAGAATTTAATAAACGAACGTAAAATCCCTGTGTTCTGTGGTTGGTGGCATGGCCTTAAATTCCGCTCTTCATTCTGTTGCACACCTTTGTGCTTATTTTTCTTTGCAAAACATGAGTATCAAACCAATTAGATTGAAATAATTAGGTGGTTAATGAATTTCACTTATGATGAATTATTTATAATAATTTGAGTTTGATTATTTTGTTAGAAACAATGTTTTTTAGATTTTACTTGTCTCTTGATTAAATTTTGAATTACTAGATTTCTTCTTAAAAAAAAAACTCACTTCAATTTTGTTAATGGAAAAAATTCGTAATATCACAATATAACCATCTCGAAAAATTAATCACCAAAATTGTTAAAATCCATCAAAACCATCTCGTTAATTTTTGTGAAAACATTAAATGGATATGTAATTTTTTAAGTTGATCTCGTTAATATCACATTATCAAAATCTTTTGTGGCAAATTTACATATTTCATATGCAAGATGATGTTTGTGGTATTGATATATTAGAAATTTATATGAAAGATTCTATATATATATGTTCATTTAGCATTATATGCATTACCAATTTTACAAAATGCATGTGTTAATTTGTAAAATTCAAAGAATATTTTGACCAACGTTGATAATTTTTGTCTAGTAATTCCTCATTTTTTTGGGTCCACTCAGCTTGTATTATTATAATTATAAGCTTGAAAGCTATTGAAAAATATCAGGGTTCACTTGAGCTAGGCCCATGGAGGAATCATTTTTGGCATTTATAAAAATAAATATTATGAAGTTCCCTGTTTGTCCCTACGTCGCTAGAGCCTAGAAGCATTGTGCTCAAGAGTTTAGAGTTGACTCTATTATTGGCTCAATATTGGCTTTATTTCATACAGTATTTGGGGTTTGATTGATAGCTTGTTTTTAAAAATGGATAGTAATCAAAAGAAAATTAAATAAAGTAGAATTGATTTGCAGTTTTTACTTTATTTTGATGCCAAATTGATTTGCACTTCTTTTGTAAGATCAAATGAAATATCTCATAAACTTCCTTTAGTATGTGAGTTCTTAAGTATATATATGGTCTCAGGTCTCTCACTCAGTTTATATTGACAATAAAAACACTTAGTAAGTGTTTCTTATGAGTAAATTAAGTAGTTTCATGTAGGTTAGTTTAATGCATATTTCATTCAAAATTTTAGTGTAATTATATAATTTATGTAATTTTGAATCTTGAATTTTGTTTTTTGAGACTATAATTTATAAATTTATATCTTGCCACTATGATGATGTGTAAAATATTAAAATATTATTGATCTTAATTAATAAAAAAGAAGTGGCTGACTTCAAACATATCACGTCAAAGCAAAAGTTAGGTGGTGATGTGGTACGTACCTACAAATACTCTAAAACTCAAGTTAGTGCGATGCATGAAATAAGAGATATAAAGTTGTAAGATAAATGTATGAGAGTCCTTCAGAGTTTAGAGGAAGGAGCTAGCATTTATAGACCCAGTGTAGAGCCTTATTCACTGAGAGAGATACATTTATAAGATTTTCTAGAGACTAATCCAGAAATGAATCAAACGGGGTTGAAAAAATTAATTTATATTCATTGATAGTTTAAAATAATTTTAAACATTCCTCTAATCATATTTTATTATTTTATACGTTAACATATAATATATGTTAACAAATGACACTTGTGTGTATAAACTTTAAATATAAGATTATGTTTGATTAAATTGTGCTATTTATTTAATATGTTTTTTATCATATTTTTTTAATAATATATAGATGTAAATATTAACATATAAGATCTTGTTTGATTTGTTTTGATGAATATTTTTAAATATCAAATTTTTAAAATTTTTACTGTTAGATAATTAAAAATATTAGTGATCAAAATTATATATTTACGTACGTGCAGTGGTCTAACATTTAACATTGTCTTATAATTTTTAATAAAGTTTATGAAGTAGAATGGGGGAGGGAGAGACTCACACCCATACATGTTTGCCTCCTAGAGATGTCAACGGGGTGGGGAATACGCGGATTTCCCCTTTCCTTGCCCCGTCCCCGATCTCCGTCTTGGGAGAAAATTTTCTTCCATCCGCATCTCAACAGTATCTACGGACATAAAAAATAAACAAAATTATTATACATTTTAATCAAAAGCACGACATTAATATCATTTTTTTCTTCCTTTTTTAAAAAAAAATATTTTGTATCTTTCATTTTTAAAAAATAAAAGTGACATTTTGCATGAATAACAAAAAAAATGCAAAAAAAATAAATATTCAATTTCTCTTGTTGTTACCATACATAATCTTTATAACGTATTAATTTTTTTTATAAATAATATAATTGGGATGAGGGAATCCGCGGTGGCGGAGGGACATTTTCCATTCCCCGTCCCGAATCATCCATGCAGGATTTTTCCCTTCATCTCCATTCCCATGGAAAAAACTTTGTCACTTCAAATCTTCGTACATATAATTTCCACAAATAATTCGTTAATAGATACAAATTGACATCCAACCCGAATTACAAAGAAAATTAGACTAGCCATTGTTGCGGTCCGCTTGGGTCCCTTAAAAGCTGCATAGTTACATAAATCGACTTTTGAATGAATCTATTTTATAAATTTTGATTATCTAAAAGATAATTAGAACTGGAAATAGATAAACACGAAGGGAATAAATGGAACGATGATTGTAAAGCAGTTAATAGACGGATGTTAGATAAAAATGTTTGATAAACATGTTATTTAAATAAGGAGGGTTAGTACTGAGTTATAAAGTAAAGGAGGTGTTGGTTACATTTGCACATATCGCAAGGGAGGTGAGTATAATTTTCCCTTATTTTTTTTATACATGTATGTGCGGAGGGGTGATTTCTCATTCCACCCCCAGTTGGTGGGTGGGATGAGAAATCACCGTGCGGAGGCTTAAAAAAATGAACTTAAAATTTTTTAAGTTAAAGATTCTACTCTTAAATCCATATATTTAGAGAGAAAAAAGTGTGAATTATTTAGAAAGGGATAGTAGCACAATTTGTTGTCCGTCTATACTTTCTATTCATTTGTAATTAAATTATATACATAAAAATCTAAATTATTTATAAAATAAGTATCTAGAACCGCATCCTAAGCACATGGTTTCGCTTAAAAATACAATTTTGAGCTACAAAAGAGGCATGTTTTCAACTCCAACCGACTTAGTTTTAAGTAGATACAATTTTACCCGATAACAATATAATCAAGCATTTTTTTCATTAGTGTTCCGATTATATACGGCATTTTGTTTTGTAATTCATCTTTTACCGATTTATGTTCGTCTTGTATCGAGATTTTAGTCTTAAGCATTTTTTTACTCCCTCCGTCCCAAAACTATTGTCTTTTTAAAGTTATGTACGTGGATTAAAAAATAAAAAAGATTGATAAGTTAAATCTATTTTACCCTTACTTTATTAAGAAAGAGAAAATATATTTAATTAATACTTTAACTTTTGTAAGGGTACAATTGATAAACTAACATTAACTTTACATTGGTTTGCGAAAAGGACAATAGTTTTGGGACAAAACTAAAATGCTAAAAGGACAATAGTTTTGGGACAGAGGAAATAACTTTTTATCTGTATTATAGTTGAAATGGCATTTGCAAGGACCATCTGATATTCATATACACAAGATTTAGTAATATATGATATATATGGGCAACATGTTAAATAGTGATAAAAATATTTTATATTTTGAATCACTTACCTCTTATGTATTATGTATAAAGTAAATTTGAATATATGAACTTTAACAAATTTGATTCGAATTGTAAGTCGTTTTGAGCCTCATAAGGAGATAGATGGTCAGAGGATAAAGATTAGTCACTGCTATCAGTAGTAAAAAAATTGTACCATATAAAAAGATAATCTAAAAAAGTTGGATTAATTAAGAACATAATAAAGTTAAAATTAATGTCATTATTACTCTTTTCCTTAATTAGTTAGACATGGAAATTGTTCAACTATGCTGATATAATATATTTGTGTGAAAGAGAAAAAAAAAGTAAGTGGACCAAAATCCAAACAAGACCCTTTACCTATCCTTACATTTATTAATTTGGATATTAATCCCTCTCCCTATTCCTTAACAAGAAAAAAAGTTGTAAAAGAAATAAAGATAATATGCCGTGCCGTATAATCGAAAAGAAGAAACATTTTACTACGTATATAATACACTTAATTGTATTGGCTTTATTTATTTTTGCATGGAATTAAAATTATGAAAACATATATAAAAACAAAAGATAACTATGCTGGTGGACTATTTATTTTACCTTAAACCAATTTTTTAATATGACGAAATGAATATGCAAAGCTTACGTAATTAATAGTGATTAAGGAGATTCTATTTTGACTTGCTTGATGCTAAGTAAAAGCTTTTGAAGCCATCACTCTCTTACTCTCTATATCTAGCTATATGTTGTATTGTGTTTGTATTTTTGCATGTATTAATTAGTATTGGGACACTTCCTTTTAGGAATAGTGTGTTGGTGCAATAGGACAAGAATTGCACCTTCCTCTAACAAATCGACAAACCACGTGACACACTAGAAAGAGTAACATGATAGTAGTAATTAGAAACATGAACTTATTGATCATCATGATCATGATTTTACAAGGTGAAATAAAGTATAAAGTCCTTATAATTGCATTTACAAGAAAATAAATAAATAAATTGATTATCGCAATGTCTCAAAATTGTTACTAAATAATGTTGCAATTAAAACATGAGTTTATAATTCCCATCAAATAAACTATAACCATATAGAAATAATGGTAGACATCGTGATTAAGTAAAGACCCATGGTTGACAATGCCATCCCATCTAATAACTTCAATTACCTTTCCCCTTTTTATTCTTTATGAATATTCTTGCATATTGTAATTAATTAATCGCTAATTGTTTTCATTTTTCATTTTTCTTTTGTTCTTGGTGTTAAAAATCTAGCGTGGTTGATATTTTCCGTGAACTTAACTCAATTGATAGTAATATTGTATGATAATATAAAGGCCGAAGTTGAAATATTGGTACACTCATTTATCCACTTTAAAAATGTAGAATTTTAGACACTAGGATATTTGTCTAAAAAATAATCTAGTGGTTGACTGTTTGAATATTTTATGTGGATGTTTAAATTGAATTTTAGATTTTCACCATTCTTTTTATATATAACTCTAATGGAAAAATAAGTTACTTACAAGCCTTAAATTTGAGTAAAATAAAATTATATGTATTTAGTTCAAATTTTGAATTTTGCTTATTGAGTTATCTTCTAAATCTCTTTCATCTAATATTATTTCTTTTATAATTAAGTATACATATATAGAGACTAATAAAGGTACAATATAATCCAAATACGTCGTGTCACAAATTTCAACAAAAACTAATAATGGTATTGCCATGAACTTAATTTGTAGTAAAGGATATACAAAGACGACGAAAAAATATCAACAAATTCAAAATGGAAACTAATTCAAATAATGTGTATACACTAAAAACATTTTCTCATTTAACATTCTGTAATATATAATATAATCCCTTATTGACTTAAGAAAGAAAAATAAACTAATCATTATATATATGATACGAAGACTAATTATTTATCTATTTCACAATCAAGCAAGGGAAGAGAAGGAGGAGAAGGAAAATAAAAAGAAGATATTATTTTAATTTATTGTGTCACACAGACGTATTCGATACGTGACACAATGGTTCAGAAGATGACAACAATGAGGAAGTTGATCGAGCGAAGTTCCAAAGGTCAATCTCACTACCATAATCTTGTGAGGGACTAATGTAAGCGCTAGCGGTAGTTGTAGCAGTAGCAGTAGTAGTAGCGGTTCTCGCGTGTGTTGATAACGATGAAGTTGATGATGATGATCTAAGGGTAGGAAGTTGAAGATCATGATCATTAGTACAATATCCCATTGTGGGGTCATTGAAGCAAGCCAATTGCCTAGATGCCTCAGTTTGTCCATTCAATTGAGAAGCAACAAGCCTATCCAAAGCTACCCAATTAGTGAGACCACCACCACATGAAGATATCAACATTGATGATGATGATGCCTCTAATGGATTGTTAACCATGTTATTTTGGTGATCATTGAATGACCCTTCATTTTCTTGAATAAGTGCATGGTACTCATTATTGTTGTTGTTGTCATTGTTGTCCATGCTTGATGATTTTGGACTCTCTAAGCTTGGAAGTTTCATGTACCTTTCATTATTATAATTACCACCATTATTGTTGTTCATGCTAGTTTCATAAGGCCTTGCAAATCTTCCATAATTATTGTAATTTGCTTCATAATTCTCTTCCTTGCAACCCCTTCCCATTTGTTGAAGTATTTGCTCTAAAGCTCCTTCATCACAAGCATCATACAAGTGTTGGCTTCTTCTTCCTCCTTCTCCTGAGCCTAAAGGGCTATCTAGGGTTTTGAGATGATTCTTCTTCTTGAATATCCTACATACCACCCATCCTTCTTCTTGACCACCATCACCAATCACATTTGCCACCTAAATTTTTTTTCGCAATGGAAACAGTTTAATCCTATTTTTTCTATATAATTATATACATAATAAGTAATATTTACAATTTTTTTAATTAAGTTGTTTATCTAGATGTACAATTTTCTCAAAGACTTACCAAATTAGTGTCGTTGGTGGTGGTGTTATCATCTAGTCTATACTCATGCATGATCCAATCAGATTTTTGTCCATGAGGAGCACGACCTTTGTAGAAAACAAGAGTCTTTCTCATTCCAATCCTTTTTCCATTGCTATATATAACTTTGTCACGGCCAGTGGCTTTCCAGAAGCCAGCAGCCGTGGCGCGATTTGTTCGCGTTCCAGTTGGATACTTCTTGTCTTTGTGGCTAAAGAAATACCAATCATTTTGTGGAGTTGTTCCTATTTTGCATTTCTCTAAAAAAAAATGGAAACATAAAAAAATAATCAAAATAAAAACATGATACAATATTCCAATATACTATAGTCTATAGTATATTATTTATTTTCCTATTATCTTCCACATGAAGATAGAAATCAAAAGAAGAAAAGAAAGGTATAAATAAACATACCAAAAATAAAAATGAATGAATAAATAGTATATACATAGTTAGATAGCTGTTTATATCACCTTGTATATCCCATGGTTCAAGCTTATTGAGATCAACATCACGAATAACATCAAGATCAATCTTCTCAGAAGAAACTTTTTTCCTCAAATAATATTGAAGAAGCTCTTCTTCAGTTGGATGAAACCTAAATCCAGGAGGAACTTGAGATTGTCCATTAACAGATATACTCATGTTATCAGGCATGAAAGTAAAGTAACTAGCTAAAGAGAGAGTGGTAGAAGCAAATTAAGAAGATAAAGCTATAGAGAGCTATATGTAGTGGTTATAGATTCAAAGGGACCCAAAAAGATGAGAAAACACATTCAAAACAGGTAGGAAAGAAAGGAAAGGAAAGGTGAAAGATAATGTGTGTGTACTGGAATGAGTATGTAAAGGGAGACTATATATATGTGTTGTGGGACAGAAAGGACCAAATCATAAAATTGAGAAATTTTATAATTTATTTTATTTTTTAAAATTCTGTTGAGAGTACCATATTAATAATGACATGGGAAGAAAAGTGGTTATAAGTGGTAGAGCGGAAAGGAATATCTTCATACAAGAAGTCTAACTAAAATTTAATATCATGTGTATTTTTATAATTTGTAATGAGTTTGGGTGCGTTTGATTCGCAAAGCAGTAAGTACTAGACATAACAGTACAGGACAGAACAAGACAGTACAGGACAAAATAAGATAGTACAGGACATGACAAAATTGTATCGAAGAGAGATATGGAGATAATTTTTTTTATATTTGAAAATAAAAAGGGTATTTTTGTATTTTTTATAGTTGTACTGTAGACAAAAAGTTGTGCTGTGGTTTAGTGAATGACAAAAATTCTTGATTTTGACATATTCCTTGCTGTCTGTTTTGTCCAGTCCCATAACTAATTTTCAAATCAAATAGAGTACAATAAAAATTGTCCTGTCCAGTACTCTGATTTTTAGCAGATCAAACACACCCTTTAAATCAATCATATACAAAATCAGTCCATAAAGTAGGAAAAATTCTCTCTAACCCCCCCCACACTTCTTTTTAACCCCCCTAAAATCCCAAAATATCCTTGACTTTAACCCCCTAAAATCTCTAAATTCGGGACGCATCTCACGAAGTGTACTTCGGGAGATACGTCCCGAATTTGATTACACCCCCAAGTTTTTAAATTCAGTATCGATACTGAAAAGTTTAGCATCGATACTGAAATAATTTCTGGGGAGTTTTGAGGGGGTACAGGTACAATTTTTAAGCTCAGTATCGATACTGAAAAGTTCAGTATCGATACTGAAATGATTTCTGGGTGAAAAATAACTCATTTCGTGACGTAGATCCCGAAATGCATTTCGAGTTCTACGTCCCGAATTTAGTTGAAATGTCCCCTAAGGGCAAAAAAGGTAGTTAGGGGGAAAAGAGAATTATAGGGGGGGGGCTAAAGAGAATTTTTCATAAAGTAGAGGTTATTTTTCATTTATAAACATTATTTCGAGTTATATTTCATTCACTATGAGACTCTCAAAGCATTTATTCAAACTTTTGGTGTGTGGGTCAAATAGTTCGATAGCACATGCCCGAATAGATATTGGATAATTTAATTTTACAAAACTAATTTAATTTGTTTTTTTTAACGGTAAATTAGTTTAATTCGTAAGTCATGAGAGTTTTCTTCTACTTATAAATAAACTTTCAAGTCATTTATATATCAAAAAAGAGCTTTGCAACTCTAGATAGATAAATAAAATTATTAATATTTTAATATTGGGGTGTATATTAGTGTGTTTAAGCACTTATTAATATTTTAATATCTTCATAGATAGTGGATAGATAGAATTTTTTTACTTCGATGTTGGGTTTTGAAATATTTTTAGTAAACATTCTAATTATCTAGAAAAAATTACATATCTCGAAATATTACTCTAGTATCATAGTCTATTATATTCTAGCTTCGTAATGGTGAAAAAAATATTCTAGTTTTGTTTCGATCTCTCATGATCGGGCGACATTATCACACTTAAAAATTCAGTAGAGTGGATTTTGTGGGTTCTTTGATTGCAAGATAAAACAGACATGATACAATAAGATATTATATCATGTTTTAATTTAGTATTTGATGAGTTAATAAGATATAATAAGTTGAATATTTTTTTTTTTTGGTATTATATAAGTTGAATATTTTATTCTAGCATGATATGTCTTTGGTTAAAATTTTATCCTATGATTTTTTTGACGCAAAATTTTTATCCTATGATGGAAGCTGAATATAAACCATAAAGATAAAATAATTATTATTGAAAATTTTGGGTTTGAGAAACAAGAACGGAAATATAAAGGATTTGAAGAACCCTAATAAATTTAATATGAATTTTGTATTTTTAATAATAAAAGAGATATAAATAAAAAGTGTTGTAGATATTTTAATAGATAAAGAATCTAAACTGAAAACAAAATATAATAAAACTAAATTGTTATAATAATATGAAAATAAAAATAATTTTTTAACAAAATTATAATTATAATTTTGTCACAAAAATAGTAACAAATAAATAAGAATGGAGAAGAAATAACAATATGGTACGGTAGAAAAGGAAAAGGACAAAAATGGTTTAGTTGTTTTATTGTTTGAAGAAACACCAGACACAATAACCAATCGGGTAGAATTGGGGTATAAAATATTACTATAAAAGTGGGGTTAGTTTTACTATGCTCCTAAATGCCACCAACCAACCAATGAAGAAAGAGAGTTAGCTACTGAGTGAAAATACTTTTTATTTTTTTCACTATAATATCTGATTCACTGAATGGATAATATAAAATGGTTTCAGATCTTCTTAAATATAGTTGTCAAAATTGAACCTTAATCTGCTTATTAAATTTAACGTTAATTATTATTTAATTAACTAACATTTGATCGAATGAAAATATTTTTATTAAGGTCTTACTACTATGTCCTAAGAGCTGTAAGGAAATTAAAAGTAATTTTGTTTACTTTAAAAATAATATTTTGACTTAATAACCAGTGTTAATTCACATCTGATTAAAATTTGAATCCCACCTTCTTTACTTGTATATAAAAAATTTCTCCCTTCAAAACGAACAAGTGGTATATTCAGAGTTTGAATTTTAATCCTACATATATAATGCGATACTTCTACCAACTAAATTAAATTTATATTTGAAAATCAAGAGAGTTATATAAATCAAAATAATTAAATAAATTATGTGTTTAAATATTTGTGACCAAACTAGTCATTCTTGCTACAAAGAGTGAAAAATGTAAGTGTGGGTCCATATGTATGTGGGTATGACTTAAGGGACCCACAAGGGTGGACGATGTAGGGATTTTTATAGAAGAGTAAGGGCGCACGCCCACATCCATAACTACGACCTCTGACCTTAAAATCTCCATGGAAAAGCACCTCTCAAACAACCATGGACCATCGCCAAAATTAATTAACCTATATTTTTCTTTCTCTCTTTCTCTCTCTATATAGACACTAAAGATAGCTATAGCTTCATACTTTTATCCCTTTCTTTTTCATGTTTGGCTTGGCAACCACCGCAACAAGAAAGAAAGAAAAGAATTATATGAGTAGGACCTTTAAGATGAAAATAAGAAAAATGTGGTGAATGGTAAACAAGTTGCCAAAAAGTTGTTTACATGTATTACTTTTATAAGTTATTCCTTCTGTCTCAAAATATAAGTAAAAATATGTTCAATAAAATTTGATGTATTTGGTGAAAATTTTAAATCAAATACATTAATTTTTGTTGACTCATTTTTGCGTATATTTTAGGATGGAGATAATTTATATGCCCTATTTTTAAGATTGAATTATACTCAACACAATAATTTTAAGATAGTATCATTGAAAAATTCGTTGGATCATCTGCTATTGAATTACCCATTATGTATATCAATGTATCAAGTTCAATATTGTTGGACGTGAGTGAGAGTCTAATATTAAATGAGATATAATTTGAGTAGTATATGTTTATAAGTGGGTGTAATTCTCAACCTTTCAAGCTGATTTTTGAATGAAATATAAGCAAAATAAGTATGTACGTAAAAATTTGACGTTTTCAGTTTAAAATTAACATAAAAAAAAAGTATGTAAAAATTTGATTTCTTCAGTTTTCACATATTGATTTTGTTTATATTTCATTCAAGAGAAAGTATTATCTTAAAAAAAAAAATTTACATAAATTAAAAAAATCAATTAGGATAGTTTTGAGGTTTTAAATTTGATACTTGTACTCGTCTCTTGCTCTGCTTCTTTATATTGTTTTCTTCTTTTGCCTTAGTAGTTTAATTTTCACAAAATATAAGGACAAAGTCTATATTGTAATATTAGAAACGATCATTATTTTCTTTTCTTTAGTTTCACATAGGTTCTCTTCATTTGAGGTATCGTCAAGCACTAAATATAAATATTTATTTTAACTGATGTCAGAATTCACTCCGTGCTCTCTAGATTACTAAGACCTACCAGTATTTCCCTAAAAATTAGTTTGTCGTATTATAAAAATTTAACTAATTCTAGAAGATTAAACTTCGATTGATATGTCCTTAACTTTTTTTTTATACTAGGAATCAATCCTTATATTGATCGATACAATATATAAATATTTCTATATTTATTTCCAATCAAATTTGAGTACTAAAGAAATTTTCTAAATTAAACACGTTCCTTGAAGAAAAATGAATTAAACACGTCATACTTGAAACTACGGAATAACTAACGTAGTAGTGAACTATCATTTCTTACAAGTGTGTGTGTAGTTTGTTGAATTTTTACTATATATGAAAACGTGAGTTACAATCTGTCATTGTTATTTTACCATCACCATCGATCAATCGCAATATTTTTTTGACTACAATTTGAAAATGCACAAATATATCATCACCGTTAATTGACTGTTTGCATCAATATCCACCTTCCTTCCTTCTTTGTCACACCCTTTCATGCAAATTCCATTGCTTAATTTGACCACTTTCTTTCGTATTCATGACTGTATTAATTAACTATATTATGAGAAAATACGATCAATTCTCCAAAGATATTTTTAGATGGTCAGCTGAAAAAATAGTTTGTATTTGATCACACTCACAAAAAAGAAAAAATAATTTAAGAAAATATTAAACAATATTTATATTTCAAAATATTAAATGATGTCATATTTTTTTAATTATAACTGTCATTAAATATAATTTTTTAATCACGTGACCATCTAAAAGTGTCTCTCTATCCATAAGAAAAATATACATTATCTCTATATGGCATAGATATCTAAAAATTTGTGTAAAAGTGAATATTTATTAATTTTAGTAAAAATAAATTTTATAATAATAAAAAATAGAGAACAAAAATAATATTAAAATTTACTATTTTAAATGGTAGATTACTGGAGTCTATATTTTATTAGACCGGACAAAAAAATATTGTTCTTGGTCAAGTGGTGATTGTTGACGCTGAATTTGGTAGAGAGTCTATATAGTTTGATCTTCCGCAACTGTGTTTGAGAGAGAATTAAAACCACTTGATGTTAGAACTCGCCCTAAACATCGGACTACTTGGGCCCCTTCCCTTCATAACCAGAGGATGAAAGCTATAAAATAGGTAATTTATAAGGTCATCTTATGCTCTATAAACATTTGAAACTTCTACGTTTAGTTTCTTTAAAATATTTTTGCATTTTTAAGTTCTCTAAATATTTTCTGTCACGATTTTTGGTCTCTGCTTTCCAATCAACTATATTTTTAATGAGGTTTTGTATTACTCCATCTGGTCCTAAATCTAAGAAAAAAAATTAATTCTTAGATATATTGAAAGTTTGATGTATCTATTCTAAAAATGATGGAGGGAGTATAAGTTAGAGTTAAATATGCTTTTGATCCTTATAAAATGGTGACCTTCTAATTATGTTTAGTCTTTACTTAATTTTTATTAAATTTTTAGTCCCTAGAAAATCATCATGCACTCATCTTTGGTCTTTACTGTTAAGTTAACATGTATTTTTAAATGATTTTTTCACAAGAATATTTAGAACATCGTAAAAAATTCTTAAAAAAAACGAGCTCAAAGTTTGATTTGTAGGTCATGATTTTCATTTAGTTCATATCTTGTTAAAAAGTTCTAAACTTTAGTAAATAACCTTTATATGATATTTTAAACATACCTATAAAAAATTCATTAAAAATTTAAGAATTTAATTATAATTAAGCAAATTTAATTTTAGAAGGGACTAAAACTATGTACAATAAAAAATTTATAGGGACTAAAAATATAATAAAAAATAAACAAGGACTAAATTTAGAAAGTCGTCCGCATTTTATCAGGACCAAAAATATATTTATGTCTTATATTTATAATATTTTAAAAATCACTTCCACAAAAAGTTCATAATTGTTTTTCCAAATGATGAATTAAATATGAAATTTTTTCATATTTATTTCATTCCTAACTAAAAAAATTAAAATTTTGTAAATCAATTTAATTTTTAATATGGTGAACATGACTGCAATACATAATTTTTAATTTTAGTAAGTAATACACATGAGTTGACTTAAAAATAGAGATTACAAGTTATGTTAAAGAAAATTTTTAAGGACTAAAACGTACCAAATTTTTTTAGTTTGAATTGTTAGTGATTCACCATCTTAAATTAAATACATTGTGAGTTCAACTACAAATTATGTTTCTCTCATCTCAACAATGTATTTTGTTTTCCTTTAATGTGGTGTTCTTTTGTTTTAGATTGAATTGTTAGTTTTGATCTAGTGCAGATACAATTAATAATTTTTGTATCATCATTGTTACAGATTCGGATATTTGAATAATACAATATTATAATCAATATATAGGCTTATACAATATTATGTTTTACACTATTAACATGAATGTGTACTGTGAATTTGTTTCCAAATTCATCTCTTTTATTTTTAACATCGATATCCTCTAATTCTTAGGAGAAGGAGCCATAGTAGTTCATAATTTTAAGACGAGTTTTAATATCAAGTAATTTCAGTCTCTTCTAAACGTAGTTGCGGGATTGGACTGTAGTATTCTCTATCAAGTCTAATATCAATCACCATTAAACCAACTAACATTTTTGATATAACTACATTTAAAATACGTACGCCATTACATATAGTGTCTAGGAGGAGAATTTAAATTCCAAACCCTTCTCCAAATTAGGAACCGAGAGATTATTTTTCAAGTAACCTGAGTATATCTACTTGTCAAAAAATGAGTAGTATAATTTTATCTTGAACTATAAATGGTTTTTACTATGCCCTCAAAAAACACACATGTACTCACACAAAGACACGTTATAATGCACTAATTGTAGTTCACTTTCTTCTTAACGTCATCAATTGTGAAAGAAAATGCATTTAGTTAGGAAAAGTCCACAGGTCACAGCATTAATCATTTTCACCCTTCTCTAAATTCCCTGCCTCTAATCATTAATTTTTTGCTGATTGACGATGTAGCAACCACTTTTAGTTACTAACCGGCACTTACATTGGTCGTCATATTTCTTGTCTATGTCTCTTTTTACATTTTATTCTTAATTATACTATAGCTCATTGCATCAATTAATTTTTTATATACTATGATTTTGGAATGCTTAATTAATTTGTTGGTCGTTACGTAGGAAATGCAAATATGATACAGCCGAAAGAAAAAGCGACAACATATATAGATGAAATATATTGAATTTCACTTTAAATGGAGAAAAGGGATGTTACATGATCTCATGCTATTTTTAACTATTTAAGTATTGTTGACTCATTTCATAAATTAATACGAGTTTTTTTAGAATGTTTTGTCGTCGCGTATTTTATGGGAATTTCTCAGAAGAATACTACTTATCAGTACTCTAAATAAAACATTCTTATGGTATGAGCTATACCAAAAAGAAATGCATCTTTTTTTATATAAATAGTAGAAGTTATTTTTTATAAATCTTCTTTCAACTAAGAAAACACATTTTTGCACGATTTTAAGATCCTTCTCACTTTAAAATTTGGTCCTTATGCATAGAAATTGGCAGGATCCGCTCATTGTTCATGTTCGTGCATCATTAAATCATATCAAAGTTTAATTTCGTACATTATTATATAATTTTCATAGTCCCTCCAATGGCTTCCCTAACCGTGTAATTAGTTTGTCAAATTACATTACCGAAACATGATTCCGCAACTAGCTATAGTGTTTGAGGTTGAATTGTGTAATCAATAATCATTCAACATGATTACATTAAAAAAAATTAATATAGTATTTCAACCACTTTAGTCAGCTGCATATAGCTAAAAACATGAAAGATCGATCATCCCAATAATAATTTTTTTGAAAATTAAAGTCCTTCAATTTTGTGTGGTAAAAGTATTTTATTCTAATATATCACCAAAAAAATATCTTGATAGATAGATTTGCTTAGCTTGGAGATTTGAAACAATGTAGGAACAACAACGAGCCAATACTTCATAATCATATTAAAGAGAAAAGTACCACATTTCTTCCAAAAACCTTAAAACATTAGTTATATATATTCATCTCTTTTTATATTTTCAATACTTTACTCATTGATAAATATAAACATAAAATTTAACTACTTACATTTAAAATTCCGCAATATTGGTAGGTAACATACTATGAACCTTTTAAATTTATTTCACACCTTGCACATTAGGTCGAAGGACACAAATAATGATTAAGAATATAGATAGTGCACCATTTCAATTAGGTGGTGTATGTATGGAATCCTTCAATAATTTTACAAAATTTGAAATCAATTTTTGAAAAAGTTCTCAACCAATGATTTTACCTTTCCATATGTTAAGTAATTAATTAAGAAAACATAGAAGAGAGACATAATTGTTATATATCCGACAATCTAGAATTCAAGACTAGACGACAAAAACAGTAACAATAAGTTGTTACAGTGAAGATATGTGTAATCTTAATAAGAGAATATTTAATTTATAATATCATTTTGTAGAAGAATATACACAAATCTGCCGCCACTAATTGCACTTTCGAGTTAGAAAAAAAATTATTACTCCAATTGACAAATTGAAACCTTATAGCTGTTAGGGTAGTTAGTAATGTGACACAGTGCCCATATGAAAGGGAAAGAATAAGAGATCATAGTGAGTTTGTTACAATTTCTTTCACTAAGCACCTATCCGGACCTAGACTTGAATAGGTTTCAATAAAATGAATTAAATAATTACAACTAAAAAAAATATTAAATTATTAAGTTAATCACCTTATTTTCATTTCATTATAATAATTCCATTGTAAATGGTTATTTATTTCATACTTTGTTCACGCACATAAGTGCGAAGAAAATTGGTATTATGGATTTGAAGACGAGTATTAGGACTTCAAATATGCGTGCAACTTTATATACCATGTAAGTTAATATTGATGCATCAAATTTGAGTTTGGAATCCCATATTAAATAAAAGAGTAAATGTTGAACAATATAAAAGTAAATAAGAAACTCATACTTATAACATGTTTTAAAACATAATGTCTCCGTAAGATAGCTTAAGTGGTAAGAATTGACAGAAGTTGTATTAGAGGAGGTCCAGGATTCAAATTCTAGTGAGAGTATTTATCATTTCGATGTATAAAAAAAAATGAATCTATCGATGATCACTCGAGTGTTTATAAGTTCCTCGGAAAGTTCCAAAAGATAGAAGTATTTTACTTTTTGGTAAAAAGAAATGAATAATTATGTAGTGTTGTTGCAAGCAAGAAAAAGATTCAGCTTGATCAAGCATATGTATAAAATAAGCCATTATATCAAATGAAAACGGGCTCCTTTTTCAAAGAAAAAAGGACTTTATTGAAAGAATTGAACAATAAAAAAAATACTGAAAAGAAAATTAATAAAGGTTTGTGAAAAAGATTTATCATCAAAAGTTAATCATGGATTTATTTTAATGAAAAAAAAAGCTTTATTTAAAATTCATATATGTGTATTAAGGGTGTAAGCCATTCAGATATTATCGATTAAATTGACAAATAAAATTAAATCAAATTTATAATTAACCAATTTAAATTGGTTCAAATCAAAAATCGAATTGAACCGAAAAAAATCGAAATAAAGTTTAGTTTTGTTCTTGATTTTCAATTTTAAAAATCGATTAATCAAATCAAACATCTTACTAATATTATATTTTACAAATACTAGATGAAATAATATAGTTTAGTATATGTTCTCAAAAAAAATATAGTTTAGTATATAACAACATATAACATATATTTTTTACAAAGACTTGTTTGAATCAAAAAAATTTTAAAAAAAAATACTAAAAACCAAACTAAATATAATTGATGAAAATTTCATCTGTTCGAACATTATTGTAGCTAAAAACTGGTCCAAAGTCCAAACTAAATCGATTACACTCCTGTCTGCAGTATGCATATTAGTGATTTATAAAATTTAGATGCAAAGCATGAGAAGGGGGTGGTAGCTAGCTAGGTATATTTTGCATGGGAAGCAACATTTTATATTGGCGTTTCTTTTATGGTTGGGAAGGTCGTACTCCAGGTGGAACGTCAACATATGGTCTCATAGGTTTGTTTAGCATACTATATATATATATATATATATATATATATATATGTATAGGTTGTTTTGAGATCCATGTAGAAAATCAGTTTGGGTATACTCCATTATCTAGCTAGCTAGCTCTATAGAATATTTTTTTTTGGTATTAAACAAAATGATAAATTACTAGAAACTTACACATATAAAGTAGAGTAGTCGAATTTCAAACTTCAATTATATAAATGTTTAATCTAACAAATTCAACAGTTTTTGTATCAATTGAGTTTAGAATTTCTGAACAGCTTTACGGAATATATTTATTTTGTTAAAAAATTATTATGCAATGTTACACTATCATTTTTTAATAGTACGACCTTGTAATCTCTAAGTACTAAATTTGATTCCTCTTGAAAACAATTATTTAATATCACTTTAACTAAATAAAAAATTAATGGTGTTACCAAAAAAAAATTAATGGAGATGTAAAGTGTAAAATTATTTTTACAATATCATCTACTAAGAATTCATCATATTTACCATATAAACTTATATAAATGTTTTTAAATACAAATCATATTTCATGAAACAAATCATGTATGTTTATCTTTTATATAATTACATAAATAAAAAAGAATTACATTATTGGAGTTTTCATATTAGTGTCATATTCATGTGGGATGTAGTCAAAATTTAAAAATAATATTGAATAACATGAAAATATTAATTTTTATTTCCTTTTTATGATTAAATAATAAAATAATATTGGATGGTTTGAGTTCATTGAAGTAGTCAAAATAATTAAAAGAATAATGTCCATGAGGGATTTGAGCCCAATTTTATTAAAAAACTTGGAGATTGGTGGTTGGAGCCCATTCAATAAAGAAGAAGAAACATAACAAGAAAAAAGTAGCCCAGCCAGGATCAGGTCTTTCCTTGTTAAAGTTTCTATTTACTCTTTTGTTGACTAAGTTGCATATTTTTCTTATTTATTTATTTGTAAGAAGCATCTCTTCTTATTAAAACTCTACATTTTAGAGAAGTTTTTAAAAACAGTCTGTTTTTGAGAAAACGGCCGCGATAAAACAATATTAGCAGTTGTCGTTACTGTTTTATCTCATTTTTATAGAGTGAAATAAATCACGCCGAAATATTATTACAGTCGGACGTAATATGTCGTTACAGCCGTGACAAAATACAAATAGGTAGATAATTTCCTTTTTTTTAATTAATTGAGATGGATAAAATTATAGTTTTAGTATGAACATGAACATAAAATACATATTGTTATCTCCTTTTATTTCTCTCTAGTTCAAAATTTTATACCTCTAAATTTATGTTATTACACATATGTGATAGTAAAAGTGATATTACTAAGAGTTGTGCGATGTTGCGGTTAATTTACATCACGACAACCACAATTTGTAACAGCTGAAATTGTAAAATCCTTAACACACCGTGACCGCTATTTAAAAACTTGGGGTTGAGTATGTATTATACTCTAATTTATATATAATTTTTCACTGTTTCTAAAAAAACATGAAGATAATGATTTTCCATATAATAATTACATATAAAAATTTTCCATATACTTTTTTTAATTGTTTTTATTGATCATAAACTATTAGATATTTTTAATTCACCACACATATCATGTTTTGCAGACACATTTTATAGTAAGACTAAGAATAAGAACCTTTGTAAAAAAATTCAAAGGTTTAGCCTCCCTTGGCAGCGATATGCCACCAAATGCAAGGTGAGCTTTTGCAATTTTGGTCCTCCCCTAGTTTCCGAAATTGCTGCACCAAAGACACTACTTTTGGGGACCTATTCTAATTTTCAATTATATCCATGCATGTATTATAAAAATAAAGGGCAACATTTTTTGTTGCTTAGCTATTTATTTAATCTTAATTATTAATTTAATGTAAATTTTGATCACTTGTATTAGCTAGGGAGAAAAGGACTTGCAATAATAAGACTTGTTGAGAGAAAAGTAAAGGAATCAAAGTATGAAAAAGAAAAACAGAGTATTTTTGATAATGAAGGAGGCATTATATCACCTTATATAAGAGATGGACACATAACTAGTGTCATGTTAGTAACTAATTAACTACATTTATCATAATAACTACTACAAATTAAAAACATTAAATGAATTATAATTAAGAGCAATCCAATGCAAGTATGCTAAGAACACTAACTAAGTAAACTAGAGATCAACCCGCGCGTTGCGCGGTTTTGATTAAATTATATAATTAAAATATTTTTATAAGAGAAAATTAATAATTGTACCTTTTAAAACAAAATAAAACAGTTGTGTTAAGTATAAATTTGTTGTTAATTTTTGAATTTTTTATTTAATAATATTTGCTTGAATATTTAGTTTATATTTGTTATTATATAAACTTAAATATTAGTTTATGATGTGAAAACTTACACGACACTCTTCTTTTGCTATTTGGTTTCGCACCCTATGTGGGTTCATTGGATAATGGATAGTTTATGTGGTGTGTTTGCATTTGCTTTAGTTTTACTAAAACCACTTTTATTGCATAGATATGTTTTGTATGCTCTTTTTAGGTTGTCTATGTGATTTTTAATTGGGTTTTGGTTAATGTTCCCCCATTATTTTGTACTTTTTTTTGTTTTAATAACTCCTTATAGGTGGTACACTCGTTTGCCATTTACACACATTTTGCTTTAAAATAAATAAAAAATAAATTTGAATATTTTTTGTTGCCAATTTAAGTTTTGATGATGATTTTCATATATTTGAATTTAAGTTTAATTATTTGGCTCAGGTATAAAGATATATAGTTTCTTAGTTTGGAAGAATTTAACCTTTTTTTGGTAAGATGAATAATTTAACATGTCATCTTATTATTTACTTAAAAAAAATCTCATCTTATTTTTACAAATATATCACTATTTTAATTTGAGAGTCGTAACTTAAACATTATTTTAGCACTTTAGAATATGTAATTATTTTGGATTTTTTAGTAAATTTTAATTGCGTGTGAATATGTATAAATATATGTGTTATTATACTTTATAAATATATGTAAATATGTTTTAATATCTATAAGTTCTATAATTTTTAAATTTTATTTTGGCGTATGAGCACCAAAAAATTCTGTAATTGATGATTTTGTTTTTTCATCCTTTCATCTTATTCTTGGAAAATTATGCACCTGTATAATTTTTTATTCTACTCCTCCATACAATTTAAGGTGTTTCGTATTTATAAAAAAGACGATTCTTGTTTTGATAATAAATTGATTTTTTTTAAGTTTTTTCTCAAACATTTGCTTAGTAGAATTATATCTCATATTTTATTTGTCAGAATATTTTTATCTTCTTTTTATTATGCTTAATACTCTCTCTCTCTCTCTCTCTCTCTCTCTCTCTCTCTCTCTCTCTCTCTCTCTCTCTTAATCTTATTTTTTTTGTTGAGGTTTTGTTCCCTGATGTTTTTGTCTTTTTTTTGTTTAATAAATTTTACTTAAAAAAATATAACCTAATTTTTACAAATATCTTACTTTATTTTGAGTCGTAACTTAAATATTATTTTAACACTTTAGAATATTATTTATTTTTAAAAGATGAATATAATACTCTTTTTTTTTTTATACTATAGAGGAATACTTTTAAATCATAGATTATAATGTCAAAACATATTAGCTTTTTTATTATAGTTATTGAAAGGAATTCCAATAATCATGAGTTATAATGTAAGGAGTTATACCACTTTTTCAATGTTTTAATAGAGATTGGATTTTTTTTATAGTGTGTCAGTCACATCATCATAATGCATGCCTATGAACTACTATAGCATCTCTTTATAATATATAATAATAATAATAATAACAATAATATATATAACTATAACTATTTGTGTGCTACTTTATAAGTAAAGATTAGTGGTTTAAAGGTGGTGTGACAAATTTATTTTTTAAAAATATTAGTACAATAGTAACTAATTAATAAAAAAATGTACTTAATAGATTCATTCATAATTTTTTTTATAATTTATAACTTATTTTATTACTATATTTGTCATATACATATTTATAATATATTAGAGAGAAGTTTAATTTTTAATTATCCATATATTTTTATTTAGTTTTATTTATGAATATCATGTATACTAAAATGTTATTATTGTAAAAAAAAATACTAACATCTTATAAGATATAGAAGTAAGTTTCATTTTCAATTATTTGTATGTTAATTTTTTAAATAAATATCACATATACCAACCTCTTGATTTATATGCTTAAAAAACTCTTGATTTAATTACTTTTAATTCATACTTGTATAATCATGCATTGAATTAATTTATTAATTAGAGAAGACATAGAGTTTTCACATAGTAAAATGAAAGCCTAAGAACAATTATATGGAACTCATTTAAATATGCCACATAGACAAAATGGAAGCATATAAGCTTTGGTAGCTTCCCTTTATATATATAAGATTAGTATGGTGCCCGCGACATGCACATAAATGTCATTTAAAATTTTATGTATTTATTGTATATATTTAATTAAGTTGTATATATTGTCTATGTAATTTTTGTTTATACATGCATATAAAATAAAACAACTACGATGTATTTGATTAAATACATATATATAGAGTTGGTAAAATAGGCTAGGCCGTTAGGGCCCGCACGCCTAGCTCAAAAAAATATAGGGTTTGGGCCGCCTTCAATTCTCAACTTGTAGCTTAGCTTCTTGTTCATTTTATTGAACACTAACTTATTCGGGATATCATTGGCATAACGCTTGCAACATAAGTTTTTTTTCCCACCAACATTGGTTATTGTTCCCTTAAATTCTCTAATTGTCCTTGATGAAGAATTTCCGGCATTAAAGAAAGCAATAAAAGAAAGGTAGTTAAGATCCAAGAATAGTTTAGAACAATCATTGAAAGTCATCTTAGAATAGTAGTGATGTATTCTTGTGCGAAGTTAAGTGCAAAAAAAAGATTAACATAATTTTGTACACCAACATCATATACAAGACCAAAAATCGAGTGCTCTAATGAGGTTGATACGACCAACGCCCAATACAAAATGACTTGCAACTTGTCACCTCTTCTTGCAGCTCTATAACTTGCAACGCTATAACCTTTTGCAATGTTTTTTTATGGATTCTTATCAAGTACTTCCTTCATACCAAAATATAAGTTATTTTGAGAAATAAATTAGTACTAAAATATAAATCATTTTACAATATTAATGAAATATTTAATACTATTTTTCTTATTATATTCTTAACTATTTATTATGATATCTCTTCTTTTACTTCTTTAATTTATCTTTTCTACACCATAAATGGAGGACAATTTTGTAAACTAACTCATAATTTTTCTTTTTTACGCAACAGTGATTACATTTCTTAATTTATATGATATGGTCAAAACGACTTATATTTTAGTATTGAAGTAGTAGTAGTATGTATGATGTTGTCATCATTTTTGATATAATAGTTGCAGGGTCCAATAAGTATGTTCCCCCTTTCAAAAAGTGCTCCTATTATATCAACAACATCAAGACATGATATAGATTTTTTACTAAATTTTTATTTTGGTTGGAGAGAAATAGAGAAAAGAAAAATGTAAACATGGATACCAATAAATTTATTTAGACTATATTTCTTTCTTCTCTATTTCTTTCCAACCAAACAAATTCTAAAAACCGAACACATAAATATTTATGGGTCATGCAACTAAGATTGATTTACCAAATCCAGTAATGTCAGGTTTCAAAACATATGAAAAACTTTTTGCATGTCATCTTGAACTATCAAAATCCACAGTACTCTTGGTTTAGCACCAAAAGATGTTATTTTAAAAGACATTTTTGCTATTGCACTAGAGTTAGAATTACTTTGTATGTAATCGTTACGTGCTGAAGTAGACACAAAAATACCTTTTTCAAGGTTTAAGGTAATCAGAACCGGTGTTCACCAAAAAAAATCGTAATTAGAACCGGTCATTAAACTAACGTGCTTACCGATTTAAGGTTCAATTAATCGGACTTTTCTAATTAAATATATATTTTAATTAATATATAAATAATAAATTAATATTTCATAGTTTAACACATTAAAATTATATAGCAATTTTAAATCTTTAGGCTAGCTATCTCATCTTTTGAGATGCTCCAATCTAGTGAGAGATTAGACACTGCGGTGAATGAAAATTTCTCAATTGTCCCCTCCCACCCCCAATAAACTTTTTTCCCCTAACTATCTTTTTTACTCTTAGGAGGTATTTAAGCAAAATTTGGGACGTAGATCTTGAAATAAGGTTCGGGATGTAGAACCCGAAGTTTGTGCGGAGTTTTGGGTGGTGTAGGCACCATTTCGGGATCTATAACTCGAAATGGTGCAAGTTTTCTAGATCCCGAAATAGTGCTTGCACTCCCCAAAACTCTACACAAACTTCAGGTGGGTATATGTACCATTTCGGGATCTAGAACCTAAAATGGTGCATGTATTCCCCAAAACTCCGCACATACTTCGGGTTCTACATCCCGAACCTTATTTCGGGATATACGTTCCAAATTGAAGGGCAATTTAGGGGAGTTATAGAGAAACATGGAGGCAATTGAAAAAATTTCGCGGTAAATACTTCATTCTCGACAAAAATTTTTTTAACACATTAAGGCCCCGTTTGGCCGACTTATTTTCTACTTTTTTATATTTATAAAATGAAATAGAGAAGTATAAAATTGAATTTAGCCATATTTCTTCTTAAATGTATTAGAGAAATAAAGTAAAGAAATAAAAAATAAAAAGAAGTATAGTCAAATACAATTTTTGTCTTCTTTACTATTTTTAAGGTGAAGAAAAATAGTAGAAAATAATCCGGATCAAACGGAGTTTAAAAAACGGTCCAATCCATGGAACCACCTGAACTGCCGGTTTGGCCGGTTTCCTGATTTTGGACCGGTTTACCGGTTTGATTCCCGGTTTCTTTGGTGCAACGGTTTTTACACTGGGCCGGACTGGAAATAGGTCCGGTCCCCAATTCATCTGGCTGAACCGGACGGTCCACTATTCACAAAAGCACCTTATCCATCCACTTTGTAATTTCGCCATTGTTACTTCCTTCACTGTAAGCTCTGTTTTCTATCTCTTTCGATTTCCCCTTTCTAGATTATTTGTCTTATTGTTCGGTAATGAATTTGATTTTCCCCTTAATTTCCCCATAACCCTAATCTAATTATGATTTTGTTTTTGAAGATGTAGTCGGAGTTAGTTATCGGCCACCGCCACAAACAGTTACAAAGTCGACAATGCTTGCACTCACTAATTCGTCTCTACAAATTAAAATAACAACTACACTTGTGGTAAGATTCTTATTCCTTAGCTTCTCTGAAGCACGGACACTGACACACTGACACGTCGATACAGATATAGTTTAACGATATTATTTTTAGGGTATAATTATTTTTTACATGAGATTAATTAAATAAATACTTATGTGAAGGTATGTGCTGCTGCTAAAGGTCCAAGACCAAGATATCCACGAGTTTGGAAGACTAATAGAAAAATTGGCACTATTTCTAAAGCTGCTAAGCTTGTTCAATCTGTAAGTTCTTCAATGCATTTGCTCTATTCATTTCTATTGTTAACTTGGCGTGAAATTCGTGATCTATGAAGCGCGGACACATATATACAGAGACGTAGACATCGGTATAAATTTGAAATTAAAAATAAAAATAAAAATGAAGTAATTGAATGTAATCATATGTGTTGGTGTCGGACACTGACACTTGTTTGACACCGGACACACTTTCTATAGTAAGTGTCGGTGTTACAGAGATTGTGATGGTTGAACGGTTAATGAAATATAGGATGTTATGTAACGGTCTTTAATGTTGTTGAAATGGCAATGTGACTGCAACTGAGGACGTGGTTCTAAACAATAGCTAAGAATTGTAAGAGTCTCTTCTTATGAGGTTACAATTCTAGGTCATCTTTTTTGGTTAACTCTTAAAGATGTCATGTAAACTCTAATAAAATCGGTACAGTCCCAATTTTATTAGCGATATGAAATGTAAAATTTTGGTCAATATTATTAGTTTTAAAATGTAAAATTACATCCCCGTTGTTACAGCCTAGTGGTTTGGCTGTGAGGACATTTTATGAGGAATCCCGGGTCACCAAACTTTCCCCTCACCATCTGTTTATTTGAGTATGTGTTTGGCCAATAACAAAATAAAATAAAAAATAAAATGTAATATTACGCTTTTAGTGTTGTCGAGAGGGACAACTGTTGGTACTGACTACCGCAATAACTATTTTAAAAGTTGGGGGTGGAATTCTCATTTTATACAGAAATTTTCAGGCTGTTTTTCCCTTGGATGATTTGCATTTATGGAAAAGTAATATATCTACTGTCTTATACAGATTAAGGAACTTTCAAATGTGAAAGAGGAAGTTTATGGAGCTCTTGATACCTATGTCGCTTGGGAACTAGAATTCCCTTTAATTACAGTGAAAAAGGTACTGAAGACTCTAGAATATGAGAAAGAGTGGAAGCGGATTATACAGGTATTTGAAAACAACAATTGTGTCCTTATGAATTTTTATGTTCATTATTGCGGCCTTATAGTGTAGCATAGCACCGTTTAAATAAACCACTATTTTCTGTGATCTGCGATTGCAATATTGTTGAATTTTTATATGTTCGTTATTTTCTTTATTTTGTCTCTTTTAAGTTGTATTGACCCGGTGCTTTGATATATCTAAAGATAAATGTTTATGTTTAGCCAATATTTAGTTTGTTTTTTGCATTTTTTTTATGACTCTTTTCCTTTATTCTTCAAATGGCTTTTGTAGCTTTAAGTTCCACATTAGGATAGCTTCCGAGCTAATATATAATTTTGAAATTTATTTGTGACACTATAGGTAACAAAATGGATGTTAAGCAAGGGTCAAGGAAAGACAATGGGAAGCTATTTCTCATTGCTTAATGCTTTAGCAGAGGATGATCGACTAGAAGAGGCAGAAGAGCTTTGGACAAAGTTGTTAATGCAGTACACTGAAAGCTTACCTCGTAGATTTTTTGATAAAATGATATCTATCTACTGTAAAAGAAGCATGCATGACAAGATGTTTGAGGTATTTATAATGTGATTTTGATATACCATATAGTTGAGTAGTATTTGTTTTTCTACTTTTTTCCATGCTACAAATAAAAAAATTGGTATTAAGAGAAATATAAGTATGGATATAACAAGAACACAGAGGAAGAGAAAAGGGAGAAGGAAGATACCGAAGACATAGAGAAAGAGGATAAGAAAAAACTTAACTCTATTTCGTTTTAAGAATGAGCGCACACATTTGTGACTTTTCAGTGCAGGTGAAGGTGGTGAGAGAATGAGGGAAGTTGATTGTTACATTAGAATACAAAAGTGTCATTATTTATAGTTTCAGCTTAGGGTTAACTGATTTAATTGTTAGTTCACTAATCTAACAGCTTTAACAAAAAATAATAGTTATGTGAGGAAACTGTTACTAACATATAAAGTAAGCACATACATGCAGAATATAGTAAACACACAAATAATAGTTATGTGATGAGTTTCTCTCATAAGAAGTAAACTTACGGCTTTGTATCCTTGGTCCTAGAATGTAGGTCTGGATTGTGAAAGATATTAGTTGTCACAGTAGATAACAAGAGTTTGAAATTAATTTTTTAATTCAGTTAGAAATCATTGGACCCAAATAACTGACTGCAAAAAATAAATAACTACAGTTATATGAGGAAACTTGTGGAAGAAACATATGCCTATGCGAAAGCACATAATATAGTAAACAAACAAATGTTGTAATATCAATATGAATGAAGCTCAGGCTCAATATTTACTTAATTTCTCATGTAGGTATTTGCAGACATGGAGGAGCTTGGTGTTAAACCTAGTATTTCTGTTGTCTCAATGGTTGGTGATGTCTTCAAGGAACTAGGTATGATGGACAAATACGAGAAGTTACATACCAAATATCCACCACCACAATGGGAATATAGATACATCAAAGGAAAGCGTATAAGAATGAAGGTGCAAGGCCAATCTAATAATGTTGACAAAAACATAAGGAAGCATGACAATGTTCAACCAAATTCAGGCTTAAGAGAGGATGATAGTTCAGAAGAGAATTCGGAGTTAACTGATGATGAACAGTTCGAACATGATGCCGATGTATTACACACGGAACCTGACCAGATTTTTGACGAGTCATCTGAGAGTACAGAACCGAGTTTAGATTAGATGTATAATGACAGAAAGATAATATACTATGACTAGTAGATAAGTTTCTGTTGGCGGTTATTGTTAGTTACAAGGGGAATCATTATTTCGGTGTCCAACTTCCACACATTGTTCCGAGATAAGGTGAAGACACTTTATGAGAACGTGCTTCTAAAGTTTCAAAAAATGAAAGCCTGAGAATGTGGTAGTAGCCATTTCATTTATGAGGGTAACAGATCATTTACAAACCAAGAAATGTAACTACTTCAGATTCCTGCAACAGATCATAAGTTGTTATGTTCTTCTCTCGACCAGATGTCAATGGTGATTTCAAAGTGGTACTATGGCTTGAAAATTTCCTCAATGCATAATATATGAAGATTGTGGGGTAATTTTCAGTGGCTTTGATTAGGATATAGTTGTGCAGGTTTGTGTTATATTGTTGGATGTGGGTCACATATTGAATTATATTGTTTAAACACTGCCCCTAATTTGTCAATCTTGTTTCCCAACATATACAAAAGAATAGCACTTAATGATCATTTGCTTAGCTTAGCAAATCATGCTGTTCACTGTCTTGATATGAAAGGTTATCAAGATCATTATTAGTATGTACAATTCAACTGCTAAATTTTTTATTAGGAGAACTGGCTAATTTCCATGTAACAACCAAAAGTATATTGATTTTAATAGTTATTGTGTCAGAAATTAAACCCCTAATTATATTTTGCTTATCAAAAAAACAAAACCCCTAATTATATACTTAAAGAGCTTAAGACACTTACCATTTGGACCAATTCAAATATAAAAAAACATTAAACATGAAAGATTTATGTGATAATCACATTTTGAGGACATAAATATTATTTATGTGATACAAAAATGTTACAAATGCTAATTTGTTTATTAAGTTGTACTATTATATTGAAATTGATGGCGATTAACCACAATATTAGTTACCACAATAGGACTCCTCACCACATGCTTCCCATCCTGCCATGTAAGATATCCAAAAGCTACTTCATCCTTTTGTGTTATTTTTGCACCTTCAATCCTCAACTTGTAGCTTAACTTCTCATTCAACTTATTGAAAACCAACTTATTTGGAATTACTTTGACAAGAAATCCTTCAATTGGTGTAACACTAGCAACATAAGTTGCCTTTTCCCCACCAACATTGGTAACTGTTCTGTTAAATTCTTTGATTGTCTTTGAAGAAGAATTGTCAGCATTCAAGAAAGTAATAAAAGAAGGGTAGTTAAGATCCAAAGAAGGTTTAGAACAATCATTGGAAGATGATCCTGTAATAGTAGTGATGTTTTCTTGTGTTAAGTTAAGTGCACAAAGAAGATTAACATAATCTTGTACACCAACATCATATACAAGACCAGGGTCAAGTGCTCTATTGGGGTTGATATGACCAGCTCCCAACGCAAAAGGCGTCGCTTCTTTGTTATCTTTTCCAATATCTTTGATATGCTTCTTCGTATTATCAAGTATGTCCGATGTTGTCATCATTGCTGACCTAATAGCAGCTGGACTCCAATCAAAATGCGCCGCTTTCAAAAGTGCTCCTACACCAGCTACATGAGGACATGACATAGATGTGCCACTTAAAAAATTGAACTTGTTGAAGACATCATCAGAACCAATATGCGACACTTGAATATTTGTCGGCCACGCAGCTAAGATTGATGTACCAGGACCTGTAATGTCAGGTTTCAATACATATGGACAACTCCTTGCAGGCCCTCTTGAACTATAAAAATCCACGCTTGGTGATGGTTTAGCACCAAAAGATGTTATCTTAAAAGACATTTTTGCTATTGAACTGGAGATAGAGTTACTTTTTATGTAATCTTTGACAATTTCTCCATTATTATGGTTAATAGTTATGGATGGAAATGTATCCGGCAGTAACGGCCGTTGTGGTTTATTTGATATGAAAACAGCTCCAACAACTTTTGCTTCAACCACATTATAAGCATAACGAGAAAGACTTCCATTATTATCTTCACAAACCACAATATTGTTTTTCACTTTGACTAGCTCTGTAATATTGTCACACATACCCATGAAAACAATTGGAAGATAGCTAGTAGAGAAATTTCCGGGATAAGAAGCGAAGCCAATGAGTGAGACTCCATTTCCAAGTGTAAGATTCCCATGAAATTCTCGATCCAAAGTTGCAGCAGCAACTGTTATCACCCATGGTGTTCCATTGTGTAATGTTTTAAATGAAGGTCCATCATTACCTGCTGAAGTAGACACAAATATCCCTTTTTTTATAGCTGCAAACGTTGCTATAGCAATATAATCTTCATATAAAGGCTTATTGTTATAGCCTAATGAAATTGAAAGAACATCAACTCCATCTGATATTGCAGCATCAATGGCAGCTAGTACATCAGATGAAGCTACATCTCCATTTCCCCACACAGTCTTGTATATGGCTACTCTTGACAAAGATGCTATTCCTGTTGCTGTTCCATTTGCATAACCAAAGAAAGATGCACCATCTACTCTACTTCCAGCCGCTGTTGTTGAAGTGTGCGTCCCATGACCGTCTGTATCACGTGTTGTGTTCGCAATTGTTGCACTAATATTTGGATATTTCGCCAAGAACCCTTTGTTAAAGTACTTAGCTCCAATGAGTTTCTTGTTGCAAAACGATGAATTGTTTGTATTTTCAAATTGACATAATTGGCCTTTCCACTTTGAAGGAATTTTAGTCATTCCATTATCGTTGAAACTTTCACTTTCAGGCCAAACACCGGTGTCAATCACACCAATAATGATATCTTGACCAAACTTCGAAGCCGGCCATGCCCCTTTGTAGGGATTTAGGCCAAGGAATTGGGGTGAGTGTGTTGTGTCAAGCTTCAAGGGTGAATCGGGTATTGACGAAATGTAACCGGGGAAGGTTTTGAGGGCTTCATGCTCTTTAGGTGACAGATTTGCACTAAAACCATTCATAACATTGTTGTATGTATAAATGATTTTAGACGAGGTAGATTTGAGATTATTGTTTGTAGTAGTAATTTGAGAAAGAGTGGATTCATACCAATAGTGTTGATTTGAGAATGCTTTTGGCATAACTGATGAATCCATGTGAATGATATAATTATCAGAGTTAGCCAATGTGAAAATGAATTGAAGGCTTATACAAAACCATAAATGGAGAGAAATTATTGAATCCATGATCGAAAGGTGTTTTGAATGTTGATGGCTATGAAAATAGAGTATATATAAGCATATGATATAAATTTTACTAGAGCAATATAAAATAAAGTCAAATAAAGTCAAACTTATTTTAATGTATTTTGACTGATCTTTAATGTTTTTGACTTATCAAAACCTAAAAATTCAATAATCGTTGTGGCCAGATACAACAACAGTCAAATAAATTAAAAAAGTCATTTTTGCTTATATGTGTGGTCTGATGGAGTATAATTGTTGTGATCATAAGAATAAGTTTTGACTTTTTGTTTTTTTTTTGAATGAATAAGTTTTGACTTATAAGAACTTTTTTTTTTGACAGAAGACTTATAAGAACTTTTTTTAATGTATTTTGACTGATATTTAATGTATTTGACTTTTGACTTTTTTTTTTTAACGGCAAAATATTACTACCTCCGTTCCTTTTTAGAAAAAAATATTTGTTCCTTTTTACTTGTCGTTTTGGCAATTTAGGTTATATTTTTCCTATTATACCCTCTTCACTATTATATTTTATTGACTAAATTTTGTATAACTTTTTTTGTTAAAACAGTATAATCTTTTTATTGTATACAAATTTTGTTTGTTTTTAAATAAAGTTTGTTACAATTTTTTTAAGAATAGATAATGTTTGTGAAAAAGTAAGAAATTATTGTTGGATTAAAAATATGATATATTTAAAAAAAAAAAGGGCATAATAGGAAAATAAGTTGTAAAAATACACTCTCCTATTTTGGTCCTTTTTTTTCTCTTTCTAAAACGACAAGTAAAAAAGAACGGAGGTAGTATTAATAAGACCAGGTCTTGGCACAAGATGAACCGAGACCGGTATAAGAGGGTTTCAAAACAAAGACGTCGTATATAGGTAGAATACCAATGTAAATACCAAAATCTACACTACCTCAATTTCCAGACCACCAGAAAATCCTCAACCCGACCTAAAAAGATGTCATTAAACATTAACTCCCGAACTCGAATCAAAATTACTTGGCCCATCAGAATTCAAAAAACAACTTCTATAGTCAAAAGTCGAGGGTCAACGGTAGAGAGAAAACCAAGGTAGATACGTCTCAGCCTCCAAACAGTCAACACCGATGCGGTAGAGGTCAACCAGTTACAAAGAAACCTGCAAATCTTAAGAGATTTGGAAAACATCAGAGACTCAAAAAGAATCCTCAAATCTCAACAAATTTAAAAGCGGTCAAAGAATTAAAGCGGTGAAATTTGACTTATCTAAACTTAAAAGTAGATATGGTTAAGGGTTTTCTAAAATCATGAAGGTGTAAATCAGCAATACACATTTTTTTCAATTGGATAAAAAAATCTTCATCTTTAATATTTAAAAATAGTAAATTAAACTTAGTTTTGTAAGTTTATTTAAATTGTGTGCACACTTTGCTAATTTACACAAAAACAATGACAAACATATAAATAATTTAAAAAACACACAACATGGAACATCAAGACAACATCATGAAACAAAAAAAAGACAAATTTTAAAGTCTTTATTTTATCAAAATCGAAAAAAATCCGAGAATATTTTTGTTAGAAATTAGAAAAACTTCCGAGTTTTTTCTCAAAATCAAAAAAAATTCTGAGAACTTTTTTTCTTGAAATCGAGAAAAAATTCTGAATTTTTTTCTCAAAATTGGATAAGGTGAAGACACTTCATTAAAATTCCGAGAACATGCTTTTAAAGTTTCAAAAAATGAAAGCCTGAGAATGGGCAAAGTTATAGTGAAAAAAATAAACCATTCCACAATAAAAAAAAAGTTTGAGTACAATCATCTGAACCCGTTCCACAACATAGTTTTAGTATGATTAAGTACATTTAATGGTTTTGGAGTACATATCTCTGAAACTATTCCACAACAAAAATGGTTTTGGTGTACTAATCTCTGAAACCATTCCATAACAAAAATAATTTTGACATGATTAAGTACATCTAATGGTTTTTGAGTACATATCTCTGAAACTATTCCACAACAAAAATTGTTTTTCCGTAATAATCTCTGAAACTATTCCACAACAAAAATGGGTTTGACATGATTTTTGACTACTAAATGCGGGGGGCGAGCGAACGAGAAATGAAGGGTGGGCTGGGGCCTGCAGTAAATGCGGGGGTGGGCTAAGCAAATCTGTGTGTTTATGCACCATAACCAATTCCTTCGAAAGGTACACTGAACCAGAATAATTGGAAAAAGGAGGAGTTATAAGTCAGACTGTCACTATAAGTTAAATTTCTTATAAACTCAAAAGATAAAAATGGAAATAAATTGATTTGTATGGATAGAGGTATAACTGTAGGGATGAGAGGGATTTTATTTTAAATACAATAACTTTAATTTTTTAGAATTTTGCTGCTCATCTAAAAAAAAAATTGATAACAAAGAGGGCTTAAGCTCGGAACAAGAAAAATTACAACGAGATTACACACACGGTATTATTACCCAACAAATCAAAAAGCAACAAGTGACTAACAAAACTAGGACAAAGATACACAAAACAAATCTCATCATATGGCGAACAACCATAATTAGCTAAAGCATCCGCGCACTGATTAGTTTCTCGATAAGAATGGTGCACAACTACTTGCCAATCAAGAGCAAGCAAACCATGTATCTTGTCAACTAGCGACCTTCCTCTCCAGCTACCATAATCATTCGACGTAATAGCTTTCACAACCGCTTGGAAATCAACATGCAACTCAATTAAACGAAAATGTAACCTTCTCGCATACTTGAGGTCTTCCCTAACTCAGCCATAATTCCGCCAAAAAAGCACTTCCTATACCAACATACTTTGAGAACCCTCTTATCCACTCTCCATCACTTCCTCTAATAATACCACCACATCCAATATGACCACCATCTTTACAAGATCCATCCGTATTCAATCTCACCCACCCTACCGGTGGTGGGAGCCGACGCACTAGAACCATCTTCTGCTGAGATTCCCTCTGTGTTGTTATTGCATGTGTTGCCATCAAATAGTTTTTCAAGTTTCTTGTAACTACACCAGCTGAGTTATATGGTCTACTAAAGCTACTATTGTGCTTCTCTTTGTTCCTCCAAGTCCAAATAGCATGACAAGCCAAGGCCCAATAATTTCTCCAACCTTCTTCCATATAACTTGGTTAAACTCTTTAACAATCATCAATCTTATGCGGAGTCTTGTTTATTAATAATATATATTATATTTGCCGTTCAAAAAAAAAAGTCATCACATAATTCAACATATGATCTTATAGTTAATTTAAGTGCTTTCAAAATATTATGAATTCTACAACTCTTTGGACTAAAATATTAGAACAACTGTCTCAACTCTCAAACGAAATTTAATTGTGATATATGATGAAAACCAATTTTAAACAAAACTAATTAAAGTCCACCATAAGCTCACTACAAAATATAACATCTCTAAGTAGTTGATACATTTAGCAGAACTCACCAGCAAGGAAAACTCAACCATATACTAATATTGATGTTCAAAATTCAAATGTCTTAGATTGTAGTACTCAGTATCACTTGTATTATTCTATTACCTTTTGAAAAATTATTTGCTTTAATTTGTACTCTAACTATATAGAGAGAAAAAAATCCACTCTTAAATCAACTTGTGACATTGGATCAGAACAAAATTGCAACTAAAATTTATTGTATAAATTAAATAATTATAAATGTTAACAATTTTTTTTTGATACTTCAAATTTCAAATGTAAAAAAAATAAATAAAAAATGACAGATTCAACTTTCATGTATTGATCACAATTTGAGAAAACATCAATATCATTTATGTAATACCAAATTGTTATATAAGTGCTAATTTGTTTATTCTATTCAAGTTCTACTATTCCATTGATTAATTTTATTTGGTATTGTGATCTACAAATATCATTGAGGGTTGTTACTTGCTACCACAATAGGGCTCCTCACTACATGCTTCCCATCTTGCCAAGTGAGATATCCAAAAACTACGTCGTCCTTTTTTGTCGTTTTCGGGTCTTTAATAATCCTCAACTTGTAGCTTAGCTTCTTGTTGTTCTCATTGAACACCAACTTGTTTGGGATAACACTGACACGAAACCCTTCAATTGGCGTAATGCTAGCAACATAAGTCGTTGTTTTTTCTTGGCCAACGTTGGTTACTGTTCTGTTAAATTCATGGATTGTACTTGAAGAAGAATTGCCAGCATAAGCAATAAAAGAAGGATAGTTAAGATCCAAGGAAGGTCTAGAACAATCATTGGAAGAGGATCTTGTAATGGCAGTGATGTCTTTTTGTGTGAAGTTAAGTGCACAAAGAAGATTAACATAGTCTTGAACACCAACATCATAAACAAGACCAGGGTTAAGTGCTTTATTAGGGTTTATATGACCAGCTCCCAATACAAGAGGATTTGCTACATTGGTATTGTTTCCAATATCTTTTATAGGCTTCTTCGTATTATCAAGTATGTCGGATGTTGTCATCATTGCTGACCTAATAGCAGCGGGGCTCCAATCACCGTGTGCACCTTTCAAAAGTGCTCCAACACCAGCAACATGAGGACATGACATAGATGTTCCAGATAAAATATTGAACTTGTTGAAAATATCATATCCAAAATTCAACACAGGAGTTTTTGTAGGCCATGCAGCTAAGATTGATGTACCAGGACCTGTAATGTCAGGTTTCAAAACATACGGACAACTTTGGGAAGGCCCTCTTGAACTATAATTATCCACACTAGGTGATGGTTTAGCACCAAATGATGTTATCTTGAAAGACATTTTTGCTATTGTACTAGAGTTATGGTTACCGTGTATGTAATCTTTCACAATTTTTCCATTTTTGTGGTCGATACTGATTGCCGGTAACGGATACCATAAGAATTCTGATAGATATTCTTGTGATGTGTTAGATATGAAAACAGCTCCAACAACCTTGGCTTCAATCACACTATAAACATAACTAGAAAGAGGTGCATTATTGTCTTCACAGACCACAATTTTTCTCTTCACTTTGATAAGCTCGGTAGCATTATGACACGTACCCATGAAAACAATTGGAATATTACCAGTAGAGAAGTTTCCTAGATAAGAAGCAAATCCAGTAAGTGAGACTCCATTACCAAGTGTGAGATTCCCATGAAATTCTCTATCTGAAGTACCAGCAGCAACCGTTACCACCCATGGTACTCCATTGTGAAGAGTTTGATAGGAAGGTCCGTCATTACCCGCTGAAGTAGACACAAAAACACCTTTTTCCATAGCTGCAAATGTTGCTATAGCTACAGGGTCTTGATACAAAGACAAGTTGTTATAGCCAAGAGATATTGAAAGAACATCAACACCATCTGCTATTGCGGCATCAATTGCAGCTATTAAATCAGATGATAGTGCTTCACCTTGTACTCCCCACACAGTCTTGTATATGGCTATTCTAGACAATGGAGCTATTCCTGTTGCTGTTCCATTTGCATAACCAAAGAAAGATGCACCATCTACTCTACTTCCAGCTGCTGTTGATGAAGTGTGGGTCCCATGACCATTTGTGTCACGTGTTGTGTTCGCAATTTTTTCACTAGGGTTTGGATATTTCGCCAAGAACCCTTTGTTAAAGTACTTAGCTCCAATGAGTTTCTTGTTGCAAAACGATGAATTGTTTGTATTTTCAAATTGACATAATTGGCCTTTCCACTTCGAAGGAATTTTAGTCATTCCATGATCTTTGAAACTTTCACTTTCTGGCCAAACACCGGTGTCAATCACACCAACAATGATATCTTGACCAAACTTCGAAGCCGGCCATGCCCCGTTGGAGGGATTTAGGCCAAGGAATTGAGGTGTGTGTGTCGTGTCAAGCTTCAACGATAAATCGGGTATTGAAGAAATGTAACCGGGTGAGGTTTTTAGAGCTTCAAGCTCTTGAGGTGATAGATTTGCACTAAAACCATTCATAACATTGTTGTATGTATAAATGATTTTAGAAGAGGTAGTCTTGTGATTATTGTTGGTAAGAGTAACTTGAGAAAGAGTGGATTCATACCAATTGTGTTGGTTTGAAAATGCTTTTGGCATAACTGATAAATCCATGTGAATGATATAATTATCAGAGTTAGCCAATGTGAAAATTATTGTAATATAAGAGAACCACAAATAGAGAGAAATAATATTGGAAGCCATGATTGAAAGAAAGATGTTTTGAATGTAAAATGGCTATAACAATATATAATGTGCATATATATATGATATAAATTTCACAAAAGCACAAAAAAATAATTCACTTTGTTGTCTATGATCCAATATAAAAAATATATATAATTGAGTTGTTCTGCGGGTAAAATTCCAACTGCATATAAACTGAAAATTCAACACCATAATGGTTAGTTGTATTTTTTATAATAATAATAATAATAATATAGATTACTACTAAAAGATAGAATCACATACCAAAAGTATGAACTATTCTTTGTATGTAGATAATAACTATTAGAATAAAATATTGATTCGTTATTGACCAAAATAAATACTGATTTTTTTTGTGGTGAAAAGAAATATTGACTTGTTACCAAAAGAATAAAAAAAGCTAGTAAATATTGATTTCATTTTCAGATTTCCTATTACAAAGATCTTTTCTTAAATTATAAAATCTCCTTTTATCTCTTGTAACAAAAAAAAAAAAATTATAAAATCTCCCTATATAATAATACAAATAAAGAGTAATTACATCTTTTCTCAAAACATAAAATTAAGAGTAATTACATTACATCTAGAGCTGGGTATATGGGCTGAGGTCCGCGGACCAACCCGTTTAACCCGCAACCCGCGCGGACTTAAGTCTTTTTTTCTAGACTCGTTTATATTTTGGCCCGTGTGGGTTGGACCGTTAAAAACGTGGGTTGTACGGGTTAAATCCGCGGATTTGCGGGTTGGCCCGTATAACCCGCATTTATTATTTTTTTAAAAAAAATTAGTAAATCGTATACAATATATTAATACAATGCTATTTTATTTTTAAATCGGTTGATATAAATTTTTTTGTTATACTTTTAATATTGGTCTGAACTATTAAAGTTATTTTCATTAATAATTTTAACAAGACTATTGAAGTTCTTATTAAATATAATTTGTGTTTATCTCATGGATTTGAGAATTGTGGTGTGGAGAGAAAGAATGATAATGTGAATTAGTTGAATTTGATTTCGGTTTAATTACTTACAAAAAGAAGATAGATAAATTTTAAAATGTCTCAAAGAATTTTTATAATATCAAATATTTTAGTTTTATTTTAATTTTTTTTTATAAATGTAATAGTCCGCGGGTTAACCGTTTAACCCGCGGGTTTATGCGGACCGTACTCGGGCCAACAATTATAATCCGTTTATATTTAATGACGGGCTTGTTCGCCCCGTTTAATATGCGGACTTATGCGGGGCGGGTTAAATGGGGCGGGCTAGCCCGTACACCCAGCTCTAATTACATCATTATAAACTTCAAAAAAAAATTATCAAAAAAAAAATCAAATTTTAAATATTTTTAGATTCTCAGTAATATGTTTCCGTAAACATAATTCAGTATCTCATAATATATGGCAACAACCAGGGCTCAAACTGATTTGTTATTGACCAAAATAAATATTGATTTTTTTTTTATGGTGAAAATAAACGTTGATTTGTTACTAAAAGAAAAAAAATAGTAAACATTGATTTTATTTTCAGATTTCCTATTAGGAAGATCTTTTCTTTAATTATAAAATTTCCATATATAATAATACAATTAAAGAGTAATTACATCATTTTTTTTTTAATAAGAGTAATTACATCATTATAAAATTCAAATATGAAAAAACAAATATGGAAGATTTTTTCCTAAAAAAATGTAACGGGCACCCTCTCAGTTTTTTCGCTAAGCAAAAATCTTCCATATTTGTTTAATGAGAAATACTATGATCACACTCTTTAACATACTCTTCTAACACACTTCAATTAACATTAGTCACATCACCCGACTTCTTCATTTATTTATTTATATTATTTTTTTAATAGGTAAATAAATAAGAAAAATGAGTGATGTAGCTAATTTAAAAAGTGTGTTAGAGAGTGTGACTATAGTTTTTCTTGTTTGATTAATATCTTCAAGCTTCTTAGACCCTAAAGTCGAAAGTCTTTTAATAGTTACACCCACCTCATTGTTATGGATGATTATTCACTGTTGTCCAAATTTTACGCAGTTACACAATATTTTTTTTTAAACGGCAAATTATATATATAGAAATGGGAAAAAAGTACAAGGAGTACTCCGCCCAAAGAGATTACACAATCCAAAATTCCGAACAAAAGGCAATACACAAGAAAACGGAACAATATAATAAATCTGATTTGTTAATTTAAACTTAGATGATCTAAATTACATAATTAATTTATACAAAACAATTTTAGCCGTTATAGATGAGACCGGTTGTTCCACAACTTAATAATGTCTTTTTTTTGGTCAGGAATAATGTTTTACTTAATACAAATTTTATAAAATTCGACCACTATTGAATTGAAATTTATATTATATAGATCATTCATATACAATTATTTTATATGTTATTGTCAAATTTAATGGTATTAAAAGAAACACAAATTTGTCGACAAAAAAAAAACACATAAACTGTTAATTTTTATAATAATTTGAGTCAGCTCTTGATTTGGACGTTGACGATATTCTTCAAAAATTACTTTGTACTACGTCCATAAATTCCAGCATGCAAACATTTTTAGTTGCTTTAAATATGTCAATTTTTATTTTTAAATTTTCTTCAATTTCTTCTAATTTTTGCACCTCTAAATTTGCAATTTTAGTTATTGTTTTTTTTTTAAAAAAAAGTTCACGTAATGTTTTCCAAATAATTTAAAAAAAATATGTCACATCATTTTTAGATATGATTTTTTTTACCAAATTATTTAAATCACCAATTTTAAGTATAAAAATATGATAGTGGCCAAAACTGTATGATTTTAAAATAGAATGATCGATTTCGTAAATGACGTAATATAGAGGAGCAAAATTGTAACTAAACCATAATATAATAATGAATCATATGCTAAACAATTTTAGTCAAGTGACAAATGAAAACTATTTATCAAATACTTACTTTCATTTTTCTTTTACATTTGACTCATAAGATAACAATCTCTCCAACATCATAAAAACATAAGAATCTAGAAATACAATTATTTAGTGATGACCACAATTGGACTCCTAACAACATGCTTCAAATCCATCCAAGTTAGATATCCAAAGGCCACTTTCTCTAATTTTGTCATACTTGCAACTTCAATCCTCAACTTGTAACTTAGCTTCTCATTCTTCTCATGAAACACCAACTTATTTGGAATAACACTAACACTTAACCCTTTAATTGGAGTAATATTAGCAACATAAATTGTTAGTCCATCACCAACATTGGTCACTGTTCTATCAAATTCTTGTATAGCTTTTGAAGAAGAATTTTCAGCATTGAAGAAAGCAATAAAAGAAGGGTAGTTAAGATCTAACGAAGGTTTAGAACAATCATTGGAAGAGGATCTTGTAATGGTAGTGATGTTTATTTGTGAATATTTAAGTGCACAAAGAAGATTAACATAATCTTGTACACCAACATCATAAACAAGACCAGGGTCAAGTGCTCTATTAGGATTAACATGACCAGCTCCTAATGCAAAAGGTGTTGCTTTGTTACCTGTTCCAATGTCTTTGATTTGTTCATTAGTATTATCAAATATGTCTGATGATGTCATTATTGCCGACCGAATAGCCGCAGGGCTCCAATCACCATGAGCGCCTTTTAAAAGTGCCGCGACACCAGCAACATGAGGACATGCCATAGATGTTCCACTTATTATATTGAATTCACTGAAAAATTTACGAGACTTCAATTCCAACACAGGAACATTTGTAGGCCATGCCGCTAAGATCAAAGTGCCGGGCGCAGTAATATCGGGTTTCAACACGAATGGACAACTATAAGATGGACCTCTTGAACTATATGAAGCAACACTAGGTGCTGGTTTAACACCAAAACCTGTTATCATGAAAGACATGCTTGCTATTGAAGTAGAGTGTTTAGAATTGTAATAATTTTTTATGTAAGATTTCACAATCTCACCATTTATTGGATCAACAATGATGGTTGCAAAACTGTTATGTGAAAAGTATGTGTGTGAGACATTTGAAATCAAAACAGCTCCAAAAACTTTTGCTGCATCCAAATAATGGACTTGATCAAAAATGGTAGTTCCATTCTTCTCTTCACACACCACAATCTTTCTGTTCACTTTTTTCAATTCCATAACATTGTCACATAAACCCATAAAAACAATAGAAACATTATGTGTAGGGAATGTTCCTATATATAGAGACAATCCTATGATTTTTTTACCATTTCCAAGTGTAAGAGTCCCATGAAAATCTCTATCCATAGTACCAGCAGCCACAGTTATAACCCAAGGTGTTCCATTGTGTAATGTTTCAAGGAATGGTCCCTCATTTCCAGCCGAAGTGGAAACAAAAACACCTTTTTCCATAGCGGCAAATGTTGCTATAGCTACAGAATCTTCATACAAAGGCACATAATCACGACCAAATGATAATGAAAGGACATCAACACCGTCTGATATTGCTGCGTCAATTGCAGCTATTACATCAGACGATAATCGTCCACCTTCCCATAGAGCTTTATACATTGCTACACGCGAATTCGAAGCTATACCTGAAGCTGTTCCAGCTGCATAACCAAAGAATGAAGCTTCATCAACTCTGCTTCCTGCTGCTGTTGATGAGGTGTGTGTCCCATGACCTTCTGTGTCACGTGTAGAGTTTAATCCTAAGGTTATGTTTGGATACTTTGCTAGTAATCCTTTGTTGAAGAATTTTGCTCCAATGAGTTTTTTGTTACAGAGTGATGAATTGAAATGAATGCTATTTTCACATTGCCCTTTCCATTTTGAAGGAATTTTGGACAATTTATTATCTTTGAAGCTTTCACTTTCTGGCCAAACACCAGTGTCAATCAAACCAACGATGACATCTTTACCGAAATTTGAATCATGCCAAGCTCCAATGTTTGGTTTGAGACCAAGGAATTGAGGTGAGTGTGTTGTGTCAAGCTTCAAGGGTAAATCAGGTATTGAAGAAATGTAACCATGCGAATTTTTGAGATATTCATGTTCTTTTGGTGACAAATTAGCACTGAAACCATTCATTGCATGTGTGTACATGTAGATTAACTTCGATGAAGTTGGAGAGTTGAGATTATTGGTTGTTGCGAGTTGAGGATTTTCTAACACAGATGAAAGAGTTGATAGATACCAAGTGTGATGAGTTGAGAATGCTTTCGGCATGGCTGATACGTTCATGTGAATGATATAGTTGTCTGATTGAGCTATTATGATGAAAATGAGATGAAAGAATACTATAACAAAGGAGAACAACATGGATAGAAAAATATGGGAAGTCATGGTTGGAACTTGGAAGGTGTTTTTGAAAATGTGGATATGGTATATAGAGAACCAATGTGTGTTTTAAATAGAGAAATTATAAAACTAACTTATGGATGGCATATAATGAGGACATGGTATTGACTCTAATGTCTATTTCATATTATCATCTTTAAATGGTTAGACTTGGAAGGTGTTTTCGAAAGTTTAGACATAGATATATAGAACTAACGAGATTTAGATTATCTCACGTCAGTTCTCTCATGTTTCATGTTCCGCACTAATCTAAGTCGTCGGTTAACCATTTTTTGTTACGACTAGAATTTCCATAAAAGTCATCCAGTATCGGGAGAGAATTCAGGCCCGAACTAATATATGTTTTAAATAGAGAAAACTAACATGAATATATAGATATGGTTGCTAGATAAATTAGACTTGTGAAAGTGTAGATATTTGGATATAGAGAACCAATGTGTGATGCATAGAGAAACTAACATATTCTCGCTCTAGTTATCAAATTCATGTGTATAAAGAGCATCCCTTAGAAATATCAACTCTTTAAATGTATGATTCTTAGTATCTCGAAGAATTAATCAATTAGAGATATGGCTAATCTTACCCACACATTCACCCCTCCTTTTACAAAATTGCCACAAAGGCATCTTCTTATAGCTAGGCCTGTGTTACCTTATCATTTAGTTTTTACCCTCTGATTTCTAGAGGAGTAGTAATTCAGAGTTTGAGGCGAGTTCTAATGTGGTTTCAATTATTCTTCTAAAATGCAATTGTGAAAAAACGAATTGTAGTCTTTTCTACTAAGTTCACCGTCAATCATCACTGCAACAACTAACATTTGGTTGTGTACTTATGTTACCTTATCATTGATGATGAGCTATATGTGCATGCCATTGATTTGGATGATTTCTTTGACTTTTCGTCCCATTTTAGACGCCTTTAATTTGTATGCATGGCTTTTATACATCAACATTACAATTCCAAACTTTGATCACATGAATTGCTTATTTAGTCCATTTGGTCCATATCCCACGTATACTTGTATGTGTAGAGTCCAAAAGAAATTAATAATGTATTTGATTCCATTCACACGTTTAGTTTAGAAGAGTAATACCAAAACTTGTTGATCTTTTTTATATTGAAAAGAAGAAGAAAACAGTGAAGATTGCATCTAATTATAAACTCATGTTCAGGTTATCTTATTTTCGGTGTAGAATTCTTTGATTAACATCACGTTTAGTACTATTGGACTTGGTGTGTAGATATAAATAGTGGGTGGCTCGATAGCATAAACCTGATAGCACGTGGCCAACATATCTTGAAGAAATTATAATATCATCTAAAAATTGGAAGTTAGCTAGGTCTAATTCATCTCTTACAAAACCGATTTGTAAAATGAGGATTGTCTCTAATTGCTCTCCCCCAACCGTATGTCAAATTTGAACTAGACTGGATAGCCAATTTTCTTAGAGTTTGCTTTACTTGTTTTTGTTGGAGATTATTGTAATTTTGCTTAAGTTGTTAGAAGTTAAAACAATACTCCCTCCGTCCCAAAACTATTGTCTTTTTAGAGTTATGCACGTAGATTAAGAAACAACAAATATTGATAAGCTAAGTCTCTTTTACCCTTACTTTATTAAGAAAGATAAAATATATTTAATTAATGTTTTAACTTTTGTAAGGATACAAATGGTAAACTAACTTTAATTTTACATTGGTTTCCGAAAAGGACAATAGTTTTAGGACAAAACTAAAAAGCTAAAAGGACAATAGTTTTGGGACGGAGGGAGTACTTGTTTTGTTAGGTTGATATTGATTGCTTAGGAATTTTCGCTCCACTTTCTTTTGTGATTATTGATTGTGAAAGAGGTTAAAATTCACACCAGAATGCGTTTGATAAATTTACTTGCCTTTTAAAAATTTTAAACTCTGTTTTTACACTTTTATTCTCCTAATACTACTCCACAATGCTGCAAAAAAGATCCATGCAAGTAAGATATTATATGATATTAGTTTCTTAAAAGATCCATGCAAGTGATTAAAAAGCATCATAGTTACTAAATAATAAATCAAAACATACTAATGATTCCTACTAAACAATTTTAGTCAAGTAAGAAATGAATATTATTTATCAAATATTTCCTTTAATTTACATTTTTCACTTGATTCATATTATAATAACATCTCCAACATCATAAAAATATAAAAATCTAGGATTTCAATTTGAGAGTTGTGACCACAATAGGACTTCTAACAACGTGCTTCACATCCAACCAAGTTAGATATCCAAAAGCCACTTTCTTTAATTTTGTCATTCTTGCAACTTCAATCCTCAACTTGTAGCTTAACTTCTCATTCTTCTCATTGAACACCAACTTGTTCGGGATAACACTCACATGGACGCCTTTAATTGGAGTAATACTAGCTACATAAGTTGTTTGTCCGTCACCAACATTGGTCACTGTTCTGTGAAATTCTTGTACTGTCTTTGAAGAAAAATTTCCACCCTTGAAAAAAGCGATAAAAGAAGGGTAGTTAAGATCCAATGAAGGTTTAGAACAATCATTGGAAAATGATCTTGTAATGGTAGTGATGTTTCTTTGTGAATATTTAAGTGCACAAAGAAGATTAACATAATCTTGTACACCGACATCATAAACAAGACCAGGGTCAAGTGCTCTGTTAGGATTAATATGACCAGCTCCCAACGCAAAAGGTGTCGCTGCTTTGTTATCTTTTCCAATGTCTTTGATATGTTCCTTAGTGTTATCTAATATGTCTGATGTTGTCATTATTGCGGACCGAATAGCTGCAGGGCTCCAATCACCGTGCGCGCCTTTTAAAAGTGCTGCTACACCTGCAACATGAGGACACGCCATAGATGTTCCACTTATTATATTGAATTTGCTGAACAATTTATGAGACTTCAATTCTAAGACAGGAACATTTGTAGGCCATGCCGCTAAGATTGAAGTACCGGGTGCAGTAATGTCAGGTTTCAACACAAATGGACAACTATATGACGGACCTCTTGAACTATAAGAATCAACACTAGGTGCTGGTTTAACACCAAAACTTGTTCTCATGAAAGACATGCTTGCAACTGAAGTCGAGTGCTTAGAATTGTTATAACTCTTTATGTAAGCTTTGATAACTTCCCCATTTATTGGATCAACAATGATGGTTGCAAAACTATTTGTTGTATAGTCTGTGTCTGAGACATTTGAGATCAAAATTGCTCCAAAAACTTCTGCTGCATCTAAATAAGAGACTTGATCAAAAATGGTAGTTCCATTCTTTTCTTCACACACCACAATCTTTCTCTTCACTTTTTTCAATTCCTTAACATTGTCACATGAACCCATGAAAACAATAGGAACATTATGTGTAGAGAATGTTCCTATATAGAGAGAAAATCCTATGATTTTCTTACCATTTCCAAGTGTAAGAGTCCCATGAAAATCTCTATCCATAGTACCAGCAGCCACAGTTATAACCCAAGGTGTTCCATTGTGTAAGGTTTTAAGTTCTGGTCCATTATTTCCTGCTGAAGTGGAAACAAAAACACCTTTTTCCATAGCGGCAAATGTTGCTATAGCTATAGGATCTTCATACAAAGGTACTTCATCAAGACCAAATGATAATGAAAGAACATCAACACCGTCTGATATTGCAGCATCAATTGCAGCTATTACATCAGACGATAACCGTCCACCTTCCCAAAGAGCTTTATACATTGCTACACGTGAATTTGAAGCTATACCTGAAGCTGTTCCAGCTGCATAACCAAAGAATGAAGCTTCATCAACTCTGCTTCCAGCTGCTGTTGATGATGTGTGGGTTCCATGACCTTCTATGTCACGTGTGGAATTTAATCCTAAGGTTATGTTTGGATACTTTGCTAATAATCCTTTGTTGAAGAATTTAGCACCAATGAGCTTTTTGTTACAAAGTGATGAATTGAAATGAATGCTATTTTCACATTGCCCTTTCCATTTCGAAGGAATTTTGGACAATTTATTATCTTTGAAGCTTTCACTTTCGGGCCAAACACCTGTGTCAATCAAACCAACGATGACATCTTTACCAAAATTTGAATCATGCCAAGCTCCTATGTTTGGATTGAGACCAAGGAATTGAGGTGAATGTGTTGTGTCAAGTTTCATGTGTGAATCTTTTATGGATGAAATGTATCCTGGTGAGTTTTTAAGTGATTCATGTTCTTTTGGCGATAAATTAGCACTGAAACCATTCATAACATGTGTGTAAGTATAAATTAACTTAGATGAAATTGGAGAGTTGAGATTATTGGTTGTTGTGAGTTGAGGATTCTCTAATGCAGAAGAAAGAGTTGATAGATACCAAGTGTGATGAGTTGTGAATGCTTTTGGCATGGCTGATATGTTCATGTGAATGATATAGTTTTCTGATTGAGCAAATGTGATGAAAATGAGGTGAAGGATTGTAATAATGTAAGAGAACAAAATGCTTTGAGAAATATGGGGAGTCATGGTTGCAAGGTTGTTTTTGAAAATGTGGATGTAGCTGTGGAGAACCAATGGGGAATTGGTGTCTTAAATAGAGATATTAAAACCAACATGCATGATATGGCACCGTAGCATAATGCTATTTTTTTGTCGAGATCGGGGTATTTACCGCCGAACGCAGTGACTAATCTCTCGTTAGATTGGAGGCACTTCGATGGGTGGGATAGCACGGTAGCATAATGCTACTTTAGAAATTGATTTACTGATTGGCTTATAGAGATTGAATTTTTTAAGGTAAATTTGTAAGTATCAATTTATATCGAATTGAATTTTTAAGTATCAATTTATAGAGATTGGTATTTTTTAGGTAAAATTGAATTTTGGATGCTAAATCGATCTCTAAATATTTCTCATAACTAGAGAAATGACAAATATAAAATCTTAAAATCGAATCTGAATTAAAATATTTAGTCTAACAATATTAGCATAGTTAATTGAGGTGATATTACATACCACACACATGATATTTTTCACCCTCGATCTCAATTTTATAAAGTTGTCCCAAAGGAATCTTATTAGGCCCATGTTTCCTTATCATTGATGATCAACTATATGTGCATGCCATTGGTGTCCATGATTTTCATCCCATATATTGGACACCTTTAATTATTTTGCAAGGCTTGTACATTCCAAATTTGAAAAACACCAAATTCTTATTTTGGTCCATCCTACCATACTGTACGGAAAATGTTTTTTTAACGATAATTATATTATTAATAAAATAATATTTCTATGTACAAAATGAGCAGAGATTGATAAAAGAAAAAGTATAAAATAAAGATGTCGTATGTATACGGAACACTAATAAAAAAAATATCAAAATAGAACATATACTGTAAACTAATATCATCTTGGTGTTTTACAAAGGTTTTAAAGTCCCTATATAATATAATATCACATTTTCGATCATATATTAATAATTTTTTATCAATTCCTGTCTCAATTTGTTTTCAATTTATGATGAGGTGTAGTTTGGCTGCTTGTCTCTCATGCTTGCTTTAATTTGTACGTTGTTGTTTCTTCTGGCCGTCGTTCTCTTTTCTTATCTTCTCAAATTTTCTTCCTTACAAAGTTTTTCTTTTATGACAAAGTTACTATAGACTCACATACACACACAAAATAGAGTGATCAATCATCGAACTCCAGTCAGACATTTGACCTAACAATTTTGGCATTTTCTACAAATTGAGCTAGGACTTATGAACTTTTTCTTACAAAGTTTTAGTATATCAATATATGCAATATTATAAGTCAAAAAAATATATATATGCAATATTAGTTACTAAAAAATAAATAAATAAACTCCTTCAAAAAAAATTATATAAGAAATAATTTTAGCACACTTAAATTTTATTTAATTATTGAATCACGGGCCCAACAAATTTATAATTCATTTTTTAAATATTTGTATTTCATGTTAAAAATTCTAAATTGCAAGTCTTTCTTCTAGAAAATCCTTTTAATTTGAGTTTAAATCCTTTTAATTGACTCAACATCCCCCACATTTCCATTTATATGTTGTGGCCACAATCGCATAATATATTTTGCCTTCATTTGATTTGAAAGGTTGTGTCAAAAGTTCACGCGTGAACAATAATGAAATAAGCATATACGTATGTATATAGGAAACGATTATGAAATGCACTTAATTTTGTACTATCTTTGAGGTATACTCCTTAATTTGTTGTTACCATGTAAAAATAGGACTCATATATTCTAGAAATAATTAATATGTTAGTTGGCATTTTAACTTTGCAACTAATCAATCTGATGCATATATTCAACATTTCTTCATTATATATGTCATTTGTTCACTTGATAGAAAATTTGAAAGTGTTGTGTAAGATAATTGTATAGGTATAAATGACTATAATTGATCAATAATGATATTTGATATCGACAAATACATGTGCCATTTTTCGTAGCATTCCATGTAAAGACGAAATAATAGATAAGCAATGAAAGCATAGCATACTATAGTTTTGTAATTATCGAGGATGGTTGGTAAATTTAGGTGAATAGAGACACAAAATGTGACCCCCAAGTGGCTTACTTGTTAGCTAGTGAACCTAGATCATCTTGATCTTGGAAGCAAGTTGATCAAAAGTAGATCAATTAATGATCATATGTGATTTGCACTTGGATAGGAGTAATGATTTGTCCAAACTTAAACTATATAATACTTCGGAAGTTATCACTTCTTCAATTCTTGAAACTCCAACATATTGTAACATAAAATTTATCATTTATTCTTCTTTTAGCAGGTTCATGTAGAAGTTATATAAATTGTTCATTCTCCCAAGCTTTCCTTTTGAAAAAAATAACTAAATTTTATTTGGAAAATAACTAATCTAATAATAATATCAAATAAAATGTGATTTCCATACCAAAAAAATAAAATGTGATTTTAGGCCTGTAGGCATAATAGTCGGCTTAAGTAAAGAAACGTCGTTTAAAATCAATGGCAATGTTTTAAAAGTGTATTCTTTGATAACAATGGCAACAGATTTGGTAATCAGAAACAACAATGGTTAAAAATGTTGTTCTAAGGCAATTTCAAAATTGTTGTCTATGTAATATAACAATTACTACAATTTTTCGTTAGTGTTGCCTATAGCTAGTAAAACTCAAGATAGACAAATCAAGAATCAAGAATTACTTACACAAGCATTTAATGCCTATTCCTACTATGACTTGTGGTGAGACATCTTTGCAACTATGATATGACCCCATCATCATGACAACATGACAACTTTGGGCACTGTATAAAATAAAATAAGGCTTAAACATACATTTGGTCCCTGTATGTATACCAATTTTTCGTTTTAGTCCCTGTATCGAAAATTTTGACAAAATAATCCCTGTATCGCGCTTTTTTTTTTACGTTGGTCCCTGCCGTCCAATTTCATCCAAGTGGCAAACGTTTTGCCACCTGGACCCTGCCACGTGGCCAAAAAATGTTGCTGACTGGATTAGAGGGATCAAAACCAAAAAATTGAACTGAATGCAGAGACCAAAACCAAAAAATTGAACTGAATGCAGAGACCAAAACCAAAAAATTGAACTAATTGCAAAATCACCCATTTAAACTCTAAATCCTTAAATTGAAATTTGTTTCTCTTGTCATCAACCTTTCAACAGAGAGACTCATTGCTAAAAAAGATTATCCTGATGATTTCCCTTTCAACGATCCCGATCAACAACCGCCCAACCGTGGTGGTTTTCTCGACGCGCTTTCTGATCACGTTGTCAACATTTACAATGCCTCTCATAATTTCATCAAAAAACTCATCCAAATGGGGCGCAATGATCGACGCAAAATTATTTTTGCCATGAAAGTTGGTTTATGAGAAGAGAAGAGAAGAGAAGAGTGGAGAAACAAATTTCAATTTAGGGATTTAGAGTTTAAATGGGTCGTTTTGCAATTAGTTTAATTTTTTGTTTTTAGTCCCTCTAGCATTCAGTTCAATTTTTTGGTTTTGGTCCCTACATTCAGTTCAATTTTTTGGTTTTGGTCCCTGCATTCAGTTCAATTTTTTGGTTTTGGTCCCTCTAGCATTCCACGTGGCAGGGTCCAGGTGGCAAAACGTTTGCCACTTGGATGAAATTGGACAGCAGGGACCAACGCCAAAAAAAAAAGTGCGATACAGGGACTAATTTGTCAAAATTTTCGATACAGGAACTAAAACGAAAAATTGGTGTATATACAGGAACCAAATGTATGTTTAAGCCATAAAATAATTAAACTTTAAACTTCCTATATAGCTCGTTGTAAAAATGGGCAACGTTTCAGATTAAAACAATAGAAAAAATTGTTTTTTTGACATAGTAAAATTGTTGTCAAACATTTACTTTACTTCAGACATTGGTTTTGAAATGTTGCCATAGATAATTTTATTTGGGTGGGTCGTAGGGCCCTAGAGAAACTACATTGCGGATGAGATTTAAGACCGTAGATCTTGTATTATTCTTGACAATTTGTGGAAGAAATTTGTTTCTTATTATAATTGACATTTTTTATTGTTAATTTTTCAATATATATATATATATATATATATATATATATATATATACACTGAAATATTACTCAAACATCTCATCAGTAGACTAAATTTGTGGTTTGGTTGCATCTTTATTTTAACATAATGAAGCTTATTTTCTTCTAAAAATAAAATAAGATTCAGTAGTGTTGGGTGGAGAATACGAAAATAATATTACATGCGATAGGGTATCCATAATGGAAATACTTTTATGAAAAATAATCATAATCTATTTTATGTAAATAATTATAATCTGTGTAAAAAAAAAAATCTATTTGGATCAACCATGAGATATGTATTCGCTTGTACGAGTCCATCCAGCCAAATGGATTTGGACTTCAATACTTGATGTTGCTAGCAGCACCCCCCCCCCCCCTAAATTATTCCGTACTCCACCCTCCGCCCATATTCTGGACTTAAAATCACTTAGTTAGGGGGACGATAGACTTAAAATAATATTACATGCGATAGGGTATCCATAATGGAAATACTTTTATGAAAAATAATCATAATCTATTTTATGTAAATAATTATAATCTGTGTAAAAAAAAAAATCTATTTGGATCAACCATGAGATATGTATTCGCTTGTACGAGTCCATCCAGCCAAATGGATTTGGACTTCAATACTTGATGTTGCTAGCAGCACCCCCCCCCCCCCCTAAATTATTCCGTACTCCACCCTCCGCCCATATTCTGGACTTAAAATCACTTAGTTAGGGGGACGATAGACTAAAGAGGATGATCCTTATTTTGGCATGACCCTTGTGTTGGTAGGAATAGTTCTAAGCATCATTATCATAGACTTTTTGGTTTGTTATCTTAGAAAGGTGTGTTCTTAGCTCTTATGTGTAGAGTGTGGTGCGAATTTGGCGGAAAAGATGAAGGTGAATGTGTAGGTTATTTTCTTGGGAGGAGGATTTACTTTTAGATATTGTTATGCTGAATTAGATAATTTTTCTTTTTGTAGATTAATGTTTTTGATAGTTGGTTGTGGAGATCGACTCAAATCAATGTGTACTCTGAAAAGGATGGTTATCGTCTTCTCACTTATGCGGACGATGGAGTTGAGTAACAATTTAACTCTTTGGTCTAAAATAAAGTAGTGTCCATGAAAACTTCTTTGTTTGTTTGGGGATTATTGAATAATCATCTTTTTACTTTGGACAATTTGGTAAGGCATGAGATTGTCAATCATAATGATTCATGCTGTTAATGTGGTGCTTTGGAAAGTCTTAATCATCTTTTCTTTGAAAGTAATATTTATGATCAAGTGTTGGTTTAATCTTAAATTGGTTTTATGTGTCTTATGCTTTAGCTAATAATGCATTGAGTCATTGTCTATATAACATACAATAATTACCAAACGTTAGTTGGTTCAGTGGTAATTGACGCTGGACTTAGTAGGGAGGCTTGTGTTTCGACCCTCGCAACTACGTTTGAGAGGGGACTGGAACCACTTAATGTCAGAACTTGCTCCAAATCTGAACTACTAAAACCATTTTTCTCTAGGAACTAGAGGGTGAAAGCTAAAAAAAATCGCAATGAATTGGTTTTTGCCCAGAAAAAAAATTAACCTTATCTCTATTTTTTATCATATAAAAATTCAATCTTAGGTTGTGGATTAAATCATAGGTGCAAAGTTTTGAATTTATTTCATTGCATGGTGGATTAATCAATTACTATGTCATCGTTCTCTTAGCCTTAAAAAAAATAAAAATAAACCTATCATACACTTTTTGTTTTCTTTAAGTTTATGTTGAGAGGATATACAATTGAGGTAGTCTAACATGATTTTTGAATACCAAGTGTTTAAACCAAAAGGAAATGAGAAAAAGAAAAACAGAAATCAAAATCAGATATAAAATTGTAAAATCTACAACAATTTTGTCAAATAAAATCTATATATATAACATCTTTCTAATATCATTTCACACATGCATATACAAAAGATACCTAAACTTGTAAAAAAAACATCTAATTAACCAAACAAAGAAAATTAAATTAGAATTATTGTATTAAATAACAATTAAAAGGGACAAAATTCTACCAAAAATAAACTAATTTGAACTTTAAGATTCAAAATTAACATTGTCTAATAACGTAGAACCTTTAAAACTACTAGACAAACTCCATTGATCGGAGTTGGCCACGGACGATGGCACCCCATTACCGCACTTAGCAACCGTCCTTACACTCTCAATCAACGCCTCAGTCCTCGACTCCTGCGACAAAATCTCCGACAACTTCTCCGGACTAATCACCAACTTCACCTTCCACACTCCACTTCTATTATACCTCGGAAACACTTCATGTTCCGACCACATATTATTATTGTTGTTGCCATTCTTGTCACATGTGGACATTCGATATGGAGTTACCGTTTCGAATGTTTCACTAAATTGTTTGTTGGTCATGTTTTTGAGAGGGAGAATGTAATAAACTTCCCCACCTTGAAGTTCTTCGTTTTTTGAGAGTGGTTTAGAGAGAGTGTTGTGGTTGTTTTTGAAAATTCCATGATGTGGAAATTCATTAGTTATGCATTCCACCGTTATGGGAGGGTAAAATTCCATGATGCCTCCATTTGATGTTACAATTCTTACCATTGCATCTTCAAAATCTCCTTGATGGAAGCCTTTGTATACACAATTACCCATTTTTGTTGAATCAAAATTATAGTATATGATGGAACTATATATAAGTGTAATATATATTGTTTGCTAGCTAGATTTAATTTGAGGTGGTGGTGAAGGGTTAAATATAACTTTATATATAAGGGCTTGAATGATGATGAGGAGGTTTCTTGAGGGTTTCTTTTTGATATAGGATGGATGATGACTAGCCGACACAAAAAGGTATCAAATCCTTTCTTTGTTATTTTGATTCCATAAACTAAGATTGCCTATTTGTCTATGAAGGTATCGGTTATGGGTATGGGACATACCTTGTAGTGCATGTATGGCATTGGTCATTGGTTGGTAGCAATATTTTAGGGGAGAGGTCCCACTTTACTTGTATTATTGAGAAATATCTTAACAAAACAAGATTATGATTAATTTTTTTCTTTTTCAAATAATGTAGTTATTGGATTCGTACAATTTTAAGTAAAAAAAAAAAAAAGATTCGTACAATTTTAATGCAGAAAAGTAAAGAATCATAAGGTTAAATTTATAATTTTGATATATCAACATTTTAGTAGTTGCCAATTAATTTGTATAATTTTGATTTTGATACATCAACATTACTATAATTATAAGACGCGTGAAGAGTTTTTATTTATAATTTTTATGAAGAAATAAAATAGTATATATATTTTTTGATAGGACGAAGAAACAAACTATAAAGGTCAAAAGAGTGCTACTAGTAATAGAGAATGATGTGATCAATATACCATGAGAATTTAAGTGTTTAGAGATATTATTATTCATATTAAAAAAAATTGTCTTAGATTAAATGGTAATCTACTAAAGTTAAATATACACATAACTGTGAAATTCTAGGTTCAAATTTGGATCCTATATTCAAACTCCGATCATGATATTCAGCTTAACTGTTTTGACATTTAATTTTATCAGTTAAAAACTGAGACTTCTATACTATTTTTTTTTATATAGTGGACAACACATAACCAAATAAACAAAAATGAAAAAGAAAAATATAGTGACCTAAATTTAAGCCGGAAATTTTATATAAAATGTCCTTACAATTAGACCATTTAGACTGTCACAACGATCAAATGAATTAATTAAATTATATTGTTATTATTTTCATGGTGGTTTGCATGGGGGATATAGGTGGTGACGGTGAAGTATGAACGTGTAGGGACCCATACGTGTGGTAGGATAATGGGATTTTGGTTGATCTATTTGATAATGAAATGTTAACAAAGTTGAATTGAATCAGGAAAGTCAAAAGAAGAATCCATGTGACCAAACTTAGATTGCATTTCATTATGTCATAAAATAAGCACTTTGTCGGTTATGAATTTTGATACCAGCACAACACATACATATAGAAGCATACATGTTGTTTCCTCTTCATGTGCAGTTGTGCTTCATTTCACCTGAATTGGATTTTCTACTAGGGTTGTGCTTTATTATAATGTGATGATTTATTGTAAGAGATTCAACTTCTATTAAAAGATTAAACCTTACACATTTTTCCATTAGGACTCCATGATCATCACCCATTTTACACTCTCAAATTTTAAAACTGCCCTACAAATTTTGATATACAAAAAGGGGGGACACTTTACCATAAAAGGAGGGTATAGACATAAAGAAAGTATGTCCACTTCGAATGTGGGAATATAACTAACTATATATAATGCCATTAAAAAAACTATATATTAATCTTCACTGTTTTCTACTTAGATAGTAATAAGTACTTTTCATGTGAACTTAATTTAGTTGATTAGGACATTATATTTTATATATAGAAATTAAAATTGAAACTTTTAAAACTTCATTTATTTATTTTTAATAGTGAAATTCTAACCACAAGGTTGTCAAACTCGAGTTTTTACCTCAACTCGTTTTGACTAAGTGAAATCGAATCGTAAACTTGAATCGTAAAACTGTACGAGTTTACTACTTATTAAAATAATATTAAAATGTTTCTTTTTTGCAATGAATAATATTGAAATTATTATATATGTGATATATATACTTATATAATACTATAAATGTATCGATAATTCAAAATTTCAACTTGATTATAAAATAAAAAATATACCAATTTATCATAATAAAATATCATGCATATAAATTTATAATCAATCACCTTAAATTATGACACCAAAATCCAAATCATACTAAAACATCAACAAAAAAAAAGAGTTTAATAAATTTCTAAAGTTACTAAAAAATAATAATTAAAACAAACTAAAAAAGAAGTGTTCGTTACTTTAAAATCGATTAAAGTCAAATTAAATTAACTCGATTTTACTTCAATTTTACTCGATTTTACTAAATTTTACTACAAGTTAACTCGTTCAAAATCAATTTTTATACGAATTTACCAAAAATCGAATTCACCCCCGAGTCAACTCATTTTTTATACCTAAACTCGTAAAATCAGACGAGTTTACGATTTAAATCAAGAGTTTAACAACATTCTCTAACCACTTGCATATTTGAAAGAAAAAAAAAACTATATCTATTAGCTTATAATGAGCTTAGCTTGACCGGCTAATTTGAAACAAAACTTGTCCATTAGCATTGTACACACAGTCCTACAACTTTCGGTGATACTGTACTTGATTACAATTTGAAATTTGGCTTATAATGATGAAGTCTATATAAAAAGAGTTCTAAGCATCATGTGCAATTCCTTTATTCTTTTGTGTTACGACCACCATATATAATTGAAATGAATTGGTTTAACTTTTTATGGGATTAACACTTTGATTTCTAAGAAATAAGGATATGATTATTTGGTAGTACTGTCAATACTAAAGTAAAATCTAGTTAATACTTAATAGTTGTTTGAATTAGGATTCAAATTTAACTATTTAATTAAGTTCTTTCCGACAATCTATTTTATATATTAAAATAGAGGCTCAAATTATAATGATGCCATCTCATCAATAATTCTCCATGTCAGCAAAAAGTCCTATGTGTCACCTCTAAACACTCTTCTAACAATAATTTTTCCCCTCTTCCTTTGAGTGACCTTTGCACTACATTTTTGTTATTTATTTACATTTTGTAACAATTCATTTATAATTTAATATTCAATTAAAGCTAATTTGACGTTTCTCTTATTTATCATTGTCAACTTATTTTGCCATGATAAAAAATCCTATTCTACATCTTCACATTTTAATTACCACTACCATTTACATGAGTGCCTCTTCCTTAGATTACTGTTAATTATCCTTTTATAAAATGTAATTCATCTTCAATGCTCAAATTTTCGTTTCATCACTTTTAAGCCACAACAAGTCCACAATGCTGCCACCGTTTAGTAGACACCAGTTTGTGTTGTGATCTCTGCACCGTTTGGCAGTTTTTCAGTGGATTTTGTTTCCTAACTTAATACCTCCAAACTTCAAGCTTCATATATATTTTTAAGTAATATGTAAAATTTGATCATTCAAAGGATTATGCTATAATGAGTTAAAGCTTATAGGATCATATTTTCATCTTGACTCAAAAATTACTTGAGGTAATATTCACAGAATCTTCATACTTTTTCTTCTTGTAGTTAAATTTAGACTTTACATCATATGCTATTTGCTTTATTATCATTAATTTGAATATGTTTTTGTTTTTTTATCAATTTGAATGTTGTTTTCCTTTCTATTTGGTGCAAATTTGACTTTTGTTCATGAAAAAGAAAATGCTCATACTCTCTTATCCTTTTCTCACACTCAAATATCTAATTGACGTCCAAGATTTCTACCATATAAAATAATTATACTGCACTTTTTTAATTTTCTACATGTGTATGTATATAACTTGAATTCTACTACAACTTTATGTTTATAATATTATAAAAAAAAAATTTCCTTAACATAAAATAAAAACTGCTCAATTTTCTTTTTTTAAAAGTAATGTTTGAGTTGTCACAACCACAAATAAAATGAAAAAAACAAACTAAAGTACTCCATGCATTATTATATATATTTGTGATCATATAAAAATTATGAGCAACTAAATTATATGTGAATCATTGAGTCCCACATGCATGATTCTATAAACTCATGCCTATGAATTTAGTGCTATCAAAGTGTGAAGGAGTGTATCACTCTTTTTTCACTACCATAGTAGCATGAAATTATTAGTTGTTTGAAAAGGTTGATAGTGATACTTATATTTACGACGCTTATTTTATTATATTACCTTCAAATACAATAAACAAAAATTAATTTCATTACATCCGCGCAACGCGAGGGTCTCTTTCTAGTTCTTTATTAATTTAGAGATTGTTTGTCAGTTGGGATATATAAATTGGTGAATTGTTTTTTTTTTTAATGGAAATAAACTTATGACATTTTATTAATAACAATAGTACTAATATATTGAGGAATTACATTAAAATACTACGAGAAGTATGAGCTAAAGCTGCTTCTAGCGAGTGCATGAGTGTTTTGTTTGCTTGACGCCTAGAAAAAATAACTATGAGTCGTTATAGTGATGAAGTAAGGTTCGAATATTTTGTATAATTGAACCATATTCTGAGTGTTTGATATCATCCACCTCAATCTTGTTGTGAAAGCAATCCAATTCCTGAACTGTGGCTTAGCGACTGACCTATGGCTTAGCGAGCATTAACATAAACATTGTTTGTTTGTTGTCATGTTAGTTAGTTTGTTTGTTAAGGTAGTTAGCTTAACTGCTTTGACAGTTATAGTTTAGCAAGTTTTTCAAAGATAACTTTATTATAACCCAAGTTAGTTACTCATTCGACACTTTTATGTAAGCTCCACGCTTCTACTTTTGACGATGTCATTACAACATCTTCGTGTGCTATCAATCTATTATGGCCGAAATAAAACTCTCTTTGTCGTCACAATACAAGCTCCCGTAGTCCCGTGAATGTAGTTGTTCATGAACAAATATGGTTGCATTTCAAAATTGCATTTGGCGAAATCTAGCTGCAGAGGTTGCCAAGTTATAACTTAAACCTTTGCTGCTGTAGTTGGACTATATCAATTTGTTGACATGCTTGTTGCCAAGGTGAATTGTTATTTGAGATCCCTATAAAATAAAATGATTTTATTTTGTTTGAAGACAAAGTTGCAATTGCCACTAAGAAATTTGCACGTATAATTGGAAGATTTTAAATTTATATTCAAATTAAAATATTTAATATAATAATATTCACATTCATTATTTGAAATAAACTTTATGGACCCTAAAATAATTTCATAAGGACGATTTAAAGTTTGGATAAAAATTTTAGAAGTTCTAACTTAAATGTCAAAATTATTAGACAGGACATCTATAATAAGATTCAAATTCTGATCCTCTCACATTTCTATTAAATCACGTCATAAAATAAAATTTAATTTGTATACATCGACAATATAAAACTATTTTACACATGCGTCCAATTAAACCACGTCATATAAATATTTGAAAGATATTTTAAAAATAAATATAGTATAAAAGTGACAATTTATTTTATTTTGATCGATTGCATGTGTAAAAAAATTCATTCATAGTTACAAAACAATTAAACTAAAAACAAAAACTGAAATGGGCTTATTCAACAACGGTCCATTACATGTTCAACTATCAACACTGTAAGCGTTGTGGGTATAAACCCTGAAACCCTAATTCAACCTCCACCATTTTTCCACCTTCGCCGGAAAACCATCATTTCGTAGCTGTCTATTTCATCGTTTCTTTAGGTAATTCACTTCTCCTTCATCTTTTCAATTCGAAATATTTATGCCACATTGTAACAATTTAACAATTAAACATTGTTTTATATATATAGTGTGAAAATGTCGGTGGCAGAGGTTGCTTGCAGCTACTCACTCATGATTCTTCATGATGATAACATTTCCGTCACTGTATCCTTTTCTGAATTTCCATCTATATATAATTAATTTTTTTTTTTTTGGTTTTTTTGAATTTTGTTTACTTAATGACTTAAATTTTGATTTGTCAATGAATTTAGAAATGGCTAGGAATTGGGTTTTTGAAAAAATATATTTTTTTCTTTGAAGTTAGTGGGTATAATCGACCAAGATCAAATTGGTTTTTGGGTTAGTCTCTGAAACAAACGCCTAATCTTAAGAGTGTATGTGCTTCATAGCACGATATTGTTAGATGTCATCTAGATTCAATTTTTTTAAAATCAAATTAGTCCTTGAAAAACTAGGTTTAATTTTAGTTAAGGTTCAACTCCAAGTTTAGTGTTTTGACTATAATGCATGATGAATTTTTTAATTTCTTTTTATGTGGTTTGTGTAATTTTCAAATATTGTTTGACTTAATATGAAGCGCGGACACTTCTCTGAATAGGCGTGTCCCGGTATCGACACCGACACTTGCGTTTACATTGAAAAATATACCATTTTCTCAACAAAATAATATTTGTAGTATCTGTGCTGTGTCCCCGTTTGTGTCTGTGTCCGTGCTTCATAGGTTAATTTTTATTCGATTGTACCAATTTTGCATGCTCGTACGCGATACATTAGGAGTATATATACCCACATGAACTAACAATAGTCTAAAATAGTAAAAACTCACTCATTTGTCTTTGGCTGATTATAACTGAATTTTTGTTGATGTAGATAATTCTTATTTCATAAAATGGGGGTTTGGAATGTTGGTAATTATCTGATAGCTTCTTGATTGGATTGTCTGATTATTGGTTGACAACCGAATTAAGCAAGCTATCAGATAATTACCAACATTCCAAACCACATTTTATGATATAAGAACTATCCAAAGCAACACAAATTCAATTAGAATCAGCCGAGATTAAGGGAATCATTTTTTACTATTCTAGATTATTGTTAGTTCATTTGGGTATATAAGCCGTGTTGTGTATGAGCATGCAAAATTGGTACAATAGAGTAAAAATCAACCTATGAAGCATGGACATGGGACACTACGGATAATTTTTTGAGAAAATGATATATTTCAATGTAAACGTAAGTGTCGGACATGCCTATTCCGAGAAGTGTCTGCGCTTCATAGTTTGACTATAATGATTTACAATTTCAATGAAATTTTCCAGTTTAGGGAGCATAATTTTTAAATCTAAGGAATTAGGTTTGGGACTTTGTTTTGGTGAATAAGAAAAGTGTGATGTATGCCTATAAGGGTTTGAAATTAATTGTTTCATGATAGTGTGTTTCTAAAGATTGTTTTCTCCTTAAGTCATTATTAATAGGGTGACAAAATCTCAACTTTGTTGAAAGCTGCAAAGGTTGATGTTGAAGCTTACTGGCCAAACTTATTTGCTAAACTTGCCGAGAAGAAAAATCTTGATGATTTGATATTGAATGCCACCGGAGGCGGGGCTCCTGTTTCTGTTTCAGCCCCAGTTGCTGCTACTGCCGCCACTGCAGTTGCTGCTCCTACTGAGGAGAAGAAGGTAGTTTTTTGTTGAAAAAATTGTTTATATTGATTATTGTCTTCTATTTATTGGCTATCTAATTGGTACTTTTTGTTGTGCTTGCAGGAAGAACCCAAGGAAGAGAGTGACGACGACATGGGTTTCAGCTTGTTTGATTAAGAACACTTCTAGTATGATCTTGTTTGATTTTTGTATTGATCATGGGCGCAGTTACTTGGTGAATTTTCTTTTTTGAGACAATTATATTTTGAGTTCATTGTTAGGTTAATATATTGTTGTGCTTTTAACTTTATAATCTGAGTTTTTGCACTTCAACTTGAGAATTTTAGTTGGTATCAATTTTACTTAAGAACTAAAGAATGACAAGTTATCTCTCTTTTGTTCATGTGTGCCTCCTGCATTGGGTTGTGCAATAACTGATTCAGTACGAAACACTAAAATGATTGCGACAGAAGCATATAAAAGTTCAATTTAATTCAAGTTAATAGAACCGTAAAACCAGATTGGTTAGATTCACTTCGGCTTCATGTTGAATATAACCATTAAACCAACCATTTTTTTCTTGGATTACATCCTTTAGGCTAGAACACACAAGGATTATTCGGCTTATTCATGGTCGAAGAAAGTACACATTATAATCTCAAAGGTATGAATACAAAAATGAATGATAATCTATCATTCTAAGGCAGAAGAATAATTATACTGTGCAAATTAGATACACAAGTTCAAACTCTATATGCCAATCTTGAAAAAAATGCACTTGTAATAACTCAATCAACGAGGTGAAGTTCCTCCATGAAATTTCAAGAGATTGAGACTAGCAAGAAACTTCTCACATCTTTGCTCTCATCATGGAGTTGCCACATTTTCCTTTGCCTGTGGAGCAATTTCTTCTCCATCAATTCCAGGTTCACTGCCAGGAACTCCCAAACTTAGCAGAACTTCCTCCCACTTCTTAGCAGGTCCCTAATTCCAAAACAAAATTCAGTTACTCAATTTGATTGTCAATAAGCACTTTTTGGAATAAAGAAAAAGTAAGTAAATAAATGCAATGACTAAAAGTTTTTAAACTAAAAATATCTTAAATAAGTTGAAGTTAGCTTATGTATAATTTTGTCAATAGTCTGTTTCACTTAACTTCTTCAAGCTTAGAAGAATTTTTCTATAAATGAAGAATGATAAACTTGAGGTTAACCCAAATCAGAAGTTAGCATAGATTGGTAGTTTTGCTAAGTTTCTACTCTAACTCACCTTCCATGAAAGATCTTGAGCCATGCAATTCTTGATCAATTCTGCAAAAGCTTGAGTTCCATAGACTTCAAGGGCCTTTATGACAGTCTTTGCTAGAGCATTTACATCAGCAGGATCTACAGCATCACACTAAAACAAAATATTTAAGAAAATTAAGATAATGGTTAGTGCTTAGTACTTAATCTACTATGTTGGCACTTGCATAAAATGAAAGCTGGTGGGAATTACTTCAACATTGAAGGAACCCATCTGAAATCCAGTGAAACCTTCTTTGACTGTGTCTACTAATCCACCTGTTGAGGCAACAATAGGTACCTAACATAGTCGTAAGATAAATAATTAGACGAAATCTTATGGCAGGAAAAATCGGATATGGTTTGTGTGCACTCACAATCTCAGTAAGCCACATATGGACCATCCGATAAAGATCGACGGTCCATATTTCAAAGAACAGTATTTTTATTTAAAATAAATCAAAATCTGCATTGAAATCTAAACTGTCTGAGTTTTATCGGACAATATTGATGTGGTTAACTGCATGCAGTCACACTGCACCTAGTCCAAATCTGAAAAACCGCTAGGGAAGGACTGTGTAAAGTAGGAATTATACAGTTCCGTAGCGCATAGCTTGTAACTGAATGAGACCACAAGGCTCAAATCTACTAGGAATCAATATAAAATCAGCTCCTCCAATTATCATGTGAGCTAGGGGAACATTGAATTTCGCAACTCCTCTGGCTTTGTCAGGGTATGATATTTCAAGTTGTTGAAGTTGCTTTTCCAATTCTTTTTTTCCTGTTCCCTAAGAAATGGCATAACATATTTAATGAGTCATATTGCTTTGTTGATGTCGAAAAAGGAAATAGAATATTATGTTTACTCTTTTTTTCCATAATACTTATAAAAAATACTTACTAGAGCTACAATCTGAACATTCTCCTTAATAAATTGAGGAATGGCTGCTACAAGAATATCAGAACCTTTTTGCTCTTCAAGCCTTCCAATGAAAGCAATGAGCGGAATATTTCTGTCAACCGGCAAACCAACTTCTGCTTGGAGTGCTTCTTTCAGAAGAGCCTTTCCTTCCAATACCTAAATAGACGATTTCGTTAAAAAAAACTTACGTATTTGTTTTAGAGTTCAATTTTCATGCGGTGTATACAAATTAAATTATTTTTCTTCTGAGCCAAGACACAATTAATTGAAACGTTATATCTTCAAAAAGACATTCTTACTGTCGAATCATCATATTTGACAGTTATGTATTTGTCGGTAGACGGATTCCACTCTTGAACATCCATGCCATTTACAATTCCAGTAACACCAGTTCGGCGTAGAATGTTGTCCAACTCGACACCTTTATCTGGGCCTGACACTAGTTCTTGTGCATAGTATGGACTAACAGTTAAAACAAGGTGAGATTCCAAAATTCCAGCTTTCATCCAATTGATCTTTCTTCCAACAACTGGTTTAACATGCCTACAAGATAAGAACAACATAAAGTACTAACATTTTCATTGTTCATGAATGCGAAATTGGTCAGTTAGTACTTAGTTCACAATTTATGAAAAAGCATACCCATCAAGGAAGTCAAATGAGCTTTTAAATTGGTCAGGAAGATTGAGAAGCGAATAGTCGGCAAATGCAAATCTTCCTTGGTAAGCAATGTTGTGGATACAAAAAACAACCTGTTAATGGCAGAAACAGAAGAAAACTTTCAACTTTCAAGAACTTATTAGTTTTTCATGAAAGCTAAAATAGGTAAGAAATTTGTTATCAGTGTTACAGTATAATAATCTAGTGGTCGATTAAACCTACTTTGGCATTCCTAAAGAGGCCAACTGATTGGTACATAGATTTCAAGTAGCATGAGATAAGGGCGGTGTGCCAATCATTAGCGATGAAAATGACATCTTCACCTGCATTAAAAAAAATTCAAAACATCATGCTTAAAAGTTCTTCAATTCAACCAGTCGTTTCGAAGAACTTCATTTATGACCTTAGTTCATACATACCATATGGTCCTGAGAAATATTTGTTGCTCTCGAGATTAAGAACTCTTGCTGCTTCTAGAGCTGCCTGTAAGATCAATTTCAAGGAAAAAATTACAAAGGAAAAGGTACTTAACAGTTTGTACACAACATTGATGTATGTCTAATGCAATACCATGATTTACTATTAAAAGTGTTGCTACTCAATAACTGAGCACAACAAATTAAAAAACACAATTAAAGTATAATCTTTTCACAGATTTTTCCCCGTGCATTTTACGGGTTCTCAGTTCTAGTATATATAATACGAATGCAACCAACTTAGACAACATAAAAAGCTACGAGTACAATATTTGCTAACAGAACTTATATAACCAAATGGATATGGTTATAGAACCTGACAGAAGAGGCTAAAACGTAGTTGATTGTCTTGGTAATCATCTCCTGCTGCAGGTCCGTAGATTTTTGTTCCTGTTTTCCCCCAAACCTTCAAGTTCAGTCATCATCAGTAAGTATCTGAAAGCATAACAGTGAGTGTATAGATTCAAAAAAGAAGAGAAATACTCTCACCTTTTCGAGAAATATAGGGTGATCTACAAAAACGCGATCAACTCCTCTTTTAAAGCAATGGAAGAAGCGAACTTTTTCTGTTCTATCTCCTACTTTTACCTGTTATAAACATATTACAAATTACAATACAAGGACAAACAATTGGATAAAAAGAAAACATAAAATGAAGATTAAGATGAAAACATGTTCTTGCATATTGTCAAGGATATATACCTCAATTGTTACACTTGTATCCCATGCATCTTTGTATTGGTCATAACGCGGAGTGATGGTCATAACTCTGTGCCCATTAGCCTATAGAAAGATGAATTAGAGAAAGTCTTGCTCTCACTAAACACCAAATATGTCAATCAGAACATAAGAATAATACCAACACATTCTATATAATTGGGTGAAATTCTCAAGATTTCTGCTAAACAAGCGAGTCTCAAAGCTACCGGATTTTAACATATGTTTCAATTGATACTGTGTCAAAAAGATAACGTTAATAAGTATCCGCCGACAGAGTAAATTTTTACACAACCGACCAGTCACAGTTGATTACATATTTTGCAGATATGTGACACAAATGTGAAATGTAATTATATGTTTGTATAAATCTTTTTGTACCGTCAATACATAACAACTAAACTTTGTATTCTTAAAAGCAAACCATAAGAGTAAGCTTACTGCTAATGCTGGTGGAAGACCTCCTAGAACATCACCTAAACCACCAGTTTTGCTCCATGGAGCAACCTCAGTTCCAACAAAGATCAAATTCATGCCACAAATTATGATACCTTTCGGCTTAACATTCTTTCTCTGAACACCCTTCTTCCTTGATTGCACTGCCTTCATTTTAATTGGTGCTCTATATAGTAACTCATCCAATGAATTCAAAATTCTGAGTCCATTATGAGTATTGGCTTTCCTTATAGAACCAAGTCTCATCGATGCTGTTTTAGACTCGCATGAGACAGTTGACACATTGACATGAGAAATTCTGGATACTATGTTACTTGAAGCAGTCACTGTTGCCATTTTTTTTCAATACTGAAAAACAAATATTTCATTAGATTATTGGTGAAACATACCCTTCCAAGTTTCAATCTTGTGTACAGTTATCATTCCAAATGTTTTTGAAGCTCGAATTTAGTTCCACTGCAGCCGCTGCACGTCAAATGTCAGTTGTTGGATTAATCTAATTGTCGAGAGATATGACCACTCAACTATTAGATTTATCCTAACAACTAATATTTTTGTCGCGGAGAGCTGCAATAACATTTTGAAAGTGGAGAATCCCTCATCAAAATGAATTCTCTGCGGTTGACTTTACAGTGAGTGCAGTTGACTTTTCTCTCTTAATCTAATAGTCTGCGGTCAACTGCACTGTAAAGTCGGTTGCAGAGAATCCAAGTCTAATCCAAATTTGTACAACTCAAATGGTATTACTCAAGAAAAGTAGCATTAGTAACCATGTTTCTCATTGACAAAATTTGAGAATAATATGAACAAACATAAAATTATGGCTACTAAAATTTGAAAGTAAAAGTATAAGGCATCAAATTTGAAACTGGAAGTATGGTATATTACCTTATAAGCTTCAAGAATTATTGTGTTGATTGGAAGCTGCAATTCAGTGTGTTCATAAAGGAGACTAGCTTTTGGCTTTTACCTTCCACGTGAATTGTATTGCATAGACACCTCAAATATTGTGCTCTCGTAGGATAACGTACTTAAAAATGTTTGGCTTTTTTTTAATACAAAAGTACTAGTACTTAAAAATGGGTTTTTATGATTATTTAAAAAAACAAAAATGGTTTTTGTGTGACAACTTTTTCTTTTTTTCTCTATGTATGATAGTAGATTAATAGTGATAGTAAAATTAAAATTTACAAAGTTAATTTTTTAATCAAATTTACAAAGTCATAAAAATTCATATATTGTAACATTAATTTATTGGGTCTTAGGACACTAGTTAAGATTACTAAAAAAAGCAATATATGTATCGAAAATCGTGTTTTATTGTTTTGAAAAAGTAGATTACACAAATTCCTAATTTATTTTATTCAAATATTTGTAAGATTATTATTTTAAATACATCGTGTAATTTTATAGGGATAAACACATATATCGATCAAGTATTTACAAAATTGTTCTACGGTAAAATATATTTTATAGAAGTGGTTTTTAAGACAAAGAAGAAAAATTATCAAAAGAATTTTAGTTGCGTAATACCATGTACCCACTCAAAAAGTAAAAAATTGAACTCTTTATTTGGATAGGACTATGTCTTTATTTTCCCTTTCATAGTTTAGTTCTTCATATCCATTTTCTCAAAATTTGTGTTGTCACTCTTGTGGGCAAAATTTAAGTGAAAAAATTAACAGTTGTGATCGTAACCATCCATGA